>OY282602.1:13760211-14462240 GCA_958298965.1 Chrysolina haemoptera | reverse complement strand
GTAAACACCATATGCGGCAAACGTTCAAACTTCGTTTCATAAATCAAAACTTAATTGATACACACTTGTTGGCAAATTATCCTGCCAAAAGTTTGCGTGCGCATAATGACCGTAATATCGGAGCATTGTGGAATTTTTTCATCAAAATTGAAACACCGTCATAGCCAGTCTTGAAATAATCTGTAAACTTTGGTCAAGTGAAAGGTACAGTGAGAAAGCAATGAATCTCAGTTTGCAGTTTGTTCCGAAGTTCACAAATTCATCCATATTTTTTTATGATTCTCTGAAATCTACATTGTTTGTGGCACGTCCCTAATAAATCTGGAGTTCGATTCTTGTAACTAGACTTGATAATTTCTATAGAACTCAGTCCCGATGTTCGAACGTTTTTGAGCCACATATCTGGTCGCTTATGTAGTGGAATGAATTCTGTCACGCGATCAGTGGCGTCTCCCATGATTTGATTACACTTCCAATCCAAGAGTCCTGTAAGAATCATGGTTTAGTAATTGATATAGACCTCAGATTCTCCTCCCATGTATCAGGGTTCTGTCGCACCTCAATTACAGCGGTGGTATTATGGTCTGAATATCCGTCAAATAGACTCAGCACGCTAACAAAACTTCAAAACTCTTGTGCCCAAGTGATCTGCGGGGTCGAAGGGAGAGAACGTATTTCTAACCATATTCTCTCCAAAATGATTCATTCAGTGGTGTTTTATCTCCTCCAGAATAGAAGATGATTAATGAAATACTCTATTTTAAATGCTAAATAGTTTGTATGACTTCAGTAGGTATTACCTAGTTATCGATATGAATGAAATCTTTTTAGTTTTAGAGATTTGCGTGGACCAACATCGAGACATGGGATTTTTATATAGGGTGTTCCTAAACATCATGTACATGCGAAAGGAGGAAATGCCTTGGCTTATTTTACGAATAAAAGTTCATATAAACATAGGTCCGCAAACGCTTCCTTGCCGATCTACGGGGCGTTGAAATTTAAAGATTTTTCCTGTTTTTTCTTTATAGATCCTGCAGTTTTTGAGATATTTGGCTCAAATTGAAAACGCACAGTTTACGTTATAGGGCTTACATCAATGGACATGTCAAATGTTTGTGAGAATCTACATGGTGACATTTTTTATGGGTCATGCCCCTTTTCTCCCCCTGAATTTTTTTCAGGTGCTTCGTTGGTAAATTCTAAAATACAAAATTGATTTTTGGTTCGTTTACATATTTTGTTTGTTTCGTGTAGTTTTTGCGTATCTACGACCTATATCGAGAAAAGAAATTGAAAGTGATTTTTCGAAATACGCTAAAGTTTAGTTTTTTCGCTGCTATCTGATAAATTAAAGCTGAAGGTTTTTGCAATAATGATTTATTATACAAAACATCTGAATAAAAAAAATAGAACATAATTTTTTGTAGTTTGCTGCACAGAAGTAAATTTTTTATATGACGTTATTGTGGATAGTCGCTTGTTTTCATTTTGTGAAACAAGAATTGTCTTTATTACTAGAAGGCTCACCTCTTTTGCTCAGAAATAAAATGTGGTATATGCACTATTGCACCTCTGGCAATATTTAATTGAAGTGTTCGAGAACAAATGGATAGGACGGGATGGATCTCATTTATGGCCCCCTAGGTTCCCTGAGTTGAATAGCCTAGATTTTTTCCTATGGGGGCATTTCAAGTGTAAACAACACCAATGAATACCATTAATGGCTTACGAAATCGAATATTAAATTCATTTGAAACCGCAAGAAATACTCAGGGGGTGTTTGACAGAGTACGGACATCAATGAGAAGAAGAGCGGATGCATAAAGATTGGAGGAGGTCACTTTCAACAACTGTTATGATGTAGTTTTCTTGTTATGGCTTTTATTTAGATGATTTGTATAACAAAAACGTTGCAAAAGCCTTTAGATTTACAGACAGCGGCGAATAAACTAAATTTTAGTGAATTACAAAAAATCATTTTTTTTTCTCGATAACGGTCGTAGATACGCAAAAACTACAGAAAACAAAAAAGTTTGTAAACAGACCAAAATATTCATTTTGTATTTTAGAATTTACGAACGGCGCACCTCAAAAAAGTTCAGGGGGATAAAAGGGGACATGACCCAGGAAAAATATCACCCTATAGATTCTCACAAACATTTGGCATTTCCATTGACGTAAGCTTTATAACGTAACCTGTGTTTTCAGTTTGAGCCAAATATTTCAAAAACTATAAGGGTCTATAAAGAAAAAACAAAAAAAATCAACACCCCGTAGATCGACAACGAAGCGTTTGCGGATCTATGTTTGTATGAACTTTTAGTAGTAAAATAAGCCAAGGAATTTCCACCCTGTATACATGTGACTTTGGAAGTACATCCGGCAACGCTGCACTCCAAGAAATAAATAGTAACTCTCCCAACGGTTCTTGAAATACGTTTATTGTTCTATACACCGTCAAACACCCGGTAGAGAGCAATATCAAATACGCTTTTCATGAAATGGTTGTTCAAATTAATTTATTAATTTTTAGTGATCATAACGTACCGCAATCCAAAAATGAGTGGGGTGTTCACTGTATTCCACTGCTCTGCATAACATCATTGTCATCCGTTTTCTACACGAACTGCAGAAAACCAATGTGAAAGAAACTCCGCCGACAATCCTTTATTTGTGCAAAACCCTTCCTACTATATCTGCTCCCCATCAAGCCATCTAATTCTGATTAAATTGAAAGTGTCGAAATGGAAAATGCAAATCATGCCAGTGTACACTTCCATCCAAAGAGGAACGAACAGACGCCAGAAAGGTACCTACACACTATCCTTTCAATATTTATAAGGCCGGTGCCCAATTCCTTTTTCGATTTGCCCTTCTCATCGCAAATACCTCGGGCTCTATTTCGTAGTGCAATCGAATTAGACTTTTATCCCACTGAATACTTGGAAGTTCTTGAAAAAGGTAATTTCAAAAATGAAATTCAATGAATGTCACGGGATGCCCGGCAGATGTGAAACATAAAATAGTTGGTGGTAGAATTTATAGGTAACTAATAAAAAAACCAATAAAGAAATACTTAAGGAGTGAAATAATTAAAAAAATATATTAATACCTCACTGGCACCATATTCCTCGAATTAGATATATTTTGGTCATTGTTGGTTTCAATAATAGTATCGCCTACCTCTTGCGTTGTTCACTAAAAAAATTGTTGAAGATATGAAATAAAAGCCGCAAACACACAGAAAAATACGTTGATCTACGTATGTACAGTGACCGTCAAAAAGTATGTACCATATAGGAAAAAAGTTTATTATTAGAGTATTCGAAAAAATATTCTTGGGAAAAGTTTGTGCATGTCCGATAACCCAAAAATCGATTTGACACATGTCACGTGATCGCTGGTATGGCGGCAAATTGAAAAAAATTACCATGAATAGGCAAAAAGTCGAGTAAAATGGCAAGATAGCGAAAAAAGTTATTTGAAAAACGTGCTTAGAATTTTATACACATATACAAAGTTTGACACAATATTGTGAGAAAATTGAAAATAGCATTTTTTTTTTAAATATTTTCCTATCTTTATAAAAATATCAAATAATTTTTTTATGAATAGTTTGACCATACTGAAATATTTGTGTTTCAATGATAATAACAAAACTTTCTCATTTTCTCCTCACCAGAGACTAAATTAAAAAAATTGAATTTTGTCAGAAGCCTTGCTGTTACATTGGTTCGTATCTAACAGTTATATCAGAATTCCACGATTATTGCGATGATGGAGACATCCAAAAATATCGTGTTTTTCCGATTATAATAAATTTTTGATGATAATCGTACACGAACGTTTCACTTCGCACATAATCTTAAAAATAGTGCGTTAAATTAAAGAGGCTAGAGTTCTCAACATAGCATGCGAAGTGAAACGCTCTGGCATGATTATCATCGACACTTGATTATAATCTGGAAAACATCATGTTTCTGGAGTGTCATGTCATCTTAATGGTCGTGGAATTCTGATATAACTAACTGTAAGATACGAACCAATGTAACAGCCAGGGTTTTGACAAAATCCAATTTTTTTAATTCAGTGTTCACTGGTGTGGAGAAAATGAGAAAATTTTGTTATTCTCATTGAAATACAAATGTTTCAGTATGGTCAAGCTATTCATAAGATAATAATTTGATATTTTCATACAGCAAGGAAAACATTCAAAAAAAAATGCTATTTTCAATTTTCTCTCATTACATTTTCAAACTTTGTATATGTGTATAAAATTCAATTCTGAGCAACTTTTCGAAATAACTTTTTTTGATATCTTGCCATTTTACCTCACTTTTTGCCTTTTCATAGTAATTTTATTCATTTTGCCGCCATACCAGCGATCACGTGACATGTGTCAAAATCGATTTTTAGGTTATCGGACATGCGAAAACTTTTACCAAGAATCTTTTTTCCAATACTCTAAGATGGTTTAAGGTGGTTCGGAATCCACTTTCTAAGCTGTAGGTTCCGGGTCTCCCTTTCTCGGACAAGCTCTGTTTTTGAGGATTCTATGAAAACCTGGGATATGAGATTCGTGATAAACAATTTCAACAAATTTTAAATTTTAACAAGAATCGGTAGATCGTGTTCTGTAATACAAACATTGACCACACGTTTTAAGGCGGGTACTGATTTATAAGTGAACGTTGCGATGACATGTAATGCAACACGAGCATTCGATAGTCAGTGCTGAAAAACGAACGCGAAGCAAACGCCAACAGCTAGCGGCGAGCAGAGTATAATCAGTCTGTCGGTTTTAAAGCGAATTTCTTTGACTGTCACATGACAAGTCAGTACACTTCATGAACTATTCGTTTGGAACCAACAAACCGCCTGAATAGTGGAGCACTGTTAAGAAGTCATTACTCGGCGTGTGATTTATCGAGCCAGGGGTGCAATTTTTGACCATTCGCAATGGTAACGTGTACTCGTATCGTCACATTCTGATCGTATCTGCATGTCTTTGACATGCTCTCCGTATCTTAGACTATAACGATACGTGTACTCGTTGATATTGCGAACGGTCAAAAATAGCCCCCCTGGCTTGTGAACTGACACTCCCCGCGCCGTGAGAATGGTGCTGCTTGCCAAGTTTCGAGCGAAGTGTCATGTCCCGTCGATTGTCGGTAAATTTACACAGTTCAAAGGAAACACGCCATGTGCAATGGCGAGACCGGGGTGAACTACACTCGACTTGTAAATGAACAGGCCGTGAGATCGATAACACGATCGGTGTGGCACTACTCAGTCCACATGCCAGGCTCGACAAACCACACGCCGTGTAATGGCTTCTTTAAGCCAAGCATAATACAACATGAGCAATCGCAGCGTCTGAAGACGGGCACTGACTTGTAACTGAGTAATGTGATGTAATGCAATACGATCATTCGATAGTCAGTGCCCAAAAACGAGCGCGAAGCGAACACGAACAGCGAGCGGCAAATAGAGTATCAGTGCTCCACTTTACTGTCGATTTTTAGCAAATTCCTTCGGTTGTTACATAACAAATCAGTACATATCGCGACCTGTTCGTTTGGAACCAACAGACAGTCTAAATAGTGGAGCACTGTTGAGCCAAGCGTACGCGTCTAAAGGCGGGCACTGACTTGTAATGCAATACTCGCCTTGAACATTACATTACAAAAATCAGCTCAAGTCAATCGCCGCCATTAGACATTTTACTCTTCACACTTTGATCATCATTCATTTTTTCACTCTTCATTCATTCTTTTTGGTCACTTGGTCGTCACTGTCACTCATTAGCGCACCCAGGAGGAGGTGGCTGTCACTTACATTTTGATTTAATAATATTGCCGCTGGATTCTAAATGTTTTAAGCAATAATATCCTGTCAAAAACACTGTTTATAAGAAATACAAAATATGTACCAAGTATAGGAAAATCATAAATTAATTCTACTGAATTCAACTAGTTTGAAACAATTAAGGAATGATAAAAAAAGTTTTCCCTGCATGAATCTTAAGTTATAGCTTAGTTATGGCTCATCAAAACTAACCCTATCATACCGATCGATACCATACAATATAATTTCACTCTCATGTGTTCCCCTTACAAATAACTTCTAATCCAACTGGAGCATTTAGCTCGTATCCCCGCTGAGTTCTTCCATTTGACTCACTCGGAGTTGAATGTGTAAAAGAGGCGAGACTCGGAACATTGCTACCTTTTGTTTCGCTTCTAACAATATCTTATTAGTGAAGTTTAGCAATAGAAGCCGAGTCAACGGGCACTCTCACCTGTTTAGTACCTTTTACGGAGAAGAGAAAAATTTACTATGCATCTTCATTATAATTTGGATGACAATGGGTAGAACATAAAGTCGGTAGGTAGCTACTCTTACGGATACTCAGCAGATATTAGACACTTAAAGCCAATTATACATTTTTATAAGTATCCGTATACGTATACCTATTGCATCAAATTACATTAATGGAGAAATAAGCCCTTAAAGCCATTCATCAACCCAAACATATACGTAAATATTTTTGACAGGGCTCCGAATACGTATACCGAAACCTGTCACCGTATCGAGTTTGCGCATGCGCAGATCGATACGGATAAGGATGCGGTTGGAATTTCGACTCGGCTGTAAGTGTCTATTGTTTCTGGCACATCCTGGAATATTTTTTGAGTGACAATTCTCAATAATTTGATATTATGCAAACGACGTCTGTAATTTTTTTCTCATATACGCCAACTTGTTTGAGGATAGATTCCAACGAAAATGGGAAATGTGGGAAATGTGGTCTCAATGAGAGCAAGAATAGTTTCTGTTAATTAAAAAAACTCCGAATTATTTCAAAAAGTCTGACTTTTTTGGTTTTTTAATAAAAGTCATGACATATTTCAATCCTGCTGTAAATTGGAGACATGGAAACATTTCAAGTAAAAAATAAACTGGTATACACTCCTCCCGAAATCAATGAGAAAGTCAAGAAACTGTGATCCCTTTGATAATTTTTGCGATACTCGTACAAATGCACAATTCAATATTTTTTTAGGTCGTATAGAAAATGCTGTTTTTCTGAAAAAGTTATTTTTTTATATTTTTGGGACAATATTTTCAATTATTTTATAAAATTTAATGATTATCGAAAGCTAATGTAACTAATAACATTGTCTCTCTACGAAAATGTTATGGTTTGAGATTTTTTTTTTAATAGCATTATAATCAATGCAGACGAATACCTATCAATATCTAATTTGGGTAAAACCAAAATAAAAATTGTAGCCAGAATATGCTAAAAACTGTTATGAACATAGACCTCAATGAATAAACAAAATGTGGAATCAGCAGAGAAGAAATTGGTAAATTACATAAAGTAGGTATTTACCTTTTGAAGATGAAATTTTTTAAGAAAATATAATTCTTTTATGGAAATAATGTTAATTAAGGTTGGAATGACCGAAGCTAATTCCACGCTTTCAGCGTTGAGGTAATCGATGTATAAAATCGTGCTAATTGTTCATCTTGGCGGTTTGCAGTGGCGTGAAATGACATTTACCACAGCTCCGTGTCAAATTTCAGTCACCACTACATTGTCAGACTTTTAAATCTATAAAGCATCTGGGCATTATGACGAAACACATTGGAAATGCCTAAAACGAACAGCATCATGACTGTTTTGCATTTTTCATGAGGGGAAAACTCACCCCGCAGCATTTCTTTTTTCTCCTCACCACAGTCTTTAAGTGCGACACCGATGGCACTGCAATCAACAATGTCTTCCATCCACGATGAGTTTTTTTTTCTTCTGGCTTAGATGGGCGGGTCTTGGAGACCTGCACCTAGGCCTTTCTATTTGGACCTATTGTGCACCCACATGTATGACTTCAGTTGAAGACATCTGTTGTAGTTCCTCCAGCAGTGGTTGAGCACTAAGTTGTATTTCAGTATTCCCGCTGGTTCATCTGGTTCCCTGTTCCCGGACCTCAGGAAATCAGGACCTAGGGTTGAACCTCAGATGCACCCTTGGGATTTCTCTGGTCGGCGCCCTCGGGACGGTTTGGTTGGCTATCCTCGAATAGATTCCAGAAGTCCTTATTTCGGTTTCCCTTGTAGGGGTGGTTATTCAGTCACCTTTGACGACAGGCAAACAGTATATGGGGAGGTTTCAGGGTCCCTTGGGAAGTTACTTGTGTTTAGGGGTTCTTTCGATTTTTCTGGTTCCTTTTTCCAGAGTGTCCACCTTCTCACCTAGATTTGCGTCTTTGGGGGTTCCTCTGACCGCAGCCTCGGAACGGTTAGGTGAGCTCTCCTCGAATGGGTTCCAGAGGTCCCTGCTTCGGTTTCCCTTGTAGGGGTGGCTATTCAGTCACCTTTGACGACAGGCAAACAGTATATGGGGAGGTTTCGGGGTCCCTTGGGAAGTTATTTATGTTTAGGGGTTCCTTCGATTTTTCTGGTTCCTTTTTCCAGAGTGTCCACCTTCTCACCTAGATTTGCGTCTTTGAGGGTTCCTCTGACCGCAGCCTCGGAACGGTTAGGTGAGCTCTCCTCGAATGGGTTCCAGAGGCCCTTGCTTCGGTGTGCTCTTTCTGTCGCCTTTTACGACAGGCAGATTTTAACTGGAATCTATTCTAGTTCCAAGTCCCCAGGGGAGTAGAAAGTATGTTATTTTGAATGAAATAATTTACTTTTTGTTAGTTTAGCAGAACCCAAACTTGTTCGCTCCTTCCTTCATTATTCGATTATCAACTGACTTGAGTGTACACTATTTGTATGTGACTTCATTCACATTTTATACTTTCATTTGATTATAATTCATCTCTTTATAATTATCAACATCTTTTGAATGCAAAGGGCGTACTTTCATAGGTAATACAATAGTAATATTCCAAATGAAAATAGATATCATTCTCATTGGAAATTCCACCAGTCACTATTGGAAACTTAGCAAATCATTTTCAAGTCGTTCACTGGAAAAATAAACAGAAACCATAAAACGCAATTTCATCTTCGAATTTCATTTTGCAATACACTGATATTTTTTTTAAATAAATTCAATATTAGGACAAAATATCTGCCACAATTAATGATGTGTTATTCAACAGAAACCACAGAGCATAGGATTTTCCTCTATTGAGCTTTGTTTTGAATTTCCCATCAATTCATCACTATAAATATTATGCCAGAATGCGGAAAAAGCTCCCACAAAACCCATATAAACTACGGAGTGGAGTGTTCGATATTATTTATTTGTACACTTCCTGTTGTAGATATTTGAAGTGTTCTGGTCTGGATCGGACGAATGAAATTTATTTATGCAGGTCTAGCAAAGCGTTTCCACCTTGCCATTCTGAAAAATCCTTTCGAGTCTCAACGGTGGATATTACGGTGAAAGTCATATATTTTGTTGTAGGGTTCGTATAAAAGTTGTTTTTACTATATCGAACAACAGCTTCAAGCAAAAATTTATATTGTATAGAAAATATATTTTTGTTGACTTCATTAGGTGAAGAGTATAAATTTTTATGAGGAATTTTAACAGTATCTTTCAACTAACTCAATATCGTGAATAGCAAAGTGGTCAAGTTTTATCTATCCCTTCAGAAAGTACTTCGGTTTTCTGAATATTTTTTTTTCTTATAACACGATCCTCCAATACCTACCCATTCGTAGTTGAAATACTATGAAAAATGTTTAACCTTTGACTTGGACTGTTATATGGATATGGATAATTTTCAACTGCTAGTTAGAAGGAAAATATGTATTCATGTTATCAGTACAGTCACGAAGTTAGTAACTCACCAGTTTTGGTAGGTGGACAGAAGCAAAATTTCTTTTTCATTTTTTATCCCTTTTATAGATGAGTGCGTGAATACCATTCATGTTCCAATGAATACTTGGTTAGTTTTTAAGGAAATACCAAATCTAATGATATATCGGCTTAGATCAAGTCTCATGTTGGATTATCAAAGGTCCTTGATTTCGCCTTCATCCGTTCAGTCGAGAACATCGCATAGAATACTTCGTTGTTGAAAAATTTACATAATTCGGTAGTAAAGAACGCCATCGATAGATAGATAGCCCAATCCGCGCAGCATCGTGGTTCGCACAGAGTGAGTGGACTTAAGATGGCACTTAAGGAGGCAATATTCAGATAGCACAGAAATATCTGAAGTGCTACAAACTCAGCCAGTTGAGATGAAGGATAACACCGAGACAGCAGAGCCTAGCCCTAACCAGTCCCTTCTACCGTTTGAAAATTTTTGTTGCTTTCGACGTTGTAAGGTGACAATTTCTGGTGATAGGCGTTTTTGAAATATGTTAATATTTCTTTCATTCCAATGAAACTTAATTGCTTTTGAGCATTCAGACTGATAGCAGCAGAGTAACCAGGATTCGAACCCAGGAAAGGCATGTTGAGTCTGATTAAAGATCAATACAACTGATTGAAATTTTTATAGGTATCTACCTACGAATATTTTTTTATTTATTTATTTATTTAACGGGGACTAGCCCAATTCAGACAAAATACAATTATTGTAAGTAGGATCGAACATTTACAATAAAAAAAAAATGTTTTTTTTTGAGTTGATTGCTTAAAGATAAAAAATACAATAAAATGTACACTACGATAAAACTTGTATAACTAGGAAAATGTATAAAAATATAAAATATATCACTTGATGCTAAGAGACTCGAGGAGAAAGGATATTGGATAATAATTAATGTGATTTAACATTTTATGGCATACATATATGTAAATAAGGGAATCTGAGTATAATTCCAATAGGTATCTTTTGACCAAAATCGCTTTCTTTCAGTTGTCAGAGACAGACTGGATCTTTGCCCATGTCCGAAACCTTCGGAAATTTTTCCAAAGTCTTATGGGTTCTTTATCTAGCCCTAAGGGGGAAGTTGATGGGGGAGGAAACATTTTGACATTAATGTATTGTCATCGAAACTGAAACAGCATGTGAAACATCGTAGGATGAGAAAAAGTGGGTCTGATTCAGCTACAAACATACAAACCAACTAACACACATACACACACACTAACATTGCAAGTTGAATGGAAGCTTTTTATAAAAAAATAATGCTGTTCTTTGCATTTTACAAATGTTTGATTCAGTTTTATTGTGTATACGATGTCTAAGTATATACAGTGAGTTTCAGAAAGTTTGCACCATAGGGCAAACGTGTTTCTTATCCATTTGTCAGAAAACATATATATATATATTCCTGACAGAAATTGGTACACTCTAGAGAACTTGCATAAACTTTGTAAAAATTTAAAAATTCTAAACGGTGTATAAGGAAGAACAAAACTACAGTGTAGTAGTAGTAGTAAGCGTATAGTTCTTGAGAATGCTAACTTCATTAGCGAAACGCGCGTCGAGTGAAGACGACGTAGTTGTTGTGTTTTGGGTAGCTTCCATTTCTTGAAAAATCAGTATACCCGAAAACAGTATGTGATTAAAATCGTGAATTCTTGAACATATAGCCCTTCAAATTGATACAACCGACAAACTCTGTTCCAACCATGAAGTCCGTTAGAAAATGTATTCTTGAAGTGACTGAACGGAAAATTGCGAATGGTGTGATAAAAAGCTGCATTTAAATTTTCATTCCGCATTTTATTATAGCATCTAGCGCCCTACTTTACTATAATATACTTCTCGCCTCGTTCTAGCATTCTTTCAAATGAAATCTCTTAAGCCACGGCGTTTGGAATATGGCCCGAGAAACAGCTTCGACAAATATTTGGAAAAGCGTTTGCCGTGTTTTTCCTGCGAGGATTTTCTTTATTTAGGAGCACACGGCAAACTTTTCTTCGATTTCATCCCCGGTTCTCCTCCAATACATTTCCATTACTTATTCCAATACGGGGGGATATGGCAGAGAACACGGAATACGTTTCGGATGAGAGAAACAAGGGAATCGCGTTTATTTTTTCAGATAAACAACGAGCAAGGTTGAGGTTAAGTGTTAGCTTCTTGAGATAAACAGTCATGAAACGAACCGTTGTGAATGACATTATGTTTGCGAAAGTATTCGTACAAACTGATTGTCATTACTGTTTAGCGTTATAAAAGCTGTGGACTGTAACTTGTATGTGGAAATCAGAATATACCGTATAGTATTTAAAAGTATATTTTTTACTCGATACAGCGATATGAAATGTTACATGTTACAACAAAGAATGTCTTGTCTCTCTGACTGTCGACTCGCGTCCCTTTTTTCGGTACCTGCCTAAGCCAGATGATGCACACTTGAACTAATCTCTGGAGTGGGAATGAGGCAGAGGGGAACAGAGTCGGACTTTGGATAATTACAACGCGAACATGGCCCCACGTTGAAAGGGACCTTTCAAAAATCACTGCATGTTATTTTGAAGCACTAGTAGTATCCTCGACACTTCCGCCTTGGGAATGTTCGGGCTACAGAGGGAACAGACAGATCTTTGCGACTGATCGTCGTAATTCGGTGTTGGAGGTTTTAATAGTAGCTACTCTCACAACCCCGTCGCTGCCAGGATGGAGAGAAACGATTCTGCCTAAAGGCCACTTGGATGGAGGAGTATTTTCATCCATGATGAGTACTAGGACGCCGCTCTGAAGCTTGGTAGTTGATGTCTTCCACTTAGAACGTATTTGAAGCTGACAGATGTAATCTCGTTGCCAACCTTTCCAGAACTGCTGTTGGAGCAACTGAAGGTATTGACTTTATTCGGAGTTATGTATCAAAATCCGGCTCGAAGGACCAAATGTTTAGCGTTATAAAAGCTGTGGACTGTAACTTGTATGTGGAAATCAGAATATACCGTATAGTATTTAAAAGTATATTTTTTACTCGATACAGCGATATGAAATGTTACACGTTACAACAAAGAATGTCTTGTCTCTCTGACTGTCGACTCGCGTCCCTTTTTTCGGTACCTGCCTAAGCCAGATGATGCACACTTGAACTCATCTCTGGAGCGGGAATGAGGCAGAGGGGAACAGAGTCGGACTTTGGATAATTACAACGCGAACAATTACAACAATAAAAAGTATGGTACTTCTAAGTTATCCTGGAATTATTTTGTCGTGAATGTTGCGATATAAGGGATCACTTGAATCAAAAACGAAATGATTCCGTTTATTTTATTTCTGATACTTCTCATATTGGATATTCAACAATAAATTAAATATTAGACTGTTCTATATATGTTCGTTGCAATTCATTTATTTGATTTTCGGACCCAATGAACACTTTCCAAGGATGTGGGGAGTGTCTCGTTGCATGGACAAATTACGTTTGTAATAAAATCTGGAGAGACGCCACTGGTCGCGTGATAAAATCTATTCCACTAGATCAGCAACCTTACAAGAATGTCGAACATCGGAGAAAAAAGGCTCAAGTTCTAAAGATCAAGTCTATAGTTACAAGAACCGAACTCGAAACTCTATTTATTAGAGACATGCCACAAACAATGTAGACTTCAGAGAATCATAAAAAATATTGACAGTTTTAAGTAGTTGTAACATTTGGGAATTGCAGATTGAATAGAAAAAGGTCAAATGCTGACGATTGTATACCGCCGTTTGAAGGCCAGGGTAATTTCTGGAATCAACCCAATTGGATCTTTTAATAATTAGTTAATTTCGTCACAAATAATACTTATATAGAAATAGGTCGTTCGTTGTAAGATGTATGCAAATTTTGTTATTATGAAAGTGAACAGGCAACAGGACATCAGACTAGCAAAATAATGTTTTGGCGGTTTTTGTCATCGTTTCTGCCAATAAAGATTAATTCACATTCAGTGCGAGTTCTATTTGTACAGGGCGATCACCCAAATGATGTCACTTAATAGGAAAAGTTATAGGTAGTTAATTAGGAACGTAGAACATAGAATAGGGTTTAGAATACCAAGATCGATCAAGTAACGACATCTATTTTACAAGTTAAAATCCCGAGTGAGACCATCCCCTCTCCTCTGGAGGGAAGGACAGACCTGGCATGCCTTGAACTCTGAGAACAAGAAATCAGTTGATATGTAGTTTCTGAAGCAGTAAGACGAGCGAAAATTACGTGAATCTTTCTAGTAAATTTTCTGCGAAAAGCGATTTATAAAAATCGCAATTATCCACTAACACCCACAAAAAACGAATTTTCATTTCACCAAATGTCAAATGCTTTGTTTGCCCTCCCCCCATGACCGCCATGTTGTGACGACAAAATAAAACATGGATTTCAAAAATTTAAACAGAATACAAGGTATTACATTGAAAATACGGAAGCATGTGTATCCACTTCCAGTTTAGCAGGCTTCGCTAACGATATTTCTGATAAATTGATTTCATATAATACCTTCTTATTTCGATTTTTTTTTTGTTTCAATACGTGACGTTTGAAATTTTTAAAATGTTCATTTTGTCAGGTTCTAATGAACGAGTTACGTAAAAATCTTTCAATTCAGGCGTATGAAATTATATAAACGACAGTTCAGTATATGTTATGTACTCTTTCATGGATATTTCAACTATTTTAATATACTTTATATTATTTCAATGGTCTAGTTTTTCTTTAATCCATAATGACAAGTCACTTTCTTGCTATCTCAATTATCATTGTTTAAATATAGGGATGTAGTTATGTCATGTTTAGCCGCTTGAGTATGAACTTTAAACTTGTGACTGTTATACGACGTTTCTATAACCCTCTGCTGTCATCAGATCAAACTTTGAACAAATGGCCGAGTTCCAATTCCACGGGAGATTAATTCAATAATAATGTATAATAAAACATAATAATAAAATAATATGATAATAATCAATACTTTCTCCACTTCCCCACATACACTAGTACAGTGTGTTCAAAAGAATTGTATCTTATTGCTTTATAATTTGGGAAACAGAATCGGCTCTCATTGTAGCAATCGTCACCATCCAGCCATTATCATCTTCATAACGCCCTTGGTACATACTCACATATTTTTGTTATCCAGAAATGAACTAGGTCAGTATACTATTTTTAACAAAATCTCGAGAATTCGCAGGCAGCAGAAGTTACCAACAAATTTCACAAATCTGGTACTCACAAAGCCTCCGTACAAATAGAATGCTAAATCGCCGTACTTAGATCTTGACAGGCAAGTATATTTCGAGCTAGGAAATGTCGTCTTCCTATGTGATGAATTGCTCAATCTGATACTTTATTGAAGTAATTCCTTTAAAACATCTCTGAAAAATGTCCATTTGCAAAGAAATTCCTCCAGATTTTCCTAATGAGTATTGACTTCGTCGAGAAATCTGGTAGGTAATTCAAGCGTTTCTTTATTTCCTTTCGGATTCATTCCAATTTTCTTAACGAAGTTGGTCTATACGTATTCGATAGGAATTGATTGATGAATAGGAAGGGATTTGAAAGGTTATTTATATTTTTACAAGGAATTATAGCTTTTGAAATTACTGAATATATTGAAATATAGTTTCAAGACACTTTGATATTGTATTCATTTATATTTATTCATATTGTAATTGCCACCAACAAGTATGTTCAGTACTTCTGTGGACATTGTCATGTTTATTCATAATTATGTTCCTAATCTTTGTATCGATTTTGTCATGAATAAATGTCATTATTATTATTATTATTGAGACGTTTATCGTCATGAGAACTTATGATCTCCTCCCTACTTCTTTGAAATTCTTTGACTCAATTTCAGCTTATCGGTTCCCTTTGAGATCTAGGTATTGTGTTATGTTTATAACGAATAAACTCAAGTAATTCTTAGTAATTGACTGAAAATTTCATCCATTTGCAAGGGGACGAAGGGTTGAAATCAATCCCCCGAAAGGAACAACAAAAAAGCAGGATTTGAACCCACAACATCTGGATTGCCGGTAAAGTGCTTTACCAACTGAGCTACCGAGGGGGAATGCGTTCCACTGCATATCGGGATACTGCTTTTTCCTAGAATTTACCGCTTTTTCCCAGATTTTTTATTTTAGTTAATCACCTACAAATTACTCATTCGTTTTTGGTGATCATCATAAGATCCGTTCACCTTTCACCTTAGCGTCGTCGACATATAGCGATATTCAGCAGGAATAGGTACGAACACAAAAATCCAAATATGATTATTAAGACAGAATTGTTTTTCTGGATATGTATGTGATCAGTGGCGTAGCAAGAAGATGGGCACCAAGGCCTGCATCCCCTCTGAAGTCAGTAACACAGCCTTCCCAGAACAAGTGGCTAATGATCATAGCAGTCAATGCCAAAACACAAAAAAAAAATTATGGTGTTAATTTTGGATCTCGTTAACGGTTTCAAAGATTCGGGTCAAATATTGTATTTAGATAAGGTATTGCTTCTTAAGAACGCTATTTTAGTAATAATAATGATATAAATTTTCATATCTCTAGAACAGCTCTAACAATTTTGATAAAATTTTGTATACAGATAAGGTTTCATTTCTCAAGTTCATAAAAAACGCGATTTCACTAATAATAATAACGATAATTGGCCACACATCTCAAGGACCGATTGCAATACAAGGACTTCATCATAATGATGTAATAATAATGATAATAATAATAGGGATTCTTAATTGCCTGCCAGGATGGTGTCTGCAACACCCTGGTCTACCGTAGCCACGTGATGGGTATAGAAGTCCCCGACACTAGATGCAGATCGTGTCGTGGGGCGCTTGAGACCCTTATGCATTTGCTGTCAGCATGTCCAGCATATGCGGCCTCAGCCAATATCCACAGGCATAACGTGGCTCTACAAGTGTTGTACTACCATCTACGACACTCGTACGGTATTGCCTTATGCTCAATATCCCTTATGTTGAGTCCATTCTGAAGAATGAGAAGTGCCGAATATATTGGAACTACTCATTCCCCACCCTCAGGCAAATACAAGCCAATAAGCCTCGACCATCAAAGTAAGACGATTTTTGTCATGGTTTCGGCTCCTGACGAAAAAAACATGGTCCAAAAAGAGGAGGAGAAACGGATTAAATATCGGGACTTGCTCTTTGAACTCCACAGGCTCTATTCAAACCATTCTGTTTAAGTAGGGGTTCTTATTCTAGGGGACATTGGTGGTATGATGGACACACTGCTCTAGAACTTAAAAATCATACCGGCTTGCAGAAGGCCGTCATCCTTGGTTCACTTACATCTAATGAATTTTCATGCAGATTTTCTACAAGGATGTCTCCGCAATTTCTGGTTGCATGGAAATGTTCATTGAAACATTTGGGCAACCTATAGATCGATTTCTGGGTTCTTGCCCTCATCAGTAAAAAGCAGGTCTCTGCAGACGATAACTAATGGCAACAAATAGTTCAACAAACTCTCCATGTCAAGGCCGAAGCTGAGACACCGCCCGCAGCCTAGCGTTCACTAATCCACGGACGCCATCTGAACTTCAGCCCCTCAACCAAAGCAATACCCAGAACTTGCGTAATTTAACCGCCAATACGATTGAAAAAATCTGCATTGTTCACAATAAGCTTGTCAAGAGAAAACAAGATGTCCTGCCCCACCAGGACGACGAGAGTTTGTTGAACTATTTGTTGCCATTAGTTATCGGCTGCAGAGTCCTACCCTATACTGATGAGGGCAAGAACCCGGAAATCGATCTATAGGTGGTCCAAATGTTTCAATGAACATTTCCATGCAACTAGAAATTGCAGAGACATCCTTGCAGGAACTCCGCCCATAAATTCATTAGATGTAATTCATCGTTCGTCGTGGTATTAGCCAGGAAAGTAGTTAGGAAAGTAGAAAGTAGTAGGGAAGGACATCTTGTTTATCTCTGAATCAATTGAAAAAATGCTATTGTACAGCTCGTTTTAATGAATTTTCTCCCTTTATAAAAAACTGTATGTACGAAAAAATTTTTAAAGATGGTTGATGTACGTTATTACAAAATTGATATTGCATAGGACTCGAGAAGAGATCTGTCGAATACTTTTTTAGTAGATCCAAAAAAACATCTGAAAATTAGTTTTTATTTTTTTGTAATACAAAATAAAATATAAAACAACAACAAAAATTAATTGGCGCTCCGGGGCGACTTGATTGATTCCAGTGGCGCATTTGCTTTTTCAGCTGCA
The DNA here is from genome assembly GCA_958298965.1 of Chrysolina haemoptera. Taxonomy (NCBI): domain Eukaryota; kingdom Metazoa; phylum Arthropoda; class Insecta; order Coleoptera; family Chrysomelidae; genus Chrysolina; species Chrysolina haemoptera. Next base: position 14,444,107 of record OY282602.1, on the reverse strand, counting down.
GGAACACCCGGAAAAACCTGCAGCACCACATCATCTGAAGATCCTGACCTGCCAATGTCCTTTCTCTCATAAAATAAAATGTAGGGCGTCATCAATGGCTCCAATAAATTCAAGACATCGTCAGAACATTCAGTGACTATCATCAAACTTAAACCAGTCCGTTTTGTATTTGGCCAATGCGTAATAATAACTACATTCAACGCCAGAACCACAGTGGACAATGACTGCATAAAGATTATAATAGTGGTCCGCTAGATTAAGGTGTTCATCTATTTCGAACTTTTTTTGTTCTAAAACCATTAGACAGATTATTTTCAAAATCTCAGGGTTATTTTTAGTTGGAATCCCAGACCACTCTTTTTTTTTTCGTGATTTTTGAGGGCGCGGTTTTTTCTTTCACGGGTTATAATATGAACCCAAATAGGTAAAAGTCTTTTTCATCGAGTGCCACACAAAAAAAACTGGATACGCCACTGTCGTCGAGCTCTCATTCAAGTGACATAGTCCAAGCGTTCTAATTACTCAGGTGGTATACAGCACCGCTGACTAACAAATATAGGTCATTAAGTCATATTCACGAGCGACTATCGCTCATTGCACCGACCCTATTTATTAGACGCAACCACAAAAAACCGGCTGTTGCAGTGTATATCAAATCTCATTAATTCTTGTGTTATTGCGAACATAAAGCCGGCCACTCACGTTCCGGTAGACCTGTGAGGTAGGCCTGTACAGATACACCTGTGCAGGTATATCGCAACGTGTGTGTGAGCTAACCTGTGCGGTTCAAAGGACCTGTGCGTGCAGTATTGAAAGTCGATTCGGTCGACTTGCGCCAGACTGCTGTCGTACGTTGGACCGCAATGTGTGTGCCGACAGGCGTGTACAGGTCTCAGTTCTCTAACAAATTTTGTGCTGCATGCACGTGTTTGTACAGAGATTCTGTTATAAAATGGCGTTAAGTACTGAAGAGCAACGTAGAGTAATAGCCGAGTTTATAGAACTTTATAAATTTGAGCCCTGTCTATGGCGAATTTAGAGCAAAGAATACCATCTAGAATTTCACCTTAGCGTGTGTGGACTTTTCAGGTCTCCGGTATACCTGCACAGTTTCCCATGCACAGTTTCACCTGCACAGGTCTACCGGAACGTGAGTGGCCGGCTTAAGGGTAATCCTCGAGGTAATCAACACAGCGAGGAAGCTGTAGAAACGGCTTGATTTTTTCACAGTTAAATTCTGCATCACGTTAAGAAGAGACAAAAAGTGATGGGTTGATAGGAATAGATGATTTTCTTTTCTGAATGCTGTATGCTTCTGGGGACACCTTCCTGGGTAACGAGTTTCGAAGCTTTGCCGTTCGTTGAAAGAACTTACGGAATAGATGTCGGGCACGTTTCAACGAATGGGTGTGATGACTGAAATCGACTGGACACTCGCGTCAAAATTGCTAATGGTGAAACGACTGAGAACAGTACCGGGAAAATATATCTGTAAAATAGAAACAGATGTCTAAGGTTTTCGCGGTGTTCCAGATAGTTTAGCGAGTTTGTGAGCGAGGTATCACTGACGAGACACATTGCTTTTTATGGTTATAATCCAAAAGCATTAATCAGGTGATATGTAGGAGCTGAACTGCATAATTGAGAAAAGTATTCCGTTGCAGCCCGTTATAAGAAACCATGTAATGAAAAATTTTCAGACGTGTCATGAACAAGCGGAAGGCACTTTGAATATTTATATTATTTTGTCTAGTTCTTCAAAGAAATAGTTTTTTTTTGTTGGGACTGTTTGTTGAGTAGTTGAATGCAGTTGAATAAGTTTCGTGATTTTTTTTATTTGCCATTGCTTATGATGGAATTCACATCACTCTTCCACGATTATTGACTGAAAGTAATCAAAACAACAATGGGATATGAAATCATATTATTAGAAAAATTGAGGTGATGAGAGTTAGAATTTCGTGTATAACTTTAACAAGATGAATATTTCCTATGATAAAGTATGCTATGGACAATCGATACTTTTAAATAGTTACATACATTCTTCATATATAATGGGTTTTTATTTGAATGATAATTCATATACGTATGCTGAAATATATAGGATGCTCCATTTCATTCAAGAAACATTTGGATGGTGTTATGCAAGAATGAGTCAAGCCACATTTTTTTAATAATTGAGTTATCACAATCATTGGAATAGCAAAGTGTTATTCTACAATAAACAGAAATGATTCACCACGGCATTAGGTATAAAGGACATCATTGACAATAGTACTAAGCCATATTCCATCATGCCATGATTTTCTAAACTATTTTGTTAATTTTTACGAAACTAGCTAACCTGACTGTGCGGTTTGACCCAGTATTGCATAACACCGTCCATTTATGGTCGATTTATGAAATAATAATAATTTAAAAATTCCAATTGGTTCAACAAATATCTAACTGCCCCACTGGTCTAGGGATACACTGCCTCATCTCTGAACATTTGGCGGCCGATGAAATTCTTGAATGAGTCAACTCATTTGCTACATGTGTTTTGTTTCTATTTTGTGTTTAAGGACACATACAGTATCGGAAACTTTTCATCTGGGGTATAGACAGAAATCTACGCGAGCAACAAGGAACGCAATGATATGATAATACCACATAAATAAGTGAGAGCACTACTGCGCGCTTCTCCTGTTGCCTCGCCAGACGAATCAACAACTCACGTCGATATCCCTTCCTCGAGCGAGTAGAGGAGAAATTGTAATGCTCTCTATAGCAAGGTTTTCTCTACGCTCTCATGAAACCACCATACCCCAGATGAAAACTTTCCGATACTGTATATGTTTGTTTCAAACTTTGTGAAATGAACTGTTTTTCAAGCCGAATCAATTACAAATAACCATATTCATTTTTTTTATATAATTTCTTCTCTCCATTGCTCGTGCATTACGAAGAAATGACAACCAAAACAAAAGAAAACTGAGTCGCTAAGTGAGGAATCACACTGATCGACCAGGACCGACCGTCCGCGACCGTCCACCTACGACCAAAAGTAGAAGTAGATCAATGAAAACTTTCAAAGTCACACTGATCGACCATCCACGACCGACAACTAGAATAATTTTGTAAATCTGACAGTAATATGACATTCGAAAGGTTATGTGAATTGTCTGTTCATTGATTGAAAATAAGTTAATTTCATAATATCAATAGTTTAAATAATGAGCAGTAGTGATACTGAAGAAGAACATTTTATTTTTCCGGGGTAGGAAATATACCTATTTACGTGAGTTTTGTTGAAGTCAAAAGTTCATTATAAATGTGTGTCAAAATGACATTACGTCAGGATAGTGTGACACCGACCAAAATTTCCAGCAGACTACAATTTCGAACATGGTCTTTGAAAAACGGGCGAGGACGGTCAATGACGCTTATACAGTGTGAGTTGTGCGATAAGAATATACGTGATTCCTGGCTAATTGATTGTAGTTTTTTGTAGTGATCGTTGATCGTTGTTTGTAAATCTGTGACGGTTGATATTTTGAAATTTTTATTGTTTAACTTTCTAAATTAGTTTTAGTGATATATTAGGACTAGTAATTATTTGTATGTTAGCTCTCAGCTAAATAAATGAATGTCTCTCTCTCTCTCTCTGAGTAGGGGACCTCAACCTTGAAACAAAACGGCTGACGTTTGCTTCTATTTTCTTAGCAGAATCATTTACGGTAAATAAAAATATATTTTCCAGTTCAGTCCACCGAGGTTTAATTAGCATGTACGGGTTCATTTAATTATTCAAGACCGTTAACAGCATGTTTTTATTGATATAACTGAACTGATAATATATTCCATACAACAAACTTATTATACTTAGGTGGAGTTTTCAACATGCAAATAAAACCCAGCTTACTATAGAAAGTAATGTTTCGAAGGTGAATCTTTTTTTTTTTCGATAATAAACCATTGTTTTACTGAAAAATATAACGTCCTACATTATGTCATACTGATGTTTCTTACGTTTAAATTCTGCCAAATTTGCACAATAGCCTCTGTTATTAACACTATGCTCATAATGAATTCGCTACTTCTTATTGAGATGAACTATTTTTCATCAAAAGGCAAAGAACTACCCACAACGATATTGAGTTACTAGTTATACTATATATATATAAATAAATTTTAAATGAACTCAATAGATGAAATCGAGATTGAACAAATACCGAGGTAATAATCCACTGAAATTAGCAAAATTAGAAAAAAAATAATAAACTTTTGATAAATACACACACGAAACGGAGACTTCTTGAAATCAAAATAGTTCTTAAGTCAGAAGTAAGAGCTTCACCCCTCAAAACCACCCCTAACAAGCATTGCGGAGGTTTTTTTCGTTTTTCTCAGAAACCATTAGTCGCACAGTGAATTTCATATTTATTAAAAATGTTCCTTATAAAATTTTCTACAAAAAAGATCTACCTAATTATTTTGTTTTATTCTATGGGTTTGTAGAAACGAATGATGGAGCTTTGGGTTGCTTTCAGCAGGTTTTCCCTTAATGATTTTGAGTAATGTCTAAAATGAGCTAAAAACATGTTGAAAAGACTTAAAATATTATAATATGACGTTCTTCAAAATATAAAATGGCTTTGAATTTCGTAATAAAAATAACAGGGCCGCGTTTAAAACAAAAATATTGATTAAGGTTACCTACTCGGAAACGATATATCGTTATTGCTCGAAATGATTCGAAAAAAAAATACTTAATAAAAATTAACAAACTATTTTTGTAGAAAATTCCATGTGGAGCATTTTTAGTATGTATACAATTTTCTGTGCGGCTGACGGATTCTGAGAAAAACGAGATAAACAACAGCGGTACATATTAGGAGTGGTTTTTGGGGGTTAAGCTCACCCTACTAACTTAAGAACTCATTTGATTTTGAAAGCTCTTCCTTTGTTGTTTATAATCCCCAATTGGCAAAACTTTATATTCAATTTTTTCTATTCGGCTATTTTGGGATTAATATAAATAGACTATAAATACTCTACGGGTGTGAAAGCAGCGACGGTTTTTTCAATTTATTTTTTTTGCTCGTTTTTATTTTCGAAATGCATTATTCTACAGCTGCTGAATACGCTCTATAGATTAAAATAATTTGTGAACCAAAAACTACCCCTCAACAACTCTCTGAAAAAGAAAAATCTTGAAACTGTTGAAATGCCCGTTGCTCGAAGTTTTTTTCGGAAATGCATTATTCTATAGCTGCTGAGTACACTCCACAGGGTGAAATAATTTGCGAACCAAAAACTACCCCTCAACAAATCTCTGAAGAAGAAAAATATTGAAACAGTTGAAATACTTGTTGCTTTGACGGGTATTTTCAACTGTTTCAAGATAAGACGCACTGAAAGACTGAAACAAATATTGAAAGATTGAATGAAATACTGAAGGGTTGAAGCAAATTTCGAAAGACTGAAATAAAAAGTGGAATCTTAAACGAACACTAAATGAGTACTTGAAGATTGCAATCGGGACTCTTGTACTAGAATCATACATAAATCCTTGACTTAAGCGATCAGGTTCAAAACGGTAAAGAATTCTCAGTAGTTACAGACTGATCACCTACAATATGAAATATTCTGTTTTCAGATTTTTCGAAATAAGTTGGTTTCTTTTCATATAATAGGGGTTAAGATTAAATAACATCTCTTGCATAAATAAGCAGACAAGTAATTGGTAAGTTTATTGAGTTACATTTTCTTTAAATTTTGAGAAATGGTAGGTAATTTTTCAAATAAGGGTTGTATGGTTCATGGTTCAGATTGAATGCCATCATTCGAATAAATAAGCAGATAATTATTATTCCGACTATTTTCAAATGTCTACGTACGTGAGGTTAGTTTGTTCTTGTTAGATCAGACTTAATAAATGACTTCTCGCAAAATATTTGTATTTAATTTCCACGCACTCAAATGTCTACTAAAGGTTACTTCATTCTGATTAGATCAGACAAAAAAAATGCTCCTCGCAAAATGTATGTGCTTAATTTTCACGCACTCAACTTTGTCATTCCTCAATGATGTATTTTCGAAAAACGGTGTCTTTGAACAATGGGCTTTTCCATTCGAATAAATTTTGAAAGCAGCCAAGACGATTTTTTTTATTCCGTAACAATATTAATTTAGCCTAACGACGAGTTCTCTATGAGATTGTTCATTACATATCCATCCTTCAATACTGAACTACTTATCGAAAAAATAAAAAATTTCGTTTTCACTAACTGCATGTCTACATCCGAAGAAAAGCAATTACTGCTTTCAATTCTCTTCTTCTGGATTTAATTGGGCCGCCTTAATGTTTTTTTTATCGTCCATTAACTACTACTTAATGCCACCTAATTCATTTTATTCAGCCAGGCACCACTGACAGCCGCGCTCATAGCAACTCATAACGCTTTCTTGGTCGATATTATTGCGTGAGTTTCTGGAATTCTTAGGTATATAACCGTCTGAAAAAAATTTTTTTTTTTCGTTTGTGCTGTCACGTTTCTCGTGAATCACGATTGTAAGGTATATGTAGCAACGAAATAATATACTGCGCGATAAAAGGTTATGGACCACATCTATGAAATTCAAATTACAAACAACACAACTCAACTTCTCAATTATAATTGAATTTCAGTTGAATTCCAGTTGTTGCTAAATAAGTAACTGCCATCATATAAATGAAAATAATTATTCTAGAAAATTGACACTTCATTTTACGGGGTCAGGTTCGGGTCATCAGGTAGCCGAGTGGTTAAGAGCTCTATCTTTCAATTATTTGTTACCGATCTGAGCGACCTCAAGGTAGTACACGAAATGACTTCTGATCACGATACGTCCTGTTTCAGATGAAATACAAAAGCGAGGATATTCCCCTCAATTGAAGTATGATCATCTGAACCCGGACTGGGCTGATTTCCGGAAGCTTCTGAACGCTAGGACGTCGATTAAGCCACACATTTCTAAGTACGACAATGAGGAGGAAACCCTAGCTCTGACTAAGTCGAGGGGCGAACCGCTGGTGAAAATTGTACACTGGATTTCACGTGTTCTTGGTATTTCACTGAATTACCATAGTAACTCATCGGGACTTCATATAATTTATCGGGACTTCATGTAATTCATGGGGACTTCATGTAATTCATCCGTAATTCATGTAATTCATTGGTAATTCATGTAATTCATCGGTAATTCATTAGTAATTCAAGTAGTCTGAACAGAGCTTCAAAAGCAGTAATATGACATCATAATAAAGAAATCGTTTTCAGTTGTTGCTTGATTTGAAAATTTGGCCCATATACAATTCGGAATACACTTTTACGTAAATTGTAGGTCACAGGTCTCCCTTGCTCGCACAAGCTCTGCTTTTGGAGGGTTTTCTCCTGGGAGATTCGTAAAAAAAGAACAATGTGATTAAACGACGTAATTTTTCAATGAATGACTAGGGTATTTTGGAAATTGAATGTCACTAGTGGTTTCTAAAGTATATCCACCGTTTTTGCGTAAGTCGAAACTCTTGTAGAATCCGAGTAGACCAAGAAAATTCCCCAGCGGTTTTCCCCTCGGTATAATCATTGTAATTTTCACTATTTTGACGTTAATGATGAAAGTAAATTTGCTACTTTTAATATTAACATTCTAGTCATTCTAGTCGCATATTTAAACAATTTTTATTTATTTTTCTCTCCTATGCCTTAATAAATGAAAAACAGACTTGAGTTTCCCTTGTAAGTCGAGTGAATAATTGAATCAAACCCAATATTTCTGAATTAGTAGAATCAATCAGCTCTGAACCAACTAATTAATTATAGGTGTTCTATAAGTTAATGTGTACCTGCTCATCACCCCAGATAAAACCAACTGGACCATATATAGAGACGGACGAATGAGTATAGACTAGGTAAGTTTTATTTAACCTGAGGTACATATATCATATCACATAGGACAGGATAGGTTGTGTTTGAACCCTTATAATGTGTTTCATACGAATTAATTTATTCACAAGAGTAAGATCCATCCTATTTTTTTTCAAACTAGTATCCATGTATGTTAATGCCAACCTGACATACACTGATAAAAAGGATGTCTTCAATCAAATATATATATTTTCTTGAACAGAATAATCTTCTGAAAAGAATAATTAATTCTAATCGATGAATATACTCTTGATTCAAACTTATTGAACTGTTTGCTTCTTTACATAAATTCTCTTGAAATAAATTTGTTTGCATTAATACATTCCAACTCTTTACCCTAGAGAACACCTACTTGTGAAAAATGCTCCTTTTGACTCAAGGACATAATTTCTTGGCGAAGGTCAGGAGGAAGCAGCACATGGCACCGTCAACCAATGAGCTTTACTTTAGCGGCTGCACGCTACCGGAACGGGGCGAACCTACGCGAAAGCGCGCACTGCGACTGCCGACTGGGACCTCTATCCTGTTTGCTGTTACCCGCGTTTGGTTTGGGGGTTGTGTTTGAATCATAATTTAAGTTGTTAGTTTTGTATTTTTCACAGTGGTTATGTGCAAATGTGCTGCTACAGAAGTGCAATTATTTCTGCACGATTTGAATTTAGGTCATTTATGGACCAGTTGTGAAGGTAGGTTGAAGATATTTTGGTTTTCAACAGGTGTGTGATAATTGCGAATGACGCTGTCGTTTCTATATTCGATCGCATTTCTATGCGTCACCAAATAGGTACCTACGTTGATTATATAGTTTCTGAAATTGAAATATTACAAAACTATTTTCATATATAACCATTATAACTCAATTGTTCTGTTTGTTGAAGTGTACCATATGAACATGGCTTCCATGGCATATTTTTATACCCAAGACCAAGTGCACATTTGTACTGAATCTCCAAATACAGATAATCTTGAATCAAAAATGTATTGCATTATGAAGAAGAACATTGTTCGTTATTGAAGTTGAAATATTCTTGCCTAAACCAACTCACACCATCGAACAAAGAAAGTATTCACAATAGTGTTCATTATCAAAGTTGAAATATTCTTGCACCAAACAACTCCCATTATTCAGTGAAGAAAGTGTTCATATGTCTCAAAACAGTTTCCTTTCAAGTGGTCAAGAGGATTCCGTCAAAAAATCAAACAAATATTTGGTTGGACCTATTCAAGAATACAATCGACTTGAATCAATGCAATTATGCATTGATGCAAAAAATCCTTTTTATCAGTGTACAAGATACACTATAGTTAAAGTAGAGGGGAGCTTAAGCGTTGAAAATAAATCTTAACTCTTATTAAATATACGCCAGACATACGCCAAAGTATTAGTTTACTCGAATTAGTATATAAAGCTATAACACATATGTTCTTTTTTCACCCCGTAAGGAACACTGTTATAAATCAATATCTAGAAATGAAAAAGTTATGGGACATTGAAGTTGCGCGTGGAAGAATAATTTCACTCGTAATTTCATTACACGCGGCGCTATAGTGTGACGTCACGCGACCTAAACGAGTCCTACAGACGTTCCACGCTTAATTACGTCTATTCGCCTATTCACTAAAGACTTTGAGGCCGCGTATTCACCAGAGGATTCGTTCCAAATGAGCACCGAAAAGTGTGGACCAGAGAGTGTGATCATTCGATGTTCCTGTACTGAGTACTGAGTACGCTCGTACAATATGGACGCTGGAATCAGCATCCTCACTGTCCGAGAATTAGCTATATCTATTCATTCATTCATTAGTTTTGATCTTTATTTTAATTCCATCGCGTTATATATGGTATTAACAACATCATGAAACTTGTCCATTTAGAAATGATTCGAATGATTTGGGCGGCAGAATTGAGGATTAGAATATGCGAGAAAAAGCTCAATTCACTTTTTCACGCAGTCAGCAGTAGCGTTTTAATGAATATACCTAGTACTGAACATTTCTACCAAAAAGGGACACCGATAACAGTTCCATCAAAATTTATTCCTCGGCTTTTCTACTATATCGAGTATTTTTCGCACAGTGAGCCGTGACTTGTAATGGAGCTCGAGTGAAACACTAATTCACTAATTTCCCGACTTAATTAACTGGTACCCATCCGTCTGACGCAACGCTCCATTACGTTTATTTATATACGTTCGAGAAGGGTACATGGTGCACAAACATTTGGTGTTGTTTATCCGTTCTATGGGATGCTTTACAGCGAACACAAGGTGTATGTTTTGTTATTGCTATAATAGCTTACATGCATATTCCGTTGAACCGACGGCTTTGTTCCTCTTCATCAACTAGAACACAAAACGGCATTGTTTGTAAATTATAGGGGATAACGGGTATTTGAAGTATTTCATTAGGTATTCGTCTTAATCCCACTCCTATTATTCTAGTTGATTTATTCATATCCGAACAACGGTTAGAATAAATCATGGCATATATTCATAAGGGTATAGGCCATAACTGAATAATTCTTTTTCTACAACTGCTATGAAAAGTGGCGTATTTCTCATAGCTTACTTACTTTCAAAACCATGTTTTGCTCATACTGTGAAAAATATTATTTCTCACGGCACTTTGCCCACACCCCATACATTTATATGGGGAATCAACAAAAATCGAAAAAAACTAGTTGGCTGCTGTTCAGCTTTAAATAGTTTCCACAGCTCTCAAGCACTGTCAGAATAACTATGGAAGTTTTTTAAATTCTTATGTAGTTTTCATTCGTGTTTTGATAAAGAAGTGAACTATTTTCAGAATTTCTTTCGCTTTTTATAGCTTTTTGTAATCGGTTTAAAAATTCTATCTAAAATTCTGTTAGATACGTATATGTACTGTGAACAAATCAGAAGTACCAAAGGCATAATGGATTGCCAATCAGCCTGCCACGCAGGCGGTCCGGGTTCTATACCCGCACCAGGCTTTTTTTTTCGTTTTGATATACATCTTGATATTTTTATTAAGTCAATTTTAAATGAATTATTGAACTCTTACGATGTAGGATACTTTAGTTTTGCTATCCGTAAAAATAAATGTTGAGTTACATTAATTGTATTCTTTAAATTTGTGCAGTTGTAGAAAAAGTACTTTTCTCGTGTGTTTGCGGCACTCGCCCTTCAGACTCGTTTGCACAAACCTCCACACTCGTGAAAAAAGTTTTTCCCCACTGGTTGCACAATATACTATTCTACTACAATTCTTGTAACCTCTCGTGATACAATTAGATACAGTTCTTTTAAGAAATGGTATTCGAGTATAGGAACAAATATTTTCATTTTAAAAGTGCTAGTCCCATCGATACAGATACCTTTCAATTTTATCATGAATTATCACCATTAATATATCATAACAGAGCAATTTTCCTATACATTATAAAAAATCCATCAGAAAATCTATCAGAAAACAACTACTTTCCTGGCTGATACCACGACGAACGTTGAATCATATCCAATGAATTTCCGTGCAGAGTTCCTACAAGGCTATATCCGCAATTGCTAGTTACATTGAACATGTTAATTGAAACCTGATGAAGGCAAGAATCGAGAGAGGTCTATAAATATAATCGTAATCAGCTTGTATGAAGATAATTTGGTCATACCAACTTACATGTTTTGAAATATTGGGTTAAATGCATTTAAACCTTACATAATTTTCCTGACCAATACGTTAGAGTAATCTTGATTAACAACCAAACTCTTCTCCTGTGAATAAAGGTATATTATATTTCAAGTTCCTCGGGTTTTTTGCTTCTTATACACAGTGACAAAAGCTCTGGAACACTCCTGAATCCACCACCTGGTTCTGGACACCTGATCGAGTGTGTAATCCAGCCAGTTATTGTAGGTAGCTATAGTTGTTGAGTATTCTGCTGTTTTGGCACTCGGCCACCAACAATCGTCGCTCATTTATTGGCGAGAAGTGAAGACTCAACTAGCTGATTGAAGTCTTCGAGTATTTCAGTTTGAATACCCACAAAGAGTTAACCAAGGTTTTCAGTTATACATTTTTTATATTATAAATTATAAAAAGCTTTCCAATCTCAAACATTGTAAATTATAAATAAGCTTTAAGTTATAAATCTGGTAGAACTACACACATAAAAAAAACTTTGTTGTAAAACATGTCCTATGACGCCTTTTGAAAAATCATGAAAATTCATTAGAAATAAAATAATTTTATAAGCATTATTAATGACAAAAGTACGAGGGGCGAACCGCTGGTGAAATTTGTACACTGGACTTCACGTTTTCATTGTAATTTACCGTAATTCACTGAATTACCATAGTAATTCATCGGGACTTCATGTAATTCATCAGGAATTCATCGGCAATTCATCGGTAATTCATTACTAATTTATGTAATTCATCGGTTTTCCATTCGGGCTTAAGTAGTCTGAACTGAGCTGCAAAAGCAGTAAAATGACATCATAATAAAGAAATCGTTTTCAGCTGTTGCTTGATTTGAAAATTTACCCCATATAGAATTCAGAATCCACTTTTGCGTAAACTGTAGGTCACGGGTTTCCCTTGCTCGCACAAGCTCTGCTCTTGGAAGGTTTTCTCTGAAAACCTGTGAGATTCTTAAAAAAAGAACAATGTGAATGAATCGAGCAAAAATATGTATTCCAATAAATTCCACTTTGAATTTCAAATAGATAGTTACCTCTTTTTATATGTTAATAGTAGACACTGATTGGATGATATTCAAAATAAAAATTTGAATCATCAACGAGTTCTTTAAGTAAAACCAAACGCAGAAATAGACGAAATGGAGATTTTTTTTAAATATTTTTTTCTGATAAGTGCAGAAACCACATAGATGATCTCTTTTTTCAGATTATTCATTTGAAATCTGACTAATGAAAATAATATGTTATTGGAAGGTACCTATTTCTAATGTGCCAAACTATCTGACATTCTGTATAATGTACCTTCGAAAAACATATTATTTTCATCAGTCAGATTTCAAATAAAAAATCTTAAAAAATCAGGGATCATCTATGTGGTTTCTGCACTTACCAAAAAAGAAAGTTTGAAAAAAACTCCCGAAATGTGAATTTTAGGGCATGGAAAACCACATTAATCCTCGTACTTTTTTCGAAAAATTTATTCTCCTATGTTTTTTCCCAGTTTCTCGAATAAGCCGAGAAATTCACCTTAAAGGATTGATGAGTAGGACGACAAATATCTGTCCATGCGGTGTTGACAATTTTCTCTCCACGGCTCGGGAGATTAAGTCGGCTGTGGTATTACAGAAATTATTCGGAAATGAGAGAACAATTACTGCACAATTATAATAGTTGGAGGGCAAAAGAAGTCTTCAAAACAAGGGAACTGGAATTGTTTGAAAAATTGACAAATAAGACAGCAGCAGCGGAAATCCGAATTTTATGCACTGAAGAACAAAAAAAAAAGTTCTCCAGACTTGTATTTGGCAGCAATCCTAACAGTAAGACACGACTTCATATTTTTATTACTAGAGAATTACTAGCATAACTTGGGGGTTTACTCGGATATTACTGGGTATTACTCGGGAATTACTTGGGTATTAGAGGCATTACTTACTATTTTTGAGAATTAGTGTACACAATTTTCTCAGCGGTTTCCCCCTCGGACAATGTCAACAAGTTAAACAATAAGCTCGTTGGAACTTACAAGATTCATTTTCAACAGTAACTACTATTTGGTGTCTTTGGGACCATTTTTTTTTATTATTTATAGGTCTTATTGTACCTGTAGTAGGTATTAATATTTACATCGTGAATGCATGGCTACGGCGCCAAAATAAACAGTTTATATGTAAGTAATTCGGATACATTAATTTTCTATAAACGTGCATATCAATAAATTTCCATCGCCTGTCTAGCCCTTTTAACGTCACATGAAAAGGCAATGTACAAAAATGAATTATGATTGAATACATGTCACGAACGAGTTTTATTAGACGGTACTTTACGGCCTCACATGTTTGAGGTATTTATCTGTAAAGGAATTTATGTCACGCATAGAATGCCACATAAAATTCGATATCATATTAAACGTGTCCTAGTTGAATATTCTGCAGCTATTCATTATTACAGAATATATTAAATATGCTTCACAGTTCAGAGGGTGAAATAACTCGAGACAAAGACAGGGAAAATTATGAATTCTATACTATTCTATTCCGAATCGTGGGAACAAATGGAAATATTGAAAAGCAATCTGGATGAACGCTCAGGTAATTGCTTGCAAATGAATTAAAAGTACAAACTATGCTTCACAATATTCATTGGATATTGAACAGCGATTTAGATAATTGATGGATGAAGCTGACCGTTAATATCTCGAGGTTTTGTCAGGAAAATAATTGTTGCCTATCGAAGTGATAAATCAAAAGGGTAGCTGGTCTTCCGTGATGATAATGGTCTCATGACAATAACCATAGGTCGTAGGGGGTAGCACTTGTTTTCCGTTAGAGACTTCTCGACTAAAATACCTTTCAAATAGGTTTCTGCGGGAATCTGGATTACTCAATCTCATTTTCATCTCAGCTATATAGAGATTCTTTGCTGAATTGATATATTAGGTTTAAATGTGAGTTGGTCTAAACCGGGGCCACCTAAGGCCTATTGTAGGTCTACCCAGTAGCGCAGCCAGGATTTCAGTTTGGGAGGGGGGGGGGCTCTGAACATACAATTCATCAGTTACCAGAACTTTTGTTTCGTCATCCGAGTGTTACGAATAACAGTAGTAATTTAGTGGCTTGGGGGAGCTGCAGCCCCCCCTGGCTACGCCAATGGCTCTACCTATGTTTATTTTCCTTCAAGTATATCTAATGTCCAAACGATATTGATGAGTATATTGGGAGAACAATTTGCCAGATGTTCTGTTACTACTGAAAAACATACCCAGCAATTACAGACCTATCGCACTACTATCTGTCATTTCGAAGGTCATGGAGATGGAGAAAGCTATCAACATGGAGTTCATGAAATATCTAAAACGCTCAGGAATTATCAATGATCGACAATATGGTTTCCGGCACCAGAGATCAACCGGTGACCTGCTTGCTTCTGTCTAAAATTTTTGGCAGCAATCTATCGAAAAATATGGTGAAACTCTGGCTGTTGCACTAGATATCGTCAAGGCATTTGATCGCGTTTGGCACCAAAGACTCATAGCAAAACTTCCTTGCTCGAGATTTTCCATTGGAGTATACCTTTTTGTGCCTACATCATCAAAACTTTCTGCACTATAAATTGAGTTCTCGATCCTCATTTCATCGGCATATTCATTAGCCTAATTAGACAGTTTTCTAATATCTCAATCAATACCAAATACCGCTCAACACATCATGGGTTTGTGTTTCGATTCAATATACGCCTCGAAGACTGAACGAGAACGAAAACACTTTATAAACACCAACAAACTTTGAAAGGACAAGCCACATCATATTTTCATCATTCTAATCCTCAGTTAAACTACCTCAATAACACTAGAAACTTCAACACGATATGTTTATGTAGCAAACTTCTTCTTGATAAGGAACGAAACTAAAACTTCTGCTAACAACTGTACCTAATTAATAAAGGTAGGTTGTTTGCCGACAGGAGTTACCTAGTTAGTGTACAGAATATTTTAATGAAGAGGATATAATTCACCAAGAATGGCAAGTTGAATAAAATAATTCAGTGAATGAATTCAGGAAGAAATCCATAATACTAATTACCTATCATGTAGCAGTGTGAAAAAGATGTAACTAATTTCTGTACAAACATTGAAAAATATGATAATCATAACACGAACGAGAATATCACATATGAGTACATATACCGGCCACTAGTAATTCCGCTGAATCCTAGTAGACATTCCTGAAATTTAATCAAAATCTCGTCTGTGCTATTTATAGTACGGGATCCGACTGCAAGATTACTAAGTCCATCACGTATTTAATGGAAATCTAATTTCAATATATATCTTTGAATAGCAGAATATATTTTTACCAGAGTGCCTCTCAAAATGTGGCCGACAGATAATTGATTTTCTGGAAAAAAATTAATTCACTTGTTTTTCAAATAAACTATAATCCACTTCACAGCTACGTTGTGAAGAATTTGAAAAGTGTTGGGTGCAATCGCGCGCTTGGCCGCAACCTCTTCAGCCAGGTGTAAACAGGTAACATTTTGTTACATTTATACTTTCATGGCGTATATTGACCATTCATATATGAAATGAAAGCATGATAGAAAAAGTCAATGCAAATGTGGCCGCAAATCAGGGCCGTAACGAGGGCGGGGCAAGGGAGGCTTTGGCCGCGTGCGCTAGCCCGCAGGGTGCGCCACAATGACTTTTGGCTAGCCCGCAGGGGGCTCCACAATGAGTTTCAGCTAGCTCGCAGGAGACGCCAAAATGACTTTAGATCTGAATAATATTAGCTATCTGAGGTTTTACCATTGTTAGGGGGCGCAAACCTACATATTAGCCACACGCGCCATCCACCTAGTTACGGCTCTGCCGCAAATAGGGGTTGCCAGCTTAACAGGCGTTCCACAGTTTTTAACAATTTTGCGTTCTTAAAAACCCTTAAAACGGAATTTTTCCCATTTTCAAAGAAGGCTGAATGGTTGCGAAGCGAGGTTTAACCATTCCAGCCTTCTTTAAAAATGTGAAAACTTGCGTTTTACGTATTTTCAAGAAAGCAGAATTGTTGAAAACTGAGTAGATTTGCCTTTTTATGGGTTTTTGAGAGAGCAGTCCAAGCAAGCTGCCTATTTGGAGGTTATGATACTGTCAAGAAGCTCGCCAGTCAAAATATTCGGGCTAGCGCTAGACGCTAGTTACAGGTGAGATCATTAACACTCGACACTAGTGGTTAGTGGTCAGTGGTCCTTTGCAAATGAGACACAATGAATTTTTAATAAGCTTAAAGAATTTTCGTTTTAAAGAAGACCTGATCAAATTTTTGGCAAATCATTGTGACAACAATCCTTTTGCTTACTCCTGGAGAGAAATGTCATCATCCTGCCTCCTGTCTCCTGCCTCCTGCCTCCTGCCTCCTGCCTCCTGCCTCCTGCCTCCTGCCTCCTGCCTCCTGCCTCCTGCCTCCTGCCTCCTGCCTCCTGCCTCCTGCCTCCTGCCTCCTGCCTCCTGCCTCCTGCCTCCTGCCTCCTGCCTCCTGCCTCCTGCCTCTCCCTCTTGCCTCTTGCCTCCTGCAGCAGAAAGCCTCAAACTGCTCAATGGCTGGAGTATCCACGTTGAGTGGTTGCGGAAACTCATAAATGTTCTTCCAGAAACTTTCCACCCGATCAGCGGCCGGTGGGTTATCCACCCAATCTTGGAATAAGCGAGAAAGTTTATCGCGAAACTTCATGATTTCCGCGACACTTCTCGCTCGCCTCACTAGTGACTTCTTCGCAGCCACCAGCAATCGTATCCTATCAAGGCAGTGCTGTTTGATAGTGAACAGCACGTCTTGATTCAGAGTGTGGTGAGCTCGTCTTAATTTTGCGACAATTCGCCGCACTACGGGCGTGAAGGGCCCATGGACTACCACATAGTCCACCACACACTGAATACGAGACGCGTTTTATCTCGCCGACTTGAACTTGGCTTCCATCTTGTGTATGCGTCGCTCATGCCTCCCAATCAGAGGGTTGGTATCCCTCCTCACCGTTTGGGACAAAGTCTGCGCGGCGTCATACACGGTAAAATTAATCTGCCAGATGTCAGCCTCTTCCAAAAGAACATCGTTTATCTCCGCATCCACCTGTGACAGTTGTTATGTCTTCAGGCACGCACATGTTGTTATGAAGGTATGAAGCGCCCTGCAGGTTCTGACGAGGGTTCTGATACCCTCCATCGGTGGTATAATGTGAGCCTCCTCTATAGCCAGAACGACACGTGGCACATCTGCTACTTCCCACCCTTAAGGACTGATGTAGGTTCCTTTCTCCAGAGGCATACAGTTTGAGGTCATCCATATAAAATAAATGGGTGACCTTATGCCTCCGGTTGTTGGGGGTGCTGCAGTTGTATCCACGGGTTATCCTGAGTGCAACGGACAATGGCAATAGTGAGATGCAGAAGAGAAGATGGCTGAGGGAGTCTCCCTGGAATACGCCCCTTTTGAAGATGACCTGCTCTGTTTGGACTCTGACTTGACCAGATCTAATGGTGAAGCAAGTCCTCCAGAGTGACATCAGTTGTTCAATGCATCTCACTATTTGATCGGGCACCGCAAGGCATCTGAGCAAATGCATGATTAGCTCATGCGATGCTGTATCAAATGCCTTGCGGTAATCGATCCAGGCCATCGAAAAGTTCCGCTTATACTGCACGGAGTCCTGCGTTATACATCTGTCGATGAGCAGGTTCTCCTTGCAGCCAGCGACCCCCCTCTTTGGCCCTCTTTGCTCATATATCCGTTTGAAAACCGGATCAACTGAAGAGTATTCGCGCGTATAAAATGCGCGTAAACATCTTATAGCATGAATTCAAGCATCTGCTGCTCCCCATCTAGCCAAGAGTTGAAAACTCTTGCCAAATGGTGTAGTATTATTATTATTATTATTATTATTATTATTATTATTACTATTATTATTACATGAACATAATGAAACTCTTATGTTGTCGGTCCTTGATATGTGTGCCAAATTCCAGAATATTCGGATAATCTCGAAGTGGGTGAAAAAATTCAAGGGTTGGTAGGTGGCCGCTACCCTTCAGCCAGGCCTTTAAGGGTCCTTCACAGAAAATTACAAAAAAATTTGTAATGCCTCGAGAACCCACATAAAATTGTTGACCAGCTCTCCTACTTCACAGCCGGGTTCGATTCTCTCGCATTTAATCCCCAATACATTTTTGTCGACGAAAATCTATTTCGCTTTGCCAAGCTCATAATAAATTATGATGGAACACAACATTCTACCTCAGAAAAAATTACTACCCAGAAGAGTGAACGGCTGAAATGGTTTCATTTTGCATAGAAAAAAATTGGAATTTTTTTATATATTATACAGAGTGAATCAAATAGCTCAAATTTATAGGAATGTAGGCTTTCACGGCTGGCTTCAGTGTCCTCCATTTTTCAATTTTCATGGAGAATGTCCCCCTTTTCCGCACTGTATATTGAAACATCAATATAAAATCCGAACCGTCAATTACGATTTGCTGTACCACTATACATATTTTTTTCGGTCAGTAAACAAGGCAATAACATAAACATTAATATTTCGGTTCGCTGATACTCAATATTTATTTGCAATGAAAGAAATTTGCTTCGTGTGGCAATTTCATTAAAATACTTGTTATTGGGTTTACAGTTGATATCAGCAATACCTATGAACCATAAACACTTCGTGAATAACTGCACAAGCTTCTCGTTTGTAAATTATTATTGACCCATTGCCAAAAAATCGACTGACATTGATACAAATTACAACATTTGTCAGCAATGTTCTTCATTATAAGAATGGGAGTAAAGATCTTTTGCTAACGATTTCAGAAAAAACCGAGAGCTGAAATGTATGGTATTCTCAGAGTCACAGTTATACGAAAATTCAAATCAAGAGAAACCGGGACCATCAACAAAAGAGTATCCTTGTAAAGTGGGCAGAGAAAATATTCAAAACCCCTTCAGTAGCATCTACATCATGGCAATTTCAACCTGCAAGAGTCTAACGGCTGAATGCATAGTCATTTCCGAGCGAATCTCCGGAGGTGCTCCGTTCGCTACACCATTTAAAATGCATAGGCCAGCGGACGGAGCACCTCTGGAGAGTCGCTCGAGAATGAATAGGCATGCAGCCGTTAGACTGTTGCAGGTTGAAATGGCTATAAGGTCAGTGAAGAGGTTACCACTGTTGATGATATTGATGATTGTGTACTCATCAGCTTTCTAGGTGGAAAAAGAAAAACAAAAAATTTGTATATCTTTCTTGCATACAAGAAAAAAATAAGTAGGAAAGTGAAATAAAAGTAATGGAGTTTAAATCCTGCGACTCTGGTGTTTACAAAAGTTTTGTAGCACACGACGATGATGCATTTATTGTTAATTTTCATCAAATAATTAGTTTACTTCCAGGTCCTGACGTGACAATGAAGGATAGAAAGCTCACACGTTTTTAATAAAAAAATCGGGGTGGAGAAAAAGTGATATTTTCATATCATTTCAATATACTTACTCGGCTACCTAGTGAAACTTTGTATTTCGAATAAAAACTATTCGATAGGTACTTTAATTTCATCAATAATATATTTAATGTACTAATTTTCAATGGTCCATAAATAAGACCATCACATAATTGGTATGTCCATAATTAGTGTGTAGAGATGGATGAAAATTTGGGTTTTAATTTTTTTGTATTCAATATTAATTAAAAAAAATCCTTCACAGTCATCATAATGTATATTCAGTTCATTACAAAAAAAAATGTAAACCAGCAGAATTTTGCATAAATTTGGACATTTATAGAGTGAATACTGTTAACCGGCCCATAATTGGTGGATTTACCTTATACGGAGTCTCAGAACGTTTCACTATTCGAGTCGACAATATTAAGATTGCAATTATTCTCCCTAACTTTTTGTAACAAAATAATAGCCACATTATTGATTTTCTAAAGGCAAGTAACAACCCCCTCTCTGCATGTTTGACACCCTGTATCTGAAAAACTGTCCAATAGATCTCGTTGTGCCCGTGGAGACATTTGATCAGGACACCATAAACTACATTATTCTGAATTTTCAGCCAATTCGACTGGGACCAATTTTCCATAAGAACCGTGCGGGGTCCTTTGAAGAGACACTTTATATCCAAGCAAACAACGCTTTCAGTCAACCCAGCGTAGAAATTAGGAATGTGTTGAAAACATTATTGAATAACAGGTCAACTCTAGAAGAATACAAAAGATAAGGGTGCACACCCATTACCATGCAAGCTTACCTTCAACCACAGGTAGTTCGGGGTAATTATCTCCAGGCATATAAAGTTTCTCTTATTGAGGTGGATTCATGCAACATGACTAAAACTAATATTAATTTAAGATTTAGATGAATTTTAAATTGAGAATATGACGGTGTTCAGGCAGCATCAATTTAAAGAAATTAAGAAAGTACTAGACATGCGCATATCGTTCCAACTGTCAATTTTTGAAACGTCTTGGGGTATTCTTTGATCAGAAAACAAAAGGTGAACCCTAACCTAAGATTATCGTGTTTTGTTGTTGTTTTTTGTTTTATCTTTTCTGGTCTGGTGTTTACAGTACAGCATGAAAACTATCACCAAGAGAAGTGAGTATGATTTAGTACTGAGTACATTATTGCTTCTGCGGGAGCCTCTGGTGTTGTGAGGAATAAGAGATATAGAAAATATGGCGTCAAACCAATGCTGAAATTGCGAACATAACATAACCTCTTTCCTCTTTGAAAGCACTCAGCTGTGAGTAAAGAGACTATATACGCATGCGCTGTTTCTAATTTAGGGAAGAAATTAAGTTATTAAGTAGTTGAAAGTTGGCCATCTTTCTTAGTTTTAATGTTAATTTTAATTGCTTAATTTTTTGCGTGAACACCTCCATTTCATTACATTGTTTTATACTCTTAATTTTAGTTTTAAATTCATTCAAGTTTAGATTTATGCTTGCATGAATCCAACTTCACTCTAGCTGTTAGTTAACACTTGATAACGATCGAAAATATTATATCGATTGAAACGTCGTGCTGATAAAAAAAAACACTACAGACAATGGAAGTCCGCAATGAGAGTAATCCTCGGAATAATCCGAGGGCGGTGACCACTCATCAGAAAACGTACACGTATTGCCGAAATCCCTTATGATTTCTTGAAATATTTGGGATTTCCGAGGATTTCCTGGAAATCTTATGTGACTTCAAAAGATTTCGGGGATTTCGTGGGAATCATGTAAAATTTCAAGAGATTTTCGATGATTCCGTGGAAATCGCATACGATTCCGAGTGATTTCCAAATAATAAAAAAATGATTGCAACACGTTATTGGAAATGGGAGATTTTAAAGAAGTTTTGGTGCCTGAATCACAGAAAATGAAAAGATTTGTTATTTCAAAGTCATTCTCAGTCAAATTTATTTAATTAATTTGATCAAATATCACTTAATCCGAACAACATGTGTATTCTTGAGACCGAAATATTATTTTGCAGCAAAGTAATGGAGTTCTTGGTAAAAATGTTTTTGATGTACCTATCATTTTCAGAATATATTTATTAAAAGAAATCGAAAAGAACTGAATTATGGTTTCATCGAAGTTTATGTATTGATCCAAAAAATAATAATTTGGTTGAATGAAACAATCAAATTTGATCGAATCAAACGGAATCAAATTAATACCTATTGCACGAATGCTTGTCAAATTCGTCGTATTGATTCGACACTAAGATTATACTTGAGAAAATTAACAAAAAAATGTATACCTAGTTAGACCAACAAATGATTCATTTGATACAATGAACATGCGCTTAAATCGAGGCTTGAATTGAGAGTTAATATTCAAAAATTATTTTTCTTGCTTCAACAAATTATTTTTTCGTGCATATATGACACTTTTATTTCTTTAGTTTGAATGAATTTTGTTCAATGGGACCAATTTTGTTTTTTTCGTCAAGTATTATCTCGAATATTATAGAACTCGATCAATCCTTGTGATTCTTATCATACAATTGTATGTGGATGGTAATAGACGATATAAAAAAGTATAGGAAATTTCCATTCACATTGTTTTATTCAACCCAAAATTATCTTACATTGACTAGTTTGAAAATTCCACACTCAAACTTTTTATTCTTGTTTTTGAATATCTTTTCAATTTTTGTTTTTTTCTCGTGGTTAATGCAAAACGGTCCATTTCCGATTAGGTTAACAGGTTCAAAAAATATATATTTCTTTTCAACCAACTGAACATCCTCACAGTTGGGCCATATATATGAATCTAGTTCCCATATTTGAGGAATTTTATTTTGAATTGATTGTCTGAGATGATGTCCACAATACGGTCAATATACCACGTGTCATAATATACAGCATAATAGTGTTCTATCATTATTTGTAAACTTGTGTCTTCGTCTCGTCTTCGTGATTTAGATTCTCTTTTATTACTTTTTTTTTCGCATATTCCTGTCTGAAGACAAATGTCTTTTCTCATGGGAAAAGAGCCAACATAAAGTTGATTTTCTCACAACCATTTTTGTATTATTTGCATTTATGGTCAGAAAAGAACAATCTGACTCCATGTTTTATTCTTTTGTTTCGCCTCACTATAGTCCCTAATATCTAAGTTGTCGAATTTGTTCAATATTTCTATTTCCCTTTCAATGTCCGTATAGTCCTGTTCATTCACTAGAATCTTTTCATCTATATTTTCTATAATTTCTTCCTTGGCCCTTCGACACTTCACACTTCGACAACTCAAAACTCGATCTACAATGACTACAATGAGGGCCTTCGAGGGATTCATGATTCAACAAGTTAATACAAGGAAAAATATGTTTCCCTAGCATCTATCAATCGTTCATTTCTACGCATGCGTTATAATTTCCCATTTCTCTAGCGACTGCGATTTCCGAAGAGAATTTCGGTGATGATTTCGAAAGTTTTGTCAGTGATTTCCGGATTTCCGATAGGATTTCGGGGATTTCAAAGTGATTTCGGATTTCTGGAGCGATTTTCTAAGTGATTGCGGGATTTCGGCCGAAAATCATAACAATCTTAATGAGCATATTATTTAAATTTTTTCAAACAGTGTGCTTGGAACGGGTTGGAAGGCTTTTCGCTGAAAGAACAGAGGGAATAAATCATGAAATATTTCAGTCTGACTTGTATCCGAACTTCCAGCGAATCTCACACATTTTTCTCGCACAAGAAACGATTTTAATCTGGATGAAACTTCCTGCAACTGACAGATCGTCTATAAGCGCGATTAATTAGGTGAATCGAATTGAAGCAACTTGCAATCCCTTTCGATCAAGTAGCTTCTGAAATTCCCCACCCACGATCCTTCCCCGAAACCAGAGCCAATCTGTAGACATAGTATAACATCTGATCCTGGCGTAGTTCAACTATAAGGACGGAACTGCGAGTCGAACTTATTTTGTTGAACAAATCAACATGGCTGTTAAGACTTCGGAATTGTGTTTCTGATCATTAAAACTTTTGATATCGAACAGAGTCTGTGATTGAAGTTTCGGGTAATTAAAGTTAGGTTGATTGGGAAATTAGAAGTTGATGATGGAGAGCTGTATTTGCATAAAAAGTACCAACTTTCCCTCGGTTTAAGAAAATTACAAATTGGATATGATAAGAAACTTGTTCTGAAAAGTGTGGTCGTTTCCTGGCGGATTTACCTACTTGATCCTGCGTACTTCAGGATTGATTTGATGAAAATGAACGGGGAAGGAACTTTCAAATGGAAATAATCATTAACTCTGTGATTGGGTGTACTTTTCTGAAGTCTTATTGGATTTGACTCAAAATACGTATATGGAAACTTTTTCAGTAAAGAATTTCTCATGAAAAATATCTTCAATAGCTACCTGTCGAAAACAAAAATCGAAAAATTTTTTTTTTACTACCCTGCGTAAAGTACGTACTTTACGCACGCTTTGGAGTGCGTAAAGTTTAACTTTTTTTCACTGGTGCGTGAAGTAAAACTCTTAACGCACTAGTGCGTAAAGTAAAATATGTCAAAAAATGTATACCTATAGCAACCAAATAAAAGGTTTTAATTTAAATTGCCACTTACGATTAAAAATAATTTTTGCTTATGTTTAGTATGCAACAAATTATCATATTTTTTATTTTGATCATAATTTTCTGCAAATGTCATTGCTTTAATTAAATGTAAACAGACCGTGGATGTCGATTTTGCTCAAAAAGTAAGTAGGCTGTGTGGTTACGAGAATTGGAAGAACTGACAATAAATATCTGAAATTGTGTTAGTATCACAGAACACAGCAAAAGTATTTGTTATAGATTGATTTATGAAGTTTATTTAGTACATTATCTAAAATCTAATTTAATCACACAAGGTAACAAGTTTTTGTCAATAATTTTTGTATACCTGATAATTCTTCATTCAAATTTTATTGCAGTTTATCTGTTTGTACCAATCTGATAACCGTGCGACAGTCACTAGTTGGTTTTCATTCAATTGAAATATCCACATGACCTTATAACCCCAACATGCGTTTCGTTGCTTCTTAGACTTAAATAAGTTTTAAATTTAAATAGATAATATTTTTACAAATCTCGATACTTCCTGTTGCCTGACTAGTAAGCACTTATACACTTATTTACAAATTCTTCGCTTCATTCATCAAATAAATTTATGTTCCTAAAACATTCATTACCATAGTGCGTTGAGTAAATTTTGTATTTCTAATTTCAGTGAAAAATTATGTAGGGTAGTAGAAAAAATATTGTATGTAATTCGTGCGTAAAGCTTTTTTTGACTCATGTGATTGTCACATTCACCTTCGGCTCATGCGACAATATCCACATTCGTCAAAAAAAGCCACTTTACACACTTGTTACATAAATAACTATTTTCTACATTCATGTAAAAAGCAAAACTTTATTGAACTATATTTAGTGGAAAAAGAAGTTTTTTACTACCGAGTTTATTGCACTAGTGCAATAACGTTTTTATTGCACTCATCTGTCATCCTACTTCAATGTGCTGCGATGTGCTGTCATCATGACAAACATAAACGTTCAAACCCACTACATATTAAGTAGATATTTTGTGAGATTGGCAATACGTTTTAAACAGTTACATTTTTTTTTCTTGGTGTGTTGCATCGACTGCTATGGCCATTAGCCACGTGTTCTGGATAGGCCTTGTTACTAATACCACACGCCACTTTAGGAGCAGCACTGTTAATTATTAACGCAACAGTGAATCGTGGAGGATTATCCCCAGCCAGCAACAAGATTCAATCACTCAGATTTACATCTGAAACTGAAAAAAGCTTGTCCTGTCTGGGGATCGAGCCCGCGACCTTTCGATCACGAATCCCCGACGTTACCACTGCGCCAATCCCCGCCCAATTACATATTTTATATTATTTTGTATTAATCTTAGCAGCCAGAATTAAACAAATAATGTCTTCTCGGGAATAACTTCATAATCAAAACCGATCCGCTTTGTTCTAAACCGCCTACCTGCGTAGAGCAAACTGTCTCTACTATGACACCTCGTGATAACATACGCGCCCACAGCTACTATGATTTCGCAATTTTTATAATGCAAATGGGTATAGAAACCGAGATAGAAACGTCAGTCAAAAATTAATTCTGACAATTACAGAATTGAAAGTTTTAAAATGAGTATTAATTATTATTGGAAAAATAGATGATAGTGTTCTGTTTCAATGCAGATCGATAATAATAATTAATTATTTAAGTTGAACTTTTCATTTTCCTACACGTAGTGCCGCACCTTAATAATTTTTTTTTCGTTTTGCATGAACGTAGAAAAAATGTTGTGGGCAACTCGTGCAAAAATTGTTTATTGCACTCGATGTGAAATTGTTCGATGCTCGGATAACACTTACTTTTTGCACTTGTTGCATAAATCACTATTAGTCCAGTAACCTAGTAGACTAAAAGGAAAGTTTCAGCAACATTTTCTAATATTTTATTGTTGTGGGAATTTCGACTCTGTAGGTAAGTCTGTTTTAAAATTATGCCGAATAAAGTAGGAAAAAAACAACAAAGGCAAGCGTTTATTCAAATGCGCTGAAACGAAAAAAAATATTTTTTAGATGAGTAATTAGGTAGATAGGTTATTCTGCGAGTTACAGATGAAGTCGGACCATAGTCTCAAGTCTCGTCATCTATTTTTTTTTTAATTCCATAATGCATTAGTGAAATCGACAATGTGGAAGTACCCTTGTCTCCAAATATTCCAAGTGAAAAATATGAGGTAAAACTGACATAAAACAACTACCTCCCTGGCTAATACCACAACGGACATTCAATTACAACTGACAGATATTTGTTCTTCCAAGAAGACCCAGTTGCAATTGCTTATTGTAATTTTACAGCAAAATTATCCTTCATTTGGCTGGGAAAGACCACCTGCAGACGTGGTTTGCGGTTCTTGCCGCTCGTCAGTGAAGGGTAGGTCGGACAACATTAAAGTCGTCCTGCCCCAGCCCAATGAATTATAATCCACTGTATAACTAATATTTCCTCACAAATGAAGCAGCGACTTACAGTAAAAGTCAGTCGCAGCGCCACCCGCGGTGAAACCAACAAGCAATCCCCGTAGCAAATACACCAGGAAGTGAACAGAATTCGAGAATCTTTGTCGGAGCGTATCAAATAAATGAAATTCCATTTATAAGAATAGGGTAATAAATTAGCCTAAAATTAGCCTGAAATCATGGCCTAAAAATTAATTTAAAATTCCAAAGTGGTTCTGCTAGCTTTACGGGGAAAGCTTGAGAGTGGTGGGGTTTGCAAAGATAGAAGATACTTATATTTTTTAAGATGTGGAAATGTACTATATTGCCAAGTTTTAGCTCTCCAGCATTTTTTTTTCAGGTGAACTTTGATATTGCCTGGGCTATAAATTGAATTCAACAAATTTGGTGGAGAATATGAGTCGTATTCAATAAGATTAGTCTACCTCTGGTCGAATGCAGTTATTATGATATATTCGGGTCAATTCTGTTTCTCATTAGCAAGATTGTTACCATAGCAAGAAAATTTTCACAGCAAAATATATCTAAATTTTGTAGAAGGAAAATATCGGTAAGAGATGTTGCTGCCACATCATCTCCTGCCAATAAAGCAATGTAGATATCAAGTCTTCTAAAAAATTGAGATATATTTTGCTTTGAAAATTGTCTTGATATGGTAACAATCTTGCTAATGAGAAACAGAATTGACGCAATTATTAGGTAATCAGTGAGTACTTAAAGCCCTCAAAAATAAAAGGAAGGAATTTTTGTTTAAGTTTTGAAACTAAATTTATCAGTGTCAATACTTTCCAAGAACGAATATCACCAATTAGAAGGCTATTGGGCAAATTGACAGTCAACATTCACTATGATCTGAAGCTATCAGTCCAACTAGAAAACTGGAGTGCCAACAAAGTATGCGCTAAATACAGAGCAAGTTATGCCATGAACTCACACACTCAAATACTTTCATAAAGGAATTCAGACAATGGTGGGCGCGTAGACTGATTTCACCATTCTCATTCATTCAAAATTCAAATCCCTATGATTCCGATGAATAATATCTTTCTCAGACTACAAGAGTATGTTTTTCTCAGCTCACACATGAATTCAATGAAAGGATTACAAAAACACAACGAAACCGACCAAGTGAGAAGTTGTTTTATAGAGCTACATCGCATAATCCTCCTTAGTCTCACACAGAACAATAGATTCTTTATGTAGTATTGTTTCCCAGTAATTTTTAGAAACTGAAATAACAGTACTTGCAATCTTATGGGAAACGGAATGATAAGCATATGTTGCGTAATCCGTAATTCACTTCACAGTTATAAAATATTGCGGTAGAAGAGACAAATTATAAATAAACGGTGATTATTTATTTCCTACCATATTGTCAAGACCGAGGGGGAAACTACTCTTTCATTAGGTGTACATCATAACATTTTCATTAATTTATTATTAAAATTAAATTCATTATTCGAAATGTCGAAAACTCGCCAGATATTATTTTTGCGCAAAAAAAACATTTTAAAACTGATTCAGAGCTGACCAACTTGAGAACGGTTAGAGATAGACGAATTCTGCGAACTCCAATCGATTCAGAATGGCCAAATTAGTACATACTGAGAATTTGAAAGAAAAAAATCTACGGACAAAAAAGTCTAGTAAGTCATGATAGATAATTTTTTGAACTTCTTTATTTTTCACTTTTCGAAGTTAAAATTTTTGTCCCCAAACGTATTTTGACGTGCTGATTCCGAATCTTCGAACGAAAATATCTAAAACTCATCAGAAATATTTTTGGCGCCAAAAAAACGATTTGAAAAGTGATTCAGAGCTCACCAACTCGAGAACGTTTAAAGATAGACCCTGCTAACGCCAATCGATTCAGAATTGCTGAATTAGTATATATTGGGAATTTGAACGAAAAAAATCGATGGACAAAAAAGGCAAGTAAATAATTTTTGAACTTTTTAAATTTTAATATTTCAAATTTAAAATTTTCGCCCTAGGACGTATTTTCAGGTGCTGATTCCAAGTCTCTCAACAATAATGTCGAAAACTCATCAGAAAATTTTTGACGGCAAAAAAAAACAACAAAAAACTGATTTAGAGCTGACCAACTCGAGAACGGTTAAAGATAGACAAATTCTGCGAACGCCAATCGATTCAGAATGGTCGAGTTAGTATGCATTGTGAATTTCGAGTCAATCGAAAGAAATTAAAATTGCTCGAAAAAGTTGCAAAAATCATCAAAAATACCAAGTCGTCACATCGACTTGAAATTCGCACTGTACACGTAAAATTTTATGCTCATTCCAAAAATGTGTGATTTTTATGTGCTCAGAAATAAAATTTAGCCGGAAACGAGTGTTTAAGGTAGAAAATCTAATTTTCTGAGATTTATTCATTTTTAATTTTTCGAATTTAAATTTTTTTTCCTCGAACGTATTTTGACGTGCTGATTCCGAAATTTTTGACAAAAATGTCGAAAGCTCATCAGAAATATTTTTGGCGGCAAAAAAACATCTAAAAACTGATTCAGAGCTGACCAACTCAAGAACGGTTAGAGATAGATCAATTCTGCGAATGCCAGTCGATCCAAAATGGCCGAATTAGTATATACTAATTTGAACGAAAAAAATTAACGGAAAAAAAAGTATATCAGTATATCATGATAGATAATTTTTTGAAATTTTTTATTTTTCATTTTCCGAATTTCAAATTTTTGTCCCCGAACGTATTTCGACGTGCTGATTTCGAATTTTTGAACGAAATTGTCGAAAACTCACTAGAAATATTTTTCAAAAAAACCATTTGAAAACTGATTCAGAGCTGACCAACTCGAGAACGGTTAGAGATAGACGAATTCTGCTAACGCCAATCGATTCAAAATAGCTGGATTAGTATGTATTGGGTATGTATTTGGGAATTATTTTATGACTAAAATGAACCTTTTTCCTGGTCTCCTTATGTAATCATCCAATCTCCTTCAATTTATTTGATACTCGTTGTCGCCCGCCTTCTTACACCAAACGTGGGCATGAGTTTCGAACTTTCTGGATCTTATTTTTATACATAAGAGTTAAATTATGTCCATACAACGTATCCGCGTAATTGAATGGTAATTATCTTTCATTACCCCCTGAAACTTTTTCAGTAGAGATAATTACTTCCCTGATTTCATTAGGTGTACAAAAAATTACTAGTTGTTTCCCCCTCGGACAAAGCGGAAGTCATTGACGTTATTACGTAACGTAACATGGCTCGGGTGCATTATTTCCTTCGCTGATCCTGCTGATTATGTAATCAGAAATAACAGTCTCAGTCGGTATCAATGTCACTTAGAAAAAAATAATGAAATATAAATATTGGCATTGGAACAAAATATTCACGTAGATAGCAATCACAGAATATGGCCCACGGTCTCCGCATTCTTCTAGTAGAAACTGATGGCCAAAGAAATATCGAGAGAAATATATTGTATTCGAGGTCCTAGTCATTTTTTTTTCATAAGCTATAGAGGGTGGGTCTGGAAAACGGCCTGGAAAACTCCTACGTGGTATGAGGGATAAAGGAAAGAGCATTTTCCATAACATATCCCGACCAGAATCGGCTACAAAGCCATTGGTGCCTTCTATGATTTTTTTTCGGAAGTTCACCCCGATTCTACCCCTTTGGACGGCCTGGAAAACTCCTAAGTGGCATGAGGGATAAAGGAAAGAGCATTTCTTATAACATATTCCGGGCAGAAACGTGTACAAAGCCATTTGTGATTTTTTTTTAAATTTTTCTCAGTGTACATTTGTGGATGTGGACCCGTCCCTTCTCCGACTTCATTAGGTGATACCATTTACCATATTCAAGAAAACTATTATGTTGATATTGAATCAAGGCATTCTAATCTGATTTTTACTCGTGGAGATTTTTGAAACGACAGTGGCCACGTTTATACCGTGCGCAAATTTGGTACTATGACCAAATTGACCAAACCAAATACAGACTAATGAAAAAGTTACTGTCCGAGAAACACAAATAAGTAAGCAGTTTTTTTTGTTCTATATTTCAATATACACAGAGAAAACTCTGCCAGGTAAATTGTTCACTTGCAAAAAAGTCAGTGGTGGGTACAAAATTTTCACCTACTGCGGGAATATGAGGTACCTACTTATAGTGGGCAAAACGATGTTTCTGAAAGTGTGTTCCTACTGTTACTCATCAGAATACTAACTAGTCGAAATATTTTCCATGTTCGATAACTATAAGAGCAAACTAAACTTATTATTGGTATACTGATATCTATCATTATTGAATCGTTTTCATGAAACAACTTCACTTGGTCTAAGCCATCCTCGACTTATAATCTATCCATAAGTGGGTATTATTCTGAAATAAACAAATTGGGTTAATAATGGTGTTCATTTCTAGGAACACAATTTTTCTTGTGATAATTAACTTGTTCATCTGTCCCATATAGTATTTAAGTTTTTACTTGTCTGTATTCGAGTTTCGCTAATGGTTAGTGAATTTTTTTCTCTGTGTAGATAGGACTTTCTAACCTACACAAAAAATCTTATGTTAGCATTTGAAAGAAATGAGTTTATTGATTTTGAAAAATGAAAAAAAAATGGAAAATAGTGACGTATGCATACAAATTATAGTGTGAAAACTTACACCGATTTATCATAACTCACATGCTATTGTTTCATTAACCATAGCACACTTTCATGAAAATGTTCCGTTACGAGGGAAATACAAAAAGTATTTTTTTTTATAAAATCTCAAATATCAGTTGTTTGTGAATTGTAAGTATGATTGCGATATATCGTTGGAAAGGTAATTTTGTAAAAAAAATGGATGCGCTTCTGATTAAACCAAAAATGTAATATTTGGTCTAATACTTGCTAAATTCTATAGATAGATGTACCAAATTTGTAATATCTAAGTACACAAAATAACAACGAAGCTACACGGGGATACATTGGTTCCGGGTCACCCGGTATAATTATACATACCTATGACCATTCAAAATCGCAAGGACTACAAGAATTTTCTTTTCACTTCAAAACCCAATTCGAATATTCATTCTAGATTGCGTAGTTTTCTAGTAATTAATTTTTTTCGATAGACCGCGTGCGAAGTAATTGAAACGAGATTTCGAACAAAAATCAAAATATTTACTTCTGTCAAATCTAATGAATTGAAGTTCAAAAATTATTTATCTATTCAACTTCTTGGGTGTTATTTAGGCAATGATTTTCTTTATTTTCGTATGAGTTAGTACTTATCTAAATGTTGAATTTGGAAGTAAAATACGTAGGACGTTTCCATCCATAAAGCGTGTTTTTGTGTACGACATTTTTTCAAAAAAAAAAGTATATTACATACTTTTTCGCGCAGTTTCGACTGTTACAGTGATTTTATCGTATTTCAAACATTCTGTGAAATTTTCAGCAAAATCGGTTTGGTTACCATATTGTGCAATTTTACCAAAACCCATTTCGGTTTGATTTCAACTAGGTAGAACTAGTTGTAAAAATAATTCAAAAATCTTCATTCACCACTTGTCTAGCATCGCATTGTATGAGGCACGAGATGGAATCTACCTATACATGGAAGGTCACGGGTACTGGCCACAAGAAACCTGTTGCTTACGTCGTAATGTAGCAAATCCCGAGAATGCAGGAGTGTACGATTCTGCCTACTTCAAAATTTCAACTCTATGATTCACTCACCAGTAGGATGTGGCATAAATTGTAATCCAATAGTGATATTATCCAAAAACAGCTGTAGTATCACTCACTAATCACAGAAAAACACTCACCAATACCCCGAACAACAACAACACAGAACTGTCAATTTTCGAAACAAATGCCGCGCGCCAAAACACTTCCGCAAACTTTTCACGATTTACCTGTTCATTCTCTACATACTACAATACACTCACGCATTGGAAAACGAAATGTTAACGTAATGAGACACTAGCTATATTTGTCATTTCCAATTCAATAACAGTTATATCGAACTGAAATACCAGATGCTTGAGGTAAACGGTTAAAGAAACAGAAAGGACGGAGAACCGGTGTATTGAGAGAGGGGATTCCGAGTCATTTGTTGAATAATCGGATCTGTTCAAGGTTGTTCTGGGACGAGGTTGGTTCGTTTGCTGCGTACGGCGGCGTTATTGAAGAGAGTAACGAGCTTATTAATAGATACTTATATTTCGTCCCTCGTTGGAGAAGGAAGTACGAGGGTGATTTAATTGATAGATTATGTTCACAGTGTACGATTTTTCAACATTTCCTCGAACGGGAATTGGATATTTATACGAACTGAGATCATTCTTCCTTCGTAGAGGTCAGGCTCCGACAGGGCTTTGAATAGGGTAAATACATGATTTTTTAATGAACAACTGAGACAACATTCACATTTGATTATTGTTAAAAAATGTAAGGAATAATAACTTTTGCAAATTTTTTAGTCGTCCTCGGAACGGTTCTAATTCCAGTTAGAATTCTCGAAAAATGATTAGCTTTCTTTATAAATTCAATAACAAATAGGTAAAAAGTAATATAAAAAAGTCCGGAATCCAGTGAGGGAACACCAAAATCCAAATCTCTGTAGCTGAGGTACAATGTGTCCCTAGACCAGTAGAAGAGTTATATATCTTGGTCAATGTAAATTTTTGAATATTATCATTTCATATCATACGGTATCATGAAAGCGTTCTTCAGGAATGAGTATTTTTCATACGAGAGGCGTAAAAAAACCGCTCGAAAACAAAAAGGGTCAAAAATCAAAAAAACATAACAGCGATTTTTTTAAATAGACGGTGACGCCACTGGATTCACGACATGTTTCAAGTGGTTTTTGTGAAAATTTCGTAAGATTGCGTCCATCAATAAAAAAGTTATATGGGTATAAAATTTGAAAATTTTTTCAATAAATCAACCCATGCACTACTTCAATTTCAGAACTTTTATCAAAATTCCGACAAAACCACTGGGTTCAAAATATTTAGAAATACATTTGGTCAGAATTTCATCGAAATCTGTTCATAAATAAAAAAATTATGAAGTAATAAAATAAAATTTTCCTAAAATTCCACTAATTTAAAATTTTATTATTTTATAACTTTTTCATTTATGAACAGATTTCGATGAAATTCTGACCGAATGTTTTTCGAAGTATTCTGAATCCAGTGGTGCAGTCAGAATTTAGATGAAAGTTCTCAAATTGAAGAGGTGGGTTGATTTATTGACATAATTTTCAAATTTCTTTCCCATATAACTTTTTTATTCATGGACACATTCCTGCGTAATTTTCAGATAAATCACCTGAAAATGTCGTGAATCCAGTGGCGCCGTCTAATTCTATCTAAAAAAATCGTTAGTAAGTTTTTTGGATTTTTGACCTTGAGAAAAATCCGAAGTAGGCCTTGAAATTTTTATTTTCATTTCGAGTTTATGTCACTTAACTAGAACTATTGATGCTCTATCTATTGACAAAGAAAACTTCTGAATCGGATAATAGATAACAGTTTTAGTCAACACCCATAAACGCAAGTTTATACTATTTAAAGAACCACTGTTCAAGACAAAAGTCATCATTACTTTTAATTTGATGAATATAAGAAATTGACTGGGACCGGTTATGTCGTCATACAGCTCGTTGAGACATGGCGCCTAGCGGCAGAGAACGGTTTTAGTGTTCTCAGTCTCAGTTTCTAGATGATTTGTAGTGTATGTGCTTCATTATATAAAACGAAACATTCAAAATGACCCCTAAACAAATGTAAATACTTATGACCGCCCTACTTCCTTCTGATCGAACGAGCAGCGTGACGTCACG
The DNA here is from genome assembly GCA_958298965.1 of Chrysolina haemoptera. NCBI lineage: Eukaryota > Metazoa > Arthropoda > Insecta > Coleoptera > Chrysomelidae > Chrysolina > Chrysolina haemoptera. The sequence continues at coordinate 14,409,054 of OY282602.1, read as the reverse complement.
ACCATTCCCGCGCGTTTCGTGTCGTTTAAAATGAAGAGCTGGCAGTCGTAACTTTAATTGTTTATTGCAAATTAAATATTGCGAATTGGGGGCTGATATTTGGTATGTGCTGTTTCTATAGATAGACAAATATATTGAAGGTACAACAGAAATGTTCAAGTTACCCATTTTTCTTAAAATCATGCATCCAAGGACTATCTACCTTTAGAATTACCATTCAATTATGAAAACCCTGTATGATACTGTACCTTCTGCGAGGAGCTGAACATGTTTAGCATAACAATAGGTGGCTGAGTATTACTCACATTATTGAAAAACTGCAGATAGGCATGCATCATTTTCACGGAGATATACATCGAAACTGCCATGTAGCACAACTGCTTTGCAAGGTAGATGTCTGACAGAAGTGATTCGACAGTCGTAGGGGGCTGTTCGATGTTCGACGACCAATCTGCTATAATATAGGGAATTTGCGAAAGGCTGGATTGTTCCAAGAGGATAGCTCAAACGGTATAGCCACGGCCGACTTGGTGAGAAAATCAGCAATTTGACGTCCTACTCATTTATTATTTAATGTGAATTTCTCGGCTTGTTCGGAAAACTAAGAAAAAACATAGGAGAATGAATTTTTAGAGAAAATAACGACGATTAATGTGCTTATTTAATTTTTTTCATCACCAACTGAAATCGCAATATATTCAATTTCTCAGATATGGGGAATCTATGTCTAGTTTGGTTTTTCCATGCCCTAAAATTCACATTTCGGGAGGCTTTCTTCAACTTTTTTTTCAGATTTTTATTTGAAATCTGACTGATGAAAATAATACGTTTTTGGAAGGTACATTATACAGAATGTACCAAACTCAGGTAGTTTTGCACATAATGTATACCTTACAAAAACATGGTATTTTCATCAGTCAGATTTCAAATGAAAAATCTGAAATAAATCAGATATCATCTATGTAGTTTCTGCACTTATCAGAAAAAAATGATTCAAAAAATCTTCTGAAATGTGAGTTTTAGGGCATGTGATAACCAAACTTGACAGATTTCCCATATCTAAGAAATTGAATATATTGCTATTCCAGTTTGTAATGGAAAAAATTAAATAACCACATTAATCGTCGTTGGACGTGGGACGTCAAATTGGTTTTCACGCGGTGTTGCCAGTTTTCTCACCACGGCTCGGGAGATTAAGTCGTCTGTGATAGAGCGCGTGGGTCATCGATATTTCTAGCCAAGCAACGCTGTGCGAAGTTACGGTTTGGATGGAGACTTACGGACGATCTCCTTTTGAGATATATTCTCCTCGGTTCGTGCTAGGAATCGCACGTTAAAAGGTAAGACCTCGTTAATCCAAAGCTGGCACAAGTTTCGACTTATGAGGGCTTCCCTTTGTAGGGGGACGAGAGCAGGTAAACGAAAAAAAAAAACAAAATATGAATTTGTTGTTGCCATTGTGTCAACAAGTTTTTGAAAATATGTCTAATTGTTTTCAAATTACCCTTGTGGAAAATGGTGTACCTACCTATCCTTTTCGGTTGTTCGGTATGTTCAACCCGACTATTCATATTTCATTGAAAAACTAAATGTATGTCTCACTCGTCCTTCTTATCTTGTTTTCACTATTATTATTTTTTGTTCCACCCTGATAAGGAAACAACTTTCACTTCTAGGTCAACTAATTATTATAAAGCATATGAAGTACTAGGTATTTAATAATAGACAGAGTAAGATGAAAATATAGACACACACTCAGTACCTACCTACTCAGTCTGTTAATTTCAAGTATAACATACGGTAATTAAGATGAGTTCTCGGAAAATAGCTAGTTGTAGGATCGGCCAAGACATTTGGGATATCGCCGAGCATCTTCGCCAAGGTTTTATTGAACGACAGGTTAGCTCATAAAGATATTCTTTCTTCTCCAGATATTATGAATTACATTTTATCACCAAGATATTATAGTTGCCATTGTGTACACCAAACGCACAAAATTTTGTGAATTTAAAATCTCAATTATAAAAATGTATTGCCCTTTTATTACAGCTATTAATACTACTTTAGCGAGATAATATCATCATAGTCAATTATTTACAATTGATTTTATTTTTCACATAAGAACAAATTTTGTTGGCTGACATACAATCTGTATCCCGCAAAATATACTCATGCGCAGTTCTCAAAAAAATCATCACGTGTTTGTTACCTCGAACTGTGTGCCTCGACTGAAGTGCATGTTTATTGTTTTGCTAATCGTTGTATTGCACCAAAAGATATCCATTTGTACTTTTCCAAAATATTATTGATATTGCTGATATTTAGTATTTTTTATGTGTAGCTGAATTTTCCCCTCCAACCTTGAACAAAGCAAGTGATACAATATTTACACCTTGGTTCGTTAAAAACCTTGTTACCACAAAGGTTAACCTCATAATTGCATATTTTTACAGGCGTCTATTCAACTAGTTTTTTTGATTTTTGATTTTTTTTAATATTATCAGGATGTTCATAAAATCAAACGTGGATTTATTTATTTGCTACTCCACGACTGGAATGGAAGTGCTTACAGTTTTCAGGGGTTTGGTGTAATTTGTTCGACATTTGTTCGACAGCATTTGTCGAACGGAAATTTGTTCAAACGGAAAGTTAATCCGCTCGCATTTGTTCGAACATACTTTTGTTCGACAAATATTTGAATATTAAAAGAAGGCAAAATAATGTAGTGTGTGCATGGAAATTGCGAAAAGTAATTATTTAGAATAATTGAACCACAACGAACTAACCTTACGTAGACATTTGAGTTCGTGGAAATTGAACACATACATTTTTATCGGGTGTGCGAAGAGGGCAAATCATGAATTATTGTCATTAGAATATCGATAACTATTATATTGGAGAATTCTCAAACTTTCGACGAAATGTAGGTCGAACAAGTGCTGGTTGAACAAATTTCTGTCGGACAAAAATGTTGTCGAACAAATGTCCGCATACCGTTTTCAGGACTATTATCCGGTGTATTTTGAAAATTTGGAAATGGCGGACGAGTTTTGTAATTATGATCCAATTCTATTAAAAATTGGTATCTGAGGTTTTTTGGGTCAGCAATTATGATTCTTCTTCAATATTGAAAAATTCAAGATGACGGCTCCAATATGGCGGACGTATTTTGTATGGGGTTTTCGAGGTCGGAGATTAGGATTCTTTCGTCAAAACTGGACAGTTCAAGATGGCGAACATGTTTTGTAAATATGATTCTATTCAAAATTGGTATCTGGAGGTTTCAAAATGGCGGATGAGTTTTGTGATTATGGCCTGATTCGGTTTTAAATTGGTATATGGGGGTGTTCGGAGTTAGGGATTATGCATTTTTCGTCAAAATTCATAAATTCACGATGGCGGCCGAGTTTTGTGATCTTGGTCTGATTCTCTTCAAAATTGGTAGGTATGTGGGGGGGTATTTGGGGTCGAGAATCATAAATGTTTTGTTATAATTCATATGATGGCGGACGAGTGAATATTTAGTTGGCTTCCTCATTGAAGAGCTAGATAGCTTAAAACTCACAGGATATGGCCCTTGTAATAACCATGCCTTCTCTGAAATCCATAGATTAATGCGTACTAACTAAAAAGCACAAAATAAAATATTATCGACAGAAAATAACTTTTTAAAGACAATCTAAGACAAGCGGTAATTATATCTTACTCAAATTCACCAAATTTTGAAAACTTCCATTTGCAGAGGTCACCTTTATGTAAAATTATGCGCTTCCTGATGATATTACTGTCTTTTCGCAGTTATCTCACAAAATTAATGATTATATACCTATATACTATTTTCCCTCTGCAAAATGTAACTTCACATTAATCCAAGGTTAGCTTTCATAAAAATATATGAATAGTTTACTATAAAAAAATCAAACAGTTTTAGTGGCTTCAGTTGTTAGATAGTTTTGCTTGATAAAGTCTAATTTGAGTAATAAAAACTCAAAGAGGTTGGCTATAGGATCTTTCATCAGAAAATAAGTGAAGGCAGCAGAAGCATTTTGTCTTTTGGTATTAGCAAGTTTGAACCTCATTACGTCAAAGTCTTTCGGCTCCGCCTCTTTGCGTTGGTACGATAGGGTAGTCTTAGAGTAAAAACAAACACCACATTGGAATCTGAACCAAGGATAGAGTTCGGAAACAGGACAAAGCATGTAGACCTTGTTTGTGGGGTTCTTCAAATTTTAGATGGGTTGTCACCTTGAATACCTCTCGCCCGGAAATCTGAATGGAAAAGTATTTTGCTTTCGGAGTATTCTACTCAAATAGACTTCATCATCTTAACTATTAAAATAAGACCTAGAAATGGAAGAGGAGAGAAAAAGGCGACAGGAAGTTATCGACCAATCACTGAAACGTAAAATAATTCATTCGGGCGATGGTGGATACCATCTCATCTATTGTTATCGTTCTAGTCGGCTCTCATACAAAATTGGTTAGCAAACAATTTACTCGTTATACAATGTTTCTACCTTTAAGATATAAACGTAGTAGGACGATGCGACAAGAGTCAAATGACACGTCAAGAATATTTTATTGGGTTCGGTATTGCAGTGCTTCTAGTATCCAGGTAAGTAACACGATGACTTCCGAAATATCTGCAGAGACGAAATCCATTTAATTTTGGAATTCATTATCGCTTGAACACCACCGTAGTCCAGGCAGACCCAGTATTATCATCTGCAACCCGGAGAGGTTTCTAAATTACGGTATTAGTAGTCTTAGATCAATTGATACAGTTTTTGTTCAACAGAAGATCTTCATGTACTCATAGAAGCATCGAAGCAGATCTCTGAAATAGGTTAGCTCTGCACAAATATTTCAGTAAAAGAAAATAATATTGTCCTCGTCGATAAATGAATTAGAAGATATACATGTTCTCTATTATCTCCCGTTGCAAGTAACAGCCGTTCTGTCTGGTTACTGATGAATTTTTTCCTTTTCCTGTCAAAACTCATATTTTCAAGTCCCAAGAGTTTTTGAACTGTCGCCTTGCTTTGTAACAACGTATCTTGTCTCATCGCTAGTCCCATCGCGTGCCTCTTTTCTCGTCGTTCCACTGTGCTCAAACATTGAGTCAGTTGACACCAATTTTCAACGAAACCTTTTCATGTTCGCTGAAAATGCAATGTCTAAAGTACGGCTTCCCTATTTATAGTCACTATAGGAACAGTCAACAGTGTATTCACAAAAACTCTACAAAGCAATACAAAGTAAATGAAAAATTAATATACCGTTACTTCAAAGAAAGATAAATTACACATGCACAGCCAGCAAATTCGCTATACCTTAACTAATTGTTTGTTTTTGATAGCCCATAAAATGAACGTATTGCTTGAAACACGCAAGTTGCCTGCAGAATCGAAATAAAAACGGGGAAGTTTAAAAGGTACAATCTTTGACATAACTCAATAATAGAGTAGCGACAATGTCTGAAATCAAATTATATAGCTGTTCCTTGCGGGAAAAATTATGTGTTTGTACATAAAAGCAGTTACGTATTATGACCATGAATACCATTAATTAACCAGAAAAATGGTGAAATTTTTAGAGTTATCATAAACATCATTCGTACACCCTTCATGAATAGATCATTTACCTTTTTCGAAAGCTATTTCGTGAAATGAAAGTTGATGAATGAAACACGATATAGTTTCCAAGAATAGAATCCATTTGAAACGTATTTTTGTGTTATTAGATAATTATAATAATACTACCTCATTAACACTCGTAGAGTGTACCCAAAGGCATAGTCTGTGCGGGTGAGAATGAATATTATTATTAATTGTAGTGGCCCTATAGGGCGACTCACTGATTTTTGGTTGGCGTATTCACTTTTTAGCTGTTGGAAAACTCGGAAAACTAGAGCATCACCTCGGATGGTCGGTGTGCACTCCAAGCTAGCTAGATGAACCAACAATCCAGAGGTTATGCTCACTAGTTAAGTTTTTTAAATATGTGAGGGTGAACTATCTTGCAAAATGGTCAACAATCCAAAAAATGAACTCGTGATCACTAGTGATGTTTTGTTGGTAGGGTAAAAGCTGATAGGTTCGAAGAATATTCCATATAAGGAGAGGACAAAAATTCTTGACGGAAGATCATTACAATGGTGAAAAATTAATTCATCATTCCATTCTTCTGGGTAGACTTAATACAATACGCATTTGCATCGCAAATTCTACTACAGAAAACCACTACTGCCCCCTGCTAACCCCTATGACCGTTGAGGAACCACTTTGCGATGCTCTCTTAATCTCATAGCAAAAATAGTACTTCGGTTCAAATAGAGGAACACATGCGTACTAGTTTCTTGGTTATTGCCAATGATCAGTAAATACTAACTCAGACAACTAATTTGATTGGTGACTCATTTGTGTTGTGGAAAGTTTTATGATGTATGAGTAGTTTCGATTATTACATCATCTTCAAAGTGCTACTTTCATTAGCTCACCCCCTTGAATTGCAAAATCAATAACTGTCAACTATTTTAGATTGACAGTTATTCGAGTCAAATTGCTAAAGGAAACAGTTTAGAATTTAAACAACACAAATTTACCCGATATCAATACAAACTTCGAGTGTAATTCGGCAGGACAATTCAATGAATAAGAAATTCAGAAACATATCAATGTCAAACTATTCATTTTGGCAACCAACACCGCGATAATTGATAAGCAAATGAATAAGTGAAAAAACCACTAGTGTAATTTGTCGCTGTAAAAGTTAAAGCTAACTTTTGCCGCTGTCAAAGTGACAATTGCCCTGTGGCAAAGTCGAACATGTGTATTCATAAATTTAGAAAGATGAAGCGGTGCGCATCATCATCATCTCAATAAAAGTTCAAAATGTTGATCATTCCTTATCAAACACTTTTTTTATGGGAACATCAATGGCATCTATTGTGGTTCTTTGAATTTCATTCGAATCTAATTCCTGAAACGCTCGGATCACTCGATGTTCTAATTCTTTCCTCGTTTCGACCGATGTTCTGTGGACTCTTCCTTTGAGAGTGCCCCACAAATAAAAGTCTACGGGTGTAAGATCAGGAGATCTAGGAGGTCAGTTCCATGGACTCAAACGTTCCAATTCCAATCTGACTTTCGCAGTCCAAAAAAATTCTTGAGAAAATCTTCGTCTACTTTTGTACGCACCATCAACATTTCACATAGTTCGATCCTTTGTGGAGCGTCTTGGGGCTTGATAGCTTGAACTTAATGATATTTTTAGTCATGCATTCCGTATTCCCACAGGATTCTATGAATTAATGAAAGTTTCTGACATAAATCGTAAACTGCACTACAAATGGAAGCTTGAGGATTCCCGTGGAAGTATGCATGTATTGCGTTGTCCTCTTTACCTGTCACAGGTCCAGGCAAGTTTTTTGTTGCTTTCAAAGAAGATGCGCCCTGTATGCTGAAACTGAGCTCCATCGACAGAATACCTAATAATAGTCTTATGCAGCTATGATTCAAATTGCAATATTTTGTGAATTCTTATACAGTGTGACCCATTTAAGATGGAAGCACTCTTATAAAACTTACATTTTTCAACCGATTCGAATATATAATCTGGATGTTTTTGTTTATTTCAGAAATCGAGAATGATATTGTCAAACCAGATTGCACGGATAAAAACCTTTGCAAATGAAGAATGTAATGACGGGTTACCTATTTCATGATAAATACAGTGTGGCCCACTTAAGACCGGAGCACACTTATGAAATCTACATTTTTGAACCGATTGGAATGATTTTTTATTTTTTCATTAGGTAGACATTCAAAAAGTCCACTAGTACACTAAATTTCATGGATGAATCGTCATTTCCAGGGCCAACTAATTTTATTTTTAAAGGTCAAAATTCTAAAAAAATTACAAACGATTTTTTTTGAAAAAATCTTACTATACCTCTGGATTCACGATATTTTCAAATGATTCATATATGTGAATTGAGTTGAAATGCATCAATCTATAATAAGTTATAAGGGAATGAAATTTGGAAAATATGTCGGTAATCAACCCACCAATTCAATTTCAGAACTTTTATCAAATCTTTGACTACACTACTGGTTTAAAGGAGTCTCGAAATATCACTGACTATAATTTCATTGAAATCTGTTGATAGATCAAAATTATGAGATAAAATGACATTTTCCTGAGATTCTAATTAAATATTTTTCAAATTTTATTATCTTATGATTTTTTTATTCATGAAGAGATTTCGATGAAATTTCGTCCAGTGGTATATGGAGACCTCCTGAATACAGTGGTGAATTCCGAACTTTGATAAAAGTTCTGAAATTGATTTGGTGGGTTGATCAAACGGCATATTTATCATATTTCGTTCCCTTATAAATTTTTCATTGATTGACGCATTTCTACGTAATTTATATATGAACCATTTGAAGCTGCCGCGTGATAATCCACGCCAACAAATTTTCGAAATGATCTGTAGTTCTGTTCTCCAGATCCTTCTTATGTTGCATGCCGGTATAATCTCTAGAAAACCAGAAAATTAAATAAAAGTTGAGTATCTCATTCGAAATAGGAACATTCAGGTACAACCGGATATTTAACGAAAATACGAGATAAATCAGAAGTATCATAGAAACTAGAGACACCAAATATCATCTCCAAATGCCAAGAATTAGCAGATATATCGACCAATAAAGCTCGTGAAATATAGCTGAAAAAACAAAAATTGGATATTTGCAAACATAACCCAATAAAGAACGAATTTGGGTTGTTTTCAGATACTTTCAGATTTGACGATGTTTCCAGATTCCCGATTCCCTGTTTCTGCAACCTGACCACTACTGAATTTTTGCTTAGTTTCATTGTTGTATTCACACGTTGATTTCTATAATTTGACCAGTAGGTGATAATTATTATGCTATACTCAGCATTAATTATGGCAGCGGAGTTGTGATGGTTGTGTTTGACGACAAAAAGAGCATAGAACAATATAGCTCGGAAACGGAACTCATAGAGAAAGCGAAAGATCACGAGTCGTATTGTGGGATTTCGTAAATAAGGGTGTGCGGATGAAAGGGCTGAGAGGCAACCCTGGGGTGACGGTTCGATTTTCGAGGTGCGGCTAGGAACGAATTATGATTCATGAGTTCGGAGCTATAATCCAGTCACAGTCCATCAATTACTGCAGGTCGTTTCAGATTATTTAGTATAGTATGTATGAAATATTTTTGAATGATTTCATCGTGAGATACTTTCTACATTTGTACCATTAGGAATAAGTTGCATCATAATACAAACGACATTTTAAATAATTGAAGTGAATATGATCTTTATAAGTGAAGTGGAAGTAACACATTACAAATCCTCTCACTCGCTCCCACACAAAGTAATGCCACGCAAGGGTTTCGTTGTCCCCAACTCTCAAGGTTTATTTTTCATTATTGGTGGATGAAAAAATTTGGACGTGTTGGTAAAGATCTAATCTATGTTCCGTTTTCCTCACTTTTTCAAAATTTGATTTGATTCTTTCCAAAAAAAAAATTGGAAAATCATCAAAAAACATGGACTTTTGCGATTTTTTCCAGAAAAAACTAAATCAAGTTTTGAAAAGGTGAGAAAAAGGGGACATAGATTAAATATTCACCAACAAGTTCAAATGTTTTCATCTACTAATAATGAAAAAACAACCTTGGCGACAACGAAACCCTTGCATGGCAATATTTTGTGTGACAGCAAGTGAGAGAGTTTGATGAGAATTTTTGATGATGAAATGAATGAACAGAAATTTTCAAAAAGTATCTTGAGTTGGCCATTAGTAAACAACAGAAACGAAAAAAATCACATATTTTTTTCAATATGATCCCGTAGTCATATGGGTAGAATGTGCATATACATGTACAGTGGCCGCCAAAAAGTATGTACCATATGAGAAAATAAGTGTATTATTAGAGTATTGGGAAAAAAGTTAATGGGAAAAGTTTGTGCATGTCCGATAACTTAAAAATCGGTTTTCACACATTTCATGTGATCGCTGGAATGGCGACAAACTGAAAAAAATTACTATGAAAAGGCAAAAAGTGGGGTAAAATGGCAAGATATCAAAAGAAGTTATTTGAATTTAATTCTATACACACTAGCGAAGTTTGAAGAGCTAATGTGAGGAAATTGAAAATTGTTATTTTCTTTTGAATAGCTTGACCGTACTAATATATTTGTATTCTTATGATAATGACAAAACTTTCTCATTTTCTCCACACCAGTGAGCACAAAATTTAAAAAATTGGATTTTGTTAGATGCGAACCAATGTAACAGCTAGGATTCTGACAAAATCCGAATTTTTCAACTTAGTGCTCTCTGGTGTGGAGAAAATGAAAAAGTTTTGACATTATCATTGAAATGCAAATGTTTCCGTATGGCTATGGCTATTTTGGAAGCACCTTGTATGTAGGTTTGCTTTTCTTCATACATTGATTTATCTGTTCGGTAACTTTGTTCTACTTATCATGTATTATTTGTTTAATATTGTTTCATGTACAGCAAGACTTGCTACAAATATATTTTTTTTTTATATCGTATCCAATCAAAAATCAATAACGTTTCAGAGTATGCGAATAATTTCAGAAGGAATGTTACACGCCGTATAGTTGAATAAACGGTCAATAGTAGATTATACCACGAGTCAATAATAATAACTATTATTGTCGATGAATTTTTACGAACTGAGCCGCGTTAGCGGCGAGGGAGTAACATTCCGAGAGAATAATAGCCATTATTGCGAGTAGTATACTTTACTTTATATACGACTTATTCAATTATTTCAGATTCTGAGTAAAGAAATATATTTGTCATTAGCTAAATTCATGCAACAGAAAAATTTCGTCAGGATCTTTGCTGATGAATTTCCTTATTTGTTCCGGGGTCAGAGTAAAAGATCACATTAGACTCCTTCAAATTTTCTTTTGAAAAACGCTGGTAGTTTGTCATATTTTTCCCGATCAATGTCACGGTTTATAGATAGATAGATAGATCTTTATTTAATTAGGTAACCCCTAATATACATACAAGGCAAAAAACAATATACAGAAATATAAATAAATACAGAAGTAAATAAATACAGAATAAAATGATTACTATAACATCAATGAGAATACAATTTGAAGAAAAAAATAATAATATCATAGATACATGTGGAATACAAAATAAATTTAGAATACAAAGAATTAAAAACAGTAAGATCACAATTACAGGAAATGTAAGTATAATACAGACAAATAGAATGAAATGTTTAATAGATACCAAATTTTAATGAATACACCAAAAAGTGCAAACATATATGTATACTAATATAAAATTATCATACGAGATATAACAAATTCCTATAATGGTTCGAAAACCAAATTTGCATACATATAGTTACCTATTCTGGATATATTCCCTCAATTTGGCTTTGAACTGAATCAGTGAGGCAGATACCTCAACAGAATCTGGTAATTTATTGAACTCCAAGAAACCTCTGAAAAATAGTGAATTCATCGTACTACGATAGGAAGTGCTAGGAACATATATGTCATTTTTGCCACGTGTGTTGTACTTATGAATATCCTTATTTAAATGTTAAGTACTTCTGGTGATAAATTATTTACTATTTTGAATATGAAGATCATAGTGAAATAAAATAATCTATTTTGCACTGAGAACCAACTGAGAGTTGTTAACATTGATCTTATAGGGGTGAGGCGATTTGTTTTCAATATTATTCTCATTACACGATTTTGAAGCTTCTGGAGCATATTTAACTTATTCTAAACATAATAATATTCAATCATTGAAAAGAAAGACCATACTGAATATGTTCATATTTTGCACTCAATTCAGCGAAATGGGACTACAGAACATTTTCGGAAAATGGGATTGCATTGATCGAAGATGACATTCGTTGAAGATTATGAACATTTTATTATAAAGGGATTCGATATTTCCGTTATCAAGGTGTGTATAAGTAAAAGATTTTCATCAATCAATACGAATACACAAATACTATGCGTTTACCGCTGATACTTCTGAGTTTGTTCATATTGTTTCCATGGTATTATTCAATTTGAGAAATTTTGTGATTGGAGTGCAAGAGGGAATAATGACTATCAATCCCTCGCCATTATTCCCTATTATTCCCTAAGGGAATAATGTATGGTATTGTACCGCAAAAACCACGTGTATAATATTGACATTATATATTAGTCGTAAATAAAAATTGTTATATTTGTCGAACAGCCTTCCTCGAAGTATATATGAGACTTATGCTACCTAAGGAAAACTATTCAACGTGAAACTTACTGCGTTGACAATATAAGATTATTCAATAGACTCAAAATTATTTATTATTCAGAAATTAATTTAAACTTTCTTATTTGAAATGGTCCAAGCTTTTAACGAAATTCTTTATTTTTTAGATCTCCAACTCTGTTCTGAGTGTTCAACTGCAGAATCTCAACTTCAGATTTGGATTAATTTCCATTTGGGGGTTAACGCCCTGAAGTGTGAAGCTAAGTGGCAGGCATGGCTCGGAAGGATGTGGTAAGAGACAGGATGGAAATAAGCTCTGCGATGAGCTGGGGATTATGTAAAATAGGAGGAATCCGTGCCAAATACCTGATATGACACTTTAAACAGCCGAATTCGTTCTTAAACAAATTGACAATGGGGGAAAACTCCGCCTGACATTTATCGCTCTTCAAAGACTTCTACTGGAAAGCCTCGAAGGAATTTGTTACTTAACATAATATCATTAAGTTACTCGAATTTATCACTCATTTTGATGTGTTCATCACTAACATTCATTAGTTTGGAGTTAGTGTGTAGGTAGTATCTAGGCCAACTTTGAAAATAATCTTTTTGAAATTTGCATAAATAAATTGGCATTGGCATTCGAAATAGAATATGGCATATCATAGGAATGAAGTGTATTTTATGTTCCTGAGAGTAGAGTTGGTTTTTTGAGCGTTGAAGTTGTGAAACGCAAATGGTTTGTTATTGGTAACTTGAGTTTGAAGGGATCGGGAAGGTAGGACTCACACTCTAATGCAATCTTGAAAGAGTGATATTTCAGTTATTTTCATCATGCAGAATGAAACAAAAATACATTTTTTTGCGACTCCTCTTTGTGCTGAGTTTTTATTGAATTTTTTCAGAAATTTTCATTAGAAATGCAATAACTCGGCAAGCTCACATACAATTGAAAAAAATCAAAATATAGTTTGTTATTCGTACTATCCAAAAATCCAGGGTGGGTCATTTAAGAAAAAAAAATGTTTGGTACCCGCTCACGGAACCCTCTGTATACTCCAGTATATTTTAAAGAAATAGTCATTTGTGTGCCATTTGATTTCCAGGTGAATAATATTTTTTATCTACAGTGGTTTGGGAGCTACCCTTCGATCTGCAAATAAGATGGATATCAGTATAGGTTATGTTTATACGTATAGGTATAATTGGTAAGGCGTCAACCTTTTGTTGTTCCCTCTAAATTGTTTTCTTTTTGGAATCACATTGTCCGGTAAATGGAACTTACTCTGTACTATTATCATAATAATTATTATTATCACTCATCCATATGATTTTGTAATAATGCGTTAACTAGATTTAATCATTCGATATATTGTAATGACCAAACCCTTTGTTATAAAACTATAGTTTTTTAGAAACAAATAAATGATTGATTGATTCTAGGATATGGCGTTCCTTCGTCCGTCAAAATCATCGATCAGAAATGCTACTGTTTCACATACTTGGGAGATATTTATTTACAACAAAACATTTGAATCAGCAAATTCTACCTTGCTATACCGGAATCTAGGTCAAGTTCGTATCCACTGTGAATTAATTATGAAGTGAGTTGACTACACATTCAAACAGATGATAAAATCAAATACGGCCCATTGACACCTAATGAGCATTTTATGAAAATATTCAAGATCGATTTAACACTCAAGATTCAAAAATTAATGATCCTATTAGTTGAATTATGTTGGATTATTCAAAAGGGCCAATCAGAATTCATAAATTCTTAAATTTTTAGTTATAAATATTTTTTTGTACAAATGTTATTAAAAATTACGTTTTAAATTCATTGACATATGAACTAAAAACTGACGTTTTCACAAAATCACTTTTAACACTAGTGTTAAATGACGCAAATGACAGATGAGATGATCCATACTCAGTAATATAGATCTCTCACTTCAATCAGAAATTGAAATCAGAACACCTACTCAAGAGGAATCATTTATAAAAGGTCACACATGTATTTGGCCGTTTGCGCAATTGGTAATAATAATTCCTTTTGAAATTACAAACGAAGTAGTATTCAGTCCAACTGTAGAAATTCCTTCATCACAGACTGAACTCCGCCTTTAATAAAGACCCTTTATTATTATGATTATTAAATAATGATATTCATAAATAAAGTGCTTTGGGGTTTATTATAGTTGGAGCTTCTGAATCCAAAGATCGTGTGTTCGAATCCTTATAGATCTTATTTTTTTTTTTGTTTTTTTATCACTAGCAGTACCTGTTGAACAAAAAAATGTGTATGATACATTTGTTAAAACTGATTTTATTTTGCTCGTGGGGTTGCTCCACTCGCTAACGCTCGTTTCGCAATATTTCCCACTCACAAAATAAAATGCCACTTTTAACACTTGTATCATAAATAACTATTTTGATCCTTACCAGGCAGATCCTGATTCATAACTATAAGTGTGGAGAAATATAAAATAACATTTATTCAACTTTGTTCAACTATAAAATGGTCGATGAGTGATAGAAATTAATAAAGACCTTTTTGACCAATTATTTTTAAATTTTTTTTTTAAAATGGTGATTTTCATCATAATTCTTCTAAAAATTTTCAAGTGGGTACTTGACTCCTGTACTCCCACATGACTGTCACATGACTGTCACATGACTGCCACATGACTGTCACTAGTTCTGGGCACGACATAACCTTTTACTCCTCCCTCAAATCCCAAACTATAAGTAATCCAGTAACGACAGACAAACTCGAGCAAAAGGTGAAGAATGAATTGTAGCACTCTGAAACTCGGCACATGACATCTTGACATCATGTATTATTAGAAAAAAAATTGTTTACCAAAAAATCAGGGGTAGAATCTAAAAAAAAATTCATTTAAAAAAAATATAATATTTTCTTGTTGCTATTTCAGAAAATATAAGATTTATCAAAAAACGATTTCGATAGGTTAAACGATAATTCAATTCTCCACAAGAATGATAATCAATAATACCTTATGAAATACGCTCGTTTTCTCAGAAAACGCGGTTTAACGCAGACGTCACATTCCATGCTCGCGCTAATCCGCCACTGCAAGTTCAGGCAGGACCAAAAATTAGATTTGTCATAACTTTGCTAAAAATTATAGTAGAAGAAAAAGAAAAAGTACATATCGTTCCTGAAGACTTCTACTTCCTCATGCAAATATAACATGTGAGTATCTGAGTACCTAAAATGTGTTTTGTCCCACTTCACATAACCCTTCTACGATATTTAGGGATGATCCGAAAGTCATGGATATTTTAGTTGATATGAAATAATTATACTGGAGCAGAAATCAGTACCATCTTCGGACCATATACAACGATTTAGGGCTAGTAAGACCAGTCTCACTTATACATGCCAAAGAAAAAACAGGATTTTACTCTTGCCTCAGTTTTCAACTCACCCGTATTCCCGGCAATTTTATAAGTAAATTTTGAAAATAATCGCTCATACACATCCTACATAAAAAAATGAAGTATGTGATTTCAAGCTTGATTTTTTTATGTATTTATATCCAAACAGACCTATTGGTCTAATTACTTGGATTATTTTTTTCATCTGTCAAAATCTGACATTTTGGTGGTTTCAACTAATAGCAATGCATTATTCTAGCCAATCATTCAGTATTATACTGATAAAACTGCTTCTTCATCGATAATACCTTGTTTACATTGAAACGTCAAAATTTTACTCTGAATTTGTTATGATTGAGTGCTTGAAAAATTAACACAAACAGATTCAGTGCCATCACCCAAGAGAATATTGAAGATTTAATACAAAATTTCACTCCACAAAACCCAATCAAATCCAAAAAATGTATATGGAATTGCAAAAAATTTAACGGCGAAGATTATAAAGAGTATATGTTGAAAACTATTTGGAATGTAACAGCCAAGTTGATACAGGAAAAATACTACCTATAATTTAATATAAGCTTCAATCCGTTTCAAGAAAGAGCGAGAGAAAGGAATTGCAAAGTTTTATAGAAAAAATAAAGCAAAGTGCAACAGCACTAGAAGAAGAAGAATATATGAGTATGAATTAGCATGTAACGGAGGCGGCGTAGGTGTTAATTGCCTTATCCATCCATGGGAATAAAAAATGCACTGACACAAAATGGTTGACACCAAACTCAGAGAATCCTGAACGGTGCCCCATAAGATTGTATAATAAGCTTGTGGATAAACGCGGTAAAATATCAAGAAGAGACATCTGTTCTTGCTGGCCAAACTCTTTACGAAAACTGTGTATTCAATAACTGCAATTTTTCAAATAATTAATTCTTTCTCTTGTTCAAAAAGTTATTATCTTATGTATTCTTTGAGTTCAATAAAATAATAAAATGAAAAAGATAAAGCAAAATCCTTTCAAATTGCTGAAAAAAATAATCTTCCCAAATACAACTCGTTCTTAAAATTTTATCAGATAATTTTTTATTTTCATCACTTAATAGTTATTTATGATACAAGTGTTAAAAGTGGCATTTTATTTTGTGAGTGGGGAATATTGCGAAACGAGCGTTAGCGAGTGGAGCAACCCCACGAGCAAAATAAAATCACTTTTAACAAATGTATCATACAAAATTTTTTGTTCAACAGTTACTGCTAGTAAGAAAAAAACAAAAAAAAAATAAGATCCATAAGGATTCGAACACACGATCTTTGGATTACAAGGCTGACTGACAGATACTTCAAATATAATAAACCCCAACGCACTTTATTTATGAATGTCATTATTTGTCAGTGATGAAGGACATTCTACAGTTGGACTAAATACTACTTCGTTTGTAACTTCAAAAGGAATTAGTATTATCAATTGCGCAAACGACCAAATACATGTGTGAACTTTTATAAACGATTCCTCTTGAGTAGGTGTTCTGATTATAATATCTGATTGAAGTGTTTCTATTAGAGAGATCTATATTACTGAGTATCCATCATCTCATCTGTCATTTTACTTTTAACACTAGTGTTAAAAGTACTTTTAACACTAGTGTTAAAAGTGATTTTGTGAAAACGTCAGTTTTTAGTTCATGTGTCAATGAATTAAAAACATTATTTTTAATGTCAGTTGTACAAAAACTTCTTTATTTGAGGCAAAAACATTCAAACAAACCGAATTTAGATAAAATCACGAGTCCGTTAGGACGAGTGATTTTATCAATCGGTTTGATTTCATATTTTTGCCAAATAAACAAGTTTTCGTGGAAAAGAAAAAATTATCGATAAAATTTGATAATATGTGTTCTGGGTAGGCCTTGTTACTAACTCCATACGCCACATTAGGAGCAGTACTGTTAATTTTTACGCAACAGTGAATCGTAGAAGATTATTTTCCCAGTCGGCGACAAGCTCCAATCATTCCGATTTTTACATCCGAAAAATGAAAAAAACCTTGGTCCTCCTGGGAATCGAGCCCGCGAACTTTCACTCACAAGCTCCGGCACTAACCACTGCGCCAACCAACACTTTGTTTTTAAATACATATATGCAGGATATGAATAAGCGATTATTTTCAATATTCAGTAAAGAGAATGCCGATTTTATGGGTAAGTTGAGAATGAGGCAGGAGTAAAACAAAGTCTTTTTTTGGCATGTATAAGTGGGATCTGTCACACTACTTTGAAATTGTTGCATATAGTCCAAAGAGGGTATGGGTTGCTGCTTTAGTATGATAATTCCATATTTACTAAATTATTCATGATTTTTCGATCACCCGCAAACATCTCCGTGAAGTGCGACACAACACATTGCAGATACTCAAATACTTGCATATTATATTTGCATGAGAAGGTAGGAGTCTTCAGAAACGATATGAACTTTTCCTTTTCCTTCTCCGATCATTTTTAGCAGAGTTATGACCAATCAAATATTCGGCTCCGCCAGAACTTTCTGCGGTGGGTAAGGGAGAACCTGAAATTTGATGTCGGCGTTCAATCACGTTTTATGAGAAAACGAGCGCATTTCACAAAAAATTACTATGAATCATTTTTGTGGAGAATTAAATTGTCTTTCACCTTGTTGAGTTGTTTTTTAATAAATCATACTTTCCAAGATTACAGCAAAAATTTATTTATTTATTTTTATACGAATAAAAAAATATGTTCCAATAAATTGATGGATGTAGCCGTTACTATGTGGTAGGAGATCATCATGAAAAATGAGAAAAGTAAATTTCTATGTTTTTGTAGTGGTACAAAAACATAGAAATTTACTTTTCCCATTTTTCAAAATATGTTCCACCCCTGGAATTTTGATAAACAATTTTTTTTCGTGTTTATTATGGTTCTAACTACTAGCATACCAAGTTTGGTGGTGCTACAATCGATTCTTGTCTCAGAACCGAATCGTACTGGATTATTGACTTAATCACTGATACCATCTGCCACACTTACTCTAGTCGCACACAGAATTGACTTGATTAGAACGTCCAGTCCGTTATGCTCCCCTTACTGGCACGTACATTCAATTTCAGCACCAAAATCCCACTAATTGTTTTCGGTAATTAGTAGGCTGTCTCCAGAACACTATTCCAATGCGTGAGGAATACTAATG
The DNA here is from genome assembly GCA_958298965.1 of Chrysolina haemoptera. Taxonomy (NCBI): domain Eukaryota; kingdom Metazoa; phylum Arthropoda; class Insecta; order Coleoptera; family Chrysomelidae; genus Chrysolina; species Chrysolina haemoptera. The sequence goes on along the minus strand of OY282602.1, from coordinate 14,390,144 downwards.
AGAGCTCTCCATCTTGTCACTGACCACTAGCCAAGCCATTTCTGGGATGATGTCGATTGTGCGTGAGGAATTATTTCGAGGAACTGATGGCGATTATGATTCAGTGAATAGTAAATTAAGAAATAAGTGGATAAAAAGTTCTTTTGAACACGCGCGAATTTTCGAGCACGACGGCGCTCGAATATTCACGAATACTTTTACTGTAAGTCGCTGCTTTATTTGTGGGGAAATATTAGTTAAACAGTGTGTTATAATTCATTGGGCTGGGGCAGGACGACTCTAATGTTGTTCAACCTACCCTGACACTGACGAGCGCTGCAGGTGGTCTTCCCCAGCCAAATGAAGGATAATTTGTTGAATAATTACAATAAGCAATTGCGGCTGGGTCTTCTTGGAAGAACGTTGCACAAATATATGTCAGATGTAATTCAATTTCCGCCGTGGTATTATCCAGGGAAGTAGATGTTTTCTGTCAGATGTTTGCCTCATATTTTCCACATGGTGGAAATATTTAGAGAGAAGGGTACTTCGGACATTGTCGATTTTACTATTTCATTTAGTTGATACTCCCCGGCAAAAATTCTCGAACTTGAAATACGTTGCCGGCTCTCTCTCTATAAAGATCACTATTTTGAAGATTGTTATTTATTTTTGAGTGGATATTTAGGATTATTGATGGTAGGGAAAATATTGTACAATATTTGTATCGTAAATAGGTCTTTCTCATGAGACGGCGATTTGTGATTTGATTAATGAACAGTAAAGTATATTTTTTACAGACTCCAAAAATACTTTTGTTTTGAATTTTGGGCTAGCAATTTTCTCAAAAAATCAATCACAAGTTTGAAATTTTAAATTTTCTTATTGGTTAGTCGACTGACTCGTCATCACTTGACTTGCCAATAAGAAAACCTGGTAAACTGGCAACCTTGGTTAAAAACACATCAACATTTTGAACTACTCAGATGAACTACCGATCTGAATAGGTCTGTTCTTTCTCTTACACCATTTTTACACCGTATAACTCTCTGATGCAACATCTTCCCGAGTCCCCATGGAACAAACAGAGAACGCATGTAAAATATGAAGGTTGTTGTTGGTGGATTGATGGAATGGAACGATCAGTGAAGAAAGAAAGTGCCAAATGCTAAATATAACAAAACAAAATGAAAAACGATTAAAGTAGTGATATTTATTCAAAGAATTGATTATTAGGTTTTTTCTAAATCATCTTTGTGCATTTTAATTGGTATTCCAAAGAAGAAAAAACGCATGACAGGAATTAACAGCAGGTAAGTGCTATTTACCTCATTTAAAGATAGGCATAAACATCTTGAGTTTTCTCAATATTTCAGTCAGATTTTAGTATTCTATAAATCAGTCTGGTCCAATTTCACATCATCGACATTGTTTGTGGAGTGAAAATTATTTTTCCAAATGAAGCACTGTTTTATGCTTAATTGTGAAAATAGTGACGAAAGCACTAACAAATAGCAATAACAAATTGCATTATCTCCATAGGATTCTTTGGCAGCACTGATATAAAATAGATGAATTGAGTTAGAATAAAAGTAAGTAAGTACCGTACTAACTTTTTGGTTTTTTCATGACGTACTTCAGCACTTATAAATTTCATATTATTTGCAAAAAAGTCATGGACCATTTCGCTGGTTATTTCAGGTAAATTATTAGAATCTGCTTTCCCAAAACCCAGGGTCAATCTATTAGACATTTTGATTGGCGTCAATTCCCAAGTCACACAATATAGAATACAAATTCAACACACCACAGAAACACAATGTTTTGCTATAAATAAACAACGTAATGTTATCTTATAAATTGTAGTAGTTCAAAAGTCTCATCTCATTTTGCTGTCAAAGTCAATGCTGTACCAAGATTGCCATTTAAAAGGATAACTTTCGAATTTGAATTATTTGAGTTTCGCGCCCAAAAAATTAAAATATTGTTTTTTTGGCGAAAAGAGAAAGAAAAAAATGTTTTTCTTTTGATTATATTATATTTTGATGTTGTCCTTATATTAGGAACTGTAATAAAAAAAAATCGATGGGAAAGAACCATTCACCGTTTAGTTGTTCTTCCTTTCTGGAGACATTGATTTCCTTCATTTCAAAATGTAAAAATTAAAGTCTTAATCCTTTCCATAATCTTACCTTTCAAGAAGACGAGTGAAGGGTTTGTGTCAAATAGACGAAAGGAGAGTAGGGGGTTTTTCCTTGGAATGGTGTTGCAAAAAGCATGCGAGTTATATCAAAACTTAATTAATAAGTGTCGCACCCCGTAATGAAAACTCTCCCGGCCGGCGTTCGCTTAAATGAAGAAGGGTGGTGTCAACAGAGAGTGTTTATGTGGGGTTGGATGGAGATTGTTTAAGTGTTTGTATAATGTGACACTTGTTTCTCCAGATTCATCGATAACTTGATGAAATATTGGTGTTTTCCATTAAATTTGTTAGTGCACTGCTATACTTATTTTTTCTACTAGCGTGCGAAAAAATCCATTTTTCCGCACTCATTTTAGTTTTGAAAGAGTCACTTTTCCGCACTAGTGAACTCTGCCAGTTTCATATTTCGGTTAGACAATCACAATGGCATGAGAAAAAAACTACGAAATGGTTTTTCCGGGTGTCCAGGGCTGGTTTCACCCCAGCAATAAATATTAACCCCCTTATTAGGACCTCTTATCTTTAGCATGAATCTCATTTGTTTCTGTTGATCTTATATGGCTGTAACAAATGTATGCATATGTCAATATTCAATAATATTTTCTCTCAGTGTATGTGAACATCGTCAATATCAAGATTAGTCAATTTCACCAAGAATACTAGTGGGTTTCTTATTTTTTTTTTTTTTTATTTCAAGAACTTTTTTCCAAAGGAACGAGACATTATAGTTTTCAAGTACTTGGTAAATATCTGAATGGCTATCACCAGCTTTTAATTGTGCACGAAAATCGGAGGAATTTTTTGCAGCAATGTTCATTGCTGCCAAATCACTCATTCGATCGATGCAAATTTGCTGCGAGGCATTGCGCTGTTTCATTTTATTCACCGCAGCAATCATAAACGGAAACGGTGGTAAAAAATTAATATTCAAAAGTGACTCGAGAGAGTAATCAATAAATGCGATATTCAAACAACACCGAGAAAATAGAATACTCAATGATATTTTATGGGTGACCTCAATAGCGTTTTATATTTGTAGTAGTTTTTAATGAACTCGAACAAATTTTATTACCTACTTCAGCGAAATGCGCAAAAATACGCTATACAGGGTGTCCCTGGACTTCCTCTTTTCCTCTCAGGAATGTATAGATAGAGTCAAAATATAACCAGTACTTCATATACTTTTTTTTTTCTAAAATCCTTCGTTACCAAGTTACGGTCCCTCGAAGTTACAAAATTAAAAATGTTTTTCTTCGATAACTTTTCAAGAGAATATTCAAAATCAACCAAATTTTGGTGATTGACTAAACAAATGAATACCTTCGATAAGCTTTCATGTAGGAGTCAGTTGTTCTGCTACAAAGTCAGGAACGGACTGCCCCCGATGGTCCACACCCCAACACTTTGAAATGACTGGGATTTTTCAATATTTTTCAACAAAACAGGACAATTTTCTGAATAAAAGTACTCGTGTGGAAAGTCGATCAGAGCAACGATTTTCTGAAAATACACTTTTGTTCGACATCCAACTTGAGATGTCTACTATTATTCGAAAATATGTATTTAAATACTTGATAGAGAAATAGTGTAATCTTAGGTACTTCCAAAGATAAGACGGAAGGAAGAGAAACGTAGGGATTCATAAAATTTGCTGTAATGACTGCGAGAAGTATCAACACAAAAATTTCAATAAATCAAAAAACGCGTATTATGGCATACGTGCAGTTATCTGTGATTTCCTGCTGCGATCCTGCGACCACATTTAACGTTAATTAAAAGGCATATAAAATTAATATGTTTGATTCTATACAGGCCTACAAAAAAATTGGAAAATATCGAATAAAATATCCGAAAAAGAAGTTTGGAACGGAATGTGTACAAAACAGAATAAATATGTGATCGAAAAACAAACAAAAATAATCCTTTCGATTCGAACATAGGTCCGGTAGGAATTTCACTTCGCGCAATATATCCTTCAAGCATTCACCCCGGAAGTATTACTAACTTCCTGCTGAACTTCACAATACTGCTGACAAAACAAAAATTCTTGGCTAACTTTGTTGTGGAAAGCTGTGATGGCATAACGCCCATAATATCGGATGCTTTATACTAATCTAGATAGGCATGTGTCTGGACTGCAGTATTGAAGTGGAAATAAAACAGGAATTTGTCAGCTGACATGTCCGGTTTTCACAATGACATATTTCGGAATGAGTGTTCTTTTGAGAGTGAAAAGTATTCGAACAGTAACTTGTTTCACTAGAATATTCACCCTTCAAACAAACGAGTCGATTAGAGCTACTATACAGGCGGTCCCTCCGGGAACTACATCGATCAATATATAGAAAACCATAGGTGGGCCGAATTTCGTTATTTTAAATGGGACACCCTGTATATTATCAAAGTTTTAGATTTTAAGCATGATTCTGAACATGTTTCATGTATAATGTCTTTTACCCAAGTCTAACCGTTTTAGAAATATTTCAAATTTTAAGTTTAAAATTGCATTTGCAAATCGAAAAATATATTTATCCAACACATGACAGTTATGACTGTCATTATTAATGTCATTTTAGAGAAGTAAACTATCAAATAAGACACTAGTGAGTTATAATCCATAACTCACTAGTGACTTATGGATTATAACTCACTAGTGTGTTATTTGATAGTTTACTTGTCTAAAATGACATTAATAATGGGTCATAACTGTCATGTGTTGGATAAAACATTGTATGCCACTCATGTGTTATGTTTCCTAAGTCACTGGCCTGACGGCCTCGTGGTATAAATCTTTCTCGCGTGACTTATTTTCAACATAACACACTAGTACCATAAATGACTATTTTAAATTTCGTGGACTTGATCATTCATTTTCGATTGTGTATCGATTCATTCGTAGGAGAGGACCCAGTTCAGCAGAATTTTGATATCAATTCGGTTAGGTTAGGTCCGGTTGAAAAAATTATTGTTCATTCAAGTTCATTTTTTCAAATAAAAATATAATAATAAATTGCTTTTATTGATAGGACAGGTTACAGAAACTATTAGAAGGCAGAGTTAGCGCTTCACCCGTCTAGGACAGGTTAGTACTCTCTTACCCTCAACCGTACACAAGAAAAGGAAATTAAATTAAACGTATATGAGACAAAATATCATTGAGGGCTATCCTGAAAATACAAATACAAAAAATAGTATATTATATTAATATTACGATGCATAACCATCTCATATTAGTTCGATAAAGAAATAAGAAAATAGAAAAAAAAATTAAATAAAAGTGTGAATAGATAAAAACTAATTAAAGAACATTTCTTCATTGAACAAAAGCTTCTGTATCTTTTTTTAAATGAATGAACTGGTGGAGTATTCATTTCATCGGGAACCGTGTTGTATAGCCAGGTAATCTGATAAGAGAAAGATGATGAAATGGAGCTGTTTTATGTCGAGGTGGAGTTAGTCTTGATTTAAAACGGACATTGAGATGGTGAACAGAAGTGCGGAATGTTATGGTCCTATAGAGATATGGAGGTTTATGTGACTGTATTATTTTGTGGAATAGTGTACAAGAGTGTAATAGTTGCTTATTTTCAATATTCAGCCAACCAACGTCTTTTAAATGACTAGAAATGTGATGACGTCTAGTCAGTCCACAATTCAGATGTATGCATGAATTCTGTATGAGTTATAGACGCCGTTTATCTGAATTACACAAAGCAGGACCATACACGATATCAGCATAGTTCAGGTGTGATAGGACTAATGCTTCACAAAGAATTATTTTACCTTTTTCATCCAAAATTCCTCTATTGGAATATATGAGTTTTAAATTACAAAATGCTCTTTTAGTAATCAAGTTGACATGCAGTGTATAACGAAGCGAAGAATCCATAATCAAACCCAAATTCTTTGAACTATCTGTGATTTCGAGTGTTTTATTATTTATTTTGACTGTCAATTGATCAACGCACCGATTTCGAGCTTTCTTGCTGCCAAACCCCCCAATTTTATATTCTCATTCGATTCGACATCAAAAATGAAGCTTACTTTAAAAAAGGTTATCTATGCCTACAACAGTTTTCAAATTAACATGTCTCAGTTCCATAAAATCTCATATTCTTAAGTTTACTTATTCCTAGTTGGTCATGGCGCCGCGGTTGCGTTGAAAACAATCAACTGCCACAGAAATGTCATTGCAATCAATCATGCCGGCCCAATCAAATTTGGCCCAGCTATGGTTTTCTATATATTGATCGATGCAGTTCCCAGAGGGACCCCCTGTATAGGGTCGTGGCAAATTTGAAAAGGATTATCATAAGAGCAGACCTGAGCTACCCACATTAGTTAAATTTGGAGAACTTTAGGTGATTTTAATTCCAGACAAAAAATGCATTCAAATTAATTTACAGACTTGCTCGACAGGGTACATGTAATTTAGTTCACAGATTAAGAAGAGTCAGATAAAATGTGTGATTCGATTCCCGATAGTTCAGGTTCACCTAATTTTTATGTGTGATTTGGTTCCCGACATTTTTGCTCTAATCCCAAGCTTAACCTCACCACAAAATAAAATAATATAGTGTGTGAAATATGATGTGAGTTGCCTAGTAGTTACTCCAGAATTTCCTACAACTGAAAAGTTAATACAATACCAAGAACAAGTGGCCCGGAGCGCCCCGGCAAATAATAATAATAGCCCCCTCTACCCGCCCAAGCTATGCCTTTGGCTACATTCTGAGAGTGCTTATGAGAACCTTTCAATATTACTATTATTATTATTTTTTTCATCAGGATATCCTGGTCGAGCCCTGTCTAAGTAGCCCCGATGCATTTGGAAAGCGCGCAGGATGATTTGTTTTAAAAATTTGTTCCACCCGTCATCCGGCTGCACCACTACGAAAAACTCTCAGGAGCCCCCAGAAGACTTGTGCGAGCTGGGATTGACGGGAGTCTTACCTTTTAACGCGCGATCCCGAACACGGTCGAGAATTCCAACTGAAAATATGACCGTCCAAGCGTCCTGGTCACCCATCCAACCAATAACCACTCCACAAGTCCGTGGGGTGAGTGATTATGTGGTCCTAGAATCATGTGTCCTGAGTACACAAAATGACGCAAGAATGTCAGCATCCTGTACTCGTCCGGCTAAGATTTCTGCCACACCAGGACAAGTTGGTATGAGTTTCAGATTGGAGGGCAGCGTGTTTATCATTCCACCAAGTACCCTATGATTAGAACCACCATCTGATCAGGGTGTTGGCCTGTTCTGAAACTAACTAAATCTCGATAGTGAGTTCCGTTTTCCTTTTCTTTTCTAACGGTGTTCATTTCGCCAGGAGCCGAAGACTTCACGACGAAAATCGTCTCATTTTGATAGTTGAGTAGGTGGAGAATGAGTAGTTCAATTAGATTCGACATTTCTCATTCTCCGTAACAGGCTTAATATCTCCCAGAGGAGACAGTTGACAGGAGACAGGAGGAAACAGGGTACGGGAGATGGGAGACGGAGACGGGAGACGGGAGACGGGAGACGGAAGACGGAAGACGGAAGACGGAAGACGAAAGACGAAAGACGGGAGACGGAAGACGGGTGACGGGAGACGGGAGACGGGAGACGGGAGACGGGAGACGGGAGACGGGTGACGGGAGACGGGAGACGGGAGACGGGAGACGGGAGACGGGAGACGGGAGACGGGAGACGGGAGACGGGAGACGGGAGACGGGAGACGGGAGACGGGAGACGGGAGACGGGAGACGGGAGACGGGAGACGGGAGACGGGAGACGGGAGACGGGAGACGGGAGACGGGAGACGGGAGACGGGAGACGGGAGACGGGAGACGGGAGACCGGACACCGGAGATAGGAGACAGGAGACAGGAGACAGGAGACAGGAGACAGGAGACAGGAGACAGGAGACAGGAGACAGGAGACAGGAGACAGGAGACAGGAGACAGGAGACAGGAGACAGGAGACAGGATACAGGAGACAGGAGACAGGAGACAGGAGACAGAGGACAGGATACAGGAGACAGGATCCAAGCAGCATCATAGACAGTAGAGTTGATCTACGAGATGTCGACCACCATCTTGAGAGCTCCAGGAAAGCCCGTGGAGATCATAGAGTAAATCGATATTTAGTCCGTTTTTCCTCCCCCTTTCGGATGATGTTCATTTCGCCAGGAATCAAAAACTCTGACGAAAATCGTCTTACTTTGGTGGTCAAAGAAGACCACATCAGGCTTGTTGTCTTGTTTTTGCCTGATGGTGGGAATGAGTATTTCTCACAACGGACTAAATATTCCTCGGACCTCTTGTATACCGTACGAGAGTCGTAGGTGGTATACTACAGAACTCGTAGAGCCGCGTGGTGCCTGTGGATATAATATGCTGATATTGCATAAGCTTATGAGCCCCATAACATGCTCAGCATGCTCTTCAATTTGTGTTTTCATGCACAGAATTCTAGACTCCGTAGTTGGAGAAAACTGAGGGGGAAATCGCTGGGGAATTTTGGTGTACGTGCCTTGGGTATTAGTGGTATCAGTTGGGTATTATTCGGGAATTAGAGGAATTAGTTGAAAATTATTGGGTATTAGTTGGGAATTAGAGGAATTAATTGAAAATTATGGGGTGTTAGACGGGAATGAGAGGAATCAGTTGAAAATTATTGAATAATAGTCAGGAATTAGAGGTTTTGAATGAACATTAATGGGCATTACTCGAGAATTAGAGGAATTACTCGAGTATTACATGGGTATTACAGGAAGTTCGAGAACATTGGTGAAAATCATAATAAAGGCCAAAACAAAAGAATGTCTTCAAAACATAGGAATTACAAGAAATACTCGGAAATTACAGAACATTTCTGGAAATCGAAAAAAAAAAATCTAAAAATAGTACTTGACAAAAAAACCTAACATTAGGACAGGATTCAATATGTTTATTACTTTTATTACTCTGGTATTACGAGAATTACTTGGGCATTAGTGGAATTAGTTCGGGGTATTACTCCAGATTTGTTTGCGGTTTCCCCCTCGGAGAAAACAAAAAAAAATCATATATTTTTTCAATATTTTATTCACAAGTACGTTATTGTACAACAGCAGGTATTAACAAGACAAAGATGTAAGTAGTGGTAACAGCTGTTTCAAAAGGCAGGGATTTGCCAAAAGAGGATTCAGTGGCGAACAACACGGTGATGACTGAAAAATAAGAATATATCAAGATGGCATAATATGCATGCAATGTTCAATATACATAATAAATGTCGGTTACATAATTAAACGATATCAATACCTTCGGCTTCCGGATAATGTGATACGTTCGAGTTTTCGGTAAAGAAAGAATTATTATATTTGCTGTGTTAATTTGTCTTACTGATAGCATCACAACAGTAACAAAAATTGAAAGGGGGTTGTAAAGGCTTTGCGGTCTTACAAACGTTTCGACCTATCAGATCATTTGTGCATATATAGTCCAGTAACCACAGAAAAATTTAAGCCAAAACTGAAGGATGAATTGTAGCACTATGTGGAACATAAAAGTGTTTTACTTACAAATTATTTTTTTTGCTGTTGTTTCGGAAAGTATGAGATTTATTAAGAAACGATTTCAAAGGGTCGAAAGATAATTCAATTCTTCACAAGTAATATTTTCAGTAATTTCTAACAAAATTTTCTCAGAAAACGTGATTGAATACCGATATCAAATTTCAGGCTCGCGTTTAACCGCCCCTGCAATTTCCGGCAGAGCCGAAAATATGATTTGTCATAACTTTGCTAAAAATTATCATAGAAGAAAAAGAAAAAGTGTATAGCGTTCCTAAAAACTTGTACCTTCTCATGCGAATATAACATGTGAGTATCTGAGTACCCAAAATGTGTTTTATCCCACTTCACATAACCCTTCTACGATATTTACGAAGGATCCGGAAGTCATGAATATTTTAGTTGATATGAAATAATTATACTGAAGCAGGAATCAGTACCCTCTTTGGACCATATGCTACGATTTTAGACTAAGGAAACAAGTCTCACTCATACATGCCAAAGAAAAAACTGGTTTGACTCCTGCCTCAGTTTTCAACTCACCCATAATCCCGGCAATTTCTTTAGAAAATGTTAAAAATAATCGCTCATACACATCCTATATGAAAAATGAAGTATGTGACATCAAGTTTGAGGTTTGCACTTCGCAATAGTGTTATTAAACATATATGCAGGAAAAACGTTGCACAAATATCTGTCAGATGTAATTCAATGTCCGTCGTGGTATTAGCCAGGGAAGTAGCTGTTTTCTGTCAGATTTTTGCCTCATATTTTCCACATGGTAGAAATATTTGGAAAGAAGGGTACTTTGACATTGTCGATTTTATTATTTCATTTATTTGATACTCTCCGGCAAAAATTCTCTAACTCTGTTCACTTCCTGGTGTCTTTGCTACGAGGATTGCTTATTGATTTCACCGCGGGTGGCGCTGCGACTGACTTTTACTGTAAGTCGCTGATTTATTTGTGAGGAAATATTAGTTACAGTCGATTATAATTCATTGGGCTGGAGCAGGACGATTTTAATGTCCGACCTATTTAACAATAACAAAGTAAAAACATGAAAATTATCCATCTGCCCAAAATTTGTTTAAATGTCGAAGATAAAACAGGATGAATCTCTCCTGAAAACAAGGCTGCACAAAAAACTACGGAAAGGCAAATCCACAATCGACGTCGTAGGAAAACTAGAAAGTTATGTGAAGGGTATGGGTCTGAGTTTGACATGCAATGATCTCCATTGACGCTAATAACGCTTTAAATATAGAGCGAAATTTTGAGAACGTCAAAAGAGATAGAGAAAAGTAGAAAGTTATGTATAGCACAGCTACATCAAAGGGCTCAGTATTTCAGTATTGGGTCCTGTGTGATGACGCAGTCTTAAAAGAACTTTCAGAAGAAGAGACACTATCGCTAAAGCGGGCAATCTAACTTTTGTAGTAAAAGCTAGGAGAATGGGAATAATGGAAAGAAATATACGTCCATCCAGACGACAGATAGATAAATGAAGCAATCTACTGCTGGCACCATTCAGAACATGAACCCGCATTATATAGGGTCCCAGAAAAAATAATGAAATAGTATTCAGAAGGGTAGGTACAGATATACACCCAATGAAAGAGATGGCTTGTCTTGGAACATCAGGAATACTAAAAAGAAGTCAGAAAAACCAAAAAGAAGTCAGAAAAATCAATTGCAGCCCTTACCAGGTTGATTCCGAACAATGATGGACCGCGTTGGAACAATGGGAGGATCAAAGTGGCAAGCACAGGCATGTCCATGATGCAGGGCGTTCCCCAGGGCTCAGTATTTCAGTATTGGGTCCTGTGTGATGACGCAGTCTTAAAAGAACTTTCAGAAGAAGAGACACTATCGCTAAAGCGGGCAATCTAACTTTTGTAGTAAAAGCTAGGAGAATGGGAATAATGGAAAGAAAAATACGTCCATCCAGACGAAAGATAGATAAATAAAGAAATCTACTGCTGGCACCATTCAGAACATGAACCCGCATTATATAGGGTCACAGAAAAAATAGTGAAATAGTATTCAGAAGGGTAGGTACAGATATACACCCAATGAAAGAGATGGCTTGTCTTGGAACATCAGGAATACTAAAAAGAAGTCAGAAAAACCAAAAAGAAGTCAGGAAAATCAATTGCAGCCCTTACCAGGTTGATTCCGAACAATGATGGACCGCGTTGGAACAATGGGAGGATCAAAGTGGCAAGCACAGGCATGTCCATGATGCAGGGCGTTCCCCAGGGCTCAGTATTTCAGTATTGGGTCCTGTGTGATGACGCAGTCTTAAAAGAACTTTCAGAAGAAGAGACAGTATCGCTAAAGCGGACAATCTAACTTTTGTAGTAACAGCTAGGAGAATGGGAATAATGGAAAGAAAAATACGTCCATCCAGACGAAAGATAGATAAATAAAGAAATCTACTGCTGGCACCATTCAGAACATGAACCCGCATTATATAGGGTCACAGAAAAAATAGTGAAATAGTATTCAGAAGGGTAGGTACAGATATACACCCAATGAAAGAGATGGCTTGTCTTGGAACATCAGGAATACTAAAAAGAAGTCAGAAAAACCAAAAAGAAGTCAGAAAAATCAATTGCAGCCCTTACCAGGTTGATTCCGAACAATGATGGACCGCGTTGGAACAATGGGAGGATCAAAGTGGCAAGCACAGGCATGTCCATGATGCAGGGCGTTCCCCAGGGCTCAGTATTTCAGTATTGGGTCCTGTGTGATGACGCAGTCTTAAAAGAACTTTCAGAAGAAGAGACAGTATCGCTAAAGCGGACAATCTAACTTTTGTAGTAACAGCTAGGAGAATGGGAATAATGGAAAGAAAAATACGTCCATCCAGACGAAAGATAGATAAATAAAGAAATCTACTGCTGGCACCATTCAGAACATGAACCCGCATTATATAGGGTCACAGAAAAAATAGTGAAATAGTATTCAGAAGGGTAGGTACAGATATACACCCAATGAAAGAGATGGCTTGTCTTGGAACATCAGGAATACTAAAAAGAAGTCAGAAAAACCAAAAAGAAGTCAGAAAAATCAATTGCAGCCCTTACCAGGTTGATTCCGAACAATGATGGACCGTGTTCGAACAATGGGAAGATTCAACACAATGTCGCTGAGTAGAAACTGTTACATGGTACTGCGGTGCGGAACATGGTAATCTTTGCTGAAAATACAAAGGAAAGATTGTTAGTCTGCTGAATGAAGTGTGCTCATACGGAAAGGTTTCTGCCGAAACAATTCAGGAAATCGTCGGAGTACCACCGATTGACCTACTTGCATAGGAAAGACGTAATATACCGGGTGACCACGAGGGGAGGTACGCCCCCCAATTCACCACTTCCGGTTGAGTGACCCCAAACTTTTTTTTTCAAGTGACACCCTGTACATTTTTTAACTATCCGAAAGAAAACGCAATTTGTGATAACACTGTTTGAGATAATACAGTTGAATGTCAGTCAAACAAAGTTGGCCATGAAATTCAAACTTAAATCATCACAACTGACAAACGACATCAGAAGTTATCAGAGGAGGCTTTGTAGTGCGATACAGTTGAAAACTGAGTTTCTCGTGTAATTGCAGCTCCCACATGATCCAACAATAAAAACGGAATAGTACCCATAAAAAAATGCACACAAATGCTATTTCTCAAATGGCAACATGTTCTTTTCACTTCGTCATGACGAAAAATGATTAATTATCAAATTACTCGTGTGAAAAATTTTGAAGAAGTCCGAAAGAAATCGCAAATAGGTACAAGATGTTTTATCAGGAGTGTTCTCAAAATTAGATATCATTCAACGAAGGCGGCCATGAACATAAAAAAGTGAAACAAAAAAGCAGTATTGTTTAAATGAGTAGAACAAACTTTGACTTCGTTGAGATAAGATGAGCTTTTGTGTATTGCTTTCTTTATTATGTTCTCAGCCGCCTACGTTGAAGAACTTTCAATTTTAGGAACACATCATGAAAACTGATTGTATCTTCGTTTCCTTTAGGAATTCTCCAAAACTTTTCACACGAGTGAACTGATAGTTTATGGTTTTTTATATTGACATTGATACCATTCCGGTTTTAGGTAATTTTTGATAATTGTAGGAACAATTACATGAGACCCTCAGTTTTCAACTGTATCGCACTTTGAAGTTTTCTCTGGTAACTTCTGAGTTCTTTTGTCGATTGTGATGATTTAAGTTTGAGTTTCATGGCCAACTTTGTTCGATTGAACAATCAACTGTATCTCCGCTATTTTTCAATCGATTTTCAATTTTGAAAAACAGTGTTCACAAATTACGGGCTTTTTCGGATAATGGAAAATATGTACAGGGTGACATTTGGAAAAAAAAGTAAGTGGTGAATTTTCAGTAGAGGCTTCAAAATATGTATATTCAAGTACTATAACTAATGAGTATATGAATTTCGTATACTAAGTATCGGATTTTTTTTCCGTGTAGATTATGTTAGCTTTGCTCCGCTGTTTTTAGTATGGCTCAACTCAGCCCAGTTTAGGTATATCTCGATAAGTAGCAAACATTTTCATAAATTGGAAATATTGAAAATTATCCTCAAGTTGTTCAACTCGTGTTAATTTTTCCACTTACTGAAGGAAAATTAATATTTAATTTTCAGGTTAAGTAGATAAACAGTTATTCAATATATTCTTGGTGTCAATACAATGTCATTGAATTATATACTTACAAGTGTGGGCTTCAATGCAATGGGATTACATGAGCATATTTGTCCTAGAGGAATGGATGCTGGTAATGGAAATGGAATATTTATTGGTGCACCACAGGAACAGTGGTTTATTGGACATCCTTGGGCAGGAATGAACTGAAAGTTGATAGTGGATTAGTCAATCACTCATAAGTCATACACACTTTTACAGTGGTTTCATACAATTCGAACATTGCTGCCAACATTGAGGAATATCACTGTTAAATGACTTGAAACCGTGTAGCCTGAATATTTAGAAATAAATCTGTTTTTGTTTCATTTAAATCAAGCAACTAGTATTCAAGTTACGATACTTTTAGTTTCCGTCCTATTCAACTATTTTGCACGAGCGCGCCATACTTGCGTGACGTCACCATACAACACAACGGACTCAATGTACATTGCTTTGCAATCAGATGTTCAGATGTTCCCTTTATTCGACCACAAAAATCTTTTTTAACTTTAATTTGTATGTAAATCAGTAATACAATAGCGTTATGAGTATAATGGATGATGGTTTTGATGAAGGGCAATCTGATAATTTGCCTGAAATAGACTTTTTGTCGAAGATTGAAAGTGGGTGAAATTCTCATCATCATTATTATTACAACAATGAAATTATGGAATTCTTATATTGTCGTCAGTCCTCGGTATGTGTCCCAAATTTCATATTGTTCGGACCATTGGAAGTGGTGAAAATACAATTAGCCTGTATAGTTGAACATACCTTATTTGAATACAAACTTCGATTCAAATCGTTGAAGCCGTTTTAGGAATCCAAGAATCCAAATAATTATTATTACTATTATTATTATTAAAATATATAAATTCTAAAAACAACTCTTCAGTCATAGTTGGTAAGGTCGTAAATAAATTACAATTCAACAAAAACTTTCAATATTTAACCCAAGTTGCCAAGAATAATCTCACTCTGTAAAACGCTCTAATCCACATAAATTATAGAAAAATTATCATGAAATATAGTTAGACCAACGTTTATTACATGTACTGACTGCAGTAACAGATATCTACTTACATCAAAATGATCTTTGCAACAATAAACACAACTTTTGGCTCTGGGTTCTTTCGATATTTAGGTTCTGAAGGAACACCAAAAAACAACTTTTCGGTTGCATTGGTAGTTGTATTTGAATACTTTGGCACAATACGCGATTTTCTTGGATTTGGATTCGACATTTCCATCGATTTTCAACGCAAACTTCATATACACATGTCATCAGCAGAGCAAGCCCTGACCGGTTGTTGTATGGTGACGTCACAGCGGCCGAAGACTTCGGTTCGTCGCAGTCCAGCTAAACAAATATCACTGGGCCTGACGGCTTCATGGTATAAATTTTTCTCGCGTGACTTATTTTCAACATAATACACTAGTACCATAAATAACTAGTCTTTCAATTATTATGTTTGTTACAGACATTAGTATAAATCGAAATCTTACCTGTAACAATACTACCACAGCAACAGCTGACAATATCACCTTTGAATGCATATCTATTATTTGGATATTTCACCTGACCAATAATTCGATAATGCAGAGCCTATATATAATGGTAAATGTGATATATTTACATATTTGAACGTGCCGTAAAATCGTCAAAACGAAACGATTTCCTGATTATGAAGTTCAGTGAACTTCGATCGTTTTGATCGAAATTACTTAATTTCCGTATTTGCAATACTCATTCTTGGATACTCGGTTGATCGAAAAATTAATAATTAACACAGCATTGATTCGCAATCCAAAAATTGCCAGATGATTCAATATCTATTCGGTAAAATTTCTAAATTAGATACAATGGATTAATCTATTCATTCATGTCCAAGACATGAGAACGCTCAATATATGAATACAGACATACATATTATAATAATAATGAATGGAATGATTCAAGTAAAAATAAAGTATGCAAAACGCATGCACAGCTACACAGTGGCCTATCCAAAAGCGGGGTTGCTGTCTAAAATTTGTATTTATAGTAATTTTCGATCAATTTTCTAGAGCATCAATAGATTTAACTGGTGCCAAACTGCGAAATTAAATAGATTATTTTTTTCATATGTCAAAATCTGACATTTTGGTGATTTCAACTAATAGCAATGCATTATTCTAGCCAATCATTCAGTATTATACTGATAAAACTGCTTCTTCATCGATAATACCTTGTTTACATTGAAATGTCAAAATTTTACTCTAAATTTGTTATGATTGAGTGCTTGAAAAATTAACACAAACAGATTCAGTGCCATCACCCAAGAGAATATTGAAGATTTAATACAAAATTCCACTCCACAAAACCCAATCAAATCCAAAAAATGTATATGGAATTGCAAAAGTTCTGGAAGACTGGGGAGAAAATATGAAAAATTTTAACGGCGAAGATCATAAAGAGTATATGTTGAAAACTATTTGGAATGTAACAGCCAAGTTGATACAGGAAAAATACTACCTAGAATTTAATATAAGCTTCATTCCGTTTCAAGAAAGAGCGAGAGAAAGGAATTGCAAAGTTTTATAGAAAACAGAAAGCAAAGTGCAACAGCACTAGAAGAAGAAGAATATATGAGTATGAATTAGCATGGAGCGGAGGCGAAGGTGTTAATTGCCTTATCCATTATATCAGGGAGGAATTAAATAATGCATAATGAAAAAACGACGATTAGAATATAATCCTATATTTAGTAAAACTTGCCAGGGTGGGAATAAAAAATGCACTGACACAAAATGGTTGACACCAAACTCAGAGAATCCTGAACGGTGCCCATAAGATTGTATAATTAGCTTGTGCAAACTCTTTACGAAAACTGTGTATTCAATAACTGCAATTTTTCAAATAATTAATTCTTTCTCTTGTTCAAAAAGTTATTATCTTATGTATTCTTTGAGTTCAATAAAATAATAAAATAAAAAAGATAAAGCAAATTCTTTCAAATTGCTCAAAAAAATAATCTTCCCAAATACAACTCGTTCTTAAAATTTTATCAGATAATTTTTTATTTTCATCACTTAAACTTCTTTATTTGAGGCAAAAACATTCAAACAAACCGATTTTATCAATCGGTTTGTTTTCATATTTTTGCCAAATAAACAAGTTTTCGTGGAAAAGAAAAAATTATCGATAAAATTTGAAGTACTCGTGGTATTGAACCATTGAACCATTGAAAATTTGAAGGCCTGCATCGAATTCATTTCATCGACGAAAATCCAAAAATATTTTGACAATTTTTGTTGTTTGTGCGCTACGTGATTTGTGACACTTCAAAGAAAAAGAACAATTTGAATTAAATGAAGGAAATATTAAAAATTATAGTTTCTGTACTAATATACCTAATGTTTTGTTAAATGAAATTCGAAGAAAAATTTTATCATGTGTCTCTTCCAATATTACGTAACCTTTAATTTCTATTACTATTAAGCAGTTAGTCGTAGATAAGCATATCATAGATATGTTGAAAGTAATTTTGATTTCTCCACAGTCTCCACCAGCAAAATTAAGTAACATTTCCAAAACTTGTATCATAAACAACCCTTTTATATTTCTCACTAAGTAGTGCGCTTCTAGAACGTCCCAGCTCATTAAATTTAAATACCCACCGTGCACCTATTAAACTTTGGACAGTATCATTTGGAAAACATTAAAGTTAATATCAGTAGAGAGTTCTTCTCAAGAAGTTCTTTTGAAATTAAACTGGTTCATTCTCCAAGCACCAAGAATATAAAAAGTTCAAAATAACCTCGTCCTTCGAAGGATTATATTCAAAGCATACAAACGAACGGTCCAGAAAGTTTTTACGTCTCACGAAAATGGAATCACGCCGTCAACTTGGTTGGTGTAATCTACGAGGGTCCTTTGAAGGTAGCAGAATTCTTCGTGTTTGAGATTCATGATATTACATAATGAATTTTCAAGAAAAATAAATATATAAAAGTAGTATATACGGTTGGAATGCTCTATTATACCGCCGTAACTTTCCATTTCGGCATTCACCCGAGCGCAATATTATTTTATTTGAACTGAAGATGTCAAAATGAATGGACGAAACATTGACCCAAAAGGAATGGAGTTTACTTTAATTGAAGACAGTGAATAATATCAAAAACTTAAAAAATAGGACTGTCAAGACATCCTTCGATTATTTTTTCAAATCTAATGATAAGAAAAAACTTGTTTTAATTTTGTATTAAAAATTGCATATGTCGGAGTTCAATTGTCACTTTTTCTCGCGAAAATGTCTTAGGTCAAAAATTAGACAGTCTCCTATATTCTCACCTTTTAGTTTATCAATTTCAGTTTGGCCCTTAGATAGCTGAAATCGAGGGGGAAGGAATTTTTAGCAGGGCCGGGTCACAGGGGGGCAAAAGGGGGCACTCGAAAAACTCGCGGGACCGGCTATGTTAAAAAATTGGGAAAAATGGATTTGAGTAGAACTTCTTCAGGGACCAAGAAAAGCAACCTCCCCAAGGGAAGGAGTTTTCGTCCATATGCTGCACTTTAACACAGGGGATTTTTTTTTTCAGATCCTACAAAGTCGAGGAAATAGTCATAAAAAGGGCCATAATTGAAAGGGGTAGTAGGGGGTGAAAACTGGACAAAAACTCCTTTCCTTGGTTCCTAAAGAAGTGTGAGCCTAATCATCATTCCCAGTACATTTTTTCAATTTTCCAAATTTTCAAACATAGCCGGTCCCGCGAGTGCCCATTTTTGCCCTCCTCTGAGACCCTTCTCTGCAAAAAATTCATTCCACCTCGATTTTAGTTATCTAAGGGCCAAAATAAAATTAATGAACTAAAGAGTGAGAATATAGGAAACCGGCTAATTTTTGACCTGAGACATTTTCGGGGGGAAAATTTTCACAGATTTTTATCTATCCCCGGCCCTAACCAAATTTCCTTCCGCTTTGTCAGATGATAACTAATCACTTTTTGAACAACATATATCAACGGAAGGAATAAAGAAGACGGCTAAAATTTATCAAAATATTTCCCTTGTTTCTCGGCTGGGCCCCTTCTCAAAATCAAAATTTTTTTAGATTTGGTATCTGCGATGTAAGTACTTTCACAGTTTCTTATTAAACAACCCAAATTTACCTGATAAAACATAAACCATTCGTGCAATTATAAGTGAAAATAATTGAACCACGCTACTGGATTTGTGATACTTTCATATTGAACATAAAATAATAACAAAAAGTATATTATTAAAAGCTATTTTTCTCCGTTAGCGTACTTGCGGTGCAATAAACTTCCCTAATGACCCAAATAAATTTGACTGTTTTCGTCTTTTGTTCTGCTGACCTATCATCGGTAGCAATATGAGTTTCAAAGTCTGATATTAACCATTAGATTTTTCAACATGAATTTGTGTCTGACGCGTGTTAAAAGGAAACAAATATTGACCATCTGAATAAATTTTGGTCAGAAATTTTCACTATTTAATCTGATAGCGGTCTAATGGTCATTGTGAATTACGATAATTCACATACGTGGTATACAGGGCGATTATCCGAAATATTTTGATAATGTAATTTGAATATTCATTATGCTATTATAATCCAGTAACCCTGTCATGAAAAGCTTAGGCCTTAGTTGAATAACATGGTTGTAGTGGGTTTATTTCTTTTTTTTGCTAGTATGGGATGTGACTGAGATGCAAAATACAAGTTTTCGACCTCAGCAGCCCCCGGATCACTTTTAAATATGCAAAAACTGTTAAATTTCTGCAATTTTTTTGGTCTTGTCCCATTTTAACCATTATACATTTTTGAACCAGATTAAATTTTAAATAATATGAAAAAATCATGGACTCGGTAGGTGTAATACGTACCGAGTTACATCTTTTCAAAATTTGGCAGATTTTCCAAATTATAAGCTAATTTTCATGTTTATCATCATCCTCAATAACTTGTCTCATATGAGTCAGGAATGACGATGCCCAATGAATTGGAACCTTATGGGAAACTTAATATTACAATTGAGTTGATAAAATAACTGAGCTTTCAATCGTTCGTCATTTGAGATGATCTTGATGCTGTGTTCCTTGTGATGCGTTCTCTTTTCCTAGCTAACCAGCGGAAACAAAAAGCAAGGGCAAGGGCGTCTTCTTACACACCACCAGAAATTCATAAGAAATCGAGAGCTGTTAGTGAAAATTCAATTCCTACGAAGTAAAAAAAAATCTATGGAAAAATATTCATGGACCGTTGAATTACAGAAGAAATTTATTTTTTTATGTTATGTTGAAGAACTTTCAAATAAACTAAAATCTTTGTGGACACAATGTCCGTGTTGAAGTAAAGTTTGAACATAACTAGATTGAAATAAATTAATGTTTTAATTTTTCATTGGTCGTACAAAAAATATTGTATGCAACGATCATGTAATGGCCATTAATACACTCGCCAAAGATGGTTGTTGCATAATAAAAGATAAATTACTCACTGAATGTTACACATTTCTATGTGACACTTTTTCGTCTAATGGCGCTATTTATTTTTACAGGAGAGTATGCTTATCTGGGCCAACTGCTTCTGGTTATAAGATTTTGCACACTTTTAGGTTTATGAAAAAGGGACATTTTCCTAAAATTTCAACTTTCAAACCATTACGAAACATCTTCAAATAAGTTCTTTTATTAACAGAGTCTGTACGGCAAAATATGATAAAATAGACATTTTGGCAATAGAGCATATGTGTCTTTTCTGGATTTCATTAAATAATAGTATATTCTTCAACAAGCGTATAGTGATGAGCTATTATTCTCGAGGATTATCCAAGAGAATAATGCTCATTATACGCGAGTAGAAGACTATACTTTCTCTACGACTACACGAAAATTTATAAATTTATGACGAAAGCTCAGTTTGTGGTACTTATAGGTATCTATCGAAATTATTTCCTTTATTACCAAAAAGTAGTATAAATTACAAAGCAATATGAGGAAGAATAATAATTATACATGAATAACTGAATGGTTGAGGGGAAAAGTAAAAAAAACCTCCACCAGTAGGATTCGAACTCACGCTCTTATAACAACCTTCAACTCTTTCCCGGGTCCGTACCACTGGACCACACAGGTACTTACTTAGAAAATGTGTGACCAAACAAACTCCTATTTCCTGCAGTATCTTGTACTGGTGGCGTCCCAAACTTCAAATCACAGAGAAACCACATCTGTGGTTCTCGTGTTGAGAATGTACAATTTTAACACATTTTCTGGAACAGGTTGGATTCGAACTATCGTCTACATTGGTCCGAATGCAGCTCCAAAGGAACACCAAATCGGCATATCCACTCCCTTACCCAGACATCGACGATATGGAAGCTTCCTGGTTGGGCAAAGGCCCAATTACTGAAGTAGTCCATTTCCTCAGGGATGTATTGATTCTCGTGGTCAGATCCTGAAAACAGGCCAGCTGTAGCAATGCTGGCAGTGCAGCAGTACAATTCCTGCTACAATCTCTGACAATGAATCTAGTGAAACTATTTCCAAACTTTCCAGAAGGTCTTTGTAATAACCAGTTATCCTCCAATGACCCCATTATGAACGTCTTGGATTCTTGAAGTACTCTTTGACATCTTGTCCTGGGTACCAGTGTCTGATATCTTTCTTCCTTACCATTATTGATGGATTTCAATACACGCTTAATGTGTAATTTTCGTTATCTTTTTATTAATTCAAATCTGATCTGAAAAAGTTCTGAAAATGAAATGAAGTAAAAGTTGAAACGTCGGCAAGTTCTTAAGTTCAGATCACTTTTTAATGTTCCAGTTGCTGCTACTCTGATCTCGCCTCATCTCGAAGGTCGTGATTGCTACATAACAGGAGATTACATCGTGTCACTCTTTGAATGTCTACAGGATGAATAATCGATGAGGAATTGAGCGAAATATAAATAGGTAAATATTGAATCCACCGAACAGCAGGTATGTTCCTGTCATCACGACAGGAACCTTTCTCGTTATTTTAACATTGTCTGGTGTTTCCCAAACTGGTATGAGTAAATACATATTACTAGGTTTTTAAATCTTATTGATAGAAATCTTTACTTTCTCTCTTTTCAAATAGCAACTGATTTTATGAGTGAATCTGTGGTTTATCTGCATTTTTCATTTCATGCCATCGCTTTCAGCATAACATTGAGGTGTCATCTACCGAAATTTCAATTTCTTAAGAACATTCTTGATGTTGCACAGTTGGAAACATTATATTATTCTTTAGTTGAGTCCCGTTTATATTGAGATGGGGAGAGGCTGCAAACAGTCATCTGAAGCATTTATATATGATACAAAAAAAATACCCAAATTAATTTATAACAAAAAAATTGCTTACTCCTCGAACTTGTTATGTGCTACAGCGAGTGTACATTTGACTCGATCGTCTTGCAAAAAGTATTGGGATATATTATAAGATTTTATAAATTATAATATTGAAAAAAATTAAAACACGTTTTGGTATTTTAGACACAGTGACAGGTTCTCTGTCAACCAAAATCGAACAGATATATTCAATGATCTCTGACAAATTCTCCAGATTGAAAAAGGGATAAAAATATTCGTTACCTTCAACGAAATGACAAATCTCAAATTTGTTTTCCACCCCCGTAACCTGAAAAGAATACAATCCCGGTTTACATTGGGATATACTCTTACACCACTCAGCATCACGGACTTTTTCATTCCGCTCCGGTCATTTGGGACTTACTTATTTACCTATATATCTTTTGTCCGTTTCCCATTTCCATTCCTGTTTCGAAACTGGACCAGTATCGGGAATATCGAACGGTCGATCGGGTAGGGTATTACCTTTTACAGCCTTTATCGGTTAGATTGGCATTTTCTTTCTGCACCACAAATTCTCCTTTCCCAACTTTTCCGATTCGCTGAAAGGGCGGTCTAAGTAATAATGCGCTTTGTCGGAAAGTATCAATGTGTATTGCGGTGGAAATATCTGTTTTCGGGAGAGTTAATCAAAATTTAATGTCGAGATACTGTTGGTTATTTCAGATATAAATCATCATATTGGAATAATATATTAGTTTTAATTGAATACGTTAGTTTTGATTGTACTCTCTATAAACATTTTGATATATCCAGATACGCTTCATTGTATGGTAACTATAGGCGAAAAAATCGAAGCGTACGCCATCTAACAATTATGCCAGCAACTACCGTAGGTGTGAACAACAAAGAATGGCACATTGTTAACCGTGTAAACGACTAGCTGAAATTTCTTAGATTTCCAGTTTTTCTGATTAGATAAACAACTTAAAGTTCTTAGAATTGACCATACGTGAACTGTAGTGTTTAGCTGCTTGGTGTTTGTGAATATAAACATGCAGAATATTTATAAAAACCTACCTAGCAAATCGCGGAAATTTTGTTCTGTAACTCAATGTTCATCTTATTGCAATCAAATATCAGTCTTCATAAATGTCCACTTGGTCATAGAAAGCTTTGTTTCAAATGGAAGACAGTGCTCAAGATTAGAAAATTTATTACGCAAAATATGCATATTTGCAGTCTCCACTTCCAAGACAAAGACTATTGTTTACATGGTAAATACATTGTTTCAAATGCAATGCAAAGCTCAATTATTATGATTTGTTACAGCTACACCTCTAACAATTAAGAGAAAACTCAAAAAAGGAGTAATTTCCAGTCAAAAGATTCCTTATTAAAATATCGAAAAACACAGTAAGTCAAAGAAAATGGTGAGTCAACAAATAGATTGTAAAAATAGGTGAAAGTCGATTTATGCACCCCTACTTTATAACTAAACCTAAGACTAAAAACTGGAACTAACAGTGAACCAGTGTGTATGTTCTTAGTACTAGTTAAAGTTCGATAAATGCTTGCGTAGTTTCCCTATTGATGAACTCTTAGTTCTAGTATTTGATATAATTCTTAAGTAAGGGTGCATAAATCGACCATAATTCATTTCTTACTTCAATAATTTATCTGTAACCTATTCAAAGTTAATTTTAAGTTTCATGTAGATACAAACCTTATTACTGATTTTGATTAAAGCTGATTGAAAGTTAGGTACTTTTTTTGCCTCGTCCTTTGAAAAATTAATTTGCTCATTCAAGAGACCTTATTATATTCATAAAAATGTGATGGGAGTTTTACATGTAATTTTAGGTTGAAGAATCCAATGGAGAAAACATGCCAAGTGAGGAATAAAATGAGACTGCAGGAGAGCGAACATGAAATTCAAATGAAAATAGATGTGTTTTAAGATATGAAATTATAAAGCGTATGATTCTTCAGTTTCAATTTGCCTTGTTAAAACATTTATAAAATTTTGAACTTATTTTTATTCGTAAGCTGTTAATAACAACAATGCATTTTTCTGTTCATACATTTTACTGAAATTTTAAACATTTATTTATTTTAATAAGACCAATCTATGGCCAATGTTTGTAGCTCATTACATTTGTCATTTTGTGACATCTTTTTGTGAACTAGCATTGCTATTCATTCAGATAAATAAATAAATAAATATACTGGAACAACCAAAATAGGTCTTTTACCAAAAGATTGGAATCTTAATAGTAAATTATTTTCTTCGTGGATTTTCATGATTCACCCAAGAATGGTAGATATTTTTAAAATAGGAAATACGAGCAGAAATTATAAAATTTACTCTGAACGCCTCTATATAAATATTTTGTTTTATTAATGACCAAGATAATGACCATCATAGTTTGAAAATGTCTATGAGTTCAGGAAAAGAAACTGCAATAACATAAGTGGTATAAAAACATAAGAAGTTTTATTTCTTATTCTTCATGATAATCTACCACATAGTAAGGGCACCATCCATCAATTTAGGTCAAGTTCTTTCTTCAGTATAAGAAATTATATCACAAGATCCACTTGTACTGTTGGCATCTTCACCTGAAATTATTCTATTCATAAACACTAGTAGCACCTCGTAATTGTAAACTTCATGCAACTGAACAAGCCTGGGATTATCTCAAAAATACTTATAACTGCAATTCTCAATAATCTCCAAGCTACAAAATCCACCAAATTTACAAATTTCACCACAAGGCCTTTATTTGTGAACAAAATTATATGTTGTTCACCCTTAACGGTAGCCATATTGGATTATTCAGCGACATCTAGTGGTTTCCTTTTTTCGCCTATACTTGACATGATTTTTGGGGTATTTAACCTTCCATAATCTGATAATTCAATCAGAACCAACGAAAGGCATGTTGGGGTTATAAGGCCTTGTGGATATTTCAATTGAATGAAAACCAACTTGTGACATTCAATTGAAATATCCACATGGTCTTATAACCCCAACATGCCTTTCGTTGGTTCTTAGACAAATAAGTTTTAAATTTAAACTGATAATGTTTTTACAAATCTCGATACTTCCTGTTGCCTGACTAGTAAGCACTGAAGATGACGCAAGTCGAAAACGCTTTGCAATAAATAATAAATTTATACAATTATATACAAATTCTTTGCTCCATTCATGACTAACAAGTGTATTCAGCTTCCCGCATTCGTTCATTAAATAAATGTTTGTTAGATTTGAGTCAGTTTGGAATAAAAATATGGCATCATTTGGACAAAACTAATAACTCTATAACCGACGGGAACTTTATAGTCATCAAAATAATGATTTCCAGAAAATGTAAATATGTCAACTGTTAACTAAAATTTGGCGGTTGCAAATTATTCGACATATCCAACCCCTCCACAAAGTCACGTGTCATCGCATCAGTATTTCGATACGAGGATCGACTGGAACTCTGAAAGTGTGACCTTCTACCTTTTATAACGCCATTGTATTCGTGTCTTGTTTGTTGTCTTGTCGCTTGTCGGTCAACCTGTTCAACCATATCAAGATCATTCATTTCTTTGTTATTGGCAATTTAATCATTATTTTTGGCGTGAAAGTGGACTAAGTAAACTGAACCCACGCACGAATGTGCATATGGATTGAAGCCACAGGTGAATGTGAATTATAAGAAAATTTCTTTACTGCTAACAAACTGTTCTCTCAGTGTTCAAGTATACTTCAAAGATTATAGTTCTGAACACAGCACAGTTCATAACATAGCTGAAACTGTGAAGAATATGCACGACCATGATGCACATTAGTCGTTCAACAAACTATAGTTCGATATGTCCAGTGATAAGGCACCGTTCGCTGAATAAATAAGAATTTCACATTTTCAGTTATGTTTGTCGAATTGAAGTTGATATTCGTTCTGTTAACCTATCCAGTGCCAAATCTTGGTAACGATAAAAACAGAAATGAGTAATTCTCTGTTGTAATTTTAGGAGTGAATTTAATTTTCATGTTAATATACCCGTCAACAAAATCAAACCTTGAGATTGAAGCACTAAGAAGAATACTTATATTTTTCCTTATTCTGCAACTGAAAAAACAAAAACAAATGTCATTTCCACCACCGAAAAGCTAATTTCACACTTCCATGGAATGAAACGAAAATCGTGCAACATTGAATCACAATACACAAATTTACATTTCAATTTGTATTTCGTTATACAGTTTTAATGAGAAAAGGAATGAAATAAAAGTTAAGCAAAACGAATTCATCGGATTACGGTTGATTCTGCGGTGAAATCTTTCATTAGTTCTGTGAGCAGAGAACTTTAAAGACGATTTTTGTTACAAAATGAGGAAAGTTTTGAAAGTTCAACAAATCAGCTTATTTATTCTGCTAGGCTTTGAATTCAGTAGAACAATCTCATTAAAATAAAATGGAACATCACAATCTTGAACGTTTATATATAATATTATATATGAATCAGTAATATTATTTCTTGATTTATCATGTCAGTTGAAAATTTGATACTGTCAGTAAGTTTTTTTAAAGTAAGACTTTACTTTTATGATGGATTGCTACTGAACGAAAAACAATGGACTCACCAAATATACTGAGTTTTATCTCAACACCAAACAGCATTTTCAACAACTCGACAAGTGTTTCAATCACCAAGTGATCATTATCAAGAGGAAAGGGTGTTATGTTTCACGTTTTTTTTGCTTTTTTATGAATATGTCAATGTCATCAAATACCGTCGTTCATAACGACCCACAAAAAACAATTTTGTAAACACTTTTCTTCAGCATACAGTTTTCGTGATTTTATAGATTGAATATCAGTCGTCACATCCTGGTTTTATTACAAATTCAAAGAGCGCTAGACGTTTGCCAGCAAACAGAAAAGTTTAGAGTCTATTCGAAACCAAAACTCATACCCACAAACATGGTCCTTCGAGCCGGATATTGATCGAAATCTATTGAAATACGTATATATCGAAATAGCTACACGAAGTATTCAGCATCAATTACCGTCGAGGAAGCCAAAAAGAAGATTTCCAAACAAATATCTGTGAAGAGATAAGGAATAGCCTTACCTTAAAGTCAGTATTTTCCTTTTCATTCCCTTTCCTTCCCACAATACTTGGAAATATATTTAATCTTGACTTTGATTGTAGTTGTTTGAAAGTTAACCTCTTGTTATCTCACTGAGTCCTATTCCTAGTAAAAACCTTCATACATTTTTTTGAATAGGCTGTATGTAGGCTTTTACTGCTGGCGTCCAAAAACAATTCTTCCGACTACTGAAGATCAAAAAAGTTTGAAGCAAAAATATATATTACAAAATAATGATTTTTCTTTATTAAGCAAGGTTTCACTATCGCTTCTAAGACAAATAACACCGAATGCTAGCACATCAAAAATTTTTACAAAGTAACTATCGAAAAAATATGTAATCCGTGAATATCCCTAAATATGGAGAATCATTATCTGATATGGCCACGTCAAAATTTCAACAAAGAAATCGTGAAATAACAATGTGGAAATCACAAAATTGAAGATGGTCGTATCACCGAAAAAGTTTGCGAACGTTACTTAAAAACAACAATGCGAAAAGTAAAATTGTTTTTTTCCGTTAACCAGCTGTCGTTCCCTTACGAACGGCAGCCCTCAAAAGTCGAAACTTGTGCGAGCCAAGGATTAACGAGGTCTTACCTTTTAAAATGCGATTCCTAGCACTTTCTCGGGCCATCAGATAAAAATCTGTAGTCGCTAAGGATTCGAACCTAGCGGACCAACAGAAAGTATTATAGTGGGCAAGATCGCAATCCACCAGGTGGGGGGATACCAGTAGGGAAGGTGCGAGGTTAGGGTAGTGACACCAGAACGAAAGATGAGTCCTCCAGTGTAACGGTAAGTACGCCAAGACCAAGATGAGTTTCCCAGTCTAACGATAAATACGCCAGGACCAAGATGAGTTCTCCAGTCTAGCGATAAATACGCCAGGACCAAGATGAGTTTCCCAGTCTAAAGATAAATACGCCAGGACCAAGATGAGTTCTCCAGTCTAACGATAAATACGCCAGGACCAAGATAAGTTCTCCAGTCTAACGATAAATACGCCAGGACCAAGATGAGTTCTCCAGTCTAACGATAAATACGCCAAGACCAAGATGAGTTTCCCAGTCTAACGATAAATACGCCAGGACCAAGATGGGTTCCCCAGTCTAACGATAAGTACGCCAAGGCCAAGATGAGTTTCCCCAGGGCGACTAGTGCTCTGGGATGAAGATTAGTATACCAAGACAAAAGACCCCGAAATTAAATCATTGACTGTTTGATACAAACTTGAATAGAGGTTATACCTTTATCTAGGAAGGCCAGGTGCTAACTGCGGGAAAGATCCTGTTAGAAGGCTCCTCTACAGATGTTATGTCCCAATATCATAGTCCTAGTCAAAGGGTCAACGACCTCAGGCTTGATTGTCACGCTTATCAAAATTATGCATACAAGATGAATAGGATTGCCAAAGGCTCAAAGAATATAGTTGTAGAATTCTGCTTACCTGAAGAAAGTGAGGCTAGGAAGTGAGGTTATATTCCCCTATTTGTTATGTTTTCAAAAAAGAAATCAAAATTAAATATTCCACTGAAATTTCCAACACTTCCTCGTCACATACAATTCGACAGAACAGACAGATTTCACATCTCACAGACTGATATCAAGAACCTTAGCGGAGTTGCCAAGTGTCAAAATGCCAAAAAAGGATTCTAAAATGTTCCGTGTGAAATTTCATTACCTAATATTATCTTATACCTCAAACATACGGAAAATCGGCAGGACAGATAACTATTATCACGATAAGGTGTGTCTTTCCCAATTCCCAATTCCCAATTCATGTCACCGATAAGAAGAGTCACATCTACCTGGAAAAGTAATCTATGCCCAAGCGACAGTCACTGAACTGAACAGCTGTTCTCTGACGATAGGTAGCGCTGAAGATACAAATAATATTAGAGATATGGCTGTAAATATATTCAAAGTGAACATACTATGGAAGAAATAATGTTTCAATGACAATTAGATTTTATTAACGTAGGCAAATTCAAGCATCAATCTAATAAATACAAATCGAATTCAATTTTATAACTAAAGCTCTGAATAGCTGATACTGGAAAATAATAATGTTACAACTTACACTGTATAAATAACCCTCCAACCCAATTATTCAATTTTCCAGAACCGGTTATAATTCAAATTTTGATCCCATTCCTAATTGGAATAAAATGAAAATTGTTCGTCTTATATTATGAATGGGAGATTTTCTGGATGATGTCCTTTGAATGTCAATTTTGTAATTCATTAGACATTATGGGGCGATAAAATCCGATCGACTTCACCGTCGAGGGAGTCCTTTGAAAAATAACTCCAATTTTGGTTTGCCGCTCCATCTAACATAGACGTGAAAGGAAGAGAAGGAAAGTTCGGGAAACTTGATGACTTATTTATCATCGCTAACTTTATCTGCAATTTTCTCTTGGTAATTGAGACATTATTCCGGTCTTCTTTCTCTCCACTTAACTTAAACGGAGATATTTGTGAGGAGTTACAAATGGTATATGACATGAAAATCCATTCCTTGGGCACGTGTGGCTTACGTTACGAACAGTCAATTAGAGAATAGATGTGTGCAAAGAAGTTGCGTATTTCACAAGAACACTGATGAAAAGACAGCTAGAGATCAGAAATTATTTGGGTTTTTCATTTTTATTTATTTGCATGAAATTGCAATACTTTTTTATTATCCAATTGACGAGAGGGATCTTTAAGGCATATCAAAGAGATCTTCGGTGTCGTGATTTTATCATATATATACCAATCAATGTCATGTCAATTACCAAATCAAAGTTTTTGTTCGAAATAAAAGTTTATTAATTAAATTATAAATTAAAAGCCTCTTATGGTATTAACCTATAATAATATGGAAGTGGTTTTCAAAAAAAGTCAGACACCACAGATCCTTTTGGGCAAACCAAAGGACAACGTCGACAGTCTGAAATTTACGAAATTTAATTTAAAGACGGCGATTGAACATATAATGGACAGACTGAAATATCTATCAAAGCAAGATATAAAGAACACTTAGCACATCTAAAATAAGCAAGAACGAAAAAAATCGGAAGCGAACATCATATTTGAAAAAAAACATTCCATCGGCTTTAGTTCATTGAGATTAGTTAGGCAAATTAATGAATAATATTATGTAATTAGCATGTTCAGTCAATTTAAATATTTTTTTAGCTACTCAATCAGGCAGAATTATAAAATCACCTCAAGATAGATAATAATCCAGGTGCATACATAAAATTCTGTTATGCAACCTTCGAAATCAGATACTTGAGATAAGAAACAGGCACGCGGTCAGTTCTAAAGGAGACTTGTCTCTGAGCGAAACTATCGTGGGTTTCTACGGAGCCAACTCGCTTTTCGTTTGACGTCCTGACTTGGCAAAACGTCATTAGGCGTCCGTTCATCTGTGGCCGAGCTCACTGTCCGTGAGTCACGAGCATATTTTTTTTTACAAGCTTTCATTTAGTTTTACTTGTCCCGGCATCTGTGTGTCTGTATGTAATCAAATCTTGCAAGTTAAATATGACACACTTCAAATTGTTCGATAGTATCTGGGGATTTTGGTGTCGGCAATTATGATTCTTCTGTCAACATTGAAAAATTCAAGATGGCGGCTCCAATATGGCGGACAACCTTTGTATTTATAATCCAATTCAATTCAAAATTGTTATCTAGAGGTTTTCTGGGTCGGAAATTATGATTCTTTCATCAAAATTGGAAAATTCAAGATGACGGCTCCGTTTCGATTCTAAATTGATATGTGGATGTGGGGGTTTTCGGGGTCAGAGATTATGGGTTTTTTGTCAAAATTCATAAATTCAATATGTCGGCTCCAATATGGTAAATGAGTTTTGTGATTATAGTCCGATTCGATTTTTAATTGGTAAGTGCGGGTTTTCGGTGTCGGAGATTATGAATTTTCCAAGATGGTGGACTAGTTTTGTGATTATGGTCCGATTCGATTCTAAATTGATATGAAGGGGTTTTCGAAGTCGGAGATTGTGGTTTCATTGTCAAAATTCATTAATCCATGATGGCAGACCAGTTTTCGTATTTGAACCGAAAACTTCTTTCTGTCATCGGGCAACATTCATCCATCGAGCCAAAGGCCCTCGGGTGAATGTTACCCTCCGGGCGTTAGGATCTATATAACGGACTTGGTACATAAATAGTTATACTGGTTGGTTTACGATGTCGATAAATGAATAAAGAAAAATAAGTAACCAATTTTTCTGTGATTCTGATATAATGAATTCAACAGCATAAGTGATAAGGTGAATAAACAAATCACTGTTTTCTGCCATATTATTCAATTTTTCATCTGAAGTCACACGTACACGTACACGTTAACTGTAAAACAATGTGCGACAATCATAAATAATGTTACCTTTTGCATGATATTCGTCCTGTTCATGCATGAACCCATACTGTTGCCAATCAATCACTATCTGTTATAATCCGGATGGGATGCAAACTGTCTCTTTGATGGAGTATGGTATCAGATTCACACAAAACAATTGGAGATATATGATTGACCCGAATTGGAGAAACAATGGACAATGTCATTATGAAATGCACGGAACAGTGCGTTTGCCAATTTCCTTTTCCTCAACAGAGGATGCGATAGGCTTGAAATACATCCTGAAATGATCATAAATGAATGATGTAGTGCAAATGGTTCATCAGCTATACAGCTTATCGATTTTCTAACGTCTTTGTTAATTACATAGTGAAAATGAAACACAATCAAGAAACTAACATACCAAATTTTCATATAATGAGGATGCGTGGGTAACATGACCCAAGTAGGAATTCAACGTTGCGGCGACGTGTTTGAAAAAGTTGTGCAACCAAACATAAGTTGCATTGCCGTCGTCAATACCACGTTGTCACAACCCTGTTTTGCAACAATTTGGTCACTCATTTTTGGATTTTTACAACGTTTGAACTGTAACTGTGGGTAACAGTTGGTCGTTTCCTAAACACTGCTGAATTTACTTAAAAACAACTCACAGCAGCGTCCTCTGGCGCGGCAATGACATGTTATTTTCCATTGTGTTTAGAAAATAGTTGATTTATCAACCAAATTATTACTGATAGCCAAAATGGACACTGAGAAAAAAATTTCTGACAACTCCTACCGCAAGTTAATATCGAAATATTTTATGCTCAATATTACCCAAACATAACAATTTCGAAACAGAAATCGGCAACGCATTTCATTTTACTGTCAAATGTACTATTGTTTCATGCCAAAAAACACGCAGGTTTTCAATCTGCAAAGTTTTCAAAAGTCAGGAATAATAAAAAATATATTATTATAAACAATTTTTAATGTTGATATCGATTCAAGCGTGAACTAAATGGGATACCTATGAATCATTTCTAGAACACTGAAATGAGGCTTTACGATCCTTTGTAATTGTTTGTTGTACGCCCCAAGTTTTAAGGGCCGACCATGTTTCCAAATAGAATTACACTTTCAATATGGCGTAGGAGTATAAAAGTCGTCCACGCCACCTTGGATGTCAGATAACTAAAAATATAGTAATTTTCAACGTTAGTCTGACAGACACCTAACTTTATACTCGAAGCGCGACTGGAGTTGCTTATCCGACCCTAAACTGTACCAATTCCAACTAACATACACATCCCGATCCACATTTTGTAACGCGCCTCTCCTGCATTTTTCATTCAGTTCTTCCATATTATTAAGCTGTTCCACATGGTCATGGTCCAGGCTAAAAAGTTGTTCCTCTGAAAAAGTAGTTGCTTTTCTTAAGAAGAAATTAAACTTAAGATCTCTCAACTGTCTTGATGTTAGCTTGTGCCCATGGAGTTTCTTCACGACACATTTTTTTGCCTCCACGAGGGGGCAGTGTACTTGGAAGCTCTTTTCATTTCCGATAAGAAAGTTAGGTTAGGATCATTCTAGTCCTTCTTCCTTTACTATATTCACAGTTTCTGCCGAGCAATTTGGTAAATAGTATGGTCTACGTGGCCTACATGTCCTCTATAGTAAATATTTGAACGAAGATTAGTTGTGAAGATGACTCCGCGAAAACGTTTTCAATCTAAATGAAAAATTACCCACTGCTTAGTTAAATCTCACAAGGTCGCTTCACTGTCAAGAAAACGTTTAAAATAACTAAAGTTGTCACTTAAACGTTTTTAGAAAGTTATTCCCATTCCCTGAATATTTACTACTTGTAGTCGGTTGGGTAAACGTTAGGACAACGTCGTAGCTTGAGTGATGTCATGCTCAACGTTAAGACAACGTTAACCGGTGGTTTAGCTCTCACACACAAAACAGTGAAGAGGAAGTTAGAAAATTCGTAAGCGAATGGGCTGAGGGAATAAAACTGAAACAACAAGAAACTAGAGAGAATTCCTGTAAAGAAATGGACTATGAGGAGGAAGCCACAAGTGTCCCTCCAAGTAAGAAAAACTCCATCGATGAAGTGAAGAAACTGAAACAAATTGGAGAAAGACCCCGAGAAGACTCCATGAGATTAGGTGAAAAATATAACACAACCTCCATACAGGCCAATTCTAATATTATCAACATTATCGAAAACTAATTGAAGAAATCTGCATTGCATTGTTCACAATAATCTTGTCAAGAGGGAAACAAGATGTCCTGCACTACCAGGAATAATTGGGTCGAAAATCCATCAGAAAACAACTACTTTCCTGGCTAATACCACGACGAACGTTGAATTACATCTAATGAATTTCCGTGCAGAGTCCCACAAGGATGTCTCCGCAATTGCTAGTTGCATGGAAATGTTCATTGAAACATTTGGACCACCTATAGATCGATTTCTGGGTTCTTGCCCTCATCAGTATAGGGTAGGTCTTTGCAGACAATAGCTAATGTCTGCAACAAATGATTCAGCAAAATCTCCATGTAAAGGCAGAAGCTTTAAGCTTTAAGTGTTGAGTACTATGTTTCGAAGGGGCTACATTCAGGAATCATAAATTTAACGACTCTTTTCAATAGCTGATTTTGAATTGATGGAGATGCTGTCCAAGGCACAGGAGAGAAGGAATTAGATATGATAAGGTAAGAAAAACATCTGAAATTTTGTCGGGTATGATTCTTAATTCTTGACAGAGAGCCCACCGTTCCCATACATTATTTTATGTCATACTAGTTCGTTATTGTGTTTTTATTGCTTAGTTACCAACTGTCTAATGTCGTACTTTATGGCTCACGCGGGCATAAAGAGAAATAATTTTTTGTTTAACTTATTTTTCGTATTCCATTTCGTAAGCTTCTTTATACTTTTTTGGCAACAGATTTTCAGTTGCTTTCTTTGCTTTTTCAATAATTTCGTCAGGAATTTCAAGAAACTAGAGAGAATTCCTGTAAAAAAATGGACTATGAGGAGGAAGCCACAAGTGTCCCTCCAAGTAAGAAAAACTCCATCGATGAAGTGAAGAAACTGAAACAAATTGGAGAAAGACCATTCCATTTCGAAAGCTTCTTTAGACTTTTTTGGCAACAGATTTTCAGTTGCTTTCTTTGCTTTTTCAATAATTTCGTAAGGAATTCCAAAATCTTCGTTCATTTGGACTTCTAACTTTGAGACATATAAAAATTAATGTGATTTTATGACATTTACTTTTGTCAACATTCACCTAGCAACGATAGTGTCTACTATGATAAAATGGCAATGTTATTAATTCAAACCGGATTTTTTTAATAATGATTTGTATTGAGATTGGATTACAATAACGAACTAGTATGACATAAAAGTTTGTATGTACCGCGGGCATAAACAGATGTGTATACATAAACATCTATTTATACCCTTGGTACATAAATAACTATTATTGCTTTATTAATAATGACTTCGCTCGGTCAATGAGTTGTGACAGAACACTATTCGTTTATTATAATAGCGATTTGTTATACTATTGATCTGTTCAAAAACAGAGTTTCAAACCTAACCATTATTCTTTTTCACGCAATTTATCAAAAACCCTGTATTCATAGAACATTTTCTTTATTGAACTTCATCAACTACGATGAAACTATATAGCTCTTTCAGGAACTTTTTTGTCATTAACGAATACCATTGTCGGAATTTTTCTTTGTCCTTTGAGTTCTTTTCATGTAGACATTTTGTAATATACTATGAATAGCCCTTTTCGCCATATATTTATATTAGAGCGTATAATACCCCTTTTATGTCGTCAACAGGCACACGATATAACACTGTATATCTTTATTGGAGCAACGATGCTATATTTAGGATTACATGGCTCTTATTTTTATAAGTTTTTTTACGATGCAGATAATAAAGTTTTCACCAGGGTACGATGTCAGGGTGGAATGAAATATAAAGACCGTTCTCTGCTGTATCAGCAAAGGAAAGAAAAGGTGGGATTGACTAAAACCTCATAATTTTACAGCATCTTATATTTTCATGACATAGTCAATGTACCGAAATAAAATTAAGGTAAAAGTGAGTTTCCACAATATAAAATGTGGTGTGCCGCGTTTCATGAATAAAAAATAATCATATGCTAAAATATTCGGAGGGCATTTCCGACTACGAAATAATTTTTTAATACCTACCTGACACCAAATTGCTTGAGGAATATAAGTATGATGGAATTATGACTCATTTATTAATCCAGTACGATTGGGTTTTGAGACAAGAATCGATTGTAGCACCACCAAATTTGGTATGCTAGTAGTTGGAACCATGATAAACAATTGTTTACCGAAATTCCAGGATGGAAAATATTTTTTTTCGTTTAAAAATATATAAATAGATTTTTTCAGTAATCTTAGAAAGTATATGATTTATCGAAAAAACAACTCGACAGGGTGAAAAACAATTCAATTTTCCACAAAAATTATTCCTAGTAATTAATAATCGTACCACTTCTTATATTACCCCTGACAATATATCGATTTGAAATAAAAAAAAAATCTTGTCACCTGGTTATTGCTTTACTTCTAGCCGTATTCAACGGAAAACCCTTTTTTTCACGGCCTCGTCTGTGATACCAATGGACATTTGTCCCCAACGATCGCTCATATTGATAAATAAAGATAACTAGTCAAAACACATAAATTTGACGTTTATAGTTTAAATCATTATTTTCACTTGACAGATAGTAAAACAAAAACTAAGCAGGTTTATCACCGTGAAAATACAGCGACAAGCTATATTTTCACTGTAGTTCCGATTCTACCCAGTAAACATGAAACGTTTATGAAACATTTCAAAAGTACTGTAGTTGTGAATAATCGAAACATTTCTGAAATGTTTCAAAATTATCGAAACATTTTTGAAACATTTCAAGACAGGACATTCTGATATATTCAGAAACATTCCATATTTACACAAATTTTAGATAATTTAAACATTTCAAAATAACTTCAATTGAGAATGATCGAAACGTCCAGGTAATAAGATATCTGAAATGATTCATGAAGTTCAAAACATACCATGATGCCTTAAAACAATGCAATTCGAAATCTCCTGAATTCTGATTCAATGAAACATCACAAAGAACATATCAGTTCGATACACAGAAACATATTTTACTAAGTATTCCATAAATGTTTCAGATGTGTTGAATCAACCTCTTTGGAAACATTTCAAATGTTCAATTACTCTTGGACATTTGAAACATTCCAAATCAACTCTGAGTGTGGATAATCGACTCGTTTCAGAAATGTTTCAATAGTATCATATAATATTTCTGAAACATTCCAAGATGGTTTATTTTGATGTACTGAGAATAATCGAAACGTTCAGAGAGCAAAACTTGAAACTTAAATGTTTCAAATGATTCATAAAAGTTCAAAATATATAAGTATGCTTCAAATCAATGCTTTTGAAACATTTCAAAATGAAACGTCACGAAAGAACATCAATCAGTTTGATATACTTAGAAAAATTTATATTTTACCTAAACTGTAACTGATTGAAACCATCTAATATAACAAAATTTCAAATAATTTGATACATTATATTCGCAGTAAATAACAGAAACGTTTGAAAAATGTTGAATTGATCTGTTCGGAATCATTTCAAATGAATATTAAATGGTGTATATTTGAAACATTCCAAAATAACTTTAAGTGTAAATAACTGAAACCTTCAATTTTGCATCATTTCAGAAATGTTACAAAAAAATTAATTAGTACCTGTATCATGTGTATGCCAAAATATCCTCAATTATGAATCATGTGTTTACCAAAATGTCCTCAGTTATGAATTAAAGAAATATTTCCAAAGAGCTAAAATTGACTAACTGAAATAATTCAAGTCTTTTTATTCCGAATATTGATGTAGGTACGTAAAAAATCGAAACCTTTACCTGCTAGGTACCTAATCACCGAAACATTTCATTTTAGCATCTTAACAAAAAACAAAAACAAATTATTGATATATTGAATATGTGTTTCATTCAGTAACATTTCGAAATCAGTAAAATTTTGATAGAACACCCTCCCTCAATAACTGAAATATTCCAAAAGGACTCCAATTGCGAATGATCGTAACATTTTTTACCATCATCGTGAATGATTATATCTACTTATTATTTCCATTATCTGTCAAAATTTATTCGCTGAAAAACCGCCCTTTCCTTTGCGTATGGACCTTTTAAAAGTCGTGGGCACTCTGAATGTATCTCTAAATCTCGAAAACTTCATCTTCTGGTCACAAGATGGAGCAGCCTAAACTCCGTTATATGGTGTGAAATCAGAGTAAACAAATATAACTGGAGAGATGTGATTTGTAACGATTCGGAGTATTCGGACGAGGAACTGATGGCATCAAAGCTATCTAGATTGACTCACCCTCTTTTTGTTTCTGTTAGAAATGAGTGTGTTAACTGTTAGCAGTTTTGTTTGAATCACAGTGTTTCTTCTGTATTCAACTATTTCTGAAACATTTCCAGAATATTTTTATATTTGTGTTTGAAACATTCCCTGGAAGTTTCTATGTATGTTTTTCAAATATTTAGTAATGTTTCACATAAATGCAATGCAGAATTACTTCAGAAATATATCTGAAACATCCAAAGGCTGTTATGTTTTGAAAAATGTATATTATGAAACAAACCTGGAATATGCCAAGAATGTTCCAAAATATGAACTCATGCAAAGTTTTTTCGGAACCTCTCTGAGGTCAGACATTATTAGATTTAGAAATGTCCCTGAAACATCAAAGCAATATTCAGTGGAATGTTTCAAATTATAGAAAAGTAAGTAGGATCCTGACACCTTTCAATAACAATAAAATATTTAAAATATTTATTGTCATATCATCAACTAACTTGAAATGTCTCTCGAATGTTTCTGAAATAGTTACGAAACATTACTAATTAAAGGTTTCCTTGAAACGTATCTTAGGGCGGACATCTTTATTTTTTAATATATACCTGAAACAATATGGCAACATAAGTGGGAATGTTTCAAGCTTACAGATTATGTTTCAGAAATGTTTCTGAAATCGAAAAATGTTTACTGGGTATTGGCTGAAATCCACTGATTGGTTGTTAAGCAATGAAATATGTTGTCACAATAATTTCGTTTTCCAATACACACGTATGTGGCCAACTCACTTATTTCAACAAGATGTTAAACACTAAATAAGCCTTTATTTTGTACATGTTGCTGGAAATGTTTTCGATTCTGTCCGTTTAGTTTCCAACTCACGTATTTACGTAGACAGCTCGGTGAGACAAATTGCATAGTCAGCGGATCAAATAGAGAAGAAAAGTCAATTTATAGAGATAAATAAAATTTATATTGTTTAGCTTGACAAACCAGAAAGATTGTCATAATCAGCAGTTTCTTTTAGGCGATACAGTTGGCGTGTTTCAGATTTTCGATGCTCTTATATTATTTCATGAAAAAGTCACACAAGACAGACCAACTTATATTGAAAATAGGGTTAAATTCCGTACCAATACCCTTAACTCATTGGCCGCGTTTATACCGTCTCTTGGTAATGACATATCAACCAAATAGCATTGGTCATCTTGGTGTAAACAGTACCCTGTAGTGATAAACCCTAAAAGCATCCGGAAAATTGTTATGTACAATTTTCCGAGGGAAATCGTAAAATCCATTTTTCCAAAAACAAATCGTTTTAATATTCTGCATAAAATTTTGTACACAAAGGTTTCTACAAGTTTTTCTCCAAAATGCACCGTTTTCGAGTAAAATCCGATTTTTTCAATTTTCTGTGCTCTCGCATTCAATCACATAATGATATTTTCAGGATCACCTTGTCCCAAATTATTTATATATGTCTCGACTATGAATAACGAAAGAGACACTGAATTTCTCCATACTTTTACCTTGCATGACGCTATAATATATCGCATAAAATTCTCTACAAAAAAGGTCTCAACAAATTTTTCTTTAAAATGCACCATTTTCGAGTAGAACGTGCTCGAAATTCGAAAAAAATGCGACTCTCTCAATTTTTAGTCTTACTCGAAAACTGTGTTTTTTTGGAGAAAAACTTGTAGATACCTTTTTTAAAGAGAATTCCATGCAAAATATTATGACGTCATTTGTTTTTGGAAAAAATGGATTTTTCGATTTCCCTCGGAAAATCGTCCATAACAATTTTCCGGATTTTTTCACGGCTTATCACCCTCGAAATTCGTATTCAGCGGGTCATAATACATAAGATTGACTTGGATGATCCCGTCGCACTTCATCGGCTACGAAAACCCTCCCTTCCACCGGACAAGAAGATGTTCCGCAGTTTTTCATCTTCAAAACCAGTGGCGCAGCCAGGATTTCAGTTTGGGAGGAGGGGGCTAAACAGACAATTTACCAGGGCTTTTTTTTTCGTCAGCCGGATGTTATGAATAACGTTCTAATGTGGTGGATTGGGGGGGGGGGCGCTGCGCCATTTGCCTTGTTTATCAGTATTTTCTTTTTACTCTTAGGATCTTGCTCGACTCTGGAATAATCCGTGATTTTTTTCGTTTTATTAGATACACTTTTATTAACTTCAACTCGTTTGGCCTTTGATGGCGCCGACGCACTTTCTACTTCTGTTTCATCTACGATATATTATGAGCCGCTGTTTTGATTTCGGACAAATCACTTAAATCAGACATAAACAATTATTTTCTAGCCGCCACTTTTCATCATTGATCAACGCTGCTCTACTATTTAACAGCACGTCGTCCTAGGTGAATCCCCTATTTTAACACTTTAGTGTGTATTTCACGGATCGCTATCAAGTAATATCAAGTAGTTCGAATTTACTTGATATCAAGTCAAGTAGTTTACACCATAAATCGAGTTAAGTCTGATGAATCGCTGCTGCGCGGTTGTCTTGGTTGTTATCTCTTGTCTCTCGACTGAAAACTATTCTCTCTCCCTCGAATGCTTATATATGACATGTTGAATGTTAAAAACCTTCATGGCAAGCAAGAATATGAGAATATGAGGGAAATGCACAATACACGGATCAAAATTTGCACAGACAACCAGGCGTCACTAAAGGCCCTCATGAATCCGAAAGTGACATGAAGACTGGTAAGGGAATGCCGAGAAGAACTCAGTGTTCTCACAGAACACAACATATTAACTTTCATGTGGGTTCCAGGACACTGTGGAATCGAGGGCGATGAAAAAGCTGATGAGCTAGCCAGAGTGGGCTCATCAACTCCATACATTGGCCCAGAACCAGCACTCGGGACTCATAAATACGACATTCGAGGATGCATTCGGGACTGGGTCAAGTGAAAACAAAAGGAGAAGTGGAATGTAGCCCCTCTCATGCACCACGGGAAAACATTCATTAAAGGACCGAACTGAAGAACTACGGGAGTTAAACAGGAATCAAGTTAGAACAATAACAGGCCTTCCCACTGGTCACAGCCCAATGAGAAAACATCTGCACAAAATGGAGCTGTACAACGGATAACTTTCCTGCAGACAATATGGCAAAGGGACAGAAACAGCCAGACATTTACTGTCAGAATGCGAGGCATTAGACCGCAAGAGACAGGCAATATTCGGGAAACCTAGAGTAACTCCCGAAGAATACAGCAGTCAACCGGTGAAGAACCTGTATAGACTGGTACAGGGGACTACAGTTACGGAGTGGGTGCTGTAAAACTAACCCTGAAAACCCAAAAAGCCCAAGAGGCTGAGGTGCAGCTGGCGAAGGTACAGCAACCGAGGAGAAAAAAAAAATAGGAGGTAAGCAACGCGATGACTATGTGCCTACCTTTCTTAATCAGTCGCTTGCCTCTTGTCCCATTGTTCCTCTATGTTCGTACCTTAAGGCGATAAGTACTATAGAACCCGTTTGAAGTTTCTAGAACTGCGTGAGAGATATATTCGAACTGCTAGCGTTATAGACCAGCAGACTACATATGTACCTGCTTCATGAACATAAAAGAAAATATGAAATATATTAAAAGCGGGATTAATGTCCACACCATTAATATCAGTACTGTAGTGATATCACATAATCGACTACGCCACTGACAAATGCCCGTATACACGAGAACTGCTCGGAAACAAATCTATTTTACTTCGTTAGATGACCATCAAGATGGTTACTTGTTTAATGTTCCGACATGCTTTTGTTTCAACTACGAGTTGTTTTTCCGGAGACTTGATTGATGTTTCCAGTGAGAACACTCATCACGACCGTCATCCATCACCATCTGTTCTCGCTGCCACAGGATCACGATCGGTAAGTGGCTCCAACAAGAGAAATCTTTTAAATAATTAGGATACCCAATCGATAGTAATTTAAGCTCCCAAAAGAAGTGGAGGGTGGTGCTTTTTAAGGGGCACGAACCAATAGACGTTGGGCAAACGACGTAATGTCAGATTTGTCAAACGGAATGGGACATATGCACAAGATTCTCATAATGATCAGTATGATCACCATAAGCATCAATGTTAAAATATACAGGGTGTTATTGAATATGAAGAATATTTTCAAAATGATGTTGAACTCATCAAAATGAGCGATCTCACCATTAATCGAGTAACGAAAACATGCACAATTTGTATGAGCTTCCCCGTGATGATGTATACCTACATTTTGAATACGGCCGGCCTTGTTTGAAAATCTTTTTCCCGCTGCCGATATGGTAAATAGTCCATACACGCTTAGCAATTAAACAGGTAAATGGCCTATATCATTCGTTTACTAATTCATCTTGACAACGGAATGTAAATAGTGTCATTTACATGCCTAGGGTACATATAAGGATAGCCAGCTGAAGCCGAAACAAATGAGCGCAGCTGGCAACGCTGAACTTCTGCACATGCGCCAAAATAAAAGTGAAAGATGACGGTCAAGAACGACTCTTTTGGTGTTGTTTCTCTCTTACGTCTCTCGATGCAGCCCAAAGTAGAAAAGATCGTATGTCGTATTTAACTTATTGCGCCTTTATTCAAAAAACAGACTTTTGTATTCTTGTAGCTCTGTCTTCTGGTCGTAATTATTCAAGTTCGAGACTAGTTCGTAGTTATTAGTTGTATAGTATTAGTAATTTAAGTTCAAGACTCTCGTGACTATGTCTGCGAAAAAACAAATTTGTTTTCTATGTGACTCCAGTTCATATCATCAGTAACATATTTATCACAGGGATAGGTGTTGGTTCTTGGTTCCATGTTCAATGTTTATTTACCATTTCAGTTTTCCCAAGAATTCATTGATGAGATCACAGTGGATGAAAGTATGTCATCTTCAAGCAGCTGAAGACGTTCATAATCTGAGAATATGTGATAGACATTTCTCAAAGAGAGATATGTATTCTGGGTACAGCGGGAGAACACTTTTGAGAACTGGTGCACTACCTTCACCCAACATTGCATGTTCGTATCTACTTCCAGGATATAATGTTCTTCAAGGTAGGCAGTCAGTACCTGTTGGTGAGTTCTATATCATAGTTTTTACAGCAGAAGTCCGTGGGAAACTTTGCCCTCAGATGAAATTTATTTCATTTACCGATAGGTGAGATCAATTTATAAAAATATTCAATGATTTAAAGCCCAGCTCATGTAAATGTAAGGTAAGGTAACGCAAGAACATGAGAAATTTAAACCATTGGAATCATATAGACAAGTTCCCAATAAACCACAAGGTAAGGTACACAGTTCCAATAGTTTCAATTTATTACGTTCTTGCATTACCTTGCCTTATGTTTACATGAACTTGGGAAC
Organism: Chrysolina haemoptera; assembly: GCA_958298965.1. Taxonomy (NCBI): domain Eukaryota; kingdom Metazoa; phylum Arthropoda; class Insecta; order Coleoptera; family Chrysomelidae; genus Chrysolina; species Chrysolina haemoptera. Next base: position 14,346,009 of record OY282602.1, on the reverse strand, counting down.
TAGGCGTAACACTCAAGATTTAAGAAGCTATGAAGCCTTTTGTTTTTATTTTGTCCTTCAAATTATTATTCACGTAAAACATTTTTGTAAACAAAACTCAACATCGTAATAGCTCATGATATTACAAACAATATATGAAGTGCTACTATGGTCGCTACAGAGATCATTGGTTGAATTCTGTTAAATCATTCAAAAGAGCCAATCAGCATTCATTAATATTTAAATCTTAAGTGTTAAATATTTTTATAAACTGACCTGTAATATAAAATGTTTGTTTGAAATTGAATGAATGAAGTTATGTCATAAATCAGAAATTTCAAATTGATCCTGTTGAGAACATTAATGAAATAACTGAACATGATCGTTGAAACGGAATATATGTATATGAAGAAATAAGACGTCCCATAAACCTGAAAGTAATTTCAAGAAGAAATTCCAAAGTACTAGATAGCCACAACTTCCAAATGAATCAATATGATACATTATTTATTTTTCTTTTTCATATTGAGCAAAAAACTGCCGATTGAAGCACAGGAAATAAATTATTCAAGTGGAGAAAACCACGGTTTCTTAATATATATGAATTTTAGTACAGACCTAGCTGTTTTCTACAGAAATTTTTCAATTTCAGAAATTTCAGAATGTAAAATTATAATTTGAATTTCTCAGTGGAAGAAGTTGCTTATTCAGTCAGACTTTTTTTATATTTTTCCACTATGGACGCCATAACATGCTTGACTTTAATTCAATCATTATTTCGATATCAAAAGAAACACTATTTTATTCATATATAGAATGAAGAAACCTCCACACAAAATATTGACTATACAGTAGATCATGTATAAAAGAGACAGTAGGATATTACGAAGTAGCTACCCCATTAAGAGATTTTCAAGCATCAGTATCCATAATGAATATGGTAAAACGTTTTACTGGAAAGTTCACACCTACGTGACAGTCATATTCTATAAAATCTAAAATTGATTTTTGCCAACAATTCTGGACATGACGTTTTACCAAAAATCCATTTATGTAATGTAATTGATTAAATCAGCTTCATTACGGCTGGGTTCTAATGTATAACTTAAAAAGTGCTCCAGTATCTAAGGATGATTGCAGACTCCAAACAGGAGATTCATATAATAAAAATACTCTCCCTTATTTTTTTTTCTTGGTGTGCTGGCATCGACTGCTATGGTCATTAGCCACGTGTTCTGTGTAGGCCTTGTTACTATCTCCACACGCCACCTTAGGAGCAGCACTGTTAATTATCAATTATTATTGAAAATATTGTTAGCTGTAACATATTTGCTATCACAGCTGTAGGGAACTTCTAAAAAACCTACAGCACTACCCAGGAGAGGTCGGTGTATGCCAAGCAAACACCTAAACACCACATGCTAGTATCGGTATCTGAGCAACCCACATATACCTGCTTGTGCTCTCCTGATTACCATGCTCAGCAATAAAATGGGAATCTCAGGTACAGTCTCTCTACTCGGATGTATCGGCCGATGAAGTGAAAGAGAGATAGATACGACACAAGCCGAACGATTAGGCCGATCAGGCCCCTCTGTCGCGTGTTCCGCGCTCTCGCTTGTACGCTCGGCTCAGGCGCAACGTGACAATGAGTCATACTTTTTCGTGCGTGCAGCCGGCGTTCATCATTTATAAGACATTATCACCTCAAAAACTTTATTACAAACAATAATTGTCATTTTCCAATTTGTTTTAGAGAAATAACTTATTGTGAGCAGGGGGGTTTATGAATTTGGAACTTTTATGATTTTCCATCTACAGCTATCCTCCGAAACTTGTACTGTGAGTGTTGATGCAAAGGAATCAAGCAGATAGCAGCTTTTTCTTATAAAAACCGGTCAGCTCTCTCGATAGTGCATGGGACACACAAAAAAAACTCAAGTTATAAAAAAGTTCAATTTTTTAATAATGAACTGGAAAATATTAACCAATAAAAAACCTGTGGGTGTATACAATGTAGAGTTTTCAATCAATATTGAATAGGAGGCTTACGAATTCAAAAAAAATACATTTAATCAAAAATCAAACGAAAAGGATTTATTACGCATTGTTTTCGAATCAGCAGATTACGTTGTAATTATCAAATAAATTATCAAAAGAATAATTTTCTTCAAAGTCATTTAACTTGTATATGTTACTATTTCAATATCTTCCAACAAACTTCTTCTTGATCTCGAATATTTATAATACTTCACACACCAAGGTATAAGCAAGATTATAACCACACCAGCGAGAACGCTCAAAATTATTGTAAGTCTGTTCGATTTATAAAAATCAGAGCTCCCACCAGATGGTTGCTTGTGACATGTATTGCCGTTTATGTTGTTGGATTCAAAATGTTTTCCACGTGCAACATCAATACCTGAATCTAACATGGCTTGAATAAGTCCAGAAAGGTAGTCACACGAAAATGCGTTACTGTCCAATGAAACGTACTTCAAATGCCTAGCTGGTTTGATTATGACTGTCAAATTCAAAATACTCATTTCATTATTATCGACGTAAAGTTGATTGAGCTCATATAAATAACGGAAATGCTCATTTTCTAGAGCCATGACATGGTTGTATGAAAGAATTAGGTTCTTCAAATTAGAAAAAGTGTCAAAAAGACCACTCTGCATCACTTTTATGTTATTGTGAGATGCATCGAGGTAACGGAGATGGATCAAGTCCGAGAAATACCCTACTGGGAATGTACTTATGTTGTTTTTCTGTAGGAACAACCGCTCCAAATTCATGAGATTACGCAGTGGTAATGGGTCCAAGTCTGATATCATATTCTCACTCAAATCAAGACTCAATAGTTCCAAAGCCTTTGTTTTGTTTCCGGTCCCTACAAATTTTGCAATCCTGTTGTTATCCAAATTTAAAACCTTCATGGTACTGGGCATCTGTTCAAGGGAGAAACTGGATAAACTATTTTTCGAGAAGTCAAGTACTTCAATCTTTTTCATAGACAAAATACCGTCCCAGGTACTCAAATCGTTGGATGTCAAATTGAGAGTAACTATACTAGAGTTGGAAAAGGAATGCTCTTCGATGGTTTTGATGCGGTTCTTAGACAAATCTAGAATGTTCAACTTCTCCAGATAATCGAATATCCCTGGCTCAATCACTTTAATACTATTATCCGACAAATACAACTCTGTTAAGTTTGGCATGATGCTGAAAGCTAGATGCTCGATTTCATTGATACGAGCACTCGAGAAAAAAGCAATAGTGAAATTGATCAGTGGTTTCAAGGTTGTGTCTAATGGCAATTTATTTATATTAGATTCTCTTATGATCAGAATCCTCTTGTAGTCCCTGACGAGATCATTTGTTAATACAGTAATTGTTATATTATCAAATATGAAATCGGTACAAGTAACTATTTCTTCTAGGTCTGCCGTGTAGTTGGTATCGCAGGAGTTCGATGATACCTGGACCACGAAGGTAAATATGAAAGCTAATACGAATTGCAATTTGGACCCCCTGCAACAAAAAAATTGTTCAATTATTTGAAAAATATCAGTTATTCATTCAATTATTTATATTTCTGCTGACTCAGCAATCAATTCAATCCCAATAACGATTGTGTCGAACAGATAAATATACAGGGTCCTGCAATGGACAAGTTCAGTGATGTTGTTCATACTATATTTAACGCGATGGAATTAACGTATAGATCAAAACTAATAAGTCAGTGAAAACATTTTCACAATCGTTCAATAAATGACTGAGAAATAGATTATTTAAGTTTGCGTATGTTAGCGCGAAACGTCTATTGTCTCGGACTTGCCTGTGACGTCATATGTCGCGGGATCGCTACACCACAAATTACCCACTTATCACTTACGTAGCCATGCTAGGGCACTCGCGCCGTTTGTTGCCATTTAAAGACAGATAATTTAAAGACAGATAATTGTTTTCAATCTAAAAGTATAAATGCAAAGTAAAGGAACCCAGAAATCGATGTATACATTATTATTTCATCATTTTGCTTTCTTTCATCTTATATAAAATCATATAATTTGTAAACTCATAAATTCATATTTCACTGGGCACAATAGGCTATGCCTCTGCCCTTGTTGTATTTAAATAAATAAATGAATAGGTGGTCCAAATGTTTCAATGAACATTCCATGCAACTAACAATTGCAGAGAAAGCCTTGCAGGAAATCTGCACGGAAATTCATTAGAAGTAATTCAACGTTCGTCGTGGTATTAGCCAGGAAAGTAGTTGTTGTTGTCTGATGGATATTTCACCCAATTATTCCTATTGTATAGGATTATGGCAATGAGTCCGTTTTGGTATACCTTGGATACCTTGTTTCTTTCTTGACAAGCTCATTGTAAAAAATTGCAGATTCCTTTAATTTACATGTTATTGTGATTTTGAAAATCACGCAATTTGGTTGACATTAGTTATTGTCTGCAGAGACCTACGCTTTATTGATGAGGGACAAGAACCCAGAAATCGATCGATAGGTGGTCCAAATGTTTCAATAAACATTCCATTCAACTAGCAATTGTAGGAACTCTGCACGGGAATTCACTAGATGTAATTCAACATTCGTCGTGGTATTAGCCAGAAAAGTAGTTGTTTTCTGATGGCTTTTTGACCCAATTATTCCTAATGTATAGGACTATGGCAATGAGTCCGTTCTGGTAAGGCAGGACACCTTGTTTCTTCCTTGACAAGCTCATTGTTGAAAATTGCAGATTTACATGTTATTGTGATTTTGTAAATCACGCAATTTGGGTATTGTAGGTTGGGTTGGAGTTGGGATAGCGCTAGTGGTTTAGTGAACGCTACACCGTGGGCCAAAATACTCAGCTCCGCAATCACCTTTATGATAACAACATCCTACCGATGATGCAATATGGGTTTAGATCTAATTATAGTTGTGCAACAACCTAATTCAACTTTCTTGATGATATCGTCAGAGCTTCAGATAACGACGAAACCACAACACTTTTAATTGACTTCAGTAAAGCTTTCTATATCATAAATCACCAACTTCTCCTCTCAACATTACACATGAATGGTTTGTCACACAACTCAATTAAATTCTTTGATTCATACTTCTCAAATAGATCTCAACTAGTAGAAGTAAAGAAGAAAATCTCAGAATGTGAAACCTTATTTTCCGGCGTACCCCAAGGCTCAATTCTTGGGCCTATACCGTACACCATTTATACCACACAATTATCTGCTGGTTTGAATAAATTGAAATACCACATCTACGCGGATGACACACAATTGTATTACTCGTTCAAACTAAATGAAATATTAGACAGTGTAAAAGTCATAAACCAAAAATTCAACCATTTTGTCGATATCTCTGAAAAACATTCCCTCCACATAAAGCCCACATAAGGATTTTATTGAATCATTTGTTGCACACATTAGTTATTGTCTGCAGAGACCTACCCTATACTGATAAGGCAAGAACCCAGAAATCGATTTATAGGTGGTCCAAATGTTTCAATGAACATTTCATGCAACTAGCAATTGCGGAGACATCCTTGTAGGAACTCTGCACGAAAATTCGTTAGATGTAATTCAACATTCGTCGTGGTATTAGCCTGGAAAGTAGTTGTTTTCTGATGGACTTTTCACCCAATTATTCCTATTTTATAGGATTATGCAATGAGCCCGTTCTCGTAGGGCAGGACACCTTGTTTCTTAAGAGTATGGTAGTTTTTATTTCATCATAATCGAAGAAAGCTTAGTAAAAGGAGAAATTGATAATTGGCCTGAGTGCGACTGCGCAGTAAGGGAAATGAGGGGAGGCAAAACAAATAGCGATAACGACCCACAAGGGCGATTAACAATCGAACATGCGAACGCGTTAATGTTCGAGATTGTTAATCGCCATTTCAATTCACGAGTTTGTTACAAAACTTTTCCGTCGACCGTAGTTTTCAAAAATAGAGACGTCTAACTTTCAATGTTTATTTATTTAACGATACGATAAAAAACAATCGCTATTTCCTATGTATTAACTGTAATCAAAGATAGTTCAATTATCCTTAGTGGTAGTTTTGTATTATTTTTTCAAATTGAAAAAAACAATTGATCTCATCTGGATGTGAACTGTCGACCTCACTTTTACATCTCTCGGCTGCCAAGCAACGTTACCATTACGCCACGTGGCTCTCTATGATTACTATTATTGACAACTGAATTGAAGATTTTTTGAAATTTGATTTCAGAATTGACAAATAAATAATGACAGATAGTAATACTAACCAATATAACATGTAATAGAGCAATGTATGTTGGGTTGCATATAATGAAATCATCCATGAACCATTAATCAACGATTTTGAGTGCGTTAAAATGAATCATAAATAACGGTCGACGGAAAATTGATTTAATTGGTGTTCTATTGATTCACCTCTTTACCCGTTCTATAATTTGTTTCAATGCTATGTATTTATTTTCTTTTGAAAGTAGATACTTTCAAGGCCGCCGGTATGTTTAGTAGTGGTATGTACAACATCGCGATGTTACCAAGACAACAATTATTATTATGACAATTTTAAATAGAGAAAGCCAAGCTGTTACTGTTAGTTTGTTGTGAAATTTCATAAAATTAGAAGTTGTTTTTATTCTCAAAAACCCAACCAACATTTTTCATACAAATTTGTCCTTATTATTACCCATTAGATACCTCTCAAAATATCTCATGTCTTATCTACGTACTAATTTTAAATTAATTATATATTCTAATTACCTACATAATATGATATCAATCAGCAGATTAGTTCAACAAGGTATACAGTGAACGGTTAGGAACTGGTCCACCATTATTATTTATATTTTAATTTTTCGACGACCTACTTGAAATCTGTATCATTTTGCCCTGTAAACTAGTACAAAAAAGTAAGTATTTCGCACTAGTACGAAATATTTTATTTCGCATCGGTTATAAATGAAATGGGTATTAATCATAATTGTTGCTGTTCACTGAGTTTTTCCGGATACTACCTCAACTATTTCTGATATAGCTTGTTCGATTGATGATTCATTCATTTTGTGAAAATTCGTGTTGAAATACTGTACGAAGAAAATAACTTTTGTCTGATTTCCACTGATACTTTTATTTGTTACGATGGTTTTCGGTTTTTACACCATTCACAAATACCGATATCATGACATGATTTCACCTGACTTACTTATATTTCCTTAATTTATACATAATTGGCACAGCTTTTTCCAAATGTCTTTTATAAAGTCACAATAGCTATTCACTTTTCACAAAAACCTTTTCAAGGAAGGATATTATCGACCGCATTCTAACAAATGATGTGTTTCGACGCTGTACTGGAAATCATACTATGTGATTTCTTTCTAATGATAAGTTTTATCAATCTGATAAGTCCAAATTTTGAATAATAATACACTTTTGCTGGTAATCTCAATATGAATAAGTAGACAACCAACCCAAGAAACGAAGTATATCAATTTTATCAAGGATATTCTTATCACTCTCTACTTGCAGTTGTTATCTACTCCAGACCCCCGTCGGGTAATCACAGAGGTGAGTTTATAATTAGGTAAATCAAATAAATAAAGGAATATTTACAATCAACAGTATCTCTGCCATTTTTCAACCATTTTCAATTTTGAAGAACAGTGTTATCACAAATTGCGTGCTCTTTTGGATAGTGAAACCGGTTAAACCGGAAGTGGTAAATTTTCAGTAGGGGGGTCAAAATATGCGTATTCAAGTACTATAGCGACATACCAAATTTGAAATATGTATCTTTAAAATTATAGAAAAATTGGGGGGCGTACCTCACCTCGTGGTCACCCGGTATAGGAATGTTTAAATAAGCGAATTATTTATTCCAAGGAAGAGACAGAGTGCGAAAAACATTTCTCTGATAATTTTGAACGTGATAATTCCGGTAGGTTTATAGTTGAAATACCATTCAGAGATGATGATGATGATGAATTAAAAAATTCACTGTGTATGGCAGTTCAAAGATTTCAATCTCTTTGAACGTAAGTTCGCAAAAATCCTGAAATGAAGGAACAGTTTATGGACGCATAACTAAAATTGAGACATATGTCGCCCAAAGCCACTTCAGAAACTGAAAATATATATAATTTTTTTTGGCCTTTGAAAATATCAGCCCCAAAACAGACTGCAATTGCTTAACGTTTAGAGGTACTGGTAGATTTTGAATAGCGAATATCATTTCTGGAGTGGAATGAAGAGCGCCTTCATCGATTATATGACCCATGAAACTCATTTTATCCTGAAAGAAACTGCTTTTATTTGCAGATAATTTCAATCCAACACTTTCTAATCTAATGTTCATATAATTTTTCTCCACACACTAATATATCGTCCAAGAAACAAATGCAACTCTCAATGTCGTGCATCAAAGACTCCATAATTTTTTGAAACTTGAAGATAGACGATGTGTAGATTTGTCCCAAATTAAAATCCAAGTATTTGTAGGTACTACTGTCAAAAGACCTCACGTGATTTTCCAAGAAAGTCTATTTTCTGTAATTTTCTACTTTTGACAGTAATGTTGCTATCCACCTTACTTTCGAGTACTTTAGCAGACATTTTCATTCCGTCTCATGAATATTTATGTTTTTCACTTCGATTCCATTTTGGATTATTTTTCCTGAGATACTGATGCTATTGTTACTATGAAACGGTGATATATTCATCCGAACGTTTTCCGGTACTAGGGGAAGTGGAAAAAGGATACAAATAAACAATCAGCATTTTTTACACCCACTCAAATATAATCTGCAATTCAATATTCTAACTAATGTTGTAGCGCACTCACAAATATATCCCATTGAAGTAATCTCATAAATTCAATGACTTATAATTTTTGCGTGAATGTCATCGATGTTTTTTTTCCTCTCCAAAAAGATATAGCTTCGAATGTCGAATGGTAGTATACCAAGCATATCTGAAAAATTACGCACCCTCATTACATTTTTTAGCTCATAATGTACCAAAATGAGGATACCTCAGAGAGAAAATATCCTAGACCCAGACGGCTAGACAGTGTCTGTAGCTAACTCCAGCTAACTCCACACTGGCCATCAAGTCTGGAATATGTATTAGCGAAATTAGTTAAGTTTCAAACCTTTTGTCAATGACTCACTTTTCGGCTATCAGAGCCGTCTTAAGAGCCGCCGTGTTCCCATTTTTCTTCAGTATACTTCATTATTTCCGTCATCATCCTCAACATGGTCGACATCTGTCGTCCTGATCACGGAAAATCATCTCTTCTTAATTTTTTTTTTCTTTGCTGTGTTGGCATCGACTACTATGGTCATTAGCCACGTGTTCTGGATAGGCCTTGTTACTAACTCCATACGCCACCTTAGAAGCAGCATGATTATTCGTAGTCCCGTCAATCATGAAACGTGGGAAAGGTATTCTTCAATAACCCAGAATTAATTTCTAACGAAAAAAAGTCTGGTTCATTGGAGAATCGAACTCACGACCCTTGGATCATGAGCCGAGCGATTTGGCCACTATTATCAAAATCGTTCTCTCTGTGTTTTTTTGGTCCTTGCTTCCTTCTCAGGCTCATTCGACCAAATCAAAATTGTTATAAAGGATTACTTTTGTGAATAGGTCCCAATATTTCCATTCAGAAGTGATCTCAATTATGTACGATATTTTTACTAGAACTCTGTATAGTTTCTGCTTGTTTGGGAGATTTTGTTGAATGGCTGAGCATATGTTCTTTTATTTTCTTTTACCAAAGGTGGCCATGAATACCATATTCCCAAAATGAATTGAGCGGTCACTCAGGCATTGGTATTCAATCATAATGACCATAGCAGTCGATTTTAAAAAAATAGGCTTTGGCTATTCCCTCTGAAACGCTTTTTTCCCTTAGTGGCTAAAAGCCTCGTGTGCAACACCATAGATCATATATTCTTTAAACTGTCATGGCTGACAGTGTTTTCATCTCTTCATCAGAAATAAATTTTCAAAAAGAAGGTTTGTGCTTTTCTAGAGGCACAAATGGTCTCCAAAATTTTTTGTTGAAATTTGAATGTGTTTTAATGGCATCTATATGGTTCAAGATTTTGAAATCAATAAATGGACTAAGTACCATTTTGCAAGCAAAAGATTCTATAATAGATGTTGAAGTTCTACATTTGGAAAATTTAATGACAGACTTACAGCACAGTGGGATGTCATCCTGTGTGAGTGTACACAAACTTCAAGTGAATTAGAAAATACTTAGTCGACTCGACGGGCCACTTGGATGAAGAATACATTTTATGCTTTTACAAATTTTTATAAATAGAAATTACTGATTTTCAGCCATGAAACCATAAACAACTATTTATTCCTTTCAAGTAAATATGCTGAGGAAGTGAATTATATATAACGAATCCGTTCATCTTAAACACATTAATGCACTGGATTTTCAACCCAACACCAAACCGCTATTTTAAACACCTCGATACGTGTTTCAATCACAAGTGATCATTTTCAAGAGAAAGATTAAAGAAGAAGATTAAGATTGAAAAAGATTAAGATTAAAGAAGAAGTGTTGTCCAATTTCACGTACTTTTTGCACTTGTTGCATAAATAACTATTACATTATTATGTAAAAATGATCTTACTGGAATTGATGGTTTTTATTATCATTTTATTATTATTATTATTATGAAAAACTGTATGATCATCAAGGATCGCAACCGGCTCTTTTGTCAAAAAACGCAAGACAAAAGCAACTTGAAAGGTTTCATAAAATCTATATATACCATAATATTTCATGTTACTTCCTGTCGACTCTCAAATGTTCCACAAGCTTGGGTTGCTTGTTATTGTTATCAGGCTCACGCTTCAGATAGTTTTTGACAAACAGAAAAGACAAAAGACGAATAACAGTTTTCTTTAATTTCATCAAGATGTATGTATATGTAACAGTTGTCAAGCATTCATCAATTCAATCTGTTCACTTCTACGGAAATGGTCCTTAATGGAACTATTATATCCTATACAAATCAAAAGAAGCACTATTATAACTAGTAGAATAAGAGTTGCAACAGATATTGCACTATTATTATTCTTTAAGGAATCGGAAGTGTAGATTAACTTGTCGACATTGGAGTTGTTATAGGACTTGGAATTTCTCGAAAAAGCTAGTGGACATGACAAATTATGCGAATATTTATAGAAATCACTCTTTTTAAAATCTTTGTTGAAAAAGTTATACATAATGCTATTTTTGAACTCTGCATTCAAAAGTTCTTCGTGAGCTCTCAGACTCTCAAAAAATTTTACAAAACTGCTGTTCATGAAATCACTATTGAAATATTTGTAAACACCATCGTGAAATTGGCTACTGGAGTCATGTTCATTTCTAAAATTCTCAATATATTTGAAGAATTCACTGTTTTTGAAATCTTCGTTGAAATAATTATAAATGCCAGTTTCATTAATTTTGATAGGGTGTGAATTACTGAGGTTTTCCATATACTTATAGAAGTTACTATTCAAAAAGTCTTTATTAAAATAATTGAACATTGCATCATTTTCATGAACCTTGGTAGACCATATCTTTGTCTCATTTAAAATATTTTTGTGTGGTGAACTGCTATAAGCAGATCCTTGAGTTGAACTCTTTTTCGAATTTTCGTCGATACAAGCAATGCCAAATACATTAGAACTACTTGTGTTGCTTCCCCGAGAAATTATATGAAAGCCTCCTCTGAAAAAATGTACAATATTTGTCAATCTATCGCAAGTGAAATTATTGTTCTCCAAAGACAATCTTTTCAATCTAGGTAGGTATGAGTTCAATCGTACCATATCCAAACTATTGAGCAGATTGTTTTCGATATTCAACTCCTCCAATGTTGACAGAGAATGTAAATATTTCTCTATTTCTTTAAGTTCATTATGAGAAATATCCAATATTTGTAAACGTAATAAATTATCAAAAACTCCGTGTTGGAACTGTTCAAAATGATTATGTGACAGATTTAAATAGATCAAGTCTATCAGATCTGAAAAGAATCCATAAGGAATGTTCGAAATGTTATTTTGCCCCAAACTCAAATATTGAAGATGTGTCAAATTAACGATCACAGTTGACTGTAAATCCGAAATTCTGTTATAACTGAGATCAAGGTGAATTGTTTTCCAGGAACTTGAAGATAATTCATCAGCTTTCAAGTTTTTCAGTTCATTTCTGCTCATATTAACAGTAACGCTATCGAGAAAAACTGGATTAAATTTATCAATTTTATTGTTAGATAGATCCAGATTATCGATATCACAAGCAATCGTCCCAATATTGATTTTAGAAATATTGTTGAAACTTAGATCAATATATTTCAAGTGAACTTTCTCATTGAATAACGAAAACGAAAATGTAGTAAGTTCGTTGGATGACATATTCAGCGTTTTCAAATTTGGTAATTTCTTGAAACAATCTGGACGAATATCTCTAATGATATTGTTCGACAAATCCAATATTTCTAAGTTGAGTGAAGCGTTGAAAATTTCCGAAATTTGCTCTAATTTATTATGTGATAGATCCAGAGCGACCAAATGTTTCATATTGAGGAAGAATTGAGAAATATTGGAAATGTGATTGTGCCCCATATTCAGATAATGGAGATCCATTAGCATCTTGAAAAAATTTGAGTCTATTTGTGAAATTTCATTATAACTGACATCATAGTGAGTTGTCTGCACTGGTTTTAAAAAAGTTGCGTCAAATTTCAAGTTTTTTATTTTATTATTACTCAAATTTACATTTTGGAAATTAAAAAGCTCAAAATCAAATTCATCAATTTGATTATTGGACAAATCTATGATATTGATTGAATGGGCAATTGTTCCAATTCTTAGTACAGATATTTTATTGAAACTTAAGTCGATGTCTTCCAAGTATATGTTTTTGTCCAGCATCGAATCTGGAAAAAAAGTGAGTTTGTTGAAAGATAAATTAAGTGTTTTCATATTCGTTAATTTATCGAAACAACGTATAGGTATATCTCTGATCATATTGTTCGACAAATCTAGAATTCTTAACTTCACCAATGAATCAAAAATTCCCGATATCAGTTGCTCAAGCTTGTTTCCAGATAAATACAATTCCTCCAAATTATTCATATCATCGAACGCACCTGGAAGTATGTCTTCTACTTCTTGATTTTCGATATGCAATTTATTGAAATCTTTAAAGTTCCAAAATGCTGACGAAGGTATTTTGGATATATTTGTATCTAATAGTTTTAATGTCTTTTGACAATCTTGACAGTTATACTTTCTTCTAACTTCTGTAAGTGGTAAATAATTCTCACGACAGGTCATTAAAATACTGAGAGCTGTTTCCTGCACAGGTATCTCTTCATCATAGTCATTATAAGTGGCAAATGATTTATCGGCCTCTTCTTCACAATCAGACGAACATTGATCCAACAAGTATAATATGGAGACTACTGTCCTCCATATCTCGATATTTCTGAAAGAAAAATATGTACTATAATGGTAAGCACAAAATATTTTCATCGTATATTAAAAATCCCATATGAAGCGGGACATTTTCGAATAATTACAGCGGTTATTCCACTCATCTTGAAATTCTCAGCATATCTGACCAATCGCAAACCAAAGACAACTTGTGTTATCAGTAGTAATACCACGAGAGCATCGAAAATGATAGAGTGCCCATCGGCAAAAATTTTACTGATAGATACTCTCTCCAAACTTTCTAGATGGTTTCATTTTATCTAGTCTGCCACCGTTTTCCTCAGTGACTAATTTGTTTCGGGGGCGATTTAAAAAAAAAAAATCGGAAATACGTTTTGACGACTAAAAAAATTTGAAGATACTTGTTTTTAATCCGATAGCCTAAGTGGTTCGAATTATAAATACTTTATCCAAGTACAGATAGATTATATAATGGTAATGAGATATAATTGAGGATAACTCGGAAGCCCTATAACGCCTTAACAGTCTGTCTGTCCTAGTGTCCGGTATTCTTTCGTCTTCACAAAGGGCCCTTTTGGATGGAAAGGCATTGATGGTTTTCACTGAAATTCTACCTGGTTATGTAGTGAATCAGAAGGAGTGAGCATTCCACAACACTTTTGATTATGAAAGAAGAAGAGCTTGCTATATATTGAGAGAGAAAGGGATATCGACGTGCGCTGTGTGCGGTTCGCATTGCCACGTGATCCGTTAATGCGTCGGGTAGGGTAACAAGAGAGGCGCACAGTAGTGCGTTTCTTTAGTTTATGTGGTATGATCATATCATTGTATTCCTTGTTGCTTGCGTAGATTTCTGTCTATACCCCAGATGAAAAGTTTCCGATACTGTAGATCACCGACATACAGTCAGCAGTGATTCAAGAGGTACCACTGAAAAATGGTCGCACTCGGTGAAGCAAATTCACGGAGAGTCACTGCGGACCGACTATACAGGGCGTTTCAGGGCAACAAATCGGTTCGCAGTATAATAACAAAAATTAAATTAAATGATTCTCGGACTCTTTTTAAATTGAATGGCTCAAAAACTTGAACTGAAACCCATCCATTGAGAGCTATAAAACAAACATTTCATATTGTCTTACACATCATGGGACGATTCAAATACGCGTCAAAAAAATTATAGATAAACGTCAGACATGGAAATATATGTAGAAATAGCACAAGGTCCAGGGGTTTCAAGCTGACACAAATTTCAAAAGAAATGATTTTTGTTACACAGGCAGTTCTTGAGGAGTAATTTAAGAAATAAATTAGAAGGGAAAATCGATTACTTGGAAGGTGGAAACTTCGATATAATGTCTAGATATTTTTTTTTTTTTGGCTTGAATGCTTAAATTTTATTTTTTTCAAGCCATCTCCAGATATTTTCTTTTGGGATATTCAAGATCAAACTAGCCGTTTCAATTCACACACCATTTCAATTCTCACGACGTGAATTGTTTCTGTTTTGAGCATATGCCTCGAAACACAACATGTTTCGTTAAAAACAGAATTTACACATTTCACTGGAAGTTTATCAGGATGTCTGTTGGGAAAGTCTCTGGCCAAAAGAAAAGAGCGAAGAGAAGTCAGGGTAGCTAATAGCTGCGGTCTGCTAAAGCTTATTTTCTGCCCTTGTGACATAATATACTATTTCTTCAAGCATGATTTGAGGATCTTCATTTGTATCTAGCGACAAACGAAAAGAGCACGATTTCTTATATCCGCGCGGTGTTTCACAGCCAAGATTTAAAAATCAATTAAGGGATGTGCAGTCAAGATTCTATCATGATATAATAATATGAATGTTTATTTGGCTACAGAATTATTAATATTACATATCAATGCTATCAGAATTTTTGAGGGGGTGCTCAATCCAATTGTGGTTTTAAAATTTTCATAAAATTCGTTAACATGATTACTTGAATTTCAACCTCTAAAAATATACGCAGCATTGCCATGGTTTTGTAAAAAGAAATGTCAATATGTCCCAAAGTTCATACAGGTTTTCGAGATCTACAATTCGAAAAATGGTTTGCCGAAATCGAATAAAAAATTACAAAGGTTAGGGAAGTGTTCTGCTTTCAAGTGGGTTACACCTTACAAAATATTTTTGAACTTCTTGTCAAAACTGAAATATGTCTAATACTGATACTGTGATATTTAGTATCTTGCACTCCTCCACAGCTAAAAAGTATTGAAAACTGTGTATTTTTTTTTTAATTTTAAAATAGATGCTATATTAAATTTGAAAAAATTATACTTGTTATTGTAGTATTTTAGAAATTTCAAAATTGGAAGTGACGGTTGATTAGGCAGTATAGGTAATGGCCGCGAAATTGAATTTCGCGGACTTATTACGAATGTGATTGCACGAAATCAAAATACAATACAATACAATGAAAAAATCTTTTCAATGATGATAAATAATATGTCGAGGAGATGGAGCGCTTGTGGGTTCGAGAACTGGAATTCTTGATAATGACAAAATCTATTTCAAATCTATCGGTTCTCACGATAAAGATAAAATCCAAACTTTTTATAATTTTGACGTTTGGACACTTTTCAGACGATGGTTACTGGTGATGAACCCACAGTTCAAATGAAAATTCCTTCAATTAAGTTTATACTGAAGCCAACACATTCTAAGATCTGATTGCAAAAGAAATACGACTTACCTAATGATGCACAACATACTGCCACTGCTGAAAAACTCTTATCGTGCAAGGAAGAATTGCACCATTCAAATGGTTCAGTTTGAAAGCTCAACTCAGTTTTATACATCAGGAAGTCAATACAACAGCATATCATCTTTTGATTAGAGATATCAGCAAAACTTGATATGACCTTACTAAACTAGCTAGTAGAATTAATAGCTGTTCGAAGCAATAATTTCTGCTGATATAGAACTTCACGTATAATGTCCACCTCGAAACGATGTTTGTGACTCAAGCATCATTCAAATCGAACCAACTTAGATTTGTATGGATTTCTTGAATATCGATGTCCGGTTATACTTGAAAGTTGCTAAAAACTTTCCTATTTCAAATTAGATATTCAAATAGTTTGTTATTCCCTACAAGATCATACCTATATGATCATTATTTATGATATTCTTTGTTTATATATGTCACTGAAGTAAAATGTAAGGCTTACGTCTTGAGAAAATATGTAACGGCTGCTTCAAGAAGTATATCAAAATGTTACATCTCGAAACAACAGTTTTTTTTGTTTGTTTAAAGGTGGTTGCCAATGTTTCACTTTAAGTTAAGGTTATTTTGGACTTCCATTGTCTATATGGACAAAGAAAAGAAAAAATTCAATTCTCTTCAATTTTTATTCACGAAGTTTCAACTGTTGAGATCTACAGTCGTTTTCAAGTGTAATGCGACATTCTCAAGGATACTTCTTATATATGGCTGGTCTTCTTTTGTGTTATTAGCCTGGGGGTAATTTGTCCAGGTACAGCATTGTTTACTGCGTGCATTATTTTATTGCTTTTCAACCAATTCCATCGAAATGGACCGCACCTGGTTACCTCTCCTCAGAGATGAAATGAGAACTAATAGAATGGTGATTGATTGATACCGAACACCCTATGTATCAAGATACCAAATGTCAATCAAAAGAATGTATGACAGATTTCATTTGACTCTGTCAAAGAAAGATCTTATTTCCAAAACCACAATTCAAATTCAGTTTCTTCAGCGTCTTTCCAAGAAGTTTTGATAACGGAGGCAGACACAGCCTCCGAAACGTCAACAATTTTCAAAAAAAGAGAAGTATTCTTTGTTAATTCGATCTCATTTTTTCAGAATTCAGTGTAGGGTACGTTACTGACAAAAATAAATTTCTTTCAAGACAGCAGTCTTGTGAACGCAGTAACTTATCGGACAAATTAATTAATTTGCCCTTCTACACTTGTACAGATTTCTTTGGATTAAAATTTTTTCATTTTCAGATTGTGGAAGGTCATAAACCCAAAAAATCATGTCAACAAACCTTCATCTTTATACAAAATTTGATCCAAATCGTTGAAGCCGTTTCAGAGATCCAAAAATTCACATCATTATCATTATTATATAATAAAAGTATGAATTGGTTGCTTGTATAATAACTGTACCAACTTTTAGAAAAGTCCATAAGGTAATATTTGAAAGCAACCCGCAATTCAGTGGTGCAATAAAAGCATGTATTCACTTTAAATTTCTTTCAGTTATCAAAATAAAAAAAAAAGTGAACTAGAAGATGAACACTCAGAAGCCTCCAAAGGTCTTGTACAAGCTCCACTGAAGCGTACCACTTTATCTAGAAATTTAAAAAATGAAGAAAATTCATTGCAGAGATCCATTTTCCTCAGAAATATTCTGTCTCTAATAAACCTTTGGTGTCATTTGGAATCACACAAAACTACAATTTATGTTTCAATTAATCAGCTGTAATTTCAGTACCAACATAAAATCTATTTATTTGGTTCGTTTAGTTTATTCTGATTAGTTAATAGGACACTAAAAATTATAATTTGACAGTTACGCATCAATAAGTTCCACTTGTTCATTGTTCCTTTTCTTTTTGTTGAAGTTTTGAAAAACCATCACTGTAAGGGTCATCAAAATAAGGGCAATTATAACCAAAATTACCACTGTTATTGTTAACAAGAATTTCGTGTCTTCATTCTTTTCAACGTGCGGATCAGATCTGACATACTCCATATAACCAGAAGAATTGAAAGATTTAGTATCCACTTTGAGATCCTCCAGGTATTTGTAAAACTTGCTCTTCTCGAAACCTGTATTGAAATACTTGTACATTTCACTTTTTAAGAATCCCCCATTCAAAATATCATCAGCATTATTCAGATTCTCGAGATATTTTACAAAACTACTGTTCTTGAAGTCCTTGTCGAAGTAGTCATAAATGCTCTTGTTCAATTCAATGCTAGAATTTTCAGCATCTTTTAAATTCTCCATATACTTGTAGAACTTGCTCTTTTCAAAGTCCCTGTTGAAAAATTCATAGATTTCAGAGTCATTAAACTTCAATGACTTTTGTTCTTTCATCTCCTCCAGATATTTATAGAAGTTACTGCTCTTAAAATCATCGTTGAAATAATCGTGCATAGCGTTCGTTTTGGAATCTTGATCTGAAAGTAGTCCTAATTTTTTCAGTATGATTTTTTCTAAATTCGAACCGATATTTTCGGAAAACCCTGTTGGCAAATTCGAATTATCAACACAAGAAATACCATGTATGTTGGAAGTATTTCTTGCGCTCCCATATGCAATATTAATACTCTTACTTCTGAAATCATGTATTATATTAATAAGATCATCACAGGTGAAGTTATTGCCATCCAAAAATATTTTTGATAGCTTTGGTAGATCTTTAACGAGTTGTTCGGAATCCAGATCGAAAATTTGATTCCTTTCAATATTCAATTCCTTCAAGTTAAGTAGAGAGTGTAAGTATCTTTTAATACTTGTGAATTTATTGTATGAAATGTCCAGGAATTGTAATTTTTCAAGACTTTCAAACGTACCGTGAGAGAACTGCTCCAAATCGTTGTTCGATAGATTCAAATCAATCAGATTGACAAGATGAAAGAATAATTCAGTTGGAAGCGAAGATATATTGTTATGTTCCAAGTTCAAGCTCTTGAGTTGGGATAAGTTGATGAATGCATCTGGCAACAGTTCAGAAAGTTCATTATAACTCACATCGAAGTTTATGACCCTGGAAGTAAGATTTGGGCAGCTATTTTTATTCAATGATTTCAGCTCATTCCTGCTGATATTGATACTTTTGAATTGTGAAACACAGAAATCTACATTCCTTATTTTGTTCAAACTCAAATCAATGTTAACAATCTTGTATCGAATATTTTCAATTTTCAATTCTGCTATTTGGTTGGAACTCAAATCAATATATTCAAGTTCAACAAGGTATTGGTCCAGTACTGAATCCTTGAAAATTGTCAAGTAATTGGAGGATAACTTCAGCATCTTTAAATTAATTGTTCCTGTCAAGCAATTTATACCCAATTCCTTGAGGTTATTGTTGGATAAATCCAAAACTTCCAGTTTTGATAAAGAGTTGAAAATTCCGGGATTCAATTCAGATATATTGTTGCCACTTAGATACACTTCTTTAAGAGATTGCAATGCATTGAACGCTCCTGGCAATAAATTCCGTATATGATTTTTTTCTAGACGTAGAGTTGTTATCAATGGAAACTTTGAAAATGCAGCAGAAGGCACAACAGAAATATTGGAAGATGATATTTTCAACATACGAGAACAGCCATCACAATTATGTTGTGTATTAATGGACGGTAATGGTAGTTCAACTCCTGAGCATGAGATTGATATATTGTTGGTAACTGTTTCGAACCGTCGATAGTAATTATAGGAACGTCTTTGTTCAGTTACAGCAGATTCGTCGCAGTGAAGACCAGAACATGTCTTCAATATGGAGAAAGTTAGTACTGTTATCTGGAATCCCAACATCCACCTGAAATGAATTATTTTCGATAAGTTGTGATCGGATCAAAAGTGTGGAACTGTATGCAAACTTGGAGGAAAAAACTCTGTATTTCGTGCAAAAAAAAAATTTAGCAAAGCTTTTGACTGTCGAGTGATCGTCGGTGTACAGGAATGTAAAGATTTTACGTCCATGGAACAAGGTGATGATTAAAAATTAACATATTTCAACAAGTTTTACGAAAATGTATATTAAAGGTTAAAATTATTCTGGGTTACATAATGTATTCCAGAATAACTCTGATTTAGGATTGAACAAGATATTTAAACAATTTCAATATGAAAATTTTCGTACAGTGACCGATTCTGATAGTTATAGAATTACACTAAGGAATTGCAACTGGGTCTTCTTGGAAGAACGTTGCAGAACGTCTGTCACATGTAATTCAATGTCCGTCGTGGTATTAGTCAGATTTTTGCCTCATATTTTGCATATGGTGGAAATATTTGGAGAGAAGGGTACTTCGACTTTGTTATTATACTATTTTATTTAGTTGATACTCTCCGGCAAAAATTCCCGAACAGTTAGAGATAAACAATGATTTTCACTCTCTTGAGGATCTGGAATAGCGGCCTGATTTCTAAACAGTATACCTGAAGCAGAAAACAAATCTAAGGCTTTAAAATATTTTATATTGTTTCTCTTGTGGATAGTTGAAACAAACGCATATTAATTCTTTGCTAATCACCTGTGCTAAATTTAGGATCTTGAGCAGATAATTTTTTTTTCAAATTTCACTTTCCAATCTATATGAAATGAAACGAATACATAGATTGTATCTAAGGTATTATTTTCTACTTTGGAGCAAGTGACTCTTTAATTTTGATATGATTCAATTATATATTTTTCCCTTGGTGTGTTGGCATCAACTGCTATGGTCATTAGCCACATTTAATTATATTAAATTAGTATATGTGATGTATATAATTTTTTTAAGGGTTATAGAAAATCTAATGCAATGGAACTAACTATAACCCTTTTCAGCCGTCTCAGGTACTACCAATGTTTCATTTTCATATTTTATTTCATATTTTTTATTTAATTTTAAATCAGTCAATAGGGCATGAAATGAGTAATTCTATTACAAAAATATTGGGGTAAAACTGACGCAATTACATGAAACACAGTCCAGAGTCCGGAGGTATATTCTGTTGTGTTTTGGACAAAGCCTCTGTGAACGGGCTCCAACAAAAAGTGTAAGAGCAGTCACTGCCTGAACTCCGCCTTTAATAAAGACACTTTATTATTATTATTATTATTCAAGCGGATCATTTGCCGAATTTGACATCCAACTAGAAAAAGTTACACCAAACTACCTTCATCCCATGCCCCTTGCTTTGAAATGGGATATAAATGATTTTTTCTACTTTTACTCCTGGAAAACCAACCTTCAACATTGATTTTGATGTGAAAAGTACTTAATTGTGTGCAGCAGGTGAGGAAAAACAATCAACAGGGTATAAAATGGGTGAAAGTGGATACGACCCGATCAGGTCATTGTTGACGTTGGTTTCTCTTCATTTAATTTATACTAAATTCGTGTACTGTAAATCGTTTTATATTGCAAAAATAGGAATGACGATGAAATATAAATTGACAATACATTTTTACAAAGTTGAAGTTATTGAAAAAACAAAATGTCTAGCAACATCACTAGGTTTTCTATACAGGGCACTATCTCCGACATTCTGCCTGTCTTGAAAGTGTCACTTTCAACCAATTTTCTAAACCATATTATACCACATAATCCATAATGCGTCTATTGAAAACACACATATTTTGTTAACAGCTCTACGAAAAACACCATTTTGAACCTTGATGTCCACAACACGGATGATTGTCACTTCCAGGATGGAGTTGCAATGGTAGAAGTTGGAGCGTGGTAATTTTTCATCAAAACTAATGACCCAACCTTCAGAAGGTGATAAGAGTTTTCTCTCCACTTGACTAGAGTTTGAAGTTCATTCCGATATCCGTTCTGCCATCGTATCCACGAATGCTGAACCATGTGTTGTAGGTGTTGAAATCGCTTCAAACGGTTTTCAGGAGCATGTTTGATGTCAGGTACTGGGAATTCAGTAAATGGCCGACCAATCAAAAAATGGGCAGACCTTAAGACATTCAGGTGCTCGGGATCAGAGGATATCGAACAAAGGGGTCGAGAGTTGAGAATTCCTTCAATTTGAACCAAAACAGTTGCAAAGTCTTCATATGTAAATGTATTATTTCCCAAAACTCTATCAAGGTGAAATTTCATACTCTTTATACCAGCTTCCCATATTCCACTGAATGTGGGATGGAATGCCATTTAATTTTTTCAAGTTTATTTGCAATAGAATCTTTCTCTTTATCAAGAAAAGAGAATATCTTATCAATTTTATTGCTGGCACCGACGAAATTGGAGCCATTATCCGAATAAATATTACTACCTTTCCCTCGCCTACTCATAAATCTTTTCAGTACGGCAAGGAAGGATCCGGTGGTGAGATCCGTCACCAGCTCTAAATGCACAGTCTTCATGCTCATGCATATGAAAAGGCATACATAACCTTTAATAATTTTAGCAACGCGAAGTTATTTATCTTTGATATATGGACAACCATAGTTTACGCCAACATTTTGAAAAGGAAATGAAGAATTTACCCGGCAGTCTCTGGTAAATTTCCCACAAGGTATGTTAATTCTTTAGGCTTAGCCCTGATACAATGTACACATTGTTTGACAATTTTTTTTAACAAGTATTTCTGACAGATAGAGGGCAAAATCTTTGCCTAATGGAAGAAAGCAATTGTTGTATGCCACAATGCATCAGCCTCTCATGTTCATTTATTAAAATCAAATTGGTGAGAATCGAAGAATTTGGAATTTTTTTGTCTCCTTTGCCACCATAAGTTATTCTGTACTGAAGAGGGTGGCTTATATTTGGGTTAAGGCATAAACTCCTTTTGCAGTCTCTTTTCCTGGTTGTCGATGTGCCTCAAATGTTTCACACTCTTTTGAACTGGAAGTTCCTTATCTACTTGAGGAGGTCGATGCAATTCATGGCCTAAGAAAATTGACAGTCACAACTAGTGTTCTTCACGTAGTCATCAATATGCAAACTTAATAAGGACAACCGTTTGAATTTTTTTTTTTTTATGTTTTGGTTTCCACGAAAAGGATAATCCTGTATTGTTCAGATAACATCGTGAGCGCTAAAGGAAAGTAGGTAGGAATTGGTGTTCCCCTTAAATTTCTGAAGGCTGTATGCCTCAGTGAGTCCTGGGAAAGAGTGCGGCATGTATCCAACGTGACGGCATATGGATGTGAGGACTGAGCTCGACAGGTCAGTCTCGATGGGACCGCTTACTCTTACAGTACCATCCTGAACCTCATGTATGAATCCATCAATAACAAATATTTGATTCACATAATATCATGCAATGAAGCATGGTCGATAGGATGAGCATGATTCCATCGTCATAAAATCAGTTCCTCTTGTTTAATTCAATATTCTCTACACTACTTATTCGCGTTTAACTAGAGAGTAAACACAATGTCCCAGCTGAAAATTGTCGCCTCTCTTATTTCCATAACATTTTGTTACACCTGTACGTCAATTTTCAGATGACAATTTCACATGAAGATAATAATAATAATATTAATGAAATTAAAATTAATTTATTGGTAGAAGCAGAGAAAAAGCAAGCATTTATATTGAAATATATAAATCTACCAAAAGGCAGTGTTAGCTTTTGACTGACCCACAGGGGTCAGGCTTTCTACCACTCAACTTCGAAAGTAAAAATAAACAAAGAAAAAAACAAAAAATAAGAAATACAACAATAAGAATATACAATAATAGGCTAGTACAATTCAATAATTAGCCTCGGTTAATACAAGAAGTAACGCCTGAGTTAGTAATAATAACAAACTAATTAGGATAGCTTATTTCAGGTGAATACCAATCAGAAATATGGGTTGAAAGACAAAGACCAATAAAATGGCCTGCTAGATCTCTTGATCTATCACCGTTAGATTCCTTTTATGGGGACATTTGAAATCCAAAGTTAATATCATACAGCCCAATTCTCTTGATTATCTATGCAGAAGAATTTTAGATGAGTGTCGTACAGTGACACCAGAAATGTCAATTAATGTGCGAAGACAATTCGAAAATCGTTTATGTATGGACCGAAATGGTCCACATTTCGAACCTTCCATATGATACAATTTCAGATAATTAAAAATAAAAATATCTAGATAACACTTAGTTTTCATTAAAACTTCCACAACACTTGATCGATCCTCAATTGCATTACACAGCAGTATTTGTGATTAAATTCGCTTCAAAATTATGTCATATTGAAAAATTCTGAAGTGAGAGTTGCTGGGGATGAGCGGATTGACAGCACAATGATGACGTATTTGGTGGAAGAGTTCCCGCTCGTAATAAAAATCGACAGGTCTAAGCGATTCTCAATTTTTTTTTACGACTCCGGAGATAAGCGGGATGATAAGTTTTAGCTGGGACACACTGTATTATGAATGTATTAAGGTTACTCTTGTTATAAATAAAACTTGTTCAGTTATCTTCACTTTGGGTCGTCTATTGATAACTCAGAATTAAGCAGGTTACACAAAAATGCCGGTAGGCAAAAATAACAGAAGTACACAAGTACAGTATCGAAAGTGTAATAATCCTCGTTTCAACGAAGAGATTCTATTTTATAGCTGACGCTCAAGAGACGCATGTTCGTCATTAGGACGCTGTCGCGTGATTATTCTGACCAATAGAAACTTGACATGAATAGTAATATATCTAGCACGATGATAGTCAGCAGTTTGAAGTTCGTTAGTGAAAATGCATGCAGTATCAGCTACAAGTAGAAAAGTAGGATTGTTTGCAATATGACATCTTGAGTGAAAATATAATATGTGAACAGTAATAACAGTAGCACTTCGTGGAGGGTGTGAAGGGTACTTCACAACACTCTCAAAGCAACAAAAATGAAATTGAAAATCAAATGATTTCAATTCATCACTCTATATGAAATAAAACTAATAATCGTCATGTGATATGATCGTTTTGAGAAATTTTCAATGCATTTCTGCATATACACTGGATAATATATGCATATATTGTTGTAGTTTTGGAAATTACCGAAAAAACTTCAAAGGTTGTTTGGCATGAACACTGTTTTCGCTGTGGCATAGAAAGCTTCAAATATGAGGTCATAATCTATATCATTGAATCCACCAAAATTCACCGAAACTCAACTTATATTAGCACAAGGGTGTCTTTTTCATAGTCAGATATTGAATTTTGATCACGTTTCATTTGAAATTATTAAAAAGCAATTGGTATTCAACTGTAATTTTCTCCACTTTTTTTGTACTACCGATAATTAATCATTTATTGTACTATCCTAATTCTGGAATCATACAGGGTTTTAATCAAATACGTTGACAAATTTCGGGAGGTGATTCTTTGAAAGTTTTCAGGACGAAAAGTTTATATAAACATATGTCCTAAACGGCTTGGTTTTCGATTCACAGGGTCCTTTTTTGTGGGTATTAGATCAAATATCTTCCTGTACAAGATTATCTATTTTGTATCCGCGGAAGCTTTTGAATTCGTTACTCACAGAAGATTACTCCAAAAAGTCTTGAAAAAAATGTATTTCTATCATCCTGTATCTCGAAAACCAAGCCGTTTGGGACATATGTTAATTTGAACTTTTCGGCCTGAAAACTTTCAAAGAATCGGCCTTCGAAGTTTGTGAGAATATTTGCTTCTCAAATTTCTTTATGTTTTGCGAAACTGAATCATACAAGTAAATGAAAAACAACAAGAGAACAAAAAGATGATGTTAACATTTTAAATGAATGGGTAGAGTGAAAGTAATAAAGATTTTTACACAATACTAACATTTAATGCTAACAGCTGTTTCGACACACTGTGTCATCTTCTGAACCAGTTATAAACTAAGCTAATTACAGAAGGTCATCTCCTTAAATACTAAAAATAACATTAAGGTAGATAGAGAGGGGTATCAAGGGACATTTGGGAGAGTATGAAAGTGGGTAGGTAGAGGTATCAAGGGGCATTTGAGAAATTACAGATAACATTATTAATGATCGGTGAATCATACAGGTTTATCTGATCATTCAGAACTAAGCTGTTTTTATTACAAAGATGTTTTTTGATTTCTATAGATTCCAATATATTTAATTTTAGGCTTTTCGGTTGAATGTGTAGAATTTCCGGATTTTGTGTGAAATTGTGGCTATTTTCTATGAGGTGATTGGCATAGTTTGAATCTTGTTTTTTTAGCCTGGTTAAAACTACGGCCAGTCTGGCCTATATATAAGGCATTGCAATCGTCGCCCTTGAGCTTGTAGACCCCAGATTTTTTGAATTTGTCCCGAGCTGACTTTGAATTGTTTATAAAGGAATGCAAATTGTTATTTGTCTTGAATGCTACATTTATACCTTGCTTCTGAAGGAAACGAGATATTTTGTTTGTTGAATAACCGAGATATGTTAGGCATGTAAAATGACGGTAACATTGATTATTCCTGTCTCATAATATGTCAGTGACGGCGGAAAAAATATGAAGGGTTGAACGAGGCTTGACTCTGAAAAAAGAAGGACCTTGTGAATTATTTGAGAACTGAATTATTTTGTATCGTGCGTACTTGCCTAATTTGAACTGATTATTGTCGAAAGTGTCGAAGTTGACTCCAAAAATCACCCTGTATTTCGAAAACCAAGCGTTTGTGACATATGTTTATATGAACTTTTCGTCCTGAAAACTTTGTCAACGTACTTAATTAACATCATGTATATTTGTCATTGAAATGACCATCAGCTCTCTACCACAATAATTGTAGGTAGGTACTTTCTTGTGGTGAATCAATAATTCCATTGTCACTTACCAGTTAAAATGCTGCTTCACCATCTTTCTCTATGAAAATCTGTCGTCTTGATTAATCAGAATATTGAGGACAATTCAAACACTAACCTGAATCAGACAACAACAAAATGAACAATCACATTTTGTTTCCATCAACAGATTAGAAATTATCTGCTCTGTAAATTCAGGAAATGAGTCAACATGAATACATGTGTATTATTCGCAATGATTATTCTTTCCAAATGAGTAAAAGTCATAGTTAAAGGCTGAAAATTAAACTCAATTATTATTATTCTTTTTTAATCAAGAATTATGATATTGGGATTAACTCTTTGGGCTTGTGACCGAGAAATCTTGGATTCGGTTCCACGGTCCTCTGTTGCGTTAAAAATTAACAATGCTGCTCCTAAAGTGGCGTAAGGAGTAAGTAACATAGCCTACCCAGAACACGTGGCTAATGACTATTGCAGTCGATGCCAAAAAATAATGATGATATTGATTGCATATACATAATTTATTCACAATTTCGATTGTGTGATATGAAAGTAACTAAAGTAAGTATATCGTTTCCAGGTATTCACCCTTCTGCATGCTACAATATTTTGAATGGCACGACTTCTAAGCGATGTGTCTTTTTTCAGCAGATCAATAATCCGGGAGGTACTGTCACTTTATAATACGTCATCGTGTGATACTCATCATGAAATCAACCGTCTGACCCTCAAGTAGCGTTGGGTTGCAGGGTGATGAATATGAAAAATTAGAAATATTTTTCCAACCACAAGATTTGATTAAGGGCGTTGGGATTGTCATGAACTGAAACTTGAATGTGATGAGCAATGAATGCCATTCATCTTCCGATCTCTGTAAGTCTGAGTACTTGGTGTAAATGTTCCGTTTGAAAATAATTTTCACAAACGTCTTCCTGATCCCAATCGCCACTGCCAATGCACGAACCGAAATATGAAGATGTGACAACACATGTATACAATGATAAATTGGCTAAGGCTTTCGCGGCCGAAATTTTCACTATCACTATTTTGAATCGGGTTTGAAGGCCGTCGTGGTTTGGAATACTTTCCTAACCATCGGAGTAGAACGAAGATGAACAGACCTCTGAAGAAGCTAGCCACTCGCGCTAGCGAAACGTTAGGAAAGTATTCCAAACCACGACGGCCTTCAAACCCGATTCAAAATAGTGATAGAGACATGTATACAATTTTGCACAGGAGTAGGATGTGTTTGATGTGGTTTCCCTGTATTTTCTACATACTAAAAGGTATTGTGACCTGGTTTTCCACGATCAGGAAAACGCTGGAGGTGAAAGGCATTTTGATATTTAACAACAATATCATCCATTTTCTTCAACATCCACTTTTTCTTGTTTATACAACGTGGAAGAATCAATTCAGTCCAATGAATAGTACCCACCAACGAATTAAATTTTCTCGACTTGTGAGGTGAGCAACAACAAACATAAGGGTGCAATTTGGAAAATAAAAGTTAGGGGTGGTTTCTCAGAGGTCGTCTGCATGGTGGTGGAATTTTCTAACCTGAATGGAAGTGCCTTATGGTCTTCTACGACATGCAAAAAACTGAAATATCTGCTGGCCTACAAGCTCTGGGACACCCGGTATATAACCAGGTAGTTTTGGGTTTAACACCCATTATTTTTTAGTTTTAGTTTGATTTCCAACCAATCGGAACGTCCAATTGAGTTAAGTTACCTCGTATAATTTTGATAATACCTGATTATACATAGAATAACCCCACCAATCAGACATTTAAAAATAGTTGAATTTCCATAGTAACCAATTCATATCGCTACACACAAACAAAGTGCGTCGTAAAGTTTTGACGTTTATCTTATCATAGTGTCACTCAAAAAAAAATCGCATCAAATATAATTCGTACTTCAAAATATTTCCGGGTTTTACATCTCAGACTTCCTGTATAATCACCTACAAATCGTGTCAGTTTAAAGGCGCGTTTACACCAAAGTTGACAACAGATTGTTTGTAGAAAACTAAAAGTTGTCAATTAAAAGTTGCTCTTCTCAGATTAGAGCAACAAATGGAAGATTTTATGTAGAAAACTAAAAGTTGCTCTTCTCAGATTCAGAGCAATAAGTGGAAAACTTGTTGCCAAAGAATTAGCGCGAAATGTATAGGCAGTAGTGTCAAGGATGTTGGACGAAGAAGACGCAATTATTGCCGCGGCTGCCTGTGTCATCATAGCCAGCCACTGTACAAGAGGTCCACGAAGATATTGGGGTGAGACCCTCGGATAGTTACAGTGGCAGTGACATGATAGCTGAAAAGATGACGTCGATGCGTTGAGTGATGAGTTGAGGTGCGACGGGAGTTTCAAACACTTTTTGAGAATGACCAGTAATGACTTTGAGTATTTTATTTCTACCTTGACACAAACACAAGGAAAACACACACGAAATCACCGAAAACACCTGCAGCTGAATTACACCCGTGAACTGACGGTCGTGGGTTGAGCAGGGCGGGGGATGCTAGCACCCGACGTCACGTCCGGGGCGCGTGGAGGGGGAACAGTTCTCCACTAGTTTCCTACAAGTTGCTTGCGCAAAGTGTTCTGCAACAAATCCACTTTAGTTGTCAACTTTCTGTGATCTTTACCGACACTCCACGGGAAACCAAAATTTAGTGGAAGATCTCTCCACAAGTGGATGACATAAAAAATTGCTGTATTTTGTAGTAAAAGCAACAAATTGCCGCAACTTGTGGAAATCTTTGTAGAAAACTTAGTGGAAAACTTTGATGTAAACGCGTCTTAACAGAATAAACCTCCCGGTTCGGGGTCGGTTTATTTAAACTGTTAAACTGGCACTCTTTGTAATTATGCAACAAGTTATCGATGTATAATAGCTGACTCTGTAACATCGTTGTAGGCCGAAATTAAAATTCATCTTACCTGGTATTTCCAATTTCCGGGCCAAAATGGGCGTCGCCCCATTTCCATGCTGGAAGGAATTTTTAAATGTCTTTCAATACTTCAATACTTCACCTTTGAGAATAAGCACTATCGACATCAAAGTCATTAAAATATTTTCTAAAAATCTAAAAAAGGAGTCAATATGAGTACGCCTCTGGTAACCATGCGCGACAAATAATTGTTTATTTATATAACTTTAACCAGATATCATTATCGGTTATCTGAAAAAACTCATAGTAGGGTCCTACAGATGTTTATTGCGTGAGAAGAAATATTGGGGAATCCCAGATGTTCGACATTCTACAACAGGTGTTTCACAGAGGAAAATGAATATAAACATGTTAATTATATACTGTAATTTTTAAATATGTCAGGTTTTTGAAGGCAAGAAGTTAATTTTTAATACTTGCAGGATTGAAAACATTTTTCAATACAAATAATCACAATTTTAAAATAATATTGATTTTTTCTTATATATTACTCTTATTCACGGTTGGCGTCAATGTTTTTGTTGGCTTCCGGGTTTTGCCGTGGTTTCCTTCGGTTGAAATCTCCAAACGTTTCAACTGCAACTGCGGCAGTCATCTTCAGTGACGTCGAAGTACTCTTCTTGACGTTTCAACTGAAACTATTTCAGTTGATACGTTGGGAGTTTCTACAGGAATTTATAAAGGCATTGCATACCGTACCTCTTCTATGAACTCATATTAACAACATCAGAATTGTATTATTTTAATGTTAATTCAATTAGGTTATTTTGACAATTCTAATTATTGACAAATCAAGACCTACTCTGATAGGCAGGATTTTAACCTCTGAAATCAAATATTACACATAGTGATGTATTGAGAGAACAGAATCGCCGTTCTAATCTAACATAAAGTATCAAAATAGTCACAATCGTATGTCATATTGATTATTGATTATTCCAGAAAATCATGAAGAAAGCCATCTTCATTCAATATCCATAATTTTATTTTCCTTCTATTATAATGGGAGCTTGAAACACTTCTTAGGTCAGGTGTTGTCAAGCGTCCAGTATTTGAATTTGTTTATATACAGGGTGTTATGTAATAAGTGTCCGATATTTAATAGGACGATTCCTCAGTTATTTATAAGGTAAAAAGTTCATATAAACATGGGTCCGCAAGGCCTTCAGTTTGGAGATAGAGGGTGTTGAAAATTTATTTTTATTTTGGTTTTTCGTGAATAAATTTTGAAATAATGTCGATATTTGAACAAAAAATGGTCGCCGTTTGTCGAGTAATTGCAATGTTTCTTCTCTCAAAGAGTAGTATTGGTAATACCCTTCAAAAATTTTTTGGTTTCATTGTTCCACATCAAACCGTTCAAATTTATCGAGGTATGAGTAGTATTCAGATCCACATTTATATTTTATATTTCGAATTTAAATAGCAAAAAAATATTAACGGAATTCAAAAAAAATTAGATGGTTGTAAAGAGAATGGAATTTCCTTTTCGACGATGTGCCACTTGACCCCCTATTTAAAAATGTTGAGTTGCTGGGCCCCCCCGCGTCCCCTATTGAGCTATCACCATATTTTTTATTTCAGAAAGTAGTATTATGTCGCTGATGCCGCCAAAGTTCAAGGTAAAAAAGCACTTGAAAAAATGAAGAAAAACTCACAACAGTTCGAGCAATCCACTCAGACGATAGTAGCTACCATGTCCTCAGGTTTACCATCATCATTAGTTTCCATCCATATGGAAATTTATCAATGCCTTAAAAAAATAAAACAGCCTAAATCGGTTGAAAATAGAGCAACTAATAGCCCTGGACGAATGCAACCCCAAAAGAAGATGTATGGAGACACTGCTAAAATAATAAAAACAGTGGTCGCTGATTACAACAAACCAGTTTTAGAGTACCTGCCAGGCATTGCACACAATTTTCAATTGCAAGTGTAAATAGTCTACATCGTGTAATTTTTTTTATTTTGACAAACTTCTGTTTTTATTAATAATACTTTGCGACCAGTTGTCTCAGTGTCCAATTGTCGCCGCGTCCAACTGTCGCGATGTCCAATTGTCGCCGCGTCCAACTGTCGCGACGTCCAATTGTCGCCGCGACCAATTCTCCGCGTCCAATTCTCTTGCGCTCAATTGACCGCGTCCAATTGTCGGTAATGGTGATAGAGCAAATACTTTTTCGCCATAAATTCAAATTATTAAATTCGAATTGAGGAAAAATGTTTGAGTACATCGTGTTTTTTTCAGGAAATACGCTCTTAACGATATCAGATTATTATTGAATCAAATATTTTTTGTATAAACTGTTTGTTTATCACGTTTCTATTTGTTAGTTAACATGGGAAAATTGTTTGGCTGATACCTAATAATGATAGCATGACAAACTGTATTAATGTCATTTTTTTCTATCAAAATTGTCTCTGATTTCGCCAGAAGATCAATTCTTCATTGCGAAAAAAGCATTTTGCCATGTAGCACCAGAAATAACTATTTGCACACACATAACGATATATAAAACGCTCACCGCCTGATACTCCGTCAGCTCTTTCCTTTAAAATTGTTGGGAAAGTTTCACGAAATCCAACATTCAACGTGAATTTGCATACCGTTATGGAACGGATATAAGTTTCATATGCTCTCGGTTTGCCGGGAAAGCAGGCTAGGCGTGTGCAGTTGTTACCCCTTACAAATTTCCTTTTGAATACATCCCGCATTTGAAAGTTTTATCGTGCAAGGAAACCGTCGTTTGAAGAATATGTAAGGTCTTCCTCTCGCATATACAGTGCGTGTCAACGGTCTTTTTTTCCACCTTTCTCCGTCGACAGTAATACCAATAAAATTTGTGGTAGCTCTTTGGAAACAAATGGACAAAATTTGTACATATAATATAGGAATTAAACCAACCAAAACACAAACACCTTTTAATAAGCAGTTTCTCAAAACAAAGCACTTGTATACAAAAGTTGATAATCAAAGTATTGATTCAAGAAACAGGAACTACAAAAACACCAAAACAAGGTACAGCTTGACAAATCTTACTATGCCTCTGAATATTGGGTGCGTATTAGAGCAACCGGTCAGCGTCCTTGTCTCAGAGGCACCGTTAGATTTGCCAAGTTGCACACATAAAAATTACTTCAAAATAGTACAGTAACCACAGACAAAATGTAAGAAGCCACAAGTGAAGAATGAATCGTAGCAATTCGAAACTCGACACATGACTTCTTGACATCATATACTGTTAGAAAAAAAAATGGTTACCAAAATCTAAGGGGTGAAATCCAAAAAAATTTTTATTTAAAAAAAATATATTTTTTTGCTGTTGTTTCGGAAAGTATAAGATTTATCATGAAACAATTTCAACAAGGCGAAAGATAATTCAATTCTCCACAAGAAATATACTCAGTAATTTCTCACAAAATGCACTCGTTTTTTCAAAAAGCCTGATTGTATTCCAATATAAAATTTCAGGATCGCCTTAACCAGCCACTGAAATTTCCGGCAGGGCCAGAAATTAGATTTGTCATAACTTTGCTAAAAATTATAGTAGAAGGAAAAGAAAAAGTGTATATCGTTCCTGAAGACTTGTACTTCCTCATGCAGATATAACATGTGAGTATCTGAGTATCCAAAATGTGTTTTGTCCCATTTCACATAACCATAACCCTTCTATAATATTAACAAAAGATCCGAAAATCATGGATATTTTAGTTGATATGAAATAGTTATACTGAAGCAGGAATCAGTACCCTCCTTGGACCATATGCAACGATTTTAAACTAGTGAGACACGTCTCACTTAGACATGCCAAGAAAAAAATTGGGTTTTACTCCTGCCTCAGTTTTCAACTCACCCATAGTCCCGGTAATTTCTTCAGTAAATGTTGAAAATAATCTCTCATACACATCCTACATGAAAAATGAAGTATGTGATTTCAAGCACTTCACAATAGTGTTATCAAACATATATGCAGAATATGAATAAGCGATTATTTTCAACATTTACTGAAGGGAATGGTGATTTTATGGGTAAGTTGAAAATGAAGCAGGAGTAAAACAAAGTTTTTTTTTACATGTATAAGTGGGACCCGTCACACTACTTTAAAATTGTTGCATATAGTCCAAAGAGGGTTATTGGTTGCTGCTTCAGTATAATAATTCCATATTTACTAAATTATTCATGATTTTTGGATCATCCGCAAACATCTCCGTGAAGTGCGACAAAAAACATTTTAGGTACTCAAATACTCCCATATTATACAGGGTGTTTCAAAATTCAGTATCAAGAATTAGGGGGCGTACATTTCAGGTCAATATAAGACTTCATTTCCTATAAACATATGCCCGCAACTGCTTAATTTCTAAGATACAGGGTGTTGACATTTAACAAAAATGATAATGATACGCTACTGTTTTTTTTAAATGAATATTATATTTTTATGACTGTCCTCTCTCTATTCATAAAAATGGTCCCTTGACTTTTTTCCCTACGAAGAACAGTTTTCGATTTAAAACGCAAAATGAGACATACAAAAAATCGCATAGGTACAAGCGAATGACGACCTTTTATTATTTAAATCGAAAAAATAGAAGACAATTATGAAAATGATACTAATTTGGCAAAAAAAAACAGTAGCGTATCATTATTTTGATCAAAAATGACAGAGCATGTTTACAGAGACGCCACTGATGAAAATTAAAAAACGATCGCCATGGAAAAAATGTATTTTTATGTGTACTTTGCATGTACCAAAATTAAAAAGAAAAACCAAAGTGGTTTAGAGATATTGAAAAAGAACTGATTTTTTTGTTAAATTTCAACATCCTGTATCTCAGAAATAAAGCGGTTGCGGACACATGTTTATGAGAAAGAAAGTCTTTTTTTGACCTAAGAAACTCGCCCCTGAAATCTTGATACTGAATTCTGAAACACCCTGTATATGTATGAGAAGATAGGAGTCAGAAACGATATGAACTTTTTCTTTTCCTTCTCCGATCATTTCTAGCAGAGTTATGACCAATCGAATATTCGGCTCCGCCAGAAATTTCTGCGGCAAATACTAGTTATATATTTTTAACGAAAAAAAAAAATGTTCCACCCCTGGAATCTTGGTAATCAATTTTTTTTTTCGTGTTTATCATGGTTCCATCTACTAGTATACCAAGTTTGGTGGTGCTATAATCGATTCTTGTCTCAAAACCCATTCGTACTGGATTACTCGACCATTTTGAAACATCTACGAATATGAATTAGATTGAGTACATATCTTGTATTGCCGTCTCGTAGCGTAACATTTCGTAGCGTTGACGTTGAAATAAAAATTTACTTTTTGTTTCTACATTCCCAACAACTTTTACTGAGCTAGGAATCATTTCATACCTGATATTTTTGTAAACTTCACCTCGGAATTGGTTGATATTCTTTTCATTATATAAAGCGACAATGTGAAAAATATTAGTATTCATAATAGAAATAATTCCAACAACAAAATAGTCAAACGATTTTATTTGATCGTAAAAAAAAACAAGGTACTGGATATAGCTATCAATATTCGAAACATATACCTACATTATATTTTGCATCACTTTCAAGAATATGTAACCCTGCTATGTACATAAACAAAAAAATCTCCGCCCCAAAAATAAGTGGCGTTTTTTTACAAATCTTTTGTTCAAGTTTATTCACATTATCATCATGCTTCGAGAAGTTCTACATTTTCTCTTTTTCGACGTGTTTGCCTGGTCAAATCCTTGTACAAATAAATCATCATCAGTAGAACTATAACAACTAAAAGTATGACCATGGTTGTGAATAGTCCCTGATTGTTTTGTTCATTGCCTGAAAACTTTTGAACATCACTAGGTCTCCTGGAAATAATATCATTCGAGTTTCTTAGGTTTTCTAAATATTTGTAAAAATAACTGTTTTTAAAATCCTTATTGAAATATTGGTACATGCCACTATTGAAAAAATTTTTATTAACATCATCGTCAGCTTTTTTCAATTCGTTCAAATATTTGACAAAGTTACTGTTTTTGAAATCGTTATCAAAATACTGAAACATACGTTTACTGAACTCTATAGTGAAATTCTCGTTATCCTTCAAACCCTCTAAATATTTGTAGAACTTGCTATTCTCGAAGTCCTCATTGAAATAATCAAAAATTGTCGTTTCATTGAATTTAGGCAAATTCATCCCATGAAAATTCTCCAAGTATTTGTAAAAGTTGCTGTTCTTGAACTCGTTGTTGAAGTAATCGTTCACCACTGACTTTTTCAAATCGCCGTTGGCCAACTGTTGCAATTTTGAAAGTATAATATTTTCAAATTCGGAATTGACATCACTTGTTTCAGAAGACGAAATTCGGGAATTTCCATCTTCAGAACAAGAAATGCCGTGAATGTTTGTTACGTTTTTTCCCTGCCATATTCTATATAAATTTCTCTTCTTCTGAAATAGTGCAACACATCTATCAATTTATTGCAAGAAAAATCATTATTTTCAAAAGAAATAAAGGATAACTTTGGTAGATCTTCCAGGAGTTTTATACCATTTAGAATGGCGATGTTGTTTGATTGTATATAAAGAGTGGTTAAGTTCAAAAGTGGATGCAAAAACCTATTTAATGTAGTTAATTTGTTGTGTGATATATCTAGAACTTGCAAGTTTTCCAAATATTCGAAAGTGCCAAATTGAAATTGTTGAATCTGGTTATGAGATAAATTCAGAGCAGTTAAATGATCCAAATCGGAAAATAATCCTGTTGGAATGGATGAAATATTGTTGTGTTGGAGATTCAAATACTCCAGATTTCTCAAGTTGGAAAAAATTCCGGCATCTAATTCTGAAATATTGTTATAACTGACATCAAAATGAACAATCGAAAAGCTGGAACAGTCCTGTTTCTTCAAAAGTGTAACACTATTTTTACTAATGTTGAGTGACAAGAAGTCGAAAGGGCAGAAGCTGAGTTCTTTGATGTTGTTACCAAAGACATCCAATTTATCTATTTTTGAAGAAACTGAACGAACATCAATATTTGATAAAATGTTAAAACTCAAGTCGACATGCTCCACTAATAGTATATTCGGGTCCAGTATGGCGTTTTCGAAGGAGATTAAGCGATTTGATGATAAATTTAACTTCTTCAGGTTTATCACCCCAGTAAGAGAATCGGCACTAATATTTTGAATTATGTTT
This sequence comes from Chrysolina haemoptera, assembly GCA_958298965.1. Lineage (NCBI taxonomy): Eukaryota > Metazoa > Arthropoda > Insecta > Coleoptera > Chrysomelidae > Chrysolina > Chrysolina haemoptera. Next base: position 14,308,894 of record OY282602.1, on the reverse strand, counting down.
TTGGACAAATCCAGAACCTCCATGTTGGTCAAGGAGTTGAATATTCCTATTCCTATTACTTTTAGCATATTTCCAAAAAGATACAGTTCTTTCAGAGAATGAAGGGAGTTGAAGGCACCTGGTGTCAATTTTTCCAAATGGAGGTTGCTAATTCGCAGAACAGTGAAGGTCGAAAATCCTTTGAAGGCGGCTGAAGGAACAACGGAAATATTTGAATTGGAAATTGTTAGCACTTGAGTGCAACCTTCGCAATCATAATCTATTGTTGCTCTCTCTTTTATCCATGTAACGGGTAGTTCAACTTCTTTGCAATCAACTGTCAAGTCGGTCGGTACCACAATTATTGTTGCATATACATAGCCTCCTGTATTTTCATCGTAATGTTCAGGCACATGTTTTGTATAAGTTTTATATGACTCATGACAAACTCCTGCACACCTTTGGAAGAGCTGTATAGTTAAAAAAGTCTGTAGTATCGTTCTGAGCCTGGAACCGAAAATGGAATATTAGTTTGAATATAAAGCCAACGAATGTATAGGTGATGCAAAAATATCAAAAAGAATATTTGTTAGTCATCTTCCATGTCATCGATCAGTTATTCACATTCAATTGAGGTATTCTAGAAATAATCTCCGAAGCGTATGAAACTTGAAAAATAACACAAATTTCTAGCATCTTTTCTCTACCTATTATTTATATAATATTAAACTAAAAAGGGAAAAATAATATTTAGTGCATGAAAACAATGAACTTTTGAAAATTTTGATATTTTCTCAAAATTTGAAGATTTATTTGAAGTCTCAAGCTCTTAAGAAAATATTTGTATAAATGAATACTACCACTTATTACCAATTGCTTTCCATAGCCAATGTTCTTCTCCAACCCCTAACAGTTTCATGAAGACTGAGTAGAAAAGTTGAGTTTTTTCTATCTCTATCGCTATCCGTAAGGGAGATGTTTCCCGAATCACCAAAATTTTGGGAATATCACCATTCAAATAATAATAAATTTTGACTTATTATAGAATCTTCAAACTGAAACCAATGAAATCCATGAAAGCGTTACCAGTATTTTCAAAATCCTACTGACAAAAATTCATCATTCATGCGCATACTTTTAAAATTAGTTCCATCACGAAATGTTCAATTTTATATATATACTTCATTTTAATCAGAAATAATTTACAATAACAGAATAATATTCTTTCGAAAAAAAAATTATATAATGGCTGAACCAGATTTCGGAACACAAGTATTCAATATTATAAACTTACATTTCAAAAGTTTCTTCACTGCCACACAAAAACGCTCAATAAACCACTTCAAGTAAAGTTATTTCAGTGTCGTAAAAAACTTCTCTTGATTAATATTCAGGAAGGTTGACACCACATATCATCAACAAGGCTCGAATTTCATTATTCATCTCTCGATAAAGGATGAAAATTGCATAATCGTCAATTTTATCTGGGTTTCCTGCATGCATTTGATAATTTTTAACCAATTTCGTGTCATGTTTAATGCGTCTTTCAAACCGCGTGGGCTCGTGATTTATTTTCTTTTTGGTCTGTTCTGATACATCTACTCTAGTTTTCTAATGATTTTTCATAACGGAAGTATTTGTCGAATGATTTGTTTTTACAAAATATGTCATTTATAGGCCAGTCATCATTTTCTTCAGGTTAGAAGCCCAGTGCATCCGTTGCATGATATAAGTCTCGGATAATGTGGACCCTGATTTGAGCATGAACAGAATGCGTGTTTACATTACGCAGCATGAGGCAGCCTGAGCTTGGATCGAGCAGCACATGTGCTCATTCGGTGCTCATGCGAAACGAATACTCTGGTTATTACAGAGATTTTGAATTTAACTTGGATATTGATGAGTATGGATATTTGCACCTCGACTGACTGCGGATCGGTGCCCATGCGGTGCTCTTGTGCCAGGAGACACCACGCAGTCTGATGCAGCCTGAGCTCAGCCTGAGCTTGAACCGAACTGCTCATGTGCTCATTCGGTGCTCATGCGCAACGAATACTCTAGTTATTACAGAAATTTTGAATTTAACTTGGATATTGATGAGTATGGATATTTGCACCTTAACTGACTGCGGATCGGTGCCCATGCGGTGCTCTTGTGCCAGGAGACACCACGCAGTCTGATGCAGCCTGAGCTCAGCCTGAGCTTGAACCGAACTGCTCATGTGCTCATTCGGTGCTCATGCGCAACGAATACTCTAGTTATTACAGAAATTTTGAATTTAACTTGGATATTGATGAGTATGGATATTTGCACCTTAACTGACTGCGGATCGGTGCCCATGCGGTGCTCTTGTGCCAGGAGACACCACGCAGTCTGATGCAGCCTGAGCTCAGCCTGAGCTTGAACCGAACTGCTCATGTGCTCATTCGGTGCTCGTGCGCAACGAATACTCTAGTTATTACAGAAATTTGGAATTTAATTTGGATATTGATGAGTATGGATATTTGCACCTCGACTGACTGCGGATCGGTGCCCATGCGGTGCTCTTGTGCCAGGAGACACCACGCAGTCTGATGCAGCCTGAGCTCAGCCTGAGCTTGAACCGAACTGCTCATGTGCTCATTCGGTGCTCATGCGAAACGAATACTCTAGTTATTACAGAGATTTTGAATTTCATTTGGATATTGATGAGTATGGATATTTGCACCTCGACTGACTGCGGATCGGTGCCCATGCGGTGCTCTTGTGCCAGGAGACACCACGCAGTCTGATGCAGCCTGAGCTCAGCCTGAGCTTGAACCGAACTGCTCATGTGCTCATTCGGTGCTCGTGCGCAACGAATACTCTAGTTATTACAGAGATTTTGAATTTAACTTGGATATTGATGAGTATGGATATTTGCACCTCGACTGACTGCGGATCGGTGCCCATGCGGTGCTCTTGTGCCAGGAGACACCACGCAGTCTGATGCAGCCTGAGCTCAGCCTGAGCTTGAACCGAACTGCTCATGTGCTCATTCGGTGCTCATGCGCAACGAATACTCTAGTTATTACAGAAATTTTGAATTTAACTTGGATATTGATGATTATGGATATTTGCACCTTAACTGACTGCGGATCGGTGCCCATGCGGTGCTCTTGTGCCAGGAGACACCACGCAGTCTGATGCAGCCTGAGCTCAGCCTGAGCTTGAACCGAACTGCTCATGTGCTCATTCGGTGCTCGTGCGCAACGAATACTCTAGTTATTACAGAGATTTTGAATTTAACTTGGATATTGATGAGTATGGATATTTGCACCTCAACTGACTGCGGATCGGTGCCCATGCGGTGCTCTTGTGCCAGGAGACACCACGCAGTCTGATGCAGCCTGAGCTCAGCCTGAGCTTGAACCGAACTGCTCATGTGCTCATTCGGTGCTCATGCGCAACGAATACTCTAGTTATTACAGAGATTTTGAATTTAACTTGGATATTGATGAGTATGGATATTTGCACCTCAACTGACTGCGGATCGGTGCCCATGCGGTGCTCTTGTGCCAGGAGACACCACGCAGTCTGATGCAGCCTGAGCTCAGCCTGAGCTTGAACCGAACTGCTCATGTGCTCATTCGGTGCTCGTGCGCAACGAATACTCTAGTTATTACAGAAATTTGGAATTTAATTTGGATATTGATGAGTATGGATATTTGCACCTCGACTGACTGCGGATCGGTGCCCATGCGGTGCTCTTGTGCCAGGAGACACCACGCAGTCTGATGCAGCCTGAGCTCAGCCTGAGCTTGAACCGAACTGCTCATGTGCTCATTCGGTGCTCATGCGCAACGAATACTCTAGTTATTACAGAAATTTTGAATTTAACTTGGATATTGATGATTATGGATATTTGCACCTTAACTGACTGCGGATCGGTGCCCATGCGGTGCTCTTGTGCCAGGAGACACCACGCAGTCTGATGCAGCCTGAGCTCAGCCTGAGCTTGAACCGAACTGCTCATGTGCTCATTCGGTGCTCATGCGCAACGAATACTCAAGTTATTACAGAGATTTTGAATTTAACTTGGATATTGATGAGTATGGATATTTGCACCTCAACTGACTGCGGATCGGTGCCCATGCGGTGCTCTTGTGCCAGGAGACACCACGCAGTCTGATGCAGCCTGAGCTCAGCCTGAGCTTGAACCGAACTGCTCATGTGCTCATTCGGTGCTCGTGCGCAACGAATACTCTAGTTATTACAGAAATTTGGAATTTAATTTGGATATTGATGAGTATGGATATTTGCACCTCGACTGACTGCGGATCGGTGCCCATGCGGTGCTCTTGTGCCAGGAGACACCACGCAGTCTGATGCAGCCTGAGCTCAGCCTGAGCTTGAACCGAACTGCTCATGTGCTCATTCGGTGCTCATGCGCAACGAATACTCTAGTTATTACAGAAATTTTGAATTTAACTTGGATATTGATGATTATGGATATTTGCACCTTAACTGACTGCGGATCGGTGCCCATGCGGTGCTCTTGTGCCAGGAGACACCACGCAGTCTGATGCAGCCTGAGCTCAGCCTGAGCTTGAACCGAACTGCTCATGTGCTCATTCGGTGCTCGTGCGCAACGAATACTCTAGTTATTACAGAGATTTTGAATTTAACTTGGATATTGATGAGTATGGATATTTGCACCTCAACTGACTGCGGATCGGTGCCCATGCGGTGCTCTTGTGCCAGGAGACACCACGCAGTCTGATGCAGCCTGAGCTCAGCCTGAGCTTGAACCGAACTGCTCATGTGCTCATTCGGTGCTCATGCGCAACGAATACTCTAGTTATTACAGAAATTTGGAATTTAATTTGGATATTGATGAGTATGGATATTTGCACCTCGACTGACTGCGGATCGGTGCTCTTGTGCCAGGAGACACCACGCAGTCTGATGCAGCCTGAGCTCAGCCTGAGCTTGAACCGAACTGCTCATGTGCTCATTCGGTGCTCATGCGCAACGAATACTCAAGTTATTACAGAGATTTTGAATTTAACTTGGATATTGATGAGTATGGATATTTGCACCTCGACTGACTGCGGATCGGTGCCCATGCGGTGCTCTTGTGCCAGGAGACACCACGCAGTCTGATGCAGCCTGAGCTCAGCCTGAGCTTGAACCGAACTGCTCATGTGCTCATTCGGTGCTCATGCGCAACGAATACTCAAGTTATTACAGAGATTTTGAATTTAACTTGGATATTGATGAGTATGGATATTTGCACCTCGACTGACTGCGGATCGGTGCCCATGCGGTGCTCTTGTGCCAGGAGACACTACGCAGTCTGATGCAGCCTGAGCTTGAACCGAACTGCTCATGTGCTCATTCGGTGCTCATGTGAAACGAATGATCTAGTAAATACGCACCTTAAGTATTCCTGTGCGTACCCAGTACTCACAAAAACTCAGTGATTGGACAGGAATGTTGGAGATTACTTTACAGGTCCTTTTTTCATCGATGGTAAGGTACGTATTCACTAGACGATTCGTTCCGCATGAGCACATGAGATGCTCGTCAAGCTCAGGCTGCTCGGTTCAATTCCAGGCTGCGTAGTGGATTTTGGCACATGAGCATCGCATATTAACCATGCCAAGTTTTATTTTACACGGTGAAAGAATATAAAAATGGCAGCCCGAAAGTGATATCGTTGTCACCCAGTATACTAATAAGCTCTTCATGACCCATAATATACCGTAACTATACTACAAATAATTTACGATACCACCCAATTAAAATCAGCATCGATTTTGTTCTGCCCCATAAAGAAAGACAAAAACCATTATATATTTATGTTTATTCCCGGTGTAGTTGTAATAATTAAAGAGAAAGCTCGGTGTAGGGAGTTCAAGAATTCGGGGAAAGAGTAACCATAAATAAAGCAGCCAATCTTATCGAGTAAATAATCGTTGTAGGAACCGCCGATTTGAAAATAATCTCCGAAGAGAGAAAGATTTATTAAAAGATCCCCATTTCCTCTTTCTTTCAGGCTGTGATTATCCGAGATAGGATATATCTTTGCCTCTGAGTGGGCTGTTTTAAGTTTCCCACAGCCGAGCACGTTTGTTACGGGGCGCAATGGATTGGCTTCCGGAAGGTCCGTAATCAATTGAAGGTTTTATTTTTCTCGTGCTCCGCCTGAGTCGGCAAACTTCTATTTTCTTCTGTGTAGGGTAAGACACCGAAAAAAAAAATAAAGATTTTGATTCCAGCAAGGGTTTCATAACTCTACTAGAATAATTGTTGATTGTATACTCAAGACAGTCCTAGTCTGAAGTCTCTGTATATAAAAGTGCTAGGAATCGCACGTTAAAAGGTAAGACCTCGTTAATCGGCTCGCACAAGTTTCGACTTTTGAGGGCTGCCGTTCGTAAGGGGACGACAGCTGGTTAACGGAAAAAACAATTTTAACAATTTTAACAATACAATATAGGCTTGTTCATTGAAGACTGTTCCAGTTGATCGAGATCACTTTCACATATGTTCATCTCTCTCTAACACTTGTACTTCAATTGTCTCTCTTTTGAAAATATCAGCTTCAAGCAAGTAGAGCAATCAGAGTACGTAACGACAATATAGTGTGTTAATGTCAGATAAAAAAAATTATATATTATTATTCTTCTTGTCATTAAGTTGTTCTAACAAGAACTGTACACTCGCTCATTTACGACAGGTGGGCCCAGCTGAGCACTAAAAGAATTTCAATATTAGTCGAACAAGTTATAGAAAAGAACCATCAAAAAGTGACAGTTATGATACCTGGAAACTCCATGGGACTATGTTCCAGGCACAAATAAAATCAGAGCTCATAGGTACTAATTATTTTACCTAACGAACTGAAACAAAAAAAATTGCTATACCTCTTAGGACATTTGGGACCGAGGGGAAAACCGCTGAGAATATTGTGTACACTAATTCCCAAAAATCGTAAGTAATGCCAATAATACCCAAGTAATTCCTGAGTGATACCCAGTAATTCCAGAGTAATACCCAGTAATTCCCGAGTAATACCCCCTAAGAAATGCCAGTAATGCCCGTCAGAAAAGTAATAAAAATATTAAATTGTGGGTAAAATTCCGTTTATCGGGCGCCACAAGCTATCAAAATTTTTTTTGTGTCACTTACGTATTTTGGTCTTATGAACAAAAAATCCAAATGAAACATTCGGCGGACTCAAGTAATTTCGGAGATACGGCCTATTTTTGTATTTTCACTGGCATTTTTTAGAGACGTTCCTAACGCGGAAAAAACACTCAATAAGTCTCCTTCTTTTCACCAGCCTGATATACACGTCCTGCTTCTTTCGTCTCACGCTTTTTTTCATTGGAAACGGTACTTTTTTTTAAATGTGTTTTTTTCTAATCATGTCGGAGACAATAAGCTAGCGAATATGTCAGAAAGGTATAGTGAATTTTATGTATGGTTGATGTTGGTAACACTGAAATCAATTATTGCCAACATTTTAGATTTATTAATAGCTGCGTTTTTTGTGATGATAGGTGACAGCTCCAGGTCCAATCGCATTAACCAGGAAAGATTGGATCTGTGTGCAGTTAGGTCTGGACGTAACGAAGGCGAGCCTATTTTAATTTAAGTTTTAGATAAGGTACGAGATAAGGGCGAGCAAAGCGAGCCTAACCTAAACCAAAACGTGAATAAAAATAGGTGCTCCCTGCGCTCGCCGTTGATAGGCTCGCTTCGCTCGCTCATACAAAATTTTTTTTATTGGTTGAAAAAATGCTCTGCTTGGTTGAATTTTTATCACACCTACCAATTCAACCAATAAAATCATTATCATACCATCGGATCCTCGGATATCGTATGCATGAAAATCCGGCCTTCCGTCCTGACCTAACTGCACAATTTTTTCTGGTTAATGATTTTTTTTTAAGTTTCCAATGAAAAAAAATGGTGAGACGGAGAAAGCAGTATGTGTATATCGGGCTGGTGAAAAGAAGGAGACTTATTGAGTGTTTTTTTTCGCGGATAGGAACGTCTCTAGTAAATGCGTCAAAATCCAAAAATAGGCCCCGTATCTCCGAAATTACTTGAGACCGCCGAAAATTTCATTTGGATTTTTTGTTCAAGAGACCAAAACACGCAAGTACCAAAAAATTTTTTGATAGCTTGTGGCGCCCGATAAACGGAATTTTACCAAATCTTGTCTCAATGTTCGGTTTGTTTGTCAAGTACAAGACAAATGACTTTTTTGACGTCTTTTTTTTTAACTTCACCGATTATTGTAATTTCCATGTAATGCTCGAGTAATACCCAATAATTCCTAAGTAATTTCTCTAATATCCGAGTAATACACCAGTAATACCTGTAATGCCCAATAATTTTCAAGTTATGCCACTAATTCCGAACTAATACCCGAGTAATGCCCCTAATTCCTGCTAATACCCGAGTAATACAACAGTAATACCTGTAATGCCCAATAATTTTCAAGTAATGCCACTAATTCCGAACTAATACCTGAGTAATGCCCCTAATTCCCGCTAATACCCTAGTAATACTCAGTAATACCTGTAATGACCAATAATTTTCAAGTAATGCCACTAATTCCCAACTAATACCAGAGAAATGCCCCTAATTCCCGCTAATACCCGAGTAATACCTGTAATGCCCAATAATTTTCAAGTAATGCCACTAATTATCAACTAATACCAGAGTAATGCCCCTAATTCCCGCTAATACCCGAGTAATACCACTAATACCCAGGACATGTACACCAAAATTCCCCAGAGGTTTCCGCCTCGATTATTATTATCTAGCTGGGTTATTAAGGCATAGCATAACTAAAGAGAACCCGTTGTCCAATAAACAGGAAAACAAACTAGTAAATTGAGTTATACAATAAATACTAGAAGGGTACACTGAGCCTTTACGATTAACTGACCCTTAAATATAAAACCAGTTACTCATTAATTGATCACAGTGAAGACGGCCTTCAGTTTTTTAAATAGGAACAATAATAGGAACATACGCTCTCGTTCAATTACATGACTCAAAAACAAAATCGAAATGTAATAGTAATGGAAAAATGTAAAAAAAAAAAAAATTCTTGAAATTCATTGCTTTTGAATAATTTTTCATCTTCAACACTACGCAAGATTTCAATGTACCAGCTACCAAATGGAAAACACTATTGAATAAAGAGATTCAAATTGAAGATGAATATTTCACGAGTTTCTCGACCAGAACGTCATCTCGAGATCGGGAAATATGTTCTCTTGGGAAATGCAAAACTTGGTGTCAGTTCTGAAAAAACTCCCCTTTCATATCATTCCGATGCACTTCAGTGGGTTTCCTCGAGATCGACAAGTCTAATAGGTTTTCTGTCAATTCGTTAAGAGAAAATTCATGTGTTTTTATAAAAATTGAAATGAACCATAGAAAAAGTGTGGTATATCTACTAGATAATTCATATTTTTTACCTCTTAAGAAATGAAGAAATAATTCGTACTATAGTTGATACCGAAAAAAAACATCCATTTCTGGAAAAAAATTACTAAATAATTTATTTGTTTTACCTCTCAAGAAATAAAGAAATAATTTGTACTATAATTGATATCAAAAAATACATCAATTTCGGAACAAAAAAAACTGAAAATGCCTCCAACTGCGAATGATTAATTTTTTCATCATAAACGAGAATAAATTTGTCTACTTATATTTCCCTCGTCTGTCGAATGTATTCGCTGCTAAACCGTTTTCGTTTCTTTTTGAATAAACTGCATGGTTCTTTTATGAGTCATGAGCACAAAGCTCTGAATATCTGAACGTCTGAATGTATGAAATGAATGTATCTCTTACCGGAGACTCGGAGTGCTTCTTCCTCTACTCGGAAGATGGTGAGGCATAGACAACGTTTCATAGCGCGGGATCACAGTAGATAGAAAAATAGCTAGACACGGTATGATCATGATGCGAGTTGTGATATTACGGACGAGGAATAGATGGTACCAAAGCTGTCTGCACAGATCTACCCCTTTTCGTTTCTGTGATAAAGGAATGTTTTAATTCACATATTTTTCTATTAGCAGTTGAAAATTTCTGTATGTTTTACATATAATGATCCATTAGATTATTTACTTCATATGGCATATGGAACGTGCCAGGAACAATCTCGCAGAATATCAATGATTTTTCTTTAAATAATCAGGTGACTGCTATAAAACCTCATACGTTCTCATTTATTTTCAAACTGCACGACCTCATAGAAAGATATAGCATTCATTCCAGGAATCGCTAATAGAGACGGATAACAGTCCAAAACACATTCAAATATCATAGATTCACGTTAAGAAATGCCATTAGAAATTAAAGGAATATGTATCTGTAATTGATGAATATCTAATATGGCTCTGTACGTATTTGCGGTTTCAGTATCCAACTTGCATGTCATATATTTTCTTGTATATTTTTAATCAGTTCCTATGAGACATTTTTGGCAGGGTATTTTACCTTCCGATTTGAGGGATGCAGTTCTCTTTTATGAATCAAATTGTTTGAAATTACTTACTTGCATTTTTTTATAGACATTCAGAAACTTCACATTTGAATTTCTTTATGGTACTAGGACTTTTTGAACTTCATTATGGTCCTTGGCCCATACTAATAGTTTTTTTCTACGTTCATGCAAAAAACAAAACTTTATTATTGAACTATATTTGGTGGAAAAACTGTCTCTTCATTGAACTAAGTGCAATAAAGACTTTATTGCACTCATCTGTCATTCTACTATAGCGTTCTGTCATCATGACAGACATAAACTTTCAAGTCGACGCCAAATTTAGCCCATTTTCTGTGAGATTGTATCACGTTTTAAATAGTTGCATGTTTCATCATATTCATTATATAATGGACTATGAAATTAAAAGAAAATGCAATTTGTTAAAAATAAAATTATTTCCTTCGAATATCATCTGAATTACACAAAATGTTTTGGCAGATAGATTTAAACAAACAATGTCTTCCTTACAGTTTAGTGCCACCTAAATAAAACATTTTTTGGTTTTTGCATGAACGTAAAAAAAATATTGTATATAACTAGTGCAAAAAGAGTTTATTGCACTCGACGTGTTACTCGGCCTGATGGCCTCGTTGGACAATTTCACGTCGAGTGCAATAAAAACCTACTTTTTGCACTTGTTGCATAAATAACTATTATGCATCAAGTGCAATAAACAATTTATGCACGTGTTCCATACAACATTTTTTCTACGTTCATGCAAAAAGAATACGGCACTAGGTATTTGAAAATGAAAAGCGCAACTCGATTTGCATTTCACTAGTGCACTAAAGAACTTCTCTTTCCACTAAATATAGTTCAATAAAGTTTTGCTTTTTGCAAGAATGTAGAAAAACTTCATTATGTCACTAAAATACATTGAAATAATGATGTTATCATTACATCACAGTAGTGATATGTTTGATATCTTTTTGTACAAATATTTCATTATGAAATAAATTAATACTGTGCAATAGACTTTTTTTTCATCCGATGAATGAAAAAATTCATGGACAAGTAACAAGTCAATTCATCTGAAAGAGTTAATACTGTTGAGAAATTACCGTCTAGTTCCTATCGATTCAAGCAAAAATATCAATATTTGAAAACACTACATATAATAACCATCTTACGTATTCAATAATTCTCAATCAGTCGTTATTTTCACAATAATCCCAAACATTACATTAACCCTGATATTTAGAGAGTTTCTGAGTGAGCCTTAACTTTGGATACCTATCAAACCTGAAACCAAGAAGAAGTATCCAAGAGTAACTTATAAGCTACAACTACAGACTAAAGTAATAAGCAGCAGCTTCGAACTATGCCGCAGCATTCTTGTTCTAGAGAGGTATTTCACGTGTGGTTACGGTAATTCTTGATATGAAGTGACGTTCGCGCTTGGAGAAGATGAAAGTGGAATCTCGAGGTGAAAGGTGTATGTATTATGTATAATGGGTGAGTAAAATTTGACATCAGAATTATAGAAAATGGAAAGAGATAGAAGCAAAACTAGTATACAATCTAGTAATTTCATGAAAAACTGGTTTCGAATTATCACCAGTTACCTATACACTTGTTTGTACTAACATAGCTGAAACCGAGAAGACATGCGCGCACATAATGCGCATTCGTCGGACAACAGACCATCGTTCGTGATATAAACCCAGTAGTAAGGCACTCAACATGACCGTCCGCGCAATAAATGAGAAGTTCATATGCATGTTCAGCTATGCTGATATAACTGTAAGTACGAGTGTAATGATTTCTGAAATATTTTAACCACTCAGAAACAAGCATGTTTCTATAGAAGTCCAAAAAATCAGTCTGTCACGAGACTCTTGAAATTCGAGATTTCTCGTCTCGTCTCGACTTCGAGACGAGATTGAGACGAGACTGATGGTTTTTTTTTCGAGACGAGATCGAGAAAAACACTTCGAGATTTTTCGAGATCGAGAAATTATTTCGAGATTTCTCGATTTCGAAAAAATATATGTGCCAGGTCGAAACACAAGGGAGAAATGAGAATGAGATCAATGATTATCATTATTTTTATTAGATTTAAACAATTATTTTAAAGTTTTGTAATAATTAAAAGATAATTATTATTACTTTAAAAATTAATTGATACGACACTATTCGGTCAGTCTGGCCTTTCAGGGTGAAGAAATTCCATAAAGGGAAAGGGCCATAAATTCAACTTTATTTCTATTGTATTCTTTAAATAAGTTAGTCCAAGCTTATTACTATATTACTTCTTAGGATATTCTTATGGCAGACTTACGGCACCATTTTTGCATAAATTGGGATAAAATAATTTGAGTAATATCGATAATTTTTTTTCAACAGACGACTGTTTCGATTATAAAAAATGAGTTTGTTGCTGTGCTGGTACATTCTTCTCTTCACGAACGAAGAAACAATTTTAAACTTTCACCTTTCATACCTAGGTACATTTTAAATGTATGGATAAAAGATTAAATTAAAACATCAAGGATTCGTTTAATTTTCATTTTTTGGAATAATATTGTTTATTTTTGTGCTGATACTCGACGGTTTTTTTGTTATACGTGGCTTTTAGTTCATAGCATATAGCCTCTCGAAATTAACAAAAACAAACCCACTGAACCCATTTTCCATAAGGCTACGTGAATCTTTCTGTTCAATTTTCCGCAAAAAGTGATAAAAATCGCAATTATCCACTAAGACCCACATCATCAAATGTCAAATGCTTTGTTTGTCCCCCCATGACCGCCATGTTGTACGTCAGCTGACAGTGCTCTATTACATACGAAAGTGTTGCAAAATCTTTATTTTACAATAAAAAATTCAAATTATCAATTTTTTTTGTGCACAGGGGGCCTTGATCAGGTTAAAATCTATTCTAATTAATATCAGTAACTCATAGTAATAGTCATTTCATCGATAAGATGAATAAGAAATCCTCCAATAGGAATTGTCATTTTTGGAACGCATTTTCAAGAAAAAATAATTTGACAATTTGATTACCTATGAAGCGGCACATAATATGTACCACTTCATTTTTGTTCAAATCTAAAAACGATCATGTATTGAATTTGTAAGTACCTACTTGATGAAATGAAAGGTATCCATGGAATCATGGAAAACAATAGGTATTATGTCAAAAGTGAAATAGCAATTTTACTTTTATTTGAAGGTGGTTGACAATGTTTGACTTTTAGTAAGATTATTCTGAACTTCCATTGTCTATACGGACAAAGAAAAGAAAAAATTCAATTCTCTGCAATTTTTATTAACGACGTTTCAACTGTTGAAATCTACAGTCGTTTTCAAGTGTTATGCGACATTTTTCAAGGATACTTCTTATATATGGCTGGTATTGATTTGTGTAATTAGCCTAGGGGCAAATTTACTTGTCGTCTAGTTTTGTTGATTGTGAAAAGTGTTTTCGAAATGGAAAATAATAATCGTTATTCTCGAAACGAACAAATCCATATGATACTGATATACGGGTAATGTCAGAAGAACGCTATTAATGCTAGGCTTCGCCAGACCGAGAGACTAACTAGTCTTGGTCTTGTCTTGGTATTGATACAAGACCAAGACCAAGTCCAAGACTGAGCCAGTCTCGTCTTGGTCTTGAAACATCAAGACCAATATACCAAGACCAAGACTACAGTTATTTTTCGAGCCCAAGAACAAGACTGATTAGTCAAGAAAATCCTAGGTTGATGAGAGAAGGTAATTTCCAAGAAATATTTGGATTCAACGTCTGGGTGACAAGAATCATTGGATCAATTATTTTTGATGGGCCTTTGACGAGCCATAGATATCTAGGATTCTTAGAGAACGATATTCAAAATAATATCAATGATCCACCTGAAAACATCAGCGAAAGTATATTTTTTCAGCAGAATGGTGCAGGACCACATAATGCTATTATTGTTCTGGAATATCTGAATGATACCTATACGGGCAAAGATGGATTGAAACAAATGGTCCAAACATTTGGCCACCTAGATCGCCTGATTCAACCCCTATTGGCCTTTTCTGAGGAGTCACATCAAATCCAAAGTATACTCCAGAAGATAGATCTACTACTTTGGAGGACTTGAGAGATGATAGAGTTCAGCATGCATTTAGGGAAATTCCTGTTCACGAACTGAGCAACCAATACCCTTGATAAAAAAATAATAGAGGTGGGGGGGCTATTTACGTCCGCTCTGTATAATCCATGTCTATATTTGTTTGGTGATCGAATGTCATTTCTAAACACATTTCTACAGCATTCTTGCAGCTTAATGTCTGAATAGATATCTAAAGGCGCGTTTTCCTACACATTCACCAGTCGCAGACGAATGCGACCGAGTAACCGCGACTGGCAGTAGCCGCGATCTATTTCTTCAAACCCATTTTCTAGCTTGCAGAAAAATAAATATTTCTAAAAAGTTATTACTTTTAATGTTATTGAGTTATCAACCAGCAGGAAAATCTTCTTTTCTTTTTAACATTAAAATCTGAAAACAAAGAACCATGTTCAAAAATATACGGTTGGATGTTTAAAGTTCCAAGCAAAAACTATTGCAACAAGATGCCTGCCAAATATCACTCACGTACGCCAAATGTACACAATGTCGAGCAAAAATGGAGAAACAATGCACTTTCGTCGACGCAATTTAAAATGCATTGAAGATGTCTTGACGAATCGGTCGCAGTCGTTGGCTACTGGCGAATGTGTACGAAAACGCGCCTTAACTCGGTGTAAAATTTAATTTTTATCAACGAACTTTTGTATCCATTGACATCAGTCATTTGCATTCAAATTGCATGTCACGTGGGAATACACCATTCTCGTCTCCTTTCAGCGTCAAATTTCAAATAAATGCAAATGTAATCGAAATGAGCAGTAAATTAATTCCGAGCCTTCAAAGACTGAGTCAGCTCACCGTTAAACCGGAAATGGTTTAAAATACATAGATGTGAAGATAACATTGTTCCAATTGCGATAGTAATGAACTGAAGAAATTAATTTCGAAGCAAAGATGAACTGATTTTTTGTTTCAACGATCATTGAACAAGCAAACGAACTTTAATCAGTTTATTTCAGTAAAAGAATTTTAAGTAGTCATGCAATCATGACTTATCCTTCAACATCAGGTTGGATCAAGGCTATTTACCCGAAACGAAATTATTTTCATTGAAATGATGACGGAATTTGTACCTTATTCATCTATCTGCTTTATTAATATTCTATTTAACGACTACAGTTTTTTTTTTT
Organism: Chrysolina haemoptera; assembly: GCA_958298965.1. NCBI lineage: Eukaryota > Metazoa > Arthropoda > Insecta > Coleoptera > Chrysomelidae > Chrysolina > Chrysolina haemoptera. The sequence goes on along the minus strand of OY282602.1, from coordinate 14,293,112 downwards.
TGGCAACCATCCGGGAAGCACCTACTTTTCTTTGAGTAGCACTTCCCGGCCTAGTCCTGGAAGTAGTTCGGGAAGTGCTAATTTTAAATGAATTTTAATATGTATATCAATATAAATAAGAATTAGAATGTTTCTGTTAGTACCTATCTTCTGTTCGAATTTCAATATTTAATACTAGAATTACTATTTACTATTTAAGAACTAAAATGTTTGAAATTTTGTTCTACAAAGAAATATAATAAATAAATTCACCCATCTATTAATCGGATGAAACATACTTTTCATGGAGTTTCATAAATAGACGAATATGCCTATAATGGCTTGCCTATCAAAATTTATACAGTGAGTTAAGAAAATTTGCACCATATGGAAAACTTTTTTATTATCGATTTTTCAGAAAATTTTAATCTTCATAAAAATCGGTGCATTGCAGAATACTTGCATATGAGTTGTCAAAATTTCAAATTTCCAAACAGTGTACAGGGGAGAACAAAAAATAGGAATTTTGATAAGGTGTAAACTATCTCTTATTTTTGACATTATCAAAAGTTCATTCAAATTTCTATAGTTTGGAAGATACAAATTCCAAATTTGGTATGTCACTATGGTACTTAAATACGCATATTTTGACGCCACTACTGAAAATTCACCACTCCTGGTTTAACCGGAAGTGACCCTAAACTTTTTTTTTTTTTCAAATGAACCTCTGTAATTTTTTTCTTCATTATCGGGAAGAGCATGCAATTTGTGATAACACTGTATTCCCAAATTGAAAATCTGTTCAAAAATGGCGGAGATACAGTTGATTGTTCAGTCGAACTAAGTTGGTCATGAAGGCATGAAACTCAAACTTAAATCATTACAACTGGCAAACGACACCAGAAGTTACCAGATGGAGCTTCGAAGTGCGATACTGAGATTGTCATGTAATTGCAGCTCCCATATATTCCAACAATAATCAAAAATTTTCTAAAAACGGAATAGTACCCATAAAGGAATGCCCACAACTGCCATTTCTCAAATGGCAACATGTTCTTTTCACTTCGTCATGATAAAAAATGATTAATTATCATATTACTCGTGTGAAAAGTTTTGGAGAATTCCGAAGGGAATCAAAAATACAAGATATTTTATCATGAGTGTTCTCGGAATTAGATAATCTTCAACGAAGGCGGCAATAAGCATAAAAAAGCGAAACAAAAAAGCAGCATTAATTAAATAAGTAGAACAAACTGTTACTTGTTTGAAATGAAATGGACTTTTGTGTGTTTTCTTCATTATGTTCTAAGCCGCCTACGTTGAAGAACATTTAATTTTAGCAACACTCATCATGAAACCAAAACTTTTCACACGAGTAAACTGATAATTTGAAATTTTTCACCTTCACAAAGTGAAAAGTACATATTGCCATTTGAGAAATGGCAGTTGCGAGCATTTCTTTATGGGTTCTATTTCGTTTTTAGGTAATTTTTGATTATTGTTGGAATATATGGGAGCTGAAAATGGGAACATTCTCTATGAAAATTGAAAAATGAAAAATGTGATTTATTAGTAATATCTAACAGAAAACAACTGCTTTCCCGGCAATTACATGGTAACTTCTGATGTCATTTCGTCGCCTGAGAATTAGATTGGTCTATCTCCACTTTTTGAAATAATTGAGTTATATACACCAAAATGTTCGTAAGAATTAGAAGAGTCATTCTCCATCGAAAAATATAGACCATTCCCTTCAATACAATAAAAATTTCTATGAGTTTGGGCAATATCCGTCACATCAAAAAAATATATCAATATTATAAAGGGCTATATCAAGCAGCGCGCTCCCAGCGAATGGCGTTTCAGTTACATTAGTGTTATGTTGGTCAATGTCCTAAAAGTGAAATGAAAGTATAGAGAGTTGCAGTAAAGTAAAAAGGGATGGAGTAGTGTTCATATCTTTATGTGTCTTACTGTCTACTGCAGTGGTGTGAGAAGCAAAATTAAAGTTTATTTGCAAGTTTAGTGACATCCAGAAAAAACTTTTGATGATAGTAGTTTCATTATTCATCATTAGGTACGTAATTGATGTATATTTGAGAAATTAGTCATTAGTTCATGTCATTAAGACATTATTTGCTACAAATATCCCGCTAAACATAACCTCAAAACGCTGGACATTATTATTTATTGATCACAACCTCGCTGTTTTCCACTCAGTAACTAATATGTTTGTATTTATGTTTCAGCTGCAATTATTGATGAACAAAAATGAGTTCTCCAGCTCCTTCAAGGCCCTCGTCATGTCCAAGTGAATTTTGGAAGTAAGTAGGTAGTACTAAGGACATTCGAAAGAAGCTGTATAGTTGCCGTTTGTTGTTAATGATTTGAAATTTCTCTTTCAGTGGGATGCTGGAGGATCTTGCGAGTGACAAGGAAAATATACCGTGTAGTAATGAATTAAATGAGAGAAAATTTTCCACGGAAATCCAAGAAAGCTTCCCGTTTGACTCAGAGGATTCGAAAAGGCAAGTGAATGATGAGATTCTGGAAGACGAAGAACAAAATGGGGAGGAAAAAGAACATCTGGAAAATGATTTGGAGGGAATCGTTACAGAAACGGAAGAAACCGGGAAGGCGACAGAAGGATCTCAGAATGATTTGTTCCTTAACTGTTTGCTAGTCTATTATCATAATTCTCCAAAACTACTGTGCAATAAGAATGTATTAGTTTAGTTTGAAGAGTTAAATTTTAGTTATTTTATTTTGGAGATTTAAGGTAAGCTGCGAGATATGTAACTTTTAAACAATAAAAGGATATAGGATATAGACCTATTATAAACCGGATACGTTATATCTCTATTCGATTTAAATTATGAGTAAACGTAGAATTAGGTTGAGCTGTATCTAGCATATATGGTCTATATCCCCAAATACATACTAAATTTGGTAAAAACACGTTTTTGGTCTATATCCAAAACGACTTTCGTAAATTATAAAAGAACCGCTAGTAGTATCGACTTGAAAAATGGAAACAATATTCATATTTTTGTGGGTTTCCAGAGTACCTTTTTGCAGAACTGTAACTCTATAACAAAATATCAAAAACGTTGTTCAAACTTTGAAGCTGATTTTCTCGAAACTGACTTTGTGGGAGATAGACCAATCTAATTCTCAGGCGACGATTTGTCAGTTGTGATGATTTAAGTTTGAATTTCATGGCCACAACTTTGTTCGACTGAACAATCAATTGTATCTCCGCCATTTTCGAACCGATTTTCAATTTTGAAGAACAATTTTGTCACAAATTGCATTCTCTTCCAAATATTGAAAAAAAATTTACAGTGTGTCATTTGAACCGGAAGTGGTGAATTTTCAGTAGTGGCTTCAAAATATGCGTATTCAGATACTATAGCAACATACCAAATTTGAAATATGTATCTTGAAAACTATAAAAATTGGGGGGCGTACCTCACCCGGTATAGTTTGGGCCACATTTTGATAGGCAAGCCATCAAAGGTGTATCCGTCTATTCATGAAACTTCATAACAAGTATGTTTCATCCGGTTAACAGATGGGTGAAGGTCGACCTCTCCTCGGCTCCTGTGCTTTTAGAGGAGGAAATTAGCTGAAAATTAAATTTTTTTCCCATGGCACTGTTTTCAATTCTTCATAATATAATTAACATATAGAAAGATAAACGCTTCACAATATTATTTTATAAGTAAAACCATGCGGTGGATTAACTAATACATGCAACCTTAAATCAATCATAATTTGCTTCATGTCCTACACGACACCTATGCCCCCTAACGGTGTCTTAATGGTTATTTAACGAACAAGTGTATTAATAAGGGCGATTAACAATCGAGATAATTTAACGCGTGATCGGAGCGAGCGCGTTAATGTTTGAGATTGTTAATCGCCATTTTAATTCATGAGTTTGTTACAAAACTTTTCCGTCGACAGTAGTTTTCGAAAATAGAGATATCTCACTTTCAATGTTTATTTATTTAACGTTACGATAAAAAACAATCACTATTTCCTATTTATATTAACTCTTCTCAAAGATAGTTTAATTTTTCTTAGTGGTAGTTTTATTTTATTTTTTATTATTAATTTTCAAATTGAAATTAAAAAACAATATTACCCTCGGTGGGTTTTCAACTCTCGACTTCACTGTTGCCTGCCAGGTGAACTTTACCAGTACGCCACGGGACCCTATATGGTTTTGAGTGACAACTGGTGTAATGAACATTTTCTGAAATTTTATTTGAAAATTGACAAAAAAATAATGACAGATAGTACTAACCAATATAAAATGTACGAGAGCAATGTATGTTGGGTTGCATATAATCAAATCGTTGATTAATAGAAAATCATTCATTAACAGGGGTCATTAATCAACGATTTTGAGTGTGTTAAAATACATCATAAACGGAAAAAAAATTATACCTGTAGCGAAACATTCAGCCCTCGCGTATATCCCACTACTATACCTGGCCAATGTAGTCTGGGTTGCATACGAGTGCATATCAAAGCCGATGATAAAGCCAGAGTTTAAATAGCACAATTACATAAAACCGCCTTTGGCTTAGAAGGAAATTAGTAATTGCACTAGGCAGTTATAATTCACCTGTGCCTGCGTTTTTGTAGGTAGGTAGTGGGAAATTCTTGCTTGGTATCCTAGCATAACCTATTCGCCCATGTAACCTTTAGCTTTAGGTACCATGTGAGTGTTAAGTATTTACTATGAACATTTTTTGTAGTTGCCTTCGTATTCGGAGCCGCTAACCATTGTTGTTTTCTGAGAATAAATTGTTACCTATATCCAGCCGTTCGCATTTCTGCCGAAGCCGAAGAATACCCCAATCAATAATAAAGAGTTTCATTGCATACCTCAAAAAACTTGCGCGATACCCCCCGTAATATATCCTTTATCCGCACTTCCGGAAGCTTGCCGTTGAAATTTCCTGTTGTGTAGAATGTTGCGGAAAGTTAGACTTAAAATCGAATTTTCAATCAAAGGCTATTCCTCGATAATATCATCCTTGTAACAGCTATAGTCCATGTAGCTGGGATGTGTATAACCACAAGTAAATTTAGTGCGAAAAGCCCAGGAACATCATTAGGGATGACTCGAATAAAGTGGCATTAACATGAGAGCGGCTGATGTGAAACTCGACACCAACCACTGGATTTCATAAATTAATCTTGGATCATCGATTGTGTTGAAGTGGACCTCGCAGTTTTCATATTAGGTCAAGCAATAGAGCCACAAATGATTACTTTTTGGACAAAAAGACTACCTGGAAGCCGCCTGTGCCATTCCTTGCAGGACAGTCCTTAGCTTATTTCCACCATATTCTCTACTCGAAAATGCCATTTGTTAATTTGTTATAAACAATAAACAACAAAAAATCGCGTTTATTTTAGTTTTTTTATTGTAAAATGGAAACTATTGAAACAGTGTTAACGGTGCAAAGGAATGAACTGTAGAGAATTGAATTCCGAAGAGAATGACGATGATTAGAACCGGAGAAAAACCGGAAAATTGTGTTTATTTTTTTTTAATTCCTAACTCTGCCATTTTTTAATATTAAGAGCTGAAATTTTGCGCGATAGTAGCTATTGACGTGCACTTTATGTGTGCAAAACCTGAATTCAGTCGGATTAATAGTTTTCGCACAATCCTCATTTGAATTTTTTTTGGAAATATTTTTGTGGAGAGCTGGATATACGTTTGAGGTCGTCCGATTGAAATTCAAAAAATAGAATTGGAAAGTAGACATGAACAGTAACAAAATGACTATTCTGATTTTTCGATAAAACGCGTTTAAGTGTGTTAAAAACTAGCGAGAACATGAGGGAAAACGGCCGACCGCGTGTGGTCTTGCTAATTTAACAGCGGTAGATGTTGATGATTCTGTTGTAACTATACTGCTTTCATCCTGCCTGAATAAAATACATTTATAAACAAACATATATTTTCAATTGAGAAATCTTGAAATTATATTAACCTTCTGTTGTATTCGACTCGTCGGTCGTCTCCATGACACTCGAATACGTATTACAAAATCCCACACACTAAATAAGCACTAAAAATGGTAAATTTTACATGAAACTGTTAACGAACGCTATGAATTTGTGTACCAAAAACAACGCGCACAGCTATAACGCTTGAAGCTACGAGCTCTCGGCGGTTAGTGAGGACCGTTGGCGACCGCAGCGCGCGCCTATACGTTTCACAGTCCCCCACCACTCGACCGCTCACGCGCGGTCGGCCGTTTTCCTTATGTTCTCACTAGTTTTTAACACACTTGAAAGCGTTTTATCGCAAAATCAGAATAAACGTTTTGTTACTGTTCACGTCTACTTTCCAAATCTATTTTTTGAATTCCAATCTTACGACGTTAAACGCATCCAGCTCCCCGCGAAAATATTTCCAAAAAAAATTCAAATGAGGATTGTGCGAAAACTATTAATCCGACTGAATCCAGGTTTCGCACACAAAAAGTGCACGTCCATAGCCACTATCGTGCAAAGTTACAACTGTCAATATTGAAAAATGACAGAGTTATGAAATTAAAAAAAAACCAACACAATTTTTCAGTTTTTCCCGCTTTTCTCCGGTTCTAATTATTCGATCGGATCGTTTGGCCCGTCATTCTCTTCAGAATTCAATTCTCTACAGTTCATCCCATAGCACTGTTAACACTGCTTCAATAGTTTCCATTTTACAATAAAAACACTAAAAAAACAAAAATATTTTGTTGTTTTTTGAAAATGGCATTTTCGAGTAGAGGACATGGGGGGAGTAAACTACGGACTGTCCTGCACAGGCGGCTTCCAGGTAGTCTTTTTGTTGAGAACAATATCTCTATTGCTTGGCCTATTTGTAAAATTGCGGGAGGAAAATTTTCTGCAAAGGGGGTATGCTTTTTATTGGAAAATTTGGGTTCTGACAAAAACATGCAATTCTTTCAACCTCCAACCAAACCTCAAAAATGTGTAATGCAGTAAGAATTTTTTTTTTTTTTTTCAATCTATAATGAGTTATCTTATGTCCATAATAAGTTCTCATCCATTATTGTCCAAAAATGCAAAATGCCCAAATTACTTTTTAATTATTTTAATTAATAGATGTCATAAATGACATTCAAAAGTATGTTTTCCGGTAACCAGCTATCGTACCCCTACGAACGCAAGCCCTAAGAATTCGAAACTTGAGCGAACCAAGGATAAACGAGATCCTACGTTTTCAAGTGCGATTCCTAGCACTTTCTCGTGCCACCAGAAAAAAATTCTGTAGTCGCTAGGCTTTGAACCCACGACCGGCAGCCAGAGTGATTAAAATATCGATGCTCTTTAACACTCGGCTACTTGGCCCTATCACACTACTTACATCTACTTATTTCAATTTTTCCTTTATATGGCACTCATCTGCCATTTTGAGTGACAGAAAACTTTTGTGGAAAACAACAAATATTTATCAATTCTCCAAAGCTCTTTAATAGCCATTAATTCCAAAGGATTCTCTTATAAGAGTTCTGAAAGCGTGTACCGCCATTTTGTTTTGAATGAATATTTGTGTCTGAATGTTTGTAGTCATATAAATAATTGAGAAAAGATTCGAATCAGGCATCAGTCGACCCCATTCCCTAACTAACTGATCAATGATCATAACTGTGGATAAGATCTAATTTTTCAAACTCTTCTACTAAATTATTATGAACATCTAAACAATTCTGACGTCTTTCATCGGGGTTTCAATGATGTTACAGGTTTCGAAAAATAATTTCGTAAATTCGGACAAATTGAAGGAGCTGCAGTTTTTATCAACTTTGGGCGTGCATGCAATTTTTCTCATTGATCATCTGGTAGAGGAAACGTTTCATATGTAATGATATCAGTATCTTGAAAATGAATCGCACAAACTACATACCTTTGAGAAGGGCTCCAATTCTCTAGTGGTATCGCAGAAATCCATTCCTTTCGAAACGTTTCGAAAGTCTTCGTCTTTCGGGAAAGAAAATACTGAGATATTATTTTTTGGGGAATTCCACTTGCACCCTGTCACACAACAACGACTGGACATTTTCGCATAAATATTCCCTCCGGAAGTAAATCACAATAACATTATAGTTTAACACTATTTTTGATGCACTTTTGAACACATTTTCACTAATAAATCGTGTACTAGATTTTTACTAACATTTCGTACACCATTTCACATGACTCTTACGTTAAATTAATCCATCAAGCACACACTCACAAGCACAAGTGGTGGTAATTTTTTGATAATTTTAACGAATCTTTGTTGCTATATTATAGTACAGTCACCACAGACAAATGTAAGCCACAAGTGAAGAATGAATCGTAGCACTTTGAAACTCATCGGCACATGACTTCTTGATATCATGTATTGTTAGAAAATAAATTGTTTACCAAAAAATCAGGGGAGGAACCAAAAAAAAATTATTTAAAAAATTATAATTTAAATTATTTAAAAAATTATAATTTTTTTTTTTGCTGTTGTTTCGGAAAGTATAAGATTTATCAAGAAACAATTTCAACAAGGTATAAGATAATTCAATTCTCCACAAGAAATATACTCAGCAATTTCGCACAAACTGCGCTCGTTTTCTCAGTAAGCCTGGTTGAATTCCGATATCAAATTTCAGGCTCGCGTTAACCTCCACTGCCACTGCAGGACCGAAAATTAGATTTGTCATAAATTTGCTGAAAATTATAGTAAAAGGTAAAGAAAAATTGTATATCGTTCCTGAAGACTTCTACTTCCTCATGCAAATATAATGTGAGAATCTGAGTACCCAAAATGTGTTTTATCCCACTTCACATAACCCTTCTACGATATTTACGGAGGATCCGAAAGTCATGGATATTTTGGTTGATATGAAATAATTATACTGAAGCAGGATCCCTACCCTCTTTGGACCATATGCAACGATTGTATACTAGTGAAACAAGTCTCACTTATACATGCCAAAGAAAAAACTGGGTTTTACTCCTGCCTCAGTTTTGAACTCATCCATAATCCCGGCAATTTCTTCAGTAAATGTTGAAAATAATCGCTCATACACATCCTACATAAAAAAAGAAGTATGTGATTTCATGCTTGAGGTTTGCGCTTCACAATAGTGTTATTAGGTGAACATATATGCAGGATATGATTAAGCGATTATTTTCAACATTTACTGAAGAGAATGCCGGTTTTATGAGTGAGTTGAAAATGAGGCAGGAGTAAAACAAAGTTTTTTTTTTGCATGTATAAGTGGGACCTGTCACACTACTGTAAAATTGTTGCATATAGTCCAGAGAGGGTATGGGTAGCTGCTTTAGTATAATAATTCCATATTCACTAAATTATTCATGTTTTTCGGATCATCCGCAAACATCTCCGTGAAGTGCGATAAAACATATTTTAGGTACTCAAATACTCGCATATTATATTTGCATGAGAAGTTAGGAGTCTTCAGAAACGATATGAACTTTATCTTTGCCTTCTCCGATCATATTTAGCAGAGTTATGACCAATGAAATATTCGGCTCCACAAGAACTTCCAGCGCCGGATAAGCGTGAACCTGAAATTTGATGTCGGCGTTCAATCACGTTTTCTGAAAAAACGAGCTCATTACTAGGAATCATTTTTGTGGAGAATTGAATTGTTTTTCACCTTGTTGAGTTGTTTTTCCGATAAATCATATACTTTCCAAGATTACAGCAAAAATCTATTTATTTATTTTTAAACGAGAAAAAAAAATATGTTCCACCCCTGGTAACAATTTTTTTTGTGTTTATCATGGTTCCAACAACTAGCATACCAAGTTTGGTGGTGCTACAATCGATCCTCATCCCAAAACCCAATCGTACTGGATAAAGTCCACGAGTGGGATTTCTTAATAGCAACAAAACCGATTGCTAATCTAGTTAAAATTTTCCCAAAAAATTTATCATCACGAATGTAAAGACGAGTTTATACAGCAATTAAAATAAAATAATGAATAAGATAAGATAATTTAAGGAATAAGGCATAAAAACCACAGTTTATACGGATCACTAAATAAAATAATGATTAAAGAATCAACCAATCCAATCACGGCTTTGGTGACAATGACGTTTTATGTTCTGTGTAAATTGTGTCAAATTGAGCTAACATCTGTCAATATATTTTCTGCTTCTGCCCGTTTATTTATCTCATACCTATATAAAAATAAGATTATCTGAAAAAAGTTCTCTAGACAATAATAAAAGAAAATTCGTAGCTGACATCTGTGAAAAAATTCAAATCCTTTGCTTCCAATGTGGCGCGTTAATAGTTGAATGACAGAAATGACGGAGACTGAATTGATTTGGGTCATGCGCATTATAGACCGTCAGCTAGTGACAGATTTAGGTGCCCCATTTTCGCATACAAGCCTCGAATAGGGTTGAAAAGTATATCGATTTGGAGTAAAATGAAGATATTTTTACGAGTGGCTCCTGGGGATAACATACCGAGAATTCGATTTTTCAGAACAGTGCTTATTTGTTTCCCTCGTGTTTCTATTTACGGTACGAAACTACAGAGGGTGATTCGTTAAGTCGCCTTAAGGAAAAAAGTTCCTATGAACATATGTCCGGAGTTTGAAAAAAAAAAATCAATGCCCTGTATCTCAGAAAAGAAGCAACTCCGAACATATGTTCATAAAAACTTTTTTTCTCAAAACGACTTAACGAATCACCCTCTGTAGTTTTGTACCGTAAATAGAAACACGAGGGAAACAAATAAGCACTGTTCTGAAAAATCGAATTCTCGGTATGTTATCCCCAGGAGCCACTCGTAAAAATATCTTCATTTTACTCCAAATCGATATACTTTTTAACCCTATTCGAGGCTTGTATGCGAAAATGGGGCACCTAAATCTGTCACTAGCTGACGGTCTATTATCATTTTCCAAATAAAATAAAATAAAAAAGATGAAAGTTGGTCATCTTTTAATTTATTCTTATTCTTATGCTTAACTTATTTCCTGTATAAACGGTTCCATGGAAATGCCCATGTTGAACTTTCTTATTTTATTTATTTTTAGTTCTTATTTTGTTTTATTTGCTGTATAAACTCTACTTAATTCAGCTTGATTATTTTTCATCGGACATTTGTCAGTGTCATTTTGACAACCAAATCATTGGTTTTCGCATGGCTTTCGCATTCATCTGAACAAAGAACCAATCAAACAACGCGAAAAATGTATCAACAGTAAAAGACTTGTGTGAAGTTAGCGCCCGACGCTAGCGCCCAAACTCAGCGCCCACCCCCCACCACCAAGTCCAGTTCACACCGGCGAAAAGAACAGAATGCTGGCGCTGGCGCCCTTATTTTAATAAAAACTGCTTACCTCCTAAAAGGAAATAATTTTTTTTCAGAGACACACTCTTGAGACACGATGCTGTTTGATGGAAAATGTTGAGAAAGGAAAGTTGTATGTGACCTTAAATTTTCAAGTCCCTAAAATACCGGCGTTATAGAAAAAAATACCTCCACTCCTAACGGTGAATTATTTTTTGAGACACGATGCGGATAGATGGGAAATGTTGAGGAACGAGAGTAGTATATAACCCCAAATTTTCAACTCCCCAAAGTACCGGCGTCATAGAAAAAAATGCCCCCACTCCTAAAATTGAATTATTTTTTTTCTCAGAAACGAGCTCTTGAGACACTATGCGGATAGATGGGAAATGTTGAGGAACGAGAGTTGTATATAACTCCAAATTTTCAACTCCCCAAAGTACCGGCGTCATAGAAAAAAACACCCCCACTCCTAAAATTGACTTATTTTTTTTCTCAGAAACGATCTCTTGAGACACTATGTGGATAGATGGGAAATGTTGAGGAACGAGAGTTGTATATAACCCCAAATTTTCAACTCCCCAAAGTACCGGCGTCATAGAAAAAAATGCCCCCACTCCTAAAATTGAATTATTTTTTTTCTCAGAAACGAGCTCTTGAGACACTATGCGGATAGATGGGAAATGTTGAGGAACGAGAGTTGTATATAACTCCAAATTTTCAACTCCCCAAAGTACCGGCGTCATAGAAAAAAAACACCCCCACTCCTAAAATTGACTTATTTTTTTTCTCAGAAACGATCTCTTGAGACACTATGTGGATAGATGGGAAATGTTGAGGAACGAGAGTTGTATATAACCCCAAATTTTCAACTCCCCAAAGTACCGGCGTCATAGAAAAAAATACCCCCACTCCTAAAATTGAATTATTTTTTTTCTCAGAAACGAGCTCTTGAGACACTATGCGGATAGATGGGAAATGTTGAGGAACGAGAGTAGTATATAACCCCAAATTTTCAACTCCCCAAAGTACCGGCGTCATAGAAAAAAATACCCCCCCTCCTAAAATTGAATTATTTTTTCTCTCAGAAACGAGCTCTTGAGACAAGATGCGAATAGATGAGAAAAGTTAAGACAGTAATGTTGTATTTAATCCCAAATTTTCAACCCCCTAAAATACCGGCGTCATAGAAAAAAATACCCCCACTCCTAAAATTGAATTATTTTTTTTCTCAGAAACGAGCTCTTGAGACACTATGAGGATAGATGGGAAATGGTGAGGAACGAGAGTTGTATATAACTCCAAATTTTCAACTCTATGACGCCGGTACTTTGGAGAGTTGAGAATTTGGGGTTATATACAACTCTCGTTCCTCAACATTTCTCATCTATCCGCATAGTGTCTCAAGAGATCGTTTCTGAGAAAAAAAATAAGTCAATTTTAGGAGGGGGGGTATTTTTTTCTATGACGCCGGTACTTTGGGGAGTTGAAAATTTGGGGTTATATACTACTCTCGTTCCTCAACATTTCCCATCTATCCGCATAGTGTCTCAAGAGCTCGTTTCTGAGAAAAAAAATAATTCAATTTTAGGAGTGGGGGTATTTTTTTCTATGACGCCGGTACTTTGGGGAGTTGAAAATTTGGGGTTATATACAACTCTCGTTCCTCAACATTTCCCATCTATCCTCATAGTGTCTCAAGAGCTCGTTTCTGAGAAAAAAAAATAATTCAATTTTAGGAGTGGGGGTATTTTTTTCTATGACGCCGGTACTTTGGGGAGTTGAAAATTTGGTGTTATATACAACTCTCGTTCCTCAACATTTCCCATCTATCCGCATCGTGTCTCAAAAAATAATTCACCGTTAGGAGTGGAGGTATTTTTTTCTATAACGCCGGTATTTTAGGGACTTGAAAATTTAAGGTCACATACAACTTTCCTTTCTCAACATTTTCCATCGAACAGCATCGTGTCTCAAGAGTGTGTCTCTGAAAAAAAATTATTTCCTTTTAGGAGGTAAGCAGTTTTTATTAAAATAAGGGCGCCAGCGCCAGCATTCTGTTCTTTTCGCCGGTGTGAACTGGACTTGGTGGTGGGGGGTGGGCGCTGAGTTTGGGCGCTAGCGTCGGGCGCTAACTTCACACAAGTCAGTAAAAGCACAAGAGATTTTTTTTATCGGATAAATTTCTTCCTTCAGCGAAATTTATCCTATATAAAAGAAAAGTTCGAATGTTTTTTGGCGAGATAAATCAACACAATAATGATCACCTTCATTAAAACAGTTATTTGAAGGAGCAGTTATTAACACTTATAAATCCCAAGGCTATTGATAATGATAATGAAAGCGAGTTGCTTGGGTAACAGCCCTACGCCGAAGAAATTTTTTTTTCAGAGAATTAAAAAACCAGTATACTCACCTAACCTAACCTAACACATCATTTTCGAAAACACAAAGTATTTTTCTTGTCACATATTCAGTCACATTCCGAATAGTTTTGATGCTGGCCTTTTCAAACTCTGATCCGTCTTAATTCTTCATGTTTACGGCACAATCTTAAGTAACGCGGCAACTCTTCAACGGTACACCTTCCGTTTAAAGTCCTATTTTCTCACGGCACAAAACTCTTTTAACATTTTCCACGTGTACCTACTTTAAACTTAATGTAGTATTTTTGACGTATTTTCACTTACAATTAAGTACCAACGAGTCATTTTTTATATTTCCATTTCTGCTTGAAGTAGCTGACATTTTAATCGATTAAACGTCAAACTACCTACGTCATTTGCATGGTGACACGATTGTTCAACAATAATCATTTACCGGGGCACTTATCCGGGGGTGCGTTCACAATTGTCAATCCGAAATTTTCGACTCACCTCGGTTTAATGTAACGGTTTACACACGGAAAATGATCCTTGTTCACGATTTGGTGTCAACCGAAAACATGGCCCCGTTTCTTTATGTGTTATCACAAAATCGTAACCTAAAGAATGTTTCTGTGTACCTGCATTGTTTTGATTTTTGTGAATAGAATGGATACTGCTTTTGCATGTTTTTGAAGGAACTATACTCCATCTGATAGCGAGGTAGAAAATGATATACGATTGTGTTGCAGTGCGCTAATAATTGGAATATTGGAATGTAGTGTGGATTCATGCAGTACCAATTAACGATTATCAAGTAAGAATTATCAATTAAAAATTAACAGTTATCAATTAACAAGTTACAAGTAGAAGTTGGTCAACTGTTATCTTTTTACACTAATTGAACGAGTTTTTCTTCTAGTACGCAAGTAGTACGCAGATGGCCGCGAATTGGTCAATTCAATGATGAAAATTTCCCTATCTTTTTCAAATTTTGTCTTTTTACATATTAACCTACTTTATCATTCGGGAACATCTTCAAATAAGTTCTGTTAAAGCAGAGTTTGTGAAGGGAAAATATGATAAAAGAGGGGTGTAACTATTTTGCAGGTCTGCAGGTCAGCAAAATGTTCCCAGTGCAAAAACCTTACAGATCAAGAAATCCTTGCAGGTTGGACCGATTTGAGATGTAACTGGTATAAATAAGAACATTTTTGACCAAAAAAAATTCATACCCCCACTCCGAAATATGAGATTTTGCCATATATTGAAAAAAAACTTTGCAGGTCGGCAGAAATTCCTGCAGGTTGGACTGACATGAGATGAAACAAGACCATATCAACACATTTTTGACAAAAAACCTCCATACCCCCACTCCCGAATATAAGATTTTGCCATATATTGAAGAAAAACTTTGCAGGTCGGCAGAAATTCTTGCAGGTTGGACTGACATGAGATGAAACAAGACCATATCAACACATTTTTTTCAAAAAACCTCCATACCCCCACTCCCGAATATGAGATTTTGCCAAATATCGAAAAAAAACTCTGCAGGTTGGACTGACATGAGATGAAACAAGACCATATCAACTCATTTTTGTTAAAAATGTATTGATATAGTCTTGTTTCATCTCATGTCAGTCCAGCCTGCAAGGATTTCTGCCGACCTGCAAAGTTTTTTTCAATATTTGGCAAAATCTCATATTTGGGAGTGGGGGTATGGAGGTTTTTTGTTAAAAATGTATTATTATAGTCTTGTTTCATCTCATGTCAGTCCAACCTGCAAGAATTTCAGCCGACCTGAAGAGTTTTTTTCCGATATTTGGCAAAATCTCATATTCGGGAGTGGGAGAATGGAGGTTTTTTGGCAAAAATGTGTTGATATGGCCTTGTTTCATCTCATGTCCTTCCAACCTGCAAGAATTTCTGCCGACCTGCAGAGTTTTTCTTCAATATATGGCAAAATCTTATATTTGGGAGTGGGGGTAAGGAGTTTTTTTGTCAAAAATGTGTTAATATGGTCTTGTTTCATCTCATGTCAGTCCAACCTGCAAGAATTTCTGCCGACCTGCAGAGTTTTTTTTTCGATATTTGGCAAAATCTCATATTCGGGAGTGGGGGTATGGAGGTTTTTTATCAAAAATGTGTTAATATGGTCTTGTTTCATCTCATGTCAGTCCAACCTGCAAGAATTTCTGCCGACCTGCAAAGTTTGTCTTAATACATGGCAAAATCTCATATTTGAGAGTGGGGGTATAGAATTTTATTGTCAAAACTGTACTGATATGGTCTATAGTTTCATCGCAAAAATCGGTTGAACCTGTAAGAATTTCAGCCGACTTGTGAATTTTCTGCACTGAGAACACTTTGCTGACCTGCAGACCTGCAAAATAGATTCTCCCATAAAGGAGACATTTTGGCAACAAAGCATAGGTGCTTATCGATTTTAAATAAATGTCAGTACTGACAATTAGTATTGCCATTGTTTAAATATTATTCATTATTATATTATTTAAACAATGGTATTGCTTAACGAATAAGCAAATGCAAAAGCAAAAAACGTTTATTTAATAGAAATATATAAAATACGGCCGCACACATAAAACAGGAAAATATATAAAAACAATTTAAAACTATCGCTATACCACAGGGTAGGGGTAAAGGAAGGAGTTTTGTGAATTGTTTTTCCCCGGAGCGAGGTTTCCCTCCTGCCCTTCTGGTGGTCCAGCGGGCGGGATGAAACCATGACTCACCTGCCCGAAGGGCAGGCCCCACGGTGTTGTGTGGGCCACTTCCACGGATATGGGCTTTGTCACCTTTCTGCTGAGTCCTTGCCTCCTGGTGAACCATGCAGGGGAAACTAGTATTTTCATAGAGAGCCATCAGGCGATTGGATTCATCATCGTTTGAAGATCTGACTAGTGTCCGGAAAAACAACGAAAAAACCGGTTGCTTAACGAATTCGAAAGCAATGTTGCCACCTTGCATTTTATGAAAATAATTGTTAAGAACATATTATAGAAGATAACTTATCCTACATTGAAAAAAATTAATATGTACTAATACATTACTCAGTTTTAAGAAGCATTTGAAAGAATTCAACTGTTTTTTATAAATAGCTCAAATTTCCCTATCAAAAGCATGCCCTCCTTTGCATTTTTGCAGCCCTACGTATCATTTTGTCAATGATATGACGCTGACCATACATACGACCATGGACAAAGAGCTTACTTGTCAATGATATGACTTTACAACGATATTAACTGTGGTACTGCTCGTGCCCTCTAGCGACTGCAAGAAGGGTTATCAAGAATCAACATGTCTGTGCGAAGAGTTACTTCATTGTTAGAATAGAAATCTGTAAATCGTGGTTTTTGATAGAGTCGGACCCGTTTACTACTTGAAACCATAGATGACGCAACTATAACGATTTTTTTCTTGGTCCCGCGAATTGAATATTCCAGTAAAAGGTATTTGTTTAAAAAAATTGTTCTAAAATAGTTCCTTTGCTTACTTTATTCAAATATGATAAAATAAACTGCTTTTAATACAAACATTCCGAGTACGTGACATGATTTGTTTGGGTATATTTTCCCCCTCCAAAATTTGAAAATGAAAAAATGTTAATACAAGCAGGGAATCTGTATATACAAGTGTATAGAAGGGCATATTAATTAATTCTCCCGATAAGTTACTGCGTTTACGAGAGTCTCGAATGAAATTATAGTTTTTGTCAGTAACGTAGGTATCCTACACTGAATTTACCTTCAAATTAATCAAAATAATAATAATAATAATAATAATAATAATAAATAATTCTCTTTTTTGAAAAACGATGACGTTTCGGAGACTGGTATCTTAGTGTCTTCGTTATCAAATTCAGTGTAAAAAAATATATGTGAATCAGCCTAAAGGCAAAGCGAAATTGTGTCTGACCGACGTCGGCAAGTACTGAAATATCTAAATTGTTATAACGTCGGCAAACATGCGGGAACGCATTGGTCTATCATCGGCAAACTGTCGGCCGGGCGGTCATTTCGAACATTCCACTGATAGGGTAAACTGTCGGGGCAGCTACAGTTTGCCGAATTTATGTAACGGTATGCAGCAATGTTTCTGTGTCAGCCCGACCATTTGTCTTGACTGGGTATAGCCACTGAAATATAACCTATAACTGAAATATAGGCGATGAATTTCAAGCCTTCTACAAAATTGAGATATATATTTGCCGTGAAAGTTGTCTTGCTATGATAACAATCTTGATACTGAGAAATAGAATTGACCCGATTATATTTCTATGATTGGCGTATAGTAAATCGAATTCGCATAGGTAGGTACAATGTGGCTTCCCGCAGACAACACCCGCTTCGAAAACGTATATGTACTACAGACCTCATAAAGGTCTGTGATATGTACCTACCGATCTTCACGGGTCAAGGATATCAAAACGGACTAAAATCTCGAAATGCGTATTCGCATGTAAAGTTCACTTGTCAAGAAAACTCAAATGCAACACTTGGCTGTATGAGTTTAACGACATGCGGCCATCAACATATCGAATGAAATGAGAAGAAGATAAGATATGTCTCTTTTTTTCTTTGAGGTTAGAAGTTGAAATTTCAAAATCTGGAAAAATATTTATATTCTTTTTTAATCAAAAATGGCACTTTTTGTTTAAAGTCTGAACTAAGGCCATAATGCACAGGCAAATAAGAAAAGGATATATAAAAAATGGCTCCTCACTGCCCACTAGAAAGACTGTCAACAGAATTGCTCTTAAAAATATTTGACAACTTGGGAGTTCAAGATTTATGCCGTTTGAAACGGACATGTAAAAGATTTAACGATGTTATCAATTCCTGGGATCACATTCTAGTAAGGGGCACACCTCTGGTAACCAATCAAAGATGTGAACTCTTTGCTTCGAGGTAATATTATAAGTACCTTGTTTATATATTCTATTTATCCTGAAATTTTAGATAAGTGGATATTTGAATCATAAACCAAGTACAAATTGTTTGATTTCAAATCTCTACTGAATCATATATTAATGACCTCCCACCACACATTAATGCTGACCACAAGATATGCTGGTGACACCACCTTAGCTACAGATGCTGACTCTTTGACTGAAATGGTTGATAGTAAGTTTTCGATTTGATAGGGAATTAGCCTTCGCTGATTGACAAATACCATGAAACCAGTAAAAGTTGAAATTTCGAGATGAAAGTCATTTTAAGAAACATCAAATCTTGATACTCCCATCAATTTATATTCTCAAATGTATATTATGTCCCAGAAATGATTATTCTGAATTCTCAAAAAAAACAAGATTTCCATAATTACTCTACAAGATATGCTGACCAGTTTTGTATTCCTAAGCACTCAACAGCTCTCTTTAAACATAGATATGTGTATAATGGAATAAGATTCTTCAATCATTTCTCACCATCCATGAAAAATATGAAAAAATTTAAACTATTTAAAAAGACTCGTAAAGCATTTTTTAGTGGAGAAATGTGTGTATAACATTTCCACCAATTTTGTGTTCAACTATACTTGTTTGTATCATTAATTTCTTAGTACCTGTTTTTCTCTCTCTTTTACTTCTGTTGACCAGTCTTTCATCACTAATGTGTGATCTAAAAAGATAAATAGAGTTTATTATTATTATTTCATTTCAGATGCATGAAACAGTTGTTGGCTTTGGAAAAAATACGAGTTTCTAGAAACTGGATTGATGGAAGGTACTTGGAAAGATCATTGCTCTTCAGCAAGAAGAAATTCATGCCATGGCTTCATCTCAGTAATAAATATATCTGGATGAGTAGAGGCAAAAACATTAATTGTTACCAAAGAAATAACTATGATATCATCGCAGCTCAGCCATGTTATATTTTTTATGGAAAAGGCAAGGAAGACATTGTGAATTTTCGAATAAAATCTGATTTATTGGTGTGTGGTCTAAGGCAAGTGAAGAATTGAATGGTAATTATGTATGGACATTTACCAACAACATATCAGTGGTAATTCTGTAAGATTTATGTTAATTTTCACACATTCAACATATTTGGTTACACGTTTATATAATTTTTACAGAATTATCAGATACGTTAATATCTGTGAACATTAACTTACAGTTTACAGAGATACCACTACATCAAAATATTTTTTACTGAACAATCAGAAATTTAATTATGTGTGGATATTAAAAATCAGCATACAACTTACAAAATTACTACTATTATCAGCTATAAGCTTACCAGTTATGACTATTTGAAGTAGTGAGCTTATAGCCTTTGATACTGCTAACTTTATGACGAAAACACACAAGTGAACATGGGCGTCGTTAATTTTTTTTCTTGGGGGGGGTAAAGACTCTAATTTAATTTTGAAACTCTAAAAATACTAGTAAATAACTATTCTTGGGGGGGTAATTACCCCCATAATACCCCCACCCCCTATTCTATTCATAAATATTTTGGATGTAAGTATGAATCATTTATCTTGTACAAATTGTGTTGACATTGTTTCGTTTTGTGTTTTCTGTTTAAATAGAAAAGGGAAACTGTTTTAAAATAGTTATTCAGTCCTGCAAATAAGACACTCAATTATAGAACTGTTCATTTAAAATATCGTTTAATTCGGAATAGGTTAGTAAACAATTCTTAGAAGTCGTCCTCATTAATACACTTTTTTTTTATTCCTTGTTAGAACTTGTAGTCAATGTTTAGTAGTCTTTTAACCTCTTTTACGTTTTTAGAGATGGTGGTATATGGTTGAAGAATATTATAGACAAATATACCATATTTGATTTGAGAAACTGCCATGATTCGGATGTTAACTCTGTGGATTTAAGTAATGATGGTAAAACAATAGTCTCAGGATCCAGAAATAGTGATCTGAAAATATGGAAAATGAATAATGAGCCTCGTGCAGCTTTAGAAGAATCCCACTGTAATATACTAGATGATTTGATTTGGAAAGTCTCCTTATCAGATGAGAAACCATTGTTAGCTGTTGGAACATCTGGAAAAAATCCTAACAATAAAAATTCTCTATTGGTCTACAATATGGAAAGGTAATGTAAGTTCTATAATTAAGAGTGATCAAAAAGTCACAATGTTTTTACTCTTACAGATTCATCAGAAAAATCAATATTTTCTTTATTTTTTAAGAGAAATTTTCATTAACAAAGCATAGTTGAATTGAAATAAAATTAAAATTATAAAAAACGCAAAATATACTTATACAATAAAATGAAGTATGCAAGAAATAAAATTACCAAATTAGGATATGATATTCAATTTATCATCAGTAAGGACTATCACATTGGCAATATTGACCAAACAGTATCAAGAATTATAGTATCATAATTTATGTATAATTTTTAATGTAGAAGACTAATAATTATACTGTACTACTGTTCTTTATTTTACAAGATAGTAATCTGAAGAACCAATATACTATTATTGTTAAAAAATCATAAATTTCACTTTATACCACTTATATTTGTGAGATTGAAGTTACTGCAGTTTTTGTCCTTTATATACATTATAACCCAGTTCTTATAAAATTATACGATTACATTTGAAAAAAAGAAAAGATTGGTGTGATTCTAATTTACTGTCATTGAACATAAATGTTAAAGTTATTCCTTCAGACAATACCATTGTTGAAAATAAAATGGCTTTGAAATGCCTAGTTAAAATTCTCTTCGGAAAGCTCTTTTCTGGTTTTGGAATAAATTCGGATTTTTAATTTCCAAACCAGTGTGACATTCTTATTGAGTCTCAAATGCGTTATGGAAAGGCCTTTTGGGAATTTGCTGTAGACATTGTTTGCAGATTTTCCTAGTTTGACAAAAGTAATATTTTTGTAAAGTGGTTTATCGGGATTCATGCCCAGCTCTGTCAGATGTAGTTCAATGTTCTTCCCGATATCAGCTAGGAAAATAGTTATTTTCTGTCAGATATCTTCCTCATATTTTTAACTTTGTGGGAATGAATCAAAACGCTCGACATAATATGTATTTCCAGACTCATTCTGGCCACAGTTGGTACTTTGAAGATTTTTGTATATTTTTTTTATTTCATATTTAAAGTTTCACAATTTTTGGGGAATTGATACTACCATTGATTATTTTGGGTATTAGTGTAATTACAATCTTTGTTGTCAATTTTTATTGGAGAACTGAAATTGTGTAGGCAAGCTTGAAGTGTATGGTCTAAAATTGTCAATTTTACCAGGCTATTTCAATCATGGTCCGGACCATAATTTTACCTTTTCAATCGTAAAATAACAATTTGAAATAGTGCATTTTGTAGCTATCGTCTCAAGTATTGTGAAGTGAATATAAAATGGATGTACGAACTTATTAAAAAGATTTTGTTGTCGAGTTTAAATGTCGCACATTTTAAACTGAACAACTAGACTTTCTAGTGTATGTGTTATTCAATTCACAATCTTAGATGCACAATTTTAGTTGTTCGATTGAAATTGACAACTAAGATTGTAATGTATGGAGCCTCTAAGGTCTGATTCCAATCTTCTATGGGCTAAAACATTCAAGTTAAGAAGGGTATACTCGCAATGTCCATTAATTTTTTCAGTTATATTTGCTGCTAATATTATATCCTAGTTTATATGCAGAGTAAACACACTCAAGCAAATCAATATCCACTCTAGATGATGCCCATCTTCGATGAGCCAAAGTATTCAATTTCTAGCTGTATTCGCTGCCAATATTATATCCTAATTGTTTTGTTGAACAAAAGATTATTTTCAAGGAAGAGAGAAAGACAATTCAGTTGCAGATCTGAGAGTGGAACATCTTTAGCGCCTCAAAAATCTTTTGATGATTCTATGGGAAGGATAATACAAAATATTTCAACGATGCAGGATGTTTTGAAAGTCGTTAGCAATGTAATAGAGCTAGGGTACCACAGCAATTACGGCAATTA
The DNA here is from genome assembly GCA_958298965.1 of Chrysolina haemoptera. Taxonomy (NCBI): domain Eukaryota; kingdom Metazoa; phylum Arthropoda; class Insecta; order Coleoptera; family Chrysomelidae; genus Chrysolina; species Chrysolina haemoptera. The sequence continues at coordinate 14,270,456 of OY282602.1, read as the reverse complement.
CTCTCCGTTACCTATCCAAGGCCTTTGACCGAGTCTCTCATGTATTTTACTGGAGATTTTTCACTATGACATCAGGAGAGTGTATTTGTTTCTTATAAGGTCATATTTAGAGGGTCAATATCAAGGTGTAATTATCAATAGTTCAACTTCGAATTTCAAACTTTTTAACCATGGGTTCCTCAAGGATCAGTCCTGTTTTCCCACCTGTTTATCATTCATGTGAATGAAATCAGTCGTTTTACAAAACCGACATAAAAAATCATTGAATGATATAAGTTGGTGATTGTTTATGTAATGTTGTAATGTTTATGTATGTTGTTAACCCGTTTCCAAATTTTATTCTATGTTACATTCTAATTAAAAAAAAATGTGTTCTGCAAATTAAATTACCTGCGAATCGTTGTTCTGTGGTTTTCATTTGAAATTGATCACTTCTTATATTTTTGGGTACATACACAACTTATCTGAATTTGACTACTTTTACCTGTCATGTGTCTGTCAATTTCAAACTTGTTTATGAATTTAATTTCTCTTCAAGGCGATCGGTTGGGTCCAATCCTATATTTTATGGAATTGACTTGAGTGGTTCAATCCAATCCGAAAACTGTATATATCAATAAGTTGGATCGGATCCAGTCGAGTCAAACCCATTTTGAGCGGATCCAAAGTTGTCAGATAAATGTAGTCTGTGCTTAGAAAGGTTCTGCTCAAATTCAATATTACTGCTGCTAAAAGCCTACTTCGATTTTCTTTCCAGAATGTCTGACCCTGTCGAACTTCCTTCCACAGGATTTGCGCAGGGTATTCTTGATTTGAAGTGGGATGGTGCTCACACTTTATGGTCTTGTGGACATGAAGGTATTCTGAAACGCTGGGATTTGAGAACTGAAAGGTGCGAACAGTCTTTTTCAGATCCTTTTGGATCTGTTTTTTATTGTATGGATTATGACTACCAGAATGCAATTATGACAGGCACTCACATGCATGGTAGAGTAGTATTATGGGATATTCGACAGACAAACTTTGTACAGGTAGGTAATAATTTATGTTACATTCGGGGTTGTACAACATTTTAAAAAAGTAGACACAGTATGTAGCAAATTCAGTCCATACTTAAAAATTAATTGATCCTGATTCTTTGTCTAATTTAAAATTGACCACAAATTTGTACTAATCTCTTGTGAAAGTGTATAGATAATAAAATGCCCTTATTTTTCAATAAACAAAATAATGCAGTCTGAGGTTGTGTCCAAATTTTTAACCGTAAACTATGCTGAAAAACTTGTTTCGTTTTTTTTATTGATTGTCAACCAGCACATTCCCAATTTCTAAGCTAAGCCAGTTTCCATGGAAGGAGAATAATTGGTTCTGAACGTTCTGAATATAACATAGATTGATTATGTTTTATTTTTGTGTAATTCAACATAAACATCCTAAAATGTAGTTAATGTTGAGTAGTTTACTAGTTTTGATACTCCACATATAAAGTATCTAGGAATATGGATTGATGAAAAATTGAACTGGGAAAAACATATTGAAGTGCTTATGAAAAAAATTTCTCCCTTAATTGGAGCCCTGAGCAGATGTCCCAAACTCAATCCAAAAATTGCAGATATGATTATACATTCTCATATAATAAATAGAATTACCTATCTCATAAACATTTGGGGAACATATTTTAAAAATAATTTCAACAAAATTTCCAATTTATATAAAAAAAGTCTTGAAAGTCTTGTATCGTCTTCCATATGATACACCAACAATTCAACTCTATATAATTACAGAAAAATTTTCGTTAATACAATACAATAGAAACTTTCAAAATGTCTTCCAATATTGTGAATAAAAAAGTTAAATCAAACTTCATATTAACTAGAAATTCTAAAATTCATAGTTATCATACTAGACAACATAACTTGTTCAATATTGATCCTGCTAACTCAATATTTGGACAAAAGAGATTCACACATTCAGCTCTGTCAAATTTTAATAGATTACCAATTGAGATAAAAAATTACAGAAACATCTTACAATTTAAAAATCGATTAAAAAAGTACATGCTTGCACAAAGAAATAAACCTAATTAATATCCATTTTCAGTATGTGATATAATCAAGGCCTCCATTTTGAAATTACCAACTACTGTTCTTTGTGTATCTGTATTTCTTTTGTACCTCAAATTATCTCACTAAAATTTACAGAAATTGTTTGAAATTTTCATGAACAGCCTCCATACCAGTTTTACATAACTGTCTGACTGTTTTGTGATATTCTTTATAGAAATTTTATTTTACTCCTGAATAATTTTTTATACTCCTTGTATTTTGATGTATTAATAAACCTGTATTATTATTATTAAGATCTAAGACAAATATCACGTTCGATAGTATAGACAAAGATTTTTTTCTATAATTTATAAAAAAATCTCTCCAAAGATTAACCAAAACATCTGAATCAATGGGGAACTTACACAAAAATTAACTTTGAAAAAACACCCACAAACGTAACTACTATTAAAAGAACCAATTATTTTTTTTGATAAATATAAGAAATTTAAAACTGCATAATTCGAATCATTATAGTAACGCGCCAAACTTGACTAGGGCCGGTTATGACGTCATATGGCTCTTTGAGACAAGGCGCCTGGTGGCAGAGAACGGTTTTAGTCTTCTCAGTCTCAGTTTCTAGGTGATTTATAGAGTGTGTGTGCTTTATTATATAAAACCAAACATTTCAAATGACCCCTAAAAAATGTCGTTTGAAATAAATAGCTGGCAGTCATAAACTTTGAGTAAATAATTTGCAAAACGAGAATATTGAACAATATTTTATATTTTTAATAAATTGAGTGTTTTTTGCAGGTCTATTTTATGGACGCTTGTAAAGGCAGAAAATTCTCAAGTAATTCTCCCGTTTATAGTCTCGCATTCGACGCAGAGTTTTTATTCACAGCAACGGACCAACACTTGAATGTCCTTGACTTCACGGAATATGAAAGTATAGCTCGTAATTATTCTTTCAATTGGAAGGTAATTTCTTAGTAAATAAGTTATAGTTCAGGTATTCAATGAAGCTTGAAATTGCTAGTGAGGTAACTTTCTAAATGCTGATCGGCATAAATTAAATATTGTACATTCAATAGCTGTTTACTTTCCTAGTCCCAGTGAAAATAATGTAGAAAACACTACACTTTGATAATCTCAGTCCAATAAATCAAACTGTATTCAATAAATTAAAAACAATGAAGATACTTTTTAACTGATTTTGAACCGACAAAGTGACTCAAAGTTTCGCCAGAATGGTATTTCAGATGCACACAAAAATTGGTCTTGTGTGACATTGGGTTGCACATCAATTTTGATCAATGAATTGATGGCACATTAACTTATGATTTTTGCTATTGAACGTATGATATTGCTTGCCAGTCGAGTTATAATAGGTGCATTGACGGGAAAATAAAAATTGTCGACATTTTTAGTCCATGTTGGCATTAACTTTATTTAAGGTGAGGTGGGTGAAAAAGCTTGTGACAAAATTAAGGTAGGTGAATGTATACAATATTATAAAAATATCTAAAACATCTTTATCTTCATTTTCAGAAGAACAAGTTTCAGAGGCCAAGAATGATTCGAAATACAAACAATCCATTTGAAATTTATGATGATATCGATTTCTATCAAAGGTTTAGTTTTTCTAAACTTGTGATGGAATTGATCCATATATTGAGCTCATGAATCAGTTGATATTAACACTGAGATATTACGCGACTGGTGCTTACCAAGTTTGAGGGAAGAGTTTGAATATATAAATAAATCAACGGTTCTTATCCATTCTTCTCATTTCCTCTTAATAGATATTATATTGCCTGATCTTTTAATTTCCACATTATTTCCGTATCAAAAAAATAGTAAAAAGAAAGATTGGTTGCTTATACCTATGTATCAAAATTATTACTATCAGGAGTAGCTGAAAATGCTTCATCATTACCAAGTTGATAACTGTATAGCACACTAATTTGCTGATACACAAATATGCACTCATTAAAAAAAAACAGGAAGTATAATAGCAAATATCTATGAATATAATTAATACCAACAAAACCCAAGCAATAGTTCTAGGAAAAATTAATATTATCATAGATGAAATGAACATTGTGTTTCATGAAAATAAAATTGAGCCAAGTGAATTAGTCCGGACTTTAGAACTGAAAATTAATATCAAGTTTGCAGAGAATTGAATTTTTTCTTTTCTTTGTCCGTATAGACAATGGAAGTCCTGAATCACCTTACTATAAGTCTAGATTTCCCTCACAGGTTAACTCAGTAATACAAAAAAAGCTACATGTCCATAAAAACTGATACCAAAGAAAAAGTATTTTGAACCTTTCACTTCGTATATGGACCGAGTCCAGATTTGGATTCAGCAGCTAGAATTCAAAATAGGAAAACTACGAAAACGAAATTGTTCCGTTATGTATATACTCACTAGATTATATGGTCATAAAACAAATATAATGGATAGGAATATCTATTGAATTACAAACTCAGCAACGAAAGCATTCAGCTTTGGCTAAGCGGTATACAGACAGACGGCATTTGCTTCATACAAAAAAATCAATTTCTCCGAAAACATCGTTCCGACGGAAACAGTTTCTTGTGTGTATTTTACAACTTTTATTCTGCATAAGTTTAAAATTGTTTAAATTGTTTTTTCCGTTAACCAGCTGTCGTCCTTTTACAAACGGCAGCCCTCAAAAGTCGAAACTTTTACCTTTTAACGTGCGATTTCTAGCACTTTCTCGGGCCATCAGATAAAAATCTGTAGTCGCTAGGATTTGAACCTAGCCGACCAGCAGTCAATGGTTTCGAACGCGAAAGTCTCAACCACTGAGCTACGTGAGTAAATATCTAATTTCAATAAATGAGAAAGTCCCTCGATTCCGAAATACCAAATGCATATTTTGTATCCTTAAACTTTCTGTTTTGCTTCAGTTGAATATCAGTTTCAATGATTAAAGTGTCTAAAGAGAGGTTATCGAATGGTGAGGAATTCATCAAAATATCTTGATAGGTAAACCGGAAAATGCTATTCGTATTCCAAAAATGTGATAATTTCCTATTTTTTTCTTCTATTTTTGCAATTCATACGACTAAAATGTCTACCGAATTCGAATCTGGCATGTGATTATACATATGGTATATATTTTTGTCTTTTTCAGAAATCCTGATTCCTGACTAATGAAACAAGGTAGAGACATTTATTGTGATATTAGAATTTCTTGAATATTCCGGGGATGGAAAAAATTAAAATAGATTCTTAGAAGGAAGAGTATAATTATTTATCTTGATATATTACAGAAATTTCGTAGATGAAATTATAATACATTATGTAGTAATTGAAATTATCATATATTATTTAGTAATTTGAAAAGAGAGGTTAGTCAAATAGTAGGTTTGTCGATCGATTCAGTTCTTATAGCGTCGTCCATTTTGCACTCCTTTACCCATTCGGTAGAATCAACTATAACTGGTCGTAGAATGTCTTTGTATGCAACGTACTCACAGTCAAAAATGCATTCCTCAACAACTATCTTCTCCAATGTTGCAGTACTATTTCTTCTATAAAAAATATTCAAATAATGGTCTCCCATCTGATTCTTTCTGAGTTCCCAAATGATTGTAGAACAAAATTCTGGAGGGTGATAATCATAAGCTCCAAAAGTATTCAAAATACCAGCCACAGTTCCATCATGCCCGGAGATCATTAAAAATTTTGGCTTAGTCCCGTTAATTACTCCATCGAAATGATTGTTGAGGTAACTGAGGAACGGACCAACTTTAAACCTCTGCAAATCCTTGGTGAAAGTTTCTCTCGAGAAAGATAATCCTGCAAGATAACTGAGTTCATTTTGATCAAGTTGAAAGGACCAGTCAGGTAAAAAAGAGGGATTGAGTGTTTTGTAAACGTAGAATGTTGTATAGAGGCCCTGGAATGTTGATATGTCTGTTATGTTCCATCCAGTTTTGAGAGAAACGAAGCTGAGTATACTTTCGTGTTCCTCAGCGACATTTTTGAAATATTCTGAGTCGCAAAGTTCCTCGTAGAGTTTTTCAAACTTATTGCAATTTTTTGACATGGAAACAATTTCATCATCATCTTGAGGAACCGTGTGGATAGGTACAGGATCCCACGGGAGGCCTTTCTGCCAACTTTTTGATGACGTAGATGGATAAAATAGTCCTGCTAAATTTGCTGCAGCAGACATTAAAGTTCTGTCAACATCGGAAGAACGAACCAATATTTCATCATGTTTGTAGCTTTCAGAAATGAAATCGGCATAACGGTTTCTGAGCCATTTTCCTAAATTGAATTGGTTCATCTTTCCTTGCTGAAAAAAAAAAATATATATAATTATCATTTTAATTGATCTATGAAGCGGGTACTGATGATATTGAAATTAGAAGCTACCCAAGTTCAAATTTATCGTCTTCTGGTTCCCATATTCTGGAAAATCCTTTATTGTTCAGAGAACATAGTGAGCTTCAGGGAAAATGACGTAGGAATTTGTTTTTTTCTTTATTTATAAGTGCTGTATACTTTGATGTTATATTGATGTTATTGATTTTCTCTCATAACCCAATAATGATAACTATTGATTGAGTGAACCAGCCGTACATCAGCTCCAGTTTCCCAAAAATTACGTAGGTTGGTTTATTTTTACTTATTCATAGTTTTAATAAGAATAATATTTTCTTCGTACTTACATCCACAAGCTGCCCAAAACCTTTTGGCCAATATCGAATATCAAGGTAAGGGTCATTTGGATATGAACTGCTGGGGCCTCTATCTCCGTGTCGGTATAACTAAAAATATTTGGAATTATGGAAAAGATACATAAATAATTGCTGAATTTTCCTTTCAATTTCAGTAACAGATATAAATAAAAAACTCAAAATCAATTGAATCTAATATTATGGCACTAGGAAAAATATTGATGATAATGAATTGCAATGAAACTAACTTCGGGTAGGTAGTTTTGTAGATTTTTAGATTGTATTATAATGCCATCATTTAGGTAATATTTCAATGGAATTTTAATGGTAGGTATATTCTGTAGTTCTGTAAGCCAATCAACTTAGCATTTAAAATAGAAAATTTGCAAAAGTATTAAAACTTTCTCAAAAGTTATATTTTAGAGCATTCAGTGAAACATTGTTAAATGTGAATTATAAATAATACTGTAGACAAAATGAAATGTCAAAAGTCTCGCCGAATAAAAAAGTTATTTACTCTGATACCAAACTTGGAGAACGATAAAGGATGACATTTTCTTTGTTTTTACCATTTTCCATTTATTTATTTTTCACTACAAAGAAATGAACAAAATTGTTTATGATTCACATTATAAACAATGTTGCCGGCCTTGAACAAGGGATCATTATAACGTTCCATAGCACTAAAATACAATTCATGAGAAAGATTGAATTCTTTTGCTATTTTTTATTTTTTCCCATTTTTGCTAAAAGAGAGGTTCGGTAGAACCACGATAATCACGTTTATCTTCCTTCTAACCGAATGGAAACGTGACAATAATAATTTTATTTTGAAACTCGAATTCACATCGATGACAATCATCGAGGCTAACGTTATTATTGCTACACCACTCTCAGAATATTTTCCTATCACAAAAGAGAGAATGAAATACATTTGAATTGCATTGCGATAGAGTATCGGGGAATCTTCATTATCAAGAGAGAAAGTTAGTATTTGGCTATCAAATTTCGGTAAATTCTACAATGATCGTGCAGAAGTAACAATTCTGTGATTTACTTGCCAAATACATTACTGTAACTCGGTCAGAAAAATTATATTCTAAGTATTAAACATTGTAATTAACGAAATTGATTCCTTCAACTTACCACAGCTACCGATACTAGTTCATCATTTCCACTTGATTTATCAATTTTTGCTGAAACTTTCACATTTGATGCTACTAAAATGAGCAAAACGTGATGAAGGAGCACCATTTTCGTCTTAGTAATATCTTGCCAGATATTGTCGAATGACTAGGACCTTTAATCGTTTTGTGAAAGCAAAACAATGAAATCTGATATAGATAATATTGAAGATAAATATTTTATCCGTCCAAATTGTGCATACCTAATGTTTATACAGTATGATGCAGATGTATCGAATAAATTCGTGATGAATTTCGTAATCGATGTTGGCGTGATGACGTGGTGATTTTTTTTAAGTAGAAACAACTGGGATACTTTTTTTGAAAGGTATTTTCAGTACTTAGTGAAACGAACATCGTCCGAAAAGAGGAGGAGAAACGGACTAAATATCGAGACTTACTCTTTGAACTCCGCAGGCCCTACCCAAACCATTCTGTTAAAATGGTGGTTCTGATTATAGGGCTCCTTGGTGGAATGATGGAAACTTAAAAATCATACCGGCTTGCCGTAATATGGCAGAAATCTTAGCCGGACGAATGCAGAAGGCCGTCATCCTTGGTTCACTTCTTCTGCTCAGGGCACATGATTCTCGGACCCAGTAATCGCTTACCCCACGGACGTGGGGAGTGGTTATCTGGGTAAACGATCCAGCGCGCCCTCCGGATGTGTCGGAGCTCCGGAGACAGGGCCTGACTGGAATATCCTTTTAGGGAAAAAAATAATAATAATAATAATACTCCCTCATAAACACTCGTAGAGTGTACCCAAAGGCATAGCCTGTGCGGGTAGAGGACAGCTATTATTATTATTTGCCGTGGCGCTCCGGGGCGACTTACCGATTTTTGGTGGCGTATTCACTTTTCAGCTGCAAGAAAACCCGGAAAACCTACAGCACCACCTCGGGTGGCCGGCATGCACTCCAAGCTAGCACTAGATAAAGGAGTTAGTGGGAATGAAACCAACGGACCACATTACATCCAGGTACTTTTTCAACATTAACTTCTAGATTATTATAGAAGATCGAAGGGAATGAACAGATGACAATATCAGGGAGAGTGGATCTGGTACACGAACGGATCCAAAACCAGGGAAGGAACTGGTGATGGAATATACAGTGAGGGAAGAAACTCCCAAATAAGCGTCTCACTAGGAACAAACACCTCCGTATTCCAAGCAGAGATGTACGCCATCTTGCAATGCGTAAGAGAAATCAATATGAGGGAAATGCAAAAAGCCCAAGGGGCTGAGGTGTAGCTGGCGAAGGGATAGCATCTGAAGAAAAAAAATGATACACGGAATCCCACCCCAGACAGGAAAGACATACCTTAGTTATAGTGGGTGATCACGAGGTGAGGTACACCACCCAATCACAATTTAAGCTATAAACTGTGACCCAATTTTCTATAGTTTTTAAATTTGGTATGTCCCTATAATACTTGGATGCGCATATTTCGACGCCACTGATGCTATTTTACAAATTCTGGTTAAACCAAATTAACGACAAACTTTTTTTTTCAAATGACACCCTGTACATCAATGGGAGCTTATCTAAAAAACCGTATTCAAGCTGTCGTGGTGGAACGCGACCAGTCTGACTCTCTATTCGTGGGTAATGAAGTTCCGCAAGGTGCGATAGTAGGCCCGGTGTTATTTACCCTCTACCGCTATTTTTTGAAATGGCGTAATGATGATCTTACATTATACAAACGTTGTTTTATACATGTTTCGAGAAACGTTGAATGTGAGTAAATTATGATTACTTATCACTGCTTATCTGGCTGAGGTATATCATACTAACATTTCAGCAATTTATATCGATGTCTTGGGACCCCGTTATCTCCGTGCACAGTACTTACTTTCTATTTTATTTACTTAACAGTTGAATTTTATACTGTATGGTGATGAAACGTAATAATCCACTAACGACAGACAAAGTCGACCAAAAAGTGAAGAATGAATTGTAGCACTCTGAAACTCGGCACATGACATCTCGACATCATGTATTATTACAAAAAAAATTGTATACCAAAAAATAAGTGGTGGAACCTCAAAAATTTTTCATTCAAAAAAAATATAATTTTTTTTTGTTGTTATTTCAGAAAATATAAGATTTATCAAAAAACGATTTCGATAGGTCGAGAGATAATTCAATTCTCCACAAGAATGATTTTCAGTAATACCTTATGAAATACGCTCGTTTTCTCAAAAAACATGGTTTAACGCCGACGTCACATTTCATGCTCGCGCCACTGCAAGTTCAGGCAGGGTCGAAAATTAGATTTGTCATAACTTTGCTAAAAATTATAGTAACAGGAAAAGAAAAAGTGTATATCGTTCCTGAAGTCTTCTACTTCCTCATGCAAATATAACATGAGAGTATCTGAGTACCTAAAATGTGTTTTGTCCCACTTCACATAACTCTTCTACGATATTTAAGGATATGAAATAATTATACTGGAGCCAGGAATCAGGAGCCAGGAGCCAGGAATCAGTACCCTATTTGGACCTGATGCAACGATTTAAGTCTCACTTATACATGCAAAAGAAAAAACTGGGTTTTACTCCTGCCTCAGTTTTCAACTCACCCAAAATCCCGGCAATTTCTTCAGTAAATGTGAAGAGAATGCCGATTTTATGGGTGAGTTGAAAATTAGGCAGGAGAAAAACAAAGTTTTTTTTTTGGCATGTATCAGTGGAACCTGTCACACTACTTCCAACTACTAGCATACCAAGTTTGGTGGTGCTACAATCGATTCTTGTCTCAAAACCCAATCGTACTGTATTATAAGGACTGTAGACAATATTATCAGGTAGAGAAATTCATGGTAATATTAAAATTTCTTAAATATTAAATAAATGGGAAAGTCAAACACTTTTTTTAGAAGAAAGACTGCAATTATTCATCTTGGTGTATTACAGAACTTATGGAAGAGAAAATTATCATGTTATTTTGTTATACACCGTAATAATACTAAAATTATATAAGGAAGTTAGTTGAATATAAGCGTATGTCGATTCAGTTCTCACCGTTGTCAATTTTGCACTCCTTCGTCCATTCGGTTGAATTAACAGTTACTGGTCGTAAAATGTTTTTGTATGCAACGTACTTACAGTCCAACGTACATTCCTCAACAATTATGTGCTCTAATGTTGCGGTACTATTTCTTCTATAAAAAATATTCAAATAATGGTCTCCCTTCTGATTTTTTCTGAGTTCCCAAATTATTGTTGAACAAAAATCTGGAGGGTGATAATCATAAACTCCAAAAGTATTCAGAACACTAGCTAAAGTTCCATCATGCCCGGAGAGCATCAAAAACTTTTGCGATGTCGCGTTGATTGCTCCATCGAAATGATTGTTAAGGTAACTGAGGAACGGACCAACTTTAAACCGCTGTAAATCCTTGGTGAAAGTTTCTCTAGAGAAAGATAATCCTGCGAGATAACTGAGTTCGTTTCCATCAAGTTGAAAGGCCCAGTCAGGCAAGAAAGTGGCATTGAGTGTTTTGTAAACGTAAAATGTTGTATAGAGGTCTTGAAATATTGATATATCTGTTATGTTCCATCCAGTTTTTAGAGAAACGAAGCTGAATATACCTTCGTGTTCCTTCGCGACTTTTTTGAAATATTCAGAGTCGCAAAGTTCCACATAGAGCTGGTTATATTTTTCACAATTTTTTGACATGGAAATGATTTCATCATCATCTCGAGGTACTGTGTGGATAGGTACAGGATCCCACGGAAGGTCTTTCTGCCAACTTTTTGATGACGTAGACGGATAAAATAGCCCTGCTAAATTTGCTGCGGCGGACATTAAAGTTCTGTCTGCATCGGAAGAACGAACCAATACTTCATCGTGTTTGTAATATTCCGAAATGAAATCAGCATAACGGTTTCTTAGCCATTTTCCTAAATTGATTTGGTTCAACTTTCCTTGCTGAAAAAAAACTGAATTATTATCATTTTATATAGACTATGAATTGAAGAATGGTGATATAGAAAAGTAATCTTTAAAAACACTTTTTAAAAGAAATTATTTTTTACTTTTTAGCGCATTTGAATGAAAGCTTGTCTTTAAGAGTTTTTTTTTTCATTTTACTTTGTGCTTTTTAGTTAGTACGCATTGATCTATGGATTTCAGAGAAAGCATGGTTTTATTACAAGTTCCGTTTCCTGTGAGTTTTGAGCAATGATATATTACGGCTAGACCTCGTTATTTACATTTCGAGCTGCACTCACATTCTAAGCAAAATTTTTATTACAGCTTGTTTCTGCTGAATCATCTGCTTATACAAAATGTATGAAAATATTAATAAAAAAATTTTTAAATACAAGCTTGTATTCAAATGCACTAAAAAGTAAAAAATAATTTCTTCTGATGGGTAATGTAGGTCATCTTCAATTTGGGAATTTTAGCAAAACATCCATGATCTTCTATCCCAAATAGTCACACATACTAATTTTGGAGACAGTCAAACCATAATTACAAAACTCGTTCACCATCTTGAAGCCACCATATTGAATTTATGAATTTTGACAAAAAATTCATAATTTCGACCCCTAAAACCCCAACGTACCAAATTTGATTCGAATCGGACCAAAATGACCAAACTCGTCCGCCATATTTAATTCATGAATTTGTACAAAAATTCATAATATCGGACTTCAAAAACTCACACATACCAATTTTGAATAGAATCAAACCAAAATCACGAATTTCGTCCGCCATCTTGGAGCCGCCATATTGAATTCATGAAATTTTACTAGAAAATCATAATCTCCGATCCCAAAAACCCACACATACCAATTTGAAATCGAATCGGACCATAAGTTTGTCTTTCAGCCGCAGATGATTCCACAATAGATTTTATGAATATCCTATTCATATTTTCGAACAAAAATCAAAATGCAATGCCCATGGCAGGTTTATGTCAAAAAATCACTTTCAAATGTGTTACCACAGATGAAATATTTCTATCATTTCTATCCTTGATGTGTATAATTGCTTCTGAAGAGCAGGCTTTCCAATACTTCCAATCTCCCTGATGAGCTTGGCAAAGCGAAATAGATTTTCGTCGACGACAACGTATTGGGGATTGATTGCGATAGAAGCGAACCTTGCTTCAATGAAATGAACGGTTTCTGTGAGTGATCTTTTTCAATTACATTCTCTCTTTCTAATTTATTTAACGAATTTTCAATGAAAACTAGAGATAAATAAAAAAATTAACTATCTGAATGAAAATGCGAATTATCACTTTCAGAATTTTTCTTTTCTTTTCAGTTAGTCTTTTTACAATATCTATCAGATGTAGTTCAATGTCCAGCGTGGCTTGTGCCGGGGAAGTAATTGTTTTCTATTAGATATTACGAAAACATTTAATTTTTCATTTTTCAATTTTCATGGAGAATGTTTCCCCTTTTTTACTATTCAGGTTTACTCCTTCGGATGTTGCAGAGGATAAGTTGTTAATGGGGGCAATTCCTCCCCCTAACCAAAACCAAAACACTTCATTTTGACCAAAGCACTTTATTTTAACGAATTTTTCAAAAGATAGATGATATCATACAAAAATTGCCCTCCCCCCTACAAAAATTGTCCCCCTCAACGAAATCCTGTATGATTTTTCTTCGATTATTCATAATTATTATAATATTTTCATTCATCATACTTACATCCACAAGCTGTCCAAAACCATTTGGCCAATATCGAATATCATAGTAAGGGTCATTTGGATATGAAGTAAGGGGTCCTCTATCACCGTGTCTGTATAACTGAAAATATTTGGAATCATTGAAAAGGATACCTTGTAAATATTTTTTTTAACAATAACAAATTTTAACAATACAATTTTGTTTTGACGATTGCTAAAGTTTCTTTAATACTATTATTCATTTTAGTAACAGATACAAATGAACACCCTGTATTTTCAATCAAAAAAATAAAATTCAATTGAATCTGATTGTGGCATTGAAAAAAATTATGATAATTAATTGAATGAAACGTTATTAATTGCAAGGGCAGATCTATGTTTGGGATGTTGAGTTGATTACTTATGATAATGCAAATAAAACATTTTATCCCCATCTCGTAACCTTGCGTCAAATCCGATAGTTCTGAATTTTATTGGCCGAACTATTGATCCAAGTTTTTCGACCTCGAGTGTAAAATCTAGAAGCCACGAAATTATCAATCTCTTTTAGTTTTTGGCGATTTTAATCCTAAAGAACCAGTTTTACGATTATAACTGGTTTGTTAATTTTCGAAGTAGCTTCCAAAAATTTGTTTATCAAAGTAATGAATCTTTTTGAACTCGAATTTGTCTTCCAACCTCTTCGAATTTTCTTGAAGCTTTTCCTCCCGAATGTTTGAAATTTATTGATGCTCTTTTTAAAGAATATTCGAATTTTCTAGAATTTATCTCCCAATGATTTGGTATTACCGTCAAGTTTATTTATTATGAATCAACAGGTTTCATGGTCTCCTCCTTATTGAATCAGATCTTCTTGTTTCAGTTCCGCGACCTTCGAATGTCATTTTGTTATTCTTTAGAAATTTCGACACTGTAGCTCTATTTACTATTTACTTGGGGTAGTGAATAAGTAAGTCTATCTTGGACATCAGACCAAATCTCAGATTACCTAGGCCTTCCTCCTGCAAGAGGCTCTGCTCGTGGGAACACAAGAAAAAATCAACCTAGGACTGTGGTATCATCAAAGTGAGGAAATCTATCGAGGACCCTCATACCAACCAGGAGGAACTCTTAAAGCACCCCCTAACTCATCCAAAATCCACTCTGGAACCGAGCAGGGACCAGAGACACAGAGACGCTCTTCAGAGCTCTCATATACGATCCCTTCCAAGGTTACCCAGGCCCCTATCCTCTCCTGTCCAGCCCCTTTCCTTCCCCGACCCACAGAACTTACCTACCGTAGCCAAGGAATGCTTGCAGACCTCGGTAGCACAAGTCCAACCAACAAGCTGTACCAAAGTCCAACGTAAGTGAGGCTGCAAGGAAGCGAAGGAGAAAGGAATTCCAGAAGAGGTCGGTACCTCCACTAGAGAGACCCAAAAACCTCCGAAGGAGACACCTGAAACCTCCGAGACTTTCGAAAAGAAGCCTCTGGAGGTGACAGGAATACTGAAGGTAACCAATGGAGGGCTGAATAATCCCAGGTAGCCACGGTGGTTGGCAGAGAAGGCCAAACTGAAGTTGGCTCCAGTGAAGATCAGCTGCTGGAATTTCTTGATGCTGTGGGACACGCCATTGCAGAGATCCAAACGGGTCCTGCACCCTCACACTTGAAGTCAGCCATACACCACAGTGTAGGCAGGTGTTAGTCATGGCTGCCAACGAATATTCAAATGAGTGGATGATCATTGAGATACCAAACATAAAGAGGTGTCACGGTAATCATGGATTCTTCAAGGCTCAGGCTAAGTCAAGCATTGGTGTGGATCCCCGTGAAAGGCAGTTGCCGACCCAGGACCTCATGAGACTGAAAAAGCAGAACTCGTTTTGAGCTCTTCCTGGAGAGTCTGGGAGAGAAAGGAGGATAAGCAATGGCTTCGACTTGTCGTAGGGCTGGAGTCCATAAAGCTATTCAGCCGAATGAACTTCCAGCCCTAATACAGCGCCTCACAGTCGACTGGTACCAACCGTGAGGGCCCTATTATGGCCTAATAGAGGATTTCAAAGGCAACAAAAGCAGAGACTTCTGGTGTCCATTCCAGGAAAGCCATCCGCCTCGGGAACGCTGTTCGATGAAACTGTCCACGGGAAAGCGTCAACGACTCTTTTATGTCGGAGGATCCTCGATTGGGACACAAATTTCCTACTTATTCAGGAACCTTGAACATATCAGGGAAAGATAAGAGCCCTGGAGATAGATGGAGGAACGGCTCATTGCTGCACCTCCGCTGATCCCTCTCGTGGATATATATGCAGATATAGAAGTCTTCCCAATACCAAGGTTCTGCTCACGAGATCTGGTAGCGGTGAAGACGCCAATGTCAACTGGAGACCGAACTCGGGATTTGGTCATCTGCTCTGCGTTACTGTTCAAGACAAAGGCGCTATCTCGAGAGGTTGAATTGCAGGTGAAACACTTGTAGTTGCAGAGCAGTTTCAACTATTTGCCCAATATGCAGAAAATTATAATGGTTTGAAATAATGAAGTTCTGACTTTAATTTTGACTTCAATCGATAACTCAAAAAAACATTCATCTAACATATGTCAACAAGATACTACAAGGTCAGTACGGAAATTAATAACTCAAATGACTTCAGACACTTCTCCTGGACCTTTGATTCCCAATTTCTTCCAGTGATCGTTTGAAATATTTGCTGATATGATCCTGGTGAATAGGACAGCGAGGTTTATTCTAACTCAACATATTTCAAAATATTTTTTTTCTGTTCTATCAAATCTCTGATATAAAAGAGTCCCAACTCTATGTCTTTGCATGTATCGGATGTTGTGCTATTTCCTGCTAGTTTTATTGATCCTTGGTTATCAATAAATATGAGAAATGGTTCTTCGAAAACATTTTCCGTGTGAATTTCATATACTAGTTTCTTCAGGAATGTGAATTCTTTAGCGATTTCACTGAGAGCAACGAATTCAGATTCTACAGTGCTGAGAGCAACACAATGCTGATGGCTCCTTCTGCAGGAACACATAAATATCCGCTGAAGGAGAAATGACAGGCGCCATGAGAACTAGGGCTCTTGAAGTTCTACTAGGACTGCCACCGCACCAATACATTGAACTTGAAGCCATGTGTACCGCCTACAGACTCGAAGGCGCAAGCCAATGAGTCGAAGGAGAAACGAACCATGGACATTCCCCTCATCTAGGATAAGTTCCATCCTACTGATGGGAAGAGACACCACCCCGCCAGTTTCGATCTTCAGAAAAGTCCCGAATATTGGAACACGAGGGAAGAATGGAATGACATAGCATCGAACGTGTCTCCTGTTGATAGCATAGTCTGGTGTACACAGACGGCTCGAGGTCAGGAGGAGTGTCTGAAGCAGGGATATACAAGAGAGGACCAAGAAGAGAAATCTCCATTTTTCCATGCTGAAGTATATGCTATACCTACCTGCATCCAAGAAAATGTCGACAATAGAACACCAATTGCAATTTTCTTGGACAGTAAAGCAGCGATACTGGCACTGGGATCATACAGGAACGTCCAAGCTGGTGTTCGAGTGTGGAAATGCATTGGAAAACCTGGAATAAGGATGGAAAGTTCAGACTCATAGGGGTCCTAGAACACTCGGGTGTCCACAGAAACGAGTAGGCAACCAGGTTTGCCAAGGAGAGATCAGGGAAACCACCAATTGGACCAGAGCTCAACAATTTAGCTGTGGCTCAAACTCAAAAGGGAAGTTCTATCTATTGGGAAATGAGATGGGAGGGCTAGTAATGAGAAATATAAAAAATGCAGGAGGTGGTTAATCTGTTTGTTCCCTCAAACATCTTCAGTCCCCATTCGAATATGAGAGGGAAACCATTTCCAGAAGAAAATAAGCCTGCAGTTTCGAAATATCATAAAATCGGAAAGTAAAAAGTAAAAAACAATATTTTGATACTCAATTCAAATCTTGTCACTACTAGTAAAGGCTAACGCTATCAATGCTACACCAGTGCAAGACTATTTTTCTATCACAAGAGAGAGAATGAAATTTTGGACAGTGGTGTTTTAGAATATTTCTTCATTTTCAAGAGAAAGAAAATTTTGACATTTTGTCATTAAATTTTATTTCAGAATTGACGAATTCTCTAATGACTGTGGACAAATAACTATTATGTGATTGACTTGCCAAAGACATTACTGTAACTTATTGAAATAATTTTGATACTATTAAACTCAACTCACCACAGCTACCGATACCAGTTCATCTTTAACACTTAAATCATCAATTTTTGCTAAAACTTTCACACTCGAGATTATTAAAATGAGCAAAATGTGATGAAGGAACACCATTTTCGTCTCGATAGTGCTTGGCCAGATAGTGTCGAATGAATAGAAACCCATATCGTTTCAATTAATGCAAAACAGTCAATTGGATCTGATTTAGATAATATCGAAGATTCAATATTTTATCTGTCTTAATTCTGCAGTGATTCTCTCCGTAATACAGGGTTGGGTGTGCCGGGAAGGTAGCGTGGTAGGATTTTTGGTATAAATAATGAAATAACACCAATCGATTTGATGCAGCAGATAATATAGATATACTGTTATATTTTCTAACAGAATTTGTATTTGCGAGTGGCTTATTTGCATACAGTGCTAGAATAAAATGTACAATTATAATCTAACCACACTTTTGATGTATTACATTATAAAAACGTGAAGCGAAACTTAGAAAGACAGTGTTCGTAAAAGAATAAATACAACCGAATAAGAATAAAATGCGGGTGCAAGTCTGTACCTGGAAGTCTCGGCCTCTGAAGCACTAGTAATTAATTTTGCACTGGTATCAAGTCAGTCCTTGCGAAATCCCTAGAAAATCAAACCGGCAAAAACAATTCTAAAGGCATACAACACATAAACATATAAAGGTTCACGCGCACTTAGCCGAAGCGTCGCGAACCGAAGCGGCGCGAGACGAAGCGTGATTTAGCTGATGTCCGCGCTCTGGGACAACGCGTCGCGTCACGTTTGAACGGCGCGGCGCGAATATTATTCACTTCAGCATTTGAATGCTGGCTCGGAGAGGGGAGGCAGGGGTGGCAAATGTCCTCTTTTTCGAAAAAAGTTAACGTTTCGGCAACTGTATCTGTCTCCGTTATAAAAACTTGCTGAAAAAATCGCTGAAATCTGTAATTGAATAGGTATTTGAATTCAAATACAGTTTTCAGGGTTTTTTTCAGCAAGTTTTGATAACAGAGATTGAACCAGTTTCCAAAACGTCATTCTTAACTTTTTTTCAATTCATTGTAGGATACTTACTAACAAAAATCATAATTTCATTCAAGACAACAGTCTTATGAACGCGGTAACTTATCGGGCTAATTAATTAATTTACCCTTCTACACTTGTACAAACTTCCTTGGATTAACATTTTTTTATTATCATATTGAGAAAGGTTAAATACCCATACAAACATGTCAAATTAAGAAAAAAAAACTTCAACAAAAATCAAACTTCGAAAACTGATGGTATAAATAGAAAAGGGAAGGAGGTAGGGGCCCACCTGCATATTCTGCCTAGGGCCCAATGCTGGCTTTCTTCGGCCCTGTTTGAATTGAATACAGTACTTTGTCGAGTGAGATACGATGAGCAGTTTGTTCGTCAGAAGAGAATCTCTTTGTATCAAATTTAGTTGCCACTATGGAAGAATGGAGTTTTTGAGCTTTGTAATCAATGTCTCTGTATCTGTATCACAGCTAGATACTGCAAAGGAACAAAATTTGCCACTAACTTTAGCACCTCTTCCTACCAAATACTGTTAAAAACTGAAATATAAGACAAGAATCAAAAAATATTTGAATCTTGTCGTCGCCTGTCGCCGCGCATTGAGGCGAAACGTCAAGAGAAACGACTCCTAGTTGGTCCTAGGAGAATTCGCGCATCGTACGGCTCGTCTCTTCGCTTCGCGCCGCCTTAGTGCGCGGGATACCATATAACTTAATGTAAATTTCTCGGGCGAAAAATCCACAACTTTATTCGCGCCGCTTCCGTTCGCGACGCTTCGGCTAAGTGCGCGTGAACCTTAACGGCCTCACCTGGCCGAACTGATAAGCCCCGCAGCAATCCGTCTAGTACTCTGCTACGCGACAAATAGGTACCAACGAAAACTTATCGGAAACGCCCACAGATGTCGGTGAGGAATTCTAATACAAATTTTAGTAAATATGACACTACCCACTAAGCAAGGAGAACTTGCATGATGTTTTCAAAAACCTATCAAGAGCAACTGTAAAGTTGTTACATCCATTGCAGCCAACGTTCAGCAACTGTCCTGCCCCCTCATACAGTGCCGGTTCAACCAGGGGTCTTTTGGGTGCTATAGCACCAGGCGGCAAAATATTTAGGGCGGTACTCGCCAAGCGCGTGCCGTGCCCCATTAGTAACGAGTTGATGTTAAAAAGTTAAAACACAAATATACAGTTTGAGGTAATTTTGAAAGAAAACTATAGAACTAAAATAAAGATTGTTCGACATTTTCGATGTGAATCCAATTAAAAAAAAAATCAGTACAATATCGCCAACTGACTTGTTGGCGAGGTAGCTCTGATACTGTAACGTCATCGATCGAATTTTCAGCAAGCAACCTAATAAAATAGCAAGTAAATGAAGCTGGTCGGCTTTGCGTTGACAAGTCGATGCCGTCGCGTCCGGCGTCCGCAGGTCGCATTGCAAGAGGGAAAATATTTGGCGGCGTGCTTACACACGAAGAAAATAAAGAAATACACGGGTAAGGCGGTTCCAAAATAAACTAATAAACAGTGAGATGTGAGATATATAATATACTTTACCTACGGCAACTGCAGAAAATAAGCAAAAACACAAAACTCGCAGTCTCGGTAAATAGCTCCTTACGCACGGTAAACAAATCGCACAGTTTTCGTAAACAAAACGCACAGTTTGATATATTTCGGAAACGGCTCAATAGATTTGGGAGAAATTTTGAATGTAGAAAGGGTTTTGCTTTTCAAGTTTATCTATACAGGCGTATTCTTTGGAAAAACACGATTTTACTGAAAATAATAATAATGATAATTTTTGGATCTCGAAAACGGCTTCAACGATTTGGATCAAATCTTGTATTCAGATAAGGTATTGCTAATTAAGTTCATCTATATAGGCGCTTTTCATGCAAAAATGTGATTTTACTCATAATATTAATAATAATAACATGAATTTTTGGATCTCTGAAACGGCTCTGATGATATGGATCAAATTTTGTATTTAAAAACAGTTTTGCGTTTTAAATTCGTCCATACAGGCGTCTTTTTTAAAAAAATGCGATTTTACAAATTATAATAGTAATGATGTGAGTTTTTTGATCTCGAAAACGGCTTCAAGTTTTTGGATCAAATTTATTATTTAGATGAGGTATTGCTACTTAAGTTCAACTGTATAGGCATCTTTTCTGGAAAAAGGTCATTTTACTAATAATAATAATATGAATTTTGGATCTCGGAAACGGTACACTATATATGGCCGTAGGGAAAGTATAGCACGTATATAATGCGTGTTGTAAAGCAACTACGCACTCATGGAATTACGCACTCGCCGCTACACGGCTTCCATTCGTGTGTAATTTTTCCATTCTTGCGTAATATGCCTTTTACAACACTTGTTACGTAATATACTATAAAATTCCCATTTTCTTTGTCTTCATCAGTAGTACAGTCAGTAATTCAGTTTCCCTTCAGAATTAGCAGAGTATAGTTGTTTTATTCTTTATGTCGTGGTTGTGCTCTCTATGACTTAGTGAGTTTGAAGTACGGTCCGTCAATCATAGCACCAGGCGGCAAATTAACTGAAGCCGGCACTGCCCTCATAGCATTACATTTGTAACAGTTTCAAATGCAAACTTGTCAGAAATTTGATTGATTTTGATATAGACTTCCAGTACAGTTACAAATGTTGAATTCCAGCAAATAAATATTTGTTAACTTACCAGGAACTTTTTAATTTTGTCTTGACTTTGCGGTATGGTTACAAACGCAAACTGCCAGCATATTCATTTTTGCAAATTTGCTGGAAGTGCGGACTTTTGTTGTTAATCAACAGTCTGGTTACAAACGCTGACTTACAGTAGAGTAACAAATCCTTTTTTGTGTAAAGGTAATATTTGAAAGCTTCTGGTGACTTCAGTTTACTGTTATAGCTCGGGAGGCAGAGACAGAAAATTTGCACATATTTCTACGAAGCTAGTTTTTTGTCAGTTTGTTGTTTCGATATAACATATAACATCAATAATGACCCAACGAGTTCAGTCTTTACACTCCTCTGTTGCTACCTTGGATATTTTTCTCTAATCAATGTTTTTTTTTGTGGATATCCTACCTAATCACCAACAATCTGGAACTTCCTTTATACCTTGAATAATTTTCCATAGTAGGCAATTGACACTCGTAGAAAACATAACAATTTGTCAATTATTTTCTTCGGCGAAATGTCAAAATTTGTAAGTGTAATAAATATCTCTTCTCCAATCTAAGGAAAATGGCTCCACATGTGAAGATCCCTGCCAAAAAGCAACTCCCTACCAAGAGAAACAAAGCTAATTCGAAAGAAGTACGATTCGGCAAGAAAAACCTTCCAATAAAAAGGCCCGAAGCTGTAAGTAAAGTACCAGACAATTATGAGAATCTAATCCTGTATTACATATCCAAGCTGAAGAAACTTTTCGCAAATGCTGATCATCCGACGTCTGGAGTGAGAGAAAATAGCGGAGAAAAAATGCGCCGTGAATTGGCCAGCAGAAAGACCAGCAGAATGGACATTGAAATTAACCCAAACAAGTATACCGCCAGGCAATCGACACCGAGGCCGCATGATTCAAACATGGACAACGATATCAGGGAAAAAGTGTACAATGTCGTCAACGCCGCTATAGAGTATGGATACAGGAACAATGTTCTGGAACGAAAAGGAAACTACTTCGTTTTGAAGGGAAGAAAAAATCCGAAACTAGCGAACAGGCAACCTACGCCTGGTCCCAGTGCTGACAGGTTTTTATACACTAAGTGCAACTGTAGCAAATGTAAAATTGCAGCCAACACGTACAAGAATCCCCTGTCAAGAACAACAACTGCTGATAGTAGTGGTGGTCAGCAATTTTACAGCAATCGACCTATCAGCTCTCATCTGCGGGAATCCAGGACATATGACGCATTGACATTTAATTCTGCAAAATCAGCTGCACCACTCGATAAATCTGCCAGAGCCAAGTGTTCTTCAAGTACTGCACTAGATTCACTCAAGAATCGGGCGAACAAAAAGTGTAATTGTAGGAAATGCTATGCTGTGGAGCAAAAAAGAAAAATAATCAATAAGTAGTTTTTGATGTGCAATTCTTCTTATAAGTGTTAGTCCTCGTAATAAAGTTGGCCTGTCTTTGTACCTCTTTATTGATTTGATGAAGTGTATTCAAATGAAGACACTTTCATGACACTACTTTTCAATCTATACTGGGTGTCCACGGAAAATGGCTAGCCTCTATAACTTTTTTGGTTTTGCAGATATTGAAATGAAATTTGGAGGATCTGTATGAGAAATAAAACTGCAATTTTTGACAAGTGACTCAGATTCGTGCAACTTTCGGTCTCACCGGAAGTGATAAAACTCTTGATTTTTAAATGAGACACCCGGTATATTTTCACTTTTTTTGTCTCCATATGACATTCTGAATACAACCATGTATCACTTGCTATTTTTTGCAAATTTTCGATATTTAATTTTTAATCTAGATGGCTATGGATACGTTCAAATTATTAATTTCAGTCCTAACGTAGGAATTGGGAAAAATACAACTTTATGGTTTTCGGTTAAAATGCATCTGCTGTGTAAAATTTAATTTTTAATGTGTTCCTACTATTTCATTTTCAAATGACAACATAGTGGCTGGTTGGGTCAGAAAAAAATTTTTGTAGAATTTGTATATACGACTTAAAACTGCATTTCTTGACAAGTAACTCAGCTTCAGCAAGTTCTAAAATTTTTGTGGAATATCGGTTTCAGTCGATATTTTCTGCTATGTATTTCACTTCAATTTTAGAATTTGTATTACTAATTTTTTTAAGTGGAAATTTTCGTGAGTTTAATTACGATTATGTTCATACCACTTTTCTGTTATAGGTTTCAAACAAACTTTTGTTAAAAAACTTGAAAAGATTACTTAAGATCTTTCTTAAAATGAAACATTTCTGATTAAAATGAGATTCAAATACATTGGGTAACCTGTGACCTATATAACTGATGGAACAAGGTAATTAAGGAGTATTGAAAAAAAAACATTACTTGTCGATATATTAACTGACCTCACTTCTCCAAATCTAAATTAGGAAACTATTCTGTACACTATTGATTCAAGAAGATGTTAATAATATCATTTTATACAAGGAGATATTAGTTTTTGGATTGATGATTTCGTTATATCATTTGTGTTCGTCACAGGTTACTCGATGAATTTCAATATTATTTCAATCTCAAAAAGAAAGAACTACCGTAATATTTGAAAGTTTCGTCTAGACCTAATAGTGTGTGGTATCAAATTAATCGTAATGAAATGCTCTTTTTTCTGACCCGACATATTTTTCTTGATTCATTATTCGAACGAAGTTCGAAGAGTATGCCGGAGAGTTGAGTTTCAAACAAATGAAACGAATTATTTCGACAGAGTCGAAATCCCTTTCTCTTCACACTATCTCGCAAAATGAAAAATTTGAAGCGAATATTAAAATAACATATTCATCGAGGTCAATATTATTATTATTAATGTTACTTGACTTTCGAATAACTAGTCCATCGAAGTACCTTTTCATTTTCCTAATGAACAATAAATAAACAATCCTCGTGAAGCAACGAATACCTTTTTCTTTCTTTGAACTATGTCAAGGAAATCTCATATTTGCACTATCCACGATTTTCTCTGTTCAATCTCCATCACTTTTCATTCCTACTTAAATTAAATTTATAGTTATCAAGAATTCGTTATCTGTATAGATGCCTAATTTCACAAATTTCATTAATTATTGTTGTCAACTAGTTTCTGACGGCCAAACAGCCATAGCCACCTTGGATTACCTAGTGTAGATTAGGCCCAATAGTTCCTTAGAGGTATATGCTATTATTTTGAATATATTCGCCGCGATTGTTTGGAATTTTGATAAAACTTATTCAATAGTAAGATTGCTAAGATTATTGGTGGAACATTTGTATATCAGATATTTATAGGTTATTAGTTGCCAAAGAAAATGAGAACTGGCTTTATGACAGGATTTCGTTATTATTCGGATCTGTCACTGTTGTTGCATGAAACTGTCGGTTGCCTAGCAACAGCCGTTAAAAAAAGTGCACTTTTTTACGCTTTTCCGTTTAATAATGAAATCGTATGTTGATAGTGAAATATTGTAATACTTTACGCACACAAACCACACAAAAAAGTGAACTTTTTTTGACAGTTGTAGAAAAATTTATATTTATTAATAATTCCAAGCCAAATAACCACAGTATTTATAAATAATTCCAAGCCAAATAACCACTATCAATTTTGAACACAGACTCATTTCATGTTGAGTTTTCTCGACTCAATTCCTACCATTACAACAGACTAGTTCCCAAGCGGAATTGGGCAGAGTCGATGGAATGTTGTATTTTTATACAAAATTCGTTAAAAAAGTTTCTGGAAACAGATGTGATCATTTCGGGTGATGATTCAGGAGTACACACACTTACTGCACACAGAACTTGAAATGACACTCTAATGAGAAGCAATTATGGTATTATATCAAGAAAGGCATTTATACCAAATGTTGGGCAATCATCTATTCCCAGACCAAATTCCACGGGTCAAATAGTCATAAGTCTTCCCGTTTGGAAATAATAAATTTCTTAGGAATCCTATCAGAATACCTATAGAGCGAATTCATTCCATGACGTTGGTTAAAACATTAGTAACCACATTGAGGTGTTGCTGTGGGTTTTCCTACAACTGAAAAGTTAATACGCCACCAAAAACCAGTGAGTCACCTGGAAACACCAGGAGAAATATCAATAATACCCGTCCTCTACCCGCACATGCTGTGCCTTTGGGTGTGTGTTTGGGGGAGTGTTATTATTATAGGAATGTAGGCTTTCACGGCTGGCGTCAATGTTTTGGCTGGTTTCCAGGTTTTGCAGTGATCTTTTTTGGTTTAAATCTCCAAACGTTTCAACTGCAGCTGCGGCAGTCATCTTCAGTGGCATGGTGGAAGTACTCTTCTTGACGTATCAACTGAAACTGAAACAAAAGTTTCACCAAAAAAGACCACGGCAAAACCCGGAAACCGGACAAAACAGTGTTATTATTATTATTATCAGTCACCAAACAACCTTCCGGCAATAAGAACCGAAGCAACCTATCCATTTGGTAAATAGGCGATTATAAACTATTGTTTCATGTACGTGCGATCCATCAGAACTATCATATGCCTGGCAGTATTGCCGGCTATCTTACTAGCTCCTCAATTATTTCCAGGACTTCTGAGCATTGCTCGTAAGGGTGTTAGACTGTCAGGTGGTGACAGATTTAGGTGCCCCATTTTCGCATACAAGCCTCGAATAGTGTTGAAAAGTATATCGATTTGGAGTTGACTGAAAATATTTTTTCCTACGAGCGTGCGGAAAAGTAACTTTTCCGCACGATTTTTCGTTTTGAAAGTTGTACTTTTCCGTACGATTTAAAATCGTTCGGAAAAGTTACTTTTCCGCACGATTTTACTTTTCCGTACGATTTTTACTTTTCCGCACGATTTTTGTATTCTTGAATATGATGAAATTTAGGACTAACTAAATGATCTATGTAACTATTCTGTCTTATTAGTCATTTTGTAGCATTATTATGAAAACTTGTTTATTAAAAACCTTGTTTTTCATAAATAAGATGGACAAAAACACTCGTAGGAAAAATATTGTACCTAACTCTTACGGAAAATGTCTTTTCCTACGAGCGTGCGGAAAAGTAACTTTTCCGCACGATTTTTTGTTTTGAAAGTTGTACTTTTCCGTACGATTTAAAATCGTGCGGAAAAGTTACTTTCCCGCACGATTTTTACTTTTCCGTACGATTTTTACTTTTCCGCACGATTTTTGTATTTTTGAAAATGAGGATATTTACAACTAACTAAATGATCTATGTAACGATTCTGTCGTATTAGTCATTTGGTAGCATTATTATAAAAACTTGTTTATTAAAAACCTTGTTTTTTTATAAATAAGATGGACAAAAACACTCGTAGGAAAAATATTGTACCTAACTCTTACGGAAAATGTCTTTTCCGCCCTTAACGGCATGCCCGAACTCCGCTACGCGTCGTTCGTGCAACTGCCGTCGCGTGCGGAAAAGTACTACTTTCCGCACTTGTTAGGTAAATAACTATTTCCGCCCTTAACGGCTTGCCCGAACTCCGCTCCGCGTCGTTCGTGCAACTGCCGTCGCGTGCGGAAAAGTACTACTTTCCGCACTTGTTAGGTAAATAACTATTTCCTACGAGCGTGCGGAAAAGTAACTTTTCCGCACGATTTTTCGTTTTGACAGTTGTACTTTTCCGTACGATTTAAAATCGTGCGGAAAAGTCACTTTCCCGCACGATTTTTACTTTTCCGTACGATTTTTACTTTTCCGCACGATTTTTGTATTGTTGAAAATGAGGATATTTAGGACTAACTAAATGATCTATGTGACTATTCTGTCATTTTGTAGCATTATTATAAAAGCTTGTTTATTAAAAACCTTTTTTTGTCATAAATAAGATGGACAAAAACACTCGTAGGAAAAATATTGTACCTAACTCTTACGGAAAATGTCTTTTCCGCCCTTAACGGCTTGTCCGAACTCCGATCCGCGTCGTTCGTGTAACTGCCGTCGCGTGCGAAAAAGTACTACTTTCCGCACTTGTTAGGTAAATAACTATTACGAGTGGCTCTTGGAGATAACATATCGATAATCGATTTTTTTTAAAGTAAGGTGATTCTGGACTTCCATTGTCTATACGGTCAAAGAAAAGAAAGAAAATTAAATTATCTGCAATTTTTACTCACGACGTTTCAACTGTTGAGATCTACAGTCGTTTTCAAGTGTTTAAATGCGACATTATCAAGGATACATCTTATATCCCAATGGGCACATGGACGTTGAAATAACGTTGTGAATTGGCTGAAAACAACGTTTTTTCAACGAAAACGTAATATTAAACCAATTGCTTACGAATTGTCGCTTTATTGCTGTTTTCAATTAGCTTTTTGAACATCGAGGATACTCAATAAAACAACATTGTTTTGACCAAATAAAAGGTTAAATAAACATTGATAAATGAATCGCATAAAGCAATTTTAATTAAAAATTCTTTTTGAATTAACATAACGATTGCTAAACGTATATTTAACGACGTGTTGAGGAAGTAACGTTGAAAACACATCTTTATAACGTAATTTTTCAACGATGAAGATTACACTAAATTATTGCCTTTAAAATTTTCAAGCAGAAACGTTTATTCAACCAATGCCACGTTTATAACACGTTTGAAAAACGTACGTGTGCCCATTGGGATATGGCTGGTTTTCATTTGTGTTATTACTCTCCTTGGGGTAATTTGTCTGTGTCCAGATACGTATGTTACTTACCGTGCCAGGCGCCCTCTGGTACAGCATTGTTAATTCTTATCGTAATTTCAATTGACCCATACCACTAATTAAGGGTTTCCACACTCTACGAATTTCTATGCTCGCTTTACTGAAGACATTATTGTTCATAATATATGCACTCTCTTTAAACTTCCTTCTATTCCAGCCCTCCTCTTTGTAGATTCGGCTTCCGTCCGTTTGATGTTGTTTCTCCTCGTTGAGTGTTTCTTTTGTGTTCAGCGAGTCTCGCGCTCAGTGGTCTCTTGGTTTCTCCAAGATACGCTCCTCCGCATTCACAGGGCACGCGGTAGATGCAGTTTTTGGAGTCAATGTCAAAAAAATACGGATGGTTCAAGTCAGGTTACACCATTCGCAGCCACCTCACAAAGACGAAACCACGTAACGCTGACATTGACTCCAAAAACTGCATCTACCGCGTTGGCCTGCGAATGAGGCAAAGCGTATCTTGAAGAAACCAAGAGACCACTGAGCGCGAGACTCGCTGAACACAAAAGCAACACTCAACGAGGAGAAACAACGAAATCAGGGATAGCGAATCATGTTTGGACGACCCAACACAACACCAAACGGACGGAAGCCGAAGTCATCTTCAAAGAGGAGAGCTGGAATAGAAGGAAGTTTAAAGAGAGTGCATATATTATCAACAGTTTAATGTCGTGATTAAAAATTGCAGATAATTGAATTTTCTTTCTTTCCTTTGTCCGTATAGACAATGGAAGTCCAGAATAACCTTAATATAAAAAAACGATTTTCGGTATGTTATCCCCAGGAGCCACTCATAAAAACATCTTCATTCAACTCCAAATCGATATGCTTTTCAACCCTACTGGAGGCTTGCATGCGAGAACAGGGTACCTTAATCTGTCACTATCTGACGGCCTATGTAGCCGATTGATGGAAAGAACAAATAGGTCGAATGCATGCCTAATGAATCATAGAAAGTTGAAGAGGGTTGAAATAGCTGTTAATGTAGAGGAAAAAATTTATTTTAGATTTTGTTGCAGGAATATTTATACTTAACGTAGTTTTTACCATGAAAAAGTATAACTGGTAGTATAATAAAGCATCGAAATAGGTTATGTGAATGTGTGCACCAGACACAACCACGATATCTGAGATATCTCAGGTGAGCAATTTCCATTCTCCTGCATTATATTTCCTCATTGTGCCCCAACAATTGCAAACCCTTCAATTACTAGTATACTGAACAAAGGATAAAAACTGAAATGCAGTCTAATCTACAATTGTGAATTTCACTAACATAAATAATTCCAAAAGCACCTAGTTGTCTGATGAATCACTATCACACGGGCAACTTTTGCTATCTATTCCAAACAAAACCTCTTTTTTTATTCCGTATGAACATTTATCATCGGATTTTTTTAAACACGATTTACTTGGCATCGTGAAGGGGCTTTTGCACCGTTCTGACCGAGGTTTCGACCTGTTAGTTTCACATGAACCATTAGTTGTCTTTTTACTCCTTTTTGCATTTTTATTATTTCTCTTCGGACTTTGGGATCTTGGTCTACGTTCCGGAGACATCGATCTACTTGGGCTCCTGGACCTGGATCTGCATGGTGTTTTAGACCTTGAGTCCTTGTGTCGCCTAGAGGTACTCCTCGATCTTGTTCGAGATCGACTGTTATTGCCCGATACAGGTCCACATTTCCTTTTATTGTTTTTTTGTACTGAGTTTTCATCGGTTCCGCAGCCAGAAAATATTTTTGGTGACAACTGAATTCGACAGGATTTTCTTCTATTTTTTTCCGTGCACT
Organism: Chrysolina haemoptera; assembly: GCA_958298965.1. Classification (NCBI taxonomy): domain Eukaryota; kingdom Metazoa; phylum Arthropoda; class Insecta; order Coleoptera; family Chrysomelidae; genus Chrysolina; species Chrysolina haemoptera. The sequence continues at coordinate 14,240,346 of OY282602.1, read as the reverse complement.
TAACGAAGTTGAAGGCTCTTTGAATTTCTTCCAATTTAGCTTTCACACAAGGTTCTGGAATGACATGTAAATTTGCAGCTGGACTCACTAGGCTGTAGTATTTTTTTCTTTTGACGATCAATCGCGATTGATCTGCAATATCCAATGAATTTTCCAACTGACTGCGGATGTCTCCTGTGAGGCAGTACCTTTTCTCCATGAATTTCTCAATGTCTTCTAGACTGGCGCCATTACAATATTTTTCCTTGGATTGCAGTTGCTTTATGGATATCAGGACTTTGTAGAAAAAACTAGTTGTAGGTTTACAGTGTTTGGGAGGACATTTTGTCATTTTTTGACATTGTGATTTTGTGAAGATATCCTATTCAACAAAGAATTCGAATGAAAAATGTATTGAGTATGCCATCAGTGACAGATCGAATAGCTTGTCAATTGCACTGTCAGGACTATTTTAAAAACATATACTCGTACAAATAGACTAGAGTAATATTTTGGCGACGAACAGAGTTCAGAGCGTATTGAACCCAGGTTACTGGTTTGACGTCATTGAAGTAAACTTCTCGCCAAAATGAAGTTTTCCATCATGACTGATGACTTGACCAATTCGAAACATTATAGTTCATAACCTCTGTCTTAAAGCATGGAGAGGACTAACACTATAATTTTTTTAATCAGTGAAATAAAGTTCGAAGATAGTATTGTACTTGATGTACTCCTACATACATGTCAAGCTATAATTACATGGCAGAATAACTTCAAGAAATTGAACCATGTAGTTTTTGGAAATTCGAAATAGAGCCATATTAGGCCAGACTTGTATTTTGAGGATTGGCTACCAAATCATTTGGATACGGATTTATTCAGAATGTTTAGAATAACCAAAGCAACATTTTTCCATTTGCTAAGAATAGTATCCAAGAAAGATGAAAGAACCAACAATCAAGGTAGATTTATTGCCATATCTGCTGAGAACAAACGCTGCTCTGCGCTCTGCTCCCTCCGGGCTCCGTCCCGTCGCACCGACAAGCGTCTAGCCGTACCAATTCCACTTTTGATCCCGCAGGTTCGCATGCGCACAACTCGAATTAAAATAATTTAATGGCGGTGTTTTGAAAAAAACAAGAAGGCAAACTGAGTTGAAACTGCGTGATTTGTTTTTTTTGCTTGCAATTGACACACAAACCTAACGTGAGCAAGCTAACCTAGCTTGCGATTCAGTCAAAAATACGTGAATTAGTTTCCACGCAAACCGAGTTGAAAATGCGTAAATTACTTGCCAACCATACCTGACCTGACTACCCTTACCTAGATCTATTAACAATACAAAATTGTTACGAAATAACGAATATTTATCCAAAATTCAGAAGGAACAGGCGTGGAGCAGCCATATTTGACGGTTCACCCCGCTTCTAGCGTAAACAAGTGCGCATGCGGACCAGCAGGATCAAAAGTAGAATTGGTACGGCTAGACGCTTTTGTGGCACCGCTCAGACAACGATATTTGCCGAAGCCAGTCGAACCCCATTTACCATTTTCCGAACTACTACCGACAACTTTGAACGCTCATACAGAGGAGCTTCCATTGCTTCCCAGGAACCGCGTTACAAATGTGAAATCATGACGTCATGTGACGTCATGAGTTCGTTGCCAAAGCATGTTGTTCCATCATCCTTTGAAAGTAGTTCGTCGCCAAAATATCACTTAGGTGTTGAAAAACATGTATTCAAAATTTCGACGTATATGTACGTTGATACCTTGAAATGCGTGAGAGAGATGGAACGTTGTTTTTCTGAAAGTTTCAAACTTTAGAAGAACGTTGTGCATGAATAAGAATGAAGAACCGTTTCTTCGAAACTATCCGAGTCTGTCACGTTTCGTCATATACTCGACAAAAAGAACAACAATGAAGGCCGATTCATAAACTGGACGTTCCGTTCGCCGTTGGGCTTATTGTTAAGACATACTCTGATTGCTCGACTTGCTTGAAGTTGATATTTTAAAAGAGGAAGAAAAAATTAAGTACAAGTGTTAGAGAGAGATGAACATATGTGAGAGTGATTTCTTGGCCGGAGCAACTAGAGCAGTCTTCACTGAGCAAGCCTTTAGTGAGTTGAACTGGAAACTGAACAGAGAACGCAAACGACAACGGCGAACCGAAAGTCAAGTTTATGACTTCAAATATGACAGTTCTATCATTGTAAAAATTATTTAAAGTTTGTCAGTTAACGTCAAAGAAAGAATCATCAAGTTTATTCGATGTATAATCGTAACGTCTAGCGCTAGCTTGGAGTGCACGCCGGCCACCCGAGGTGGTGCTGTAGGTTTTCCAGGTTTTCCTGCAGCTGAAAAGTGAATACGCCACCAGAAATCAGTAAGTCGCCTCGGAGCGACACGGCAAATAATAATAATAGCCATCCTCTATCCGCACAGGCTATGCGTTTGGGTACACTCTACGAGTGTTTCTGAGGGGGTATTATTATACTTATTATTATTATTATTAACGAATGCCACTCGAGCAAACGAAAATAATAGGTTATCTTTACTTTTTTTGGATTGACGTGGCCGTTATACTTCATGGAAATCCATAGTTATGACACTAAGGTAAAACACGAATGTAGTACATGTACTACATTCGCTTGAAAAATACTTATACTGTGTATCGAAACATGTCGCAAAGACAATACATTTTGTGGAAATTTTAATCGTGTTTTACCTCAGTGTCATGACTATCCTTACCTCGTAACTCGACGTTTTCCTAAAACTTGAGCTATCGCTCTCGTGGTGTTTCGCAAAATACGTTTCGTGACTCGGAAGTTTAATCGATTATTTTCGATGCTCTCGTGGTATTACTACTGATTATATCTACGGAGGGACCTAGTTCTCAAATTTGATTCAGCTGATGTATTACGATTCATAGAGAAATAAAAAGTATTCTATTTAAAGGTGGATTTTTAAGGTGGTCATTCCCACGGCTGCACGAAGAAACACATATTTCTGGATGGCTTGTTACGCTATAGTATATTCACACAGTGCCGGATTTATACTCACTTACGCCGGGGGCTAACTATTACAATGCCGCCGCGCCGCCGCCAAATAATAAATTTCAATTGTCAGTTTCAAAGTACCCGCATTCATTTCTTTTTTTTTTTTTGTAGCATATTACAATAACATAAAGTCATTACGATAACGAATAAAATTATATTTACTTCACAACTTACAACAAACAACAAATATCCAATTTCTTTTGTTTATTCATCTTCTGCCGTTTCCAGAATGCACCACCTTCGTTTTCACACTTTTTTTAAATTTCTGTTTCAATATTTACCATTACCAACGACAACCTACAACCCAAACCTATTGAATACTGAACTCTAGTTTTGTTACTTGTTATAGAGTTAGACGAAAGAATGCGGCTTTTTTATCTTCATCTTCATCTTCAGGCACCGCTGACGCTTGATTAGTGAATGTTATATGATTTTTACAAAAACATTATCCCAACCTAGTCCTTTTGATGCGGTGCCAGCGGTCGCTAATTGCGCGTTTGCTTCAAAAGGCGACGAGTTAAGAGACGGCATATAAAAAGCAAAAAGCATCAATATAATATACTTGGCGATGAATATATTGCTGCTTGCTTTACTGCCTCTTGAAATTCACCGGCGGAGGCTGATAGTCCCATAGGTGGTTCCCCCCTAAATCCGGCACTGTCATTCACATTTCAAATACGTACGATGTAAACAATGATAAGTTCATGCTTGCAGCATGTCCACCTGATCGCTAATTCTCGCAACGCTATTGGTCGTTAAAACATAATTTCATACGACACAAAACGAAATATTTTCGCAGAGTTGTATTCAGCTTGGTTGCGTTACAATTACTAAAGCTGCGTTTTGTTTAAAATTTCCACGGTGATTTGTTTTTGTGTTCTCAATTGAGTTATTGACTATTTATTTCAAACAGTTGTCCTGATCTTGTATAGTTCACATTTTGAGAAGTATCTGAAATATTTTATACATTTTCAAATTCATTTCACATGGTTACCAAGCATAGTACGACTCTGCTCAAGTTTGGCGATACAGTGGTTTTGTTGACATCGTCCGTATTTCATATGTAAATATACTGTAGTGCATCCGTATTCGAACGATTTATTAGCCAGGAATCACACTGATCGACTAGGACCGACCGTCCGCGACCGTCCACCTACGACCAACATTTCCAACACGTATATTCTTATCGCACAACTCACACTGTATAATCGTCATTGACCGTCCTCGACCGTTTTTCAAACACCATGTTCGAAATTGTAGTCTGCTGGAAATTTTGGTGTCACACTATCCTGACGTAATGTCATTTTGACACACATTTATGATAAACTTTTGACTTCAACAAAACTCATGAAAATAGGTATATTTCCTACCGGAAAAATAAAATGTTCTTCTTCAGTATCACTACTGCTCATTATTTAAAGCAAAACTATGGATATTATGAATTTAACTTATTTTCAATAAATGAACAGACAATTCACATAACCTTTCGAATGTCAAATTAATGTCAGATTTACAAAATTATTCTAGTGGTCGATCGTGGATGGTCGATCAGTGTGACTTTGAAAGTTTTCATTGATCTACTTCTTCTTTTGGTCGTAGGTGGACGGTCGCGGACGGTCGGTCCTGGTCGATCAGTGTGATTCCTCACTTAAGCTAGCGAATTAAGGCTAGATCAGAGAGAAACCTAATTCAATCCATTTATTGAACTGACGTAGTCGGCCGATATGGGTGAAATAAACAAATGTGTGAAAGATTGGATATGGTCACAAACTGACATGAATGGACGTTCGTTTGAAAGTTTTAGACAATGTCATAACTTGATTACCTTCATTGCGGACTTCCATTATCTGAATTATTTCCATGGACACGACGTTTATATCGGTTCAATCGTTATCAAGTGTGTACAGTACACACTTTAAATGCTCAATAGGGGGCGCGGGGGTCCATCAATTGAAAATTTTTAAATGACAAGTGACACATCGTTGAAAAGATAATTCAGTTCTCTTTACAATCATCTGAATATTTTTGAATTTTGTTTATAATTTTCTTTCCAATTTCCATTTTTATGCGTTTCGAAATTTTTAAGTTAATGTGCCCCCAGCGCCATCTGTCAAGTAATTGCAATGTTTCTTTTCTCAAAAAGTAGTATCGGTAATACGCTTCAAAAAAAATTTGGTTTCTTTGTTCCACATTAAACCGTTCAAATTTATTGAGGTATGAGTAGTATTCAGATCCGCATGTATATTTGATATTTATAATTTAAATTGCAAAAAAATATATTAACAAAATCCAAAAAATATTAGATGGTTGTAAAGAGAATGAAATTTCCTTTTCGACGATGTGCCACTTGACCCCCATACCATTTAAAAATGTTTAGTTAATGTGTCCCCCCGCCCCCCCTGTTGGACAATCGCCACTTTTTTCATTTCAAAACGTAGTATTGGTGAAACTCTCGAAACAATTTTTTTTTCATGTGTCTACGTTGAACCGTTCAAAAGTTAACAGGAGGGGGCGGGGGGGCTATTAAAAGTCGCACTGTATAGGACAAACTACTCGCCTAGTCGAGCCTAAAAAAAATAGAGTTTATAGAGAAACATTTATATTACAATCTATTAACATAGTTCAAAAATGTTCTAACGTGTTCATCGAAAATTTGGTTGGATTGCTGACCATGTTCCTCATTCAGCAGGTGTAAAAATAGTGATCCATCTCTTGTACCAATAATCTGCAAAATAATACAATTAATAATATGAAGAGGTATATACAGTGTGTCCAAGATAAGGATGAAATTAGAATGTTGTTTAAATAGGGGAAAAGTTGCACAATTCAATTATTTATTTATATCGTTATTGTAAAATACATCAAAAAATAAAAAATAAATTTCTGTTGCCACTTTTTGAGCTTAACAATGTAGGTTCATTAATTTTTAATACTTTTCGTTCTCAAGGAACCGTCATCACTTTCATTAAATGCAGCCTACATATTTTTATTATAACGCCATTTTGAATTCTGAAGTAGGTTGAATCATCACTTGATCACTGTCAACAGTGCGTAAACACTTAGTACAAACACTTAGTTTATGCACTGTCGTAGAAAAAACTATTTATTTGAGAAAGTCAAGAGGATACAAATTTTGTACAATATTATGGTCTGATAAAAGTATGGTAACCCACACAATAGTCAAAATACGCATTTTTGGTCAAGGAAAAATCAGCTATTGTACAAAACTTCAACTATGAATTCGGAAGAATGGTTTGATAATAACTTATAGCTAGTTAGTAGCAGTCAATGACTTTTGGTTTCAACAAGATGAAGAGCGCGTTCATAATTCGATGTAGCTAACCGAGTTCCTGACAAATGGATATGTACGCATTCAGCAGTTTCCTGGCCGCCTCGATCGCCAGATCTGACTCCTACTGTCTTTTATCTTTGGGAGTACATGAAAGACTATGTTGACTGACGTAATTTTCAGAAGAAGAATTATGTCAACTGGTTTTAGAAACAAATCAAATCGTTAAATCAGACATTGTATTGGTTTTCACAGTTATACGATGTTACCTATGCTTATGACGAATTGTCTGCCATTGCTACGAGAGCAGTGAGCTGACCAGAAAAGATACATGGCGAGAATGCATATGATGGGAAAGACACTCGAATCATGTCGCCTTTTCCGCCCAAAACCTTTTGGATTATGTATCACATCTTCGGAGTTGGGGCTATGTCAGAGCTCCTGCCTATCCAATTTACCAGCTTGCAGATATGTCATATGTCGTTCTGGCTGTAGAGGAGGATCGCATCACACCGCCAATGGCGAATATCAGAACCCGCAGGGTGTTTCACGATATCAAGCTCCTGAAGCCGCACCAACTAGCACTGATAGGAACAGTTATATTGCACGAGTGGATTATGAGGTTCGGAAGAGGCCAATATCTGGAAATTTAACAACGACTTGCTCAGATTCAGTCTCAAATGGACAAGTTCAGTGATGTTGTTGATACTATATCTAACGCGATTGAGTTAAAATATATATCAAAACTAAATGAGTGAAAACATTTTCAAAATGCACCAATAAATGACGGAGAAATAGATTATTTAAGTTTACGTATTTCAACGCGAAACGTCTGTGGTCTCTCACTCGCCTGTGACGTCATATGACGCGTGATCGCTACACCTCAAATTACCTACTTATTTTCGGAATCAAGACACCAATTTTACTTCCAATACAAATTTTTGCTGAAAAATTTTCAGTTCTGAAATATTCAATCTATCTCACTTCTCATGGAAACACCTCCTGGCGAGCAGTGTATGTCACTCAGATCAACCTCAGCTAAGATTTAGACTAAATGCGTGTATCTATCGATCCTGAAATCTACAGAGTTCTACTCCAATCATTTCGGGATACGAGGGTGTTTCCATGAGAAGTGAGACAAATTGGGTTTTTCAGAACCAAATATTGTTCATTGAAAATCTGTACTGGTATTAAAATTGGCATCCCAATTCCGAATACGTTGGAATTTTGAGCCTATATTGTTTCCTAATATTATTTTTGGCAAAACTGGGTGATTCCATCGCCTCTGGCAAGCAGTGTATGTCATTCAGATCAACCCCATGCAAAATTTAGACTCATCGCCGGTATATCTTGTGATCCTGGAACTTCCAAAGTTCTACTCCATTGATGACGGAAGAAACGGGGGTTTCCATGAGAAGTGAGACACACTGTATACTTCAAAACTACGGGATTTTACAAAAAATGTGCATCTACAAAATTAGTTTTTTTTAGAATGAGCTTTAAAAAATGTAAATCGGCCAACTGGGTACGGAGATATAAAATTTAACAATTTGGCAGCCATTTTTACACAGTGACCGCCAAAAAGTATGTAACATATGGGAAACAAGTTTATTATTAGAGTATTAGAAAAAATATTCTTGGGAAAAGTTTGTGCATGTTCGATAACCTAAAAATCGATTTTGACACATGTCACGTGATCGCTGCTATGGCGGCAAATTGAAAAAAATTACTATGAAAAGGCAAAAAGTGGGGTAAAATGGCAAGATATCAAAAAAAGTTATTTAAAAAAGTTGCTTAGAAATAAATTTTATTCACATATACAAAGTTTGAAAAGATAATGAGAGAAAATTGAAAATAGCAATTTTTTTTAAATATTTTCCTAGCTGTATAAAAATATCATATTATTATCCTATGAATAGCTTGACCATACCGGAACATTTGTATTTCAATGATAATGACAAAACTTTCTCATTTTCTGTACACCATACACCGCACTAAATAAAAAAAAAATGGATTTTGTTAAAACCCTGGCTGTTACATTGGTTCGTATCTTACAGTTATATCAGAATTCCACGACCATTGTGATGACATGACACTCTAGAAACATGGTGTTTTCCAGATTATAATCAAGTTTCGATGATAATCGTGCCAGAGCGTTTCACTTCGCATGCAATGTGAAAACTCTCTTTAATTTGACGCACATTTTTAAGATTATGTGCGAAGTGAAACGTTCGTGCACGATTATCATCAAAAATTCAATTAATTGGGGCTATTGAAAAGGTTTTAAACTCAATTGCGATCGAACTGGATGTACTATTACCAAAGACGAAATCGTACAAATGACAGGAAAGAGGTCCGAAAGAAAACTTTATATGCGTTATAGATATGAGAATTCCATAGACAGCAGCAGAGATATTCGTTGCAACGGAAAATGACACTGTGCAGTTGTGACATGAGAGATTTTGTCACCAAAATAAAAGCTACTTGAAGTAAATTTGACGAAAAAACGGTATAAAAGTGAGTATCAAAAAGAATTTTATGGGGCTGCATTTATGTAAAACAGCTAATTTTCAGCACCCACCACCATTTGGCGAGAGTTTTCAGTTCATGGATAGATCGAATGCAACATATTCCGGATTTATTTGTAGAAAGGCGAACCGTGCATCCTCAAAAAACAGAGATTTACCAAATACTCTGTGAAATTGAAAGGGAGTATGGGCAAAGAGGGCCAAAGAAGAGGGTCGTGGACTGCAAGAGAACCTGCCCTTTGACTGAAGTTTGCAAAAAAAAACTAGTGTATTGGTTTTGGAATGGAATTTAGGTTTTTTCGATTGGTATTCCATTTCATTAGAGACATCTATGAATATAACTGTTTCCTTTTGCTTTCCATTGTTGACAAGAAGTCGAGCAAGAATCATGTGACATGACCAGAAATGTTCAAATATATAGAGATGTATGCCTGACATTATTGTCATTTCATGAATCACACCCAAACAGATTTCATCTATTCGTAACTGTTCGAATCATATGTATGTACTCACCATGTAAGATTTTTCCCTTTCACTATATCTCACTGACGGAGACACCTTCATGCACGTAATTTCCTTATCAATAGGAATAGAATATATCGGAACCATATCACTCTCACTCAGGTCCCAAACATGTATTGCATTTCGCTTATCTTTGGTATATATCACAAAAGGTTTATTTTTGGACCACTGGATCAGCTCGATGCTGCATTCGTCAATCCTGCTTTCTTTGTCCGATAGAACCATCAGTGGTTTTTCTATCATTCTTGAATGAAGATTAATATCGCCATTTTCGTAACCAGCCAAAAAATAATCCGGTGTGAAGGGGCAGATGTCTACACAGTTGGCTTTCGAGTTCGTTTCTGTAAATTATAAGTTACAAAGGTTAAACAAGTAGATTGAAAGACGAGTGCCTATTGAGTGGCCACCGAGTTATCCAAACTTAGTGCCATCAGATTTTTTTCAAAGTTTCACTTATTCATAAAATTGAACCCCTGTTTCCAAACAGGTATTTACCATAATAGTCTACAGCGATGTTGGTGGTTGGGTTCAAAACGGTAAATAAAATATCTGTCGGCAACGACTATCGATATTCATTATTATTATCATGCGTTTTGCCTATTTTCCAAAAATTGAATAGTTAACACTTTACATATGGGACACTCGGTACAATATACATATTCAACTTTTTTCGTAAAATCTCAACCTTATTTCCGAAATCCTCAAGGCCTTTCTCTTATAAGCTTTCGTAATAATAATTTTCAACAAGTAAATATAGTAGTTTACCTAACAAGTGCGAAAAGTGATTGCAGATTGCAGAAATCGCGTGCGGAAAAGACACTTTACGCTCGTGTTAGGTACACTATTTTTTCTACTAGCGGAAAAACACCCAAAAGTTAACATAAAGAACATTTATTATTAAATATATATTGAACTATACTATACTATACTATACTATACTAACTATACTATATGACGCAATACTTAAATGTCATTATAATTCGCAAAAACTAAACAAATCTACTCTCCCGCACTAAAAAGAGTGCGGCAAATGAGTGCGCTAGTAGAAAAAATATGTTTTCCTACGAGTGTGCGGAAAAGTAACTTTTCCGCACGATTTTTCGTTTTGAAAGTTGTTTTTTTCGTACGATTTAAAATCGTTTGGAAAAGTTACTTTTCCGCACGATTTTTACTTTTCCGTACGATTTTTACTTTTCCGCACGATTTTTGTATTTTTGAAAATGATGATATTTAGGACTAACTAAATGATCTATGTAACTATTCTGTCTTATTAGTCATTTTGTAGCATTATTATAAAAACTTGTTTATTAAAAACCTTGTTTTTTCAAAATAAGATGGACAAAAACACTCGTAGGAAAAATATTTTACCTAACTCTTACGGAAAATGTCTTTTCCGCCCTTAACTGCCATCGCGTGCGGAAAAGTACTACTTTCCGCACTTGTTAGGTAAATAACTTTAAACTCAAGAGGCCATGAGCGCGATCATATTTGGGGCGCTTTTTATGGTAAAAACGTCAAAAGATAACACAAAAACTGTTCGTCGTATCGATTTCGAACAAGGACAAGCTTCTAGAAAACGTTTGATTCTATGTACGTGCTGTAATGGAAATTGAAATTTCAAGCCACTTTCTCACAAAAAATCTCAAAAATGCAGTTACTTTGAAACAAATTCTTCGGGTTAATGAACAAATAATTCCAAAAAAAACATTACAGCACGTACATAGATGAACATTTTACCTTTCTTTTAATACCAAATTCATTTCGATTGGATAAAGATTTGCTTCAAATTTCAATGGAAGAGAAATACCACTGCAGCTACCTCGATTATCTGTGAAAAGCATCGTGAGGTGCTGCCTCAGTCGTAGATACATAGAATCAAACGTCCTCTAGAAGCCTATCCTTGTTTGAAATCGATATGACGAACCGTTATCGACTCTTTTACCAAAAAAACCGTGCCAAATATGATCGCACCAATAGGCTTTTAAATGGGTTGAATATCTATATTTTTTGGATGACATAAAATTCGTTAAATCAGATTTGCTGGTGGCATATCTCCAGGTAATATTCGTTTATAGATTCTGCATTCAGCACAAAAATATATTATTTGATTTCAAATAGTTATGTTTGAGTAATTAGAATACATATCGGAATGAGATCTAAAGACTATATGTTGTGACTCCGTATATTTTCAATACATACCAGATGTATATCCTTGTTTTTGTAATTGAAATATTTAAAGAATCTTCATAAATTTCTTCCTTTTGCTACGCACATGCCCAATTTTATCACAATTCCGGCGTCTTATTTTTTTTCTCAGGCAAAACTTCCTTAATCACCTTCCTTATGACAACTCCAAAAGTGGAAGGCTTCTGTGGTTCTTCTTCCATCATCCGGACCTTACTTTGGCTCTTGCAAGATAGTTTTGCATCCTCAAATTCCAAAGCGCGTGCCAGTGCATCCACGAGATGTGTTGGACGAGCTAGTGTCAATGCTTGTTTGGTTTCTTGGTCACAAAGTCCATCCAAGAACGCATGAACCACCAGTCGCTCCATTACCTTTTCCAGTGTGGTTGGATATGCAAGACGAAACAAGCGTGCAATGTCTGCTTCAAATTCCTGTAAGGATTCGATGTTCTAGATGGGTCTGTCCATACCGTAATTCTAGATGTTTGATTAGCTGCTCTTGTTCTTGGGCCGTGAGGGTTTGTGAGATATTTGTTGCTTCTTCACGCAACGCCAGTGTTATGCTACAGCTCTTTCTGCTGTATTCCATCCATTCGCCTTTGCTGCAGCTTCAAATTGTCGGTGGTAATTTGCCCATGGTTTTTCCATCAAACTGAGGTGGTTTAAGGGAGAGCTTTCCTGTTTCCGAACTGATCCTGACATCTTTTAAACCCTTTTAAACATCATCCAAGTTTAAACTCAGTTCCAGCATTGAATTTTCATTAACATATTCTGTAGCTTGGGCAGTGTCAATTTGGTTTTTCAACTTACTGATTGTTTCCTTCATTTTGCTAATTTCTTCAACGATCCCGCATTTGATTATATCACTGATTGTTTTTTTCAATAATCTCATTTCCTCTTCAATTTCATCTTTGATTTTCTCCATCTCTGTCTCGACCGTCCAGATTCTTTCTTCTAACCGGCTCGCCACACCACAAAGTTCTTCGAATTTTCCAGAAGCTCTTCTTTCAACATCTTCTTACTTTCATGAAATTCTCTCAGACTATTCCAATTTTCCAGGTGTTCTTCCTTTAAACTTTTTGAACTTTCTTGAAATTATTCCTTCAAACTATTCGTTTTTTTCAGAAGTTTTTCTTGAAGTTCTTCCTTCAAATTCTTCGAACTTACTTGAAATTTTTCTTTCAAGCTATTGGAATTTTCTAGAAGTTCTTCCTTTAAACTATTTGAGTTTTGTTGCATTTTGTCTTCCAATGATTTGGTATTTTCGTCAAGTTTATCCATTATCGTACCCAAATCAATTCCAGAAACTTCGAATAAGAAGGTTTCGGGGTCTTCTCCTTCAGCAATCAATCCGTATGAAAGTCTCTTCTGGAGTACAGCCTTCTTATCATTTGTGTCGAGTTCCCGCTCATTTATTTCAATTTTGAGTTCCACGACCTTGAGGTCGGCAAGTCGAACTCTTCTCGAAAACATTTGTCTTAGTCTATTCCACACAAAAACTTTTTGGATTTATTGAATTTTCACGCGAACGTTAGTCTATTATCATTATTATTTCAACCCATGATTAGTGTATCAGTTCATACTCCCGTTAATGCACACAACTGTCCACTTCACGAAAAATGTTTATCAGTCACTGTCTATTTTTCGCGAAAACAAAACTCGAACAACACAACGAAATCACAACTGTCTAATTACACAAACACTCGGTATTTTATTTTTAAAATCCACTTCTGATCACCAATGTCAAGAACCACCACAACTGCACTCTAAAATTCTTTATTCAACACTTAAAACAGAATACTTACACTAATTTATATGTACTACTATTCAAATCTTTCAATACTACTTCTTCAGCGACACACTTCTACAATTTTCCATTCACTTCCAGTCTAAGAGTCTCAATGCCACTGCCCCAGCGATCAGTCGCGCCACCGCTATTATTGCTATTCTCCCCTAGGTGGCGCCAGCCGCCACTTGAATAAGTAGGTCTGAAGTCTGAATATTCGTGATAATACAATATTTTTCACTCATCGTTGTCCATCACTAGAGAAATGTTCAATGAGGCATACTGACTGCAGAAATTCACGGAGTTCTGTGAACGTTACGAAATTTTTTTTTTCGTGGGAACCAGAACATAAAAAAATGTGTGATATTTTCACCGACCTTGAAATAGAATAAAATTGTGGCTCCAATATCGGATAAAACATCAGAAATTATTATCAACCTGTGATAGGAATCCATTGTATCTCAAAGTAGAGTGGTATGAATTCAAGATGCATAAAAACTCAAAATCCTTTCCACAATTTAATGTCCATCAGATGCTATGTGGAGATGATTTTGTTTTTTTTGCGCCTTGAATTAGAAATTATTATGGTTGTAATTGTCTCACCTGGTAAGAATTTATTCACGCTAGTTCTACCGCCTTTGACAAGATGTTGAATAATGAATCCATAATTGGTAGAAATAAATGCAAAGTTTGTGTTGATATTGCTTATAACAAAATCAGTGCATTGTAAATCAGTCAAATTGGGGTGAACTGTTTGTAAAGACACTGTTGCATTTATCACCAGAAAAACTTCATCGGGTGCAAGTTCACTAATATTTTTCACTATGACAGTCCAGAGGATTATTTCTCCATTTTCATCTAAACTGCAAATCTGAAACAATAATTTGCATGTGATATAATATGATTATTAAAAACATATGTTCATAGAAGTTACTATTTTATTATATTCAGTAGCATACTTTGATGAGCTCAACCGAAAATTGAATAATTGTACAAAGATATCATCTGAAATAATAGAAGAATTAAAAAAGGGTAAATATTGTTGAGGAACCTGAGTATCAAACTTGAAATCACATTCTTCATGTTTTATGTAGGATAAGCGATTATTTTCAACATTTATTGAAGAAATTGCCAGGATTATGGTTGAGTTTAAAACTGAGGCAGGAGTAAAACCCAGTGTTTTCTTTGGCATAAGTGAGACTTTTCTCACTAGTCTAAAATCGTTGCATATGGTCCAAAGAGGGTACTGATTCCTGTTTCAGTATAATTATTTCATATCAACTAAAATATCCATGACTTTCAGTTCCTCCGTAAATATCGTAGAAGGGTTGTGTGAAGTGGGATAAAACACATTTTGGGTATTCAGATACTCACATATTTATTATATTTGCATGAGGAAATAGACGTCTTCAGGAACGATATACACTTTTTCTTTTCCTTCTACTATAATTTTAAGCAAAGTTATGACAAATCTAACTTTCGGCCCTGTCGGAAATTGCAGTGGCGGGTTAATTTGTCTGTGGTTACTGTACTATATAGTTCATTCAGAAAAATCAGTTGAAAACTTTCTTTTAGGATATATATCAAGCTTGCTTCTGGGTAATGAATACTTTTTTGGTATTTTCAACGGGTGACGAGTTATAGGCGAAAACAAGCTTTTTTGTCCAAATAGGTGTTTTTTAGTGGTGAAGCAATATTACTCCATATTGGATTATTCTACTTTTATGATATATTGGACCTCTAATAACATTTTATGAAAGAATATTTCCATGCCGGATATTTGTGTAGGAAATTTCTAAACCGATTGTACTAAGGCCAGACCACCAACTTTATTAAACTATAGTCATTAGTGCGGGGGAGCACCATAACCCTTTTTGGCTGCAGTGCCTCTGGAATAATGATAACAGAACCTAACATAAAAAATAACCCACCTCATTTGTCGAAGTCGTCTCTCCAAAATATTCTTTTGAATCATTTCCTACAGGATGCAAGGCAACAATTTTACTTTGATGCCCGAAACCAATATCAGTAGAATATACAGGAACATTGTTGGAAAATGATTGTTTCATCGTATTTTTCATTATCTTCCACACAGACAATGTCCTACAAAATGAAAAAAATTGTCAATTCAGTTCAGCCAACGGACAAACGTTATCTTAGGTATGCATACCCATCTTCCAATCCAGCAAAAATAAATTCCGATTTCTCTTGGCCAAAGGAACAGCAAGATATAGTACCATACGATATAAAAACCGTTTCTGGTCCTGCGGAATTAGAGATATTCCATATGGCGATGACACTTCCACCACCAAATACATCATTTATCCTTGGGTGAACTGTCATAACCTTACTATTAATATCACGAGAGAAACACGCACACTTGAGAGTGGTACCTTCAAAAATTGTTCCACTTGTTTCGAAAAGAATGTGCCCATCACTGAACGGAATTGGCTTGGAATTTTTTCTAACGCTTTCACTACTATTCAGTTTTGATTCTTCTTGTATCCGTGTAACAAGATCACCCGCTGAGATTAAAAATTGATTTAGCGAGTAATCGTCGAAAAGCGGTTTTCGAATTTTTCCTTCCGCTCGATCATCTATTCCTCCAACGCCCAAGTACTCTTGCTTATAGTTCCTCCAATAGTTCGGATCTTCTTGATCACCAGTACTAAAGGAAATTGGTAACTGCGTCCATTTTGTTCGCGTTACTATATCTTCAGTCTGAATTTCTTCATCAACATCATCCTCACCGGTTTGTGAAGCAGTTTGTATCGTGTTGCCGGTACCATAGTTTTTTATAAAAATTTCGTATGGCACGGGAGCAAGATCAAATAACGTAAAACTATAAGAATCGAGTCTTATCATACTAAGAATTTCTTTGCCACGCCTTTGTTTGATTTCCATACTTTTCCTTCGCTCATATTTTTTCTTTGCATCCAAGAAGTTGATGAACTGTAGCGATTTTTGGTCCTCAAAGCCTTCGTCTGAAAGAGAAGCTGGGTTATTAATCATAGTAAAGGTGGAGTTTTCTCTTTCAACAGACTCCTTAATATTATCTAAAATATGTTTGTGTTTGTAATCAGACATATCGAAATGGCCTGAATCTAGCTTTCGTTCTTCTTCGTTAGCAACAGAAATCGCTTTTTTCGGCAACAAAGTTGGTGTTTTTGGGGCGCCAGTATAACTATCGCTATTGGTACTGACGCTACTTGTTTCTTCACCGGAAATATTGTCTAAATTGGTCGAACTCGAGGAAGAGTACTGTTCGAAATCAGATTCATATGATTCGAAGTCTTCCTCGTAGTTATATTCATCTGATGTTTCAGATTTTGGACTGAATGGCTTAGATTTCATATTTTCACTCATCGTTGCTGAAGAATTAGGACTGCGGGGTTTGGATCCAATTAGGTGGTTATCAGGTTTTCTAGGCTTAGGGGCCTCTGGTCCAACTATATTTGCGTTTACGATTCTGCCCTTTTTGAGAGTTGCAGTTCTAGGTCGTTCAGAAAAAGTACTGGAGTCTGGCGAGGTATACGCAGACTTGTTGGATTCCAAAGAAACTGGGGACACTTCCACTTCTGGTTTCGTATTATCGGAACTAATATTCGATGTTGACTTTATTAGAGGAATTTCATCATCTGGATTTTTTCTACTCGATGAGATAATTTTATCTTCTGGTACGCCTTTTTTGATAATGGTTCGTTTGGTGTTTCTAGTTGATAGATCTTGTGATGACCTTATTTTCTTCACCAAATTTTTTTCTCCAGACGAAATACTATCACGTTTTATTTTATTAATAGTTGTATCAGTTACTTTCGTCGTTGATGAATGTTTGGTACCAAGTGCATGTGAGTACATATTTTTACTAGGAAAAAACTGAGTCTTCGATACCCTACTACTCGTGGGAGTGACAGGCACTTCTGGCTTACTTTTCTTCCTGGTACCTGCTAACTTAATATCTTCTGAACTTTTACCAGAGGAGCCAGATGATATCGTGGCTTTAGAAACTGGTTTAACTGGTTTACTGTCCTTTTCTGCTAATGTGTGCTTGACACTAGTTGAAGATAAGTGCTTTGTTTTACTTTTGATCGGTATTTCCACTTTCTCGTTCTTTCGCCTTTCTGTACTCTCATCCCTGATTTTAGTAGTCGACTTGGACAACGTTGTGGACGATTTTCTCGTACTAGTTGTTTTACCCACATCCTACAGACATTTTCGATTAAAATAAACACTTATAGACAATTCGAATTGCACTCACCTTCCGTTTTGACATTAACAAACTAAAAATAACAAAATCTAAGGGAGTATTTGTGTTATGACAGAAATAAGTGTGTCATACTGTTGCCAACAAAACGGCGCCTTTGAAATAATCAATAAAACTGCCGCTATAGATAATATATGCATGCTTCGGGTGGAGCAGGTGGTTGGAATCACAATCAATACAAAGAGAAACAGTTTTATTCTATATACAGAGTATATTATTTATATCACAGTATTGTTCAGTGCGTATGGTTATACGATAGGTTGAAATATTAAATACCAAAGTTTAAAAAATTAAAAGTGGATAAAAATAATATTAATACGCTCAGATATGTTGGTGTCTGGGTTGAACTAGAAGATGTTTTCGTACAAAGGTGATCTGTTTTAAGGGTAGTGTTGTAAAAATAGGGCATAGTATCAGTATCTCTTGCATTTGGACGATTCCGCAAACGCTGAGTTGAATCGTGGAACAATAAGTTCGACTGTCCATCGTACTGGCCGAACATCGTGAATGGATTAGTTAGAAACTTGTAATTTTTTCCGAATAATCCATCCAATTGCAAGAAAACATCCAGAGTATCTTTCATCCATAGGTCGCTGGAGTTACTGCGTATCATCGCTTGACCAGCTGCTGCCCAGCTCATATGACAGCTTTTGGAATCACCTTCACAAATAACTTGAAAGTCTTCCATGGTTAGACGACTTCCGGGATTTTCTTCTCGTTCATCTGTAAAAAAATATAATTGTCAAAATATCTGGTTGAGTGTATCGAATGCGAGTATTAAGGCATGAGTTGCATACATAAGTTTTTCTACGACTAAATACAAAACTCAAAAGATGAGTTGCATGCAAAATTTTATCTTATTACCTTTTGTTCAATAATGCATAAATTAAAATAGAATTTTTCGGGTTTTTTCCCAAATTATTTTCCTTGGATTTCTAGAGATTTTTCCCACCACTTTGCGAAAGTATTTCATTCATTCAAACCCTGAGATACTCGAAAAGCATGTATTAACAGTGATATTCATATATATACAGTGGTAGTCAAAAGTTTCCTCCCCCCTCGTATCTTTTGAACGGATTGGAATTTTTCTTTGTTTTTGGTGAAATGGTCGTTTATAAGGTACTTTTTGAAACCAAAACAAATTTTCTGCCTTTCAAAATGACTTGAGGCCGCCATTTTGAATTTTTGTTGTCAAAAAGTAGTCTATGAACTATCATTTTTCAATGAAAATTCCCACCCGTTCAAAAGTTAACAGGGATGGACTTACTCATAAGAGTTCCAATATTATGTCCCGCCATTTTGTTTTGGATGAATATTTTTGTTTTAAATGTTGCTCTCATATAGAAAATTGCAAGACGTTTCGAGTGAGATATCACTCAGCCCACCATGCCATTTAAAAAAATCTTTCAAAATGGCGGCCAAACGCCATTTTAGATAGATAATTTTTTGTTGTAAAAAAGTAGCTTATGAATGACCATTTCACAAAAGCAAATTTCAAAGAAAAATTCCAATCCGTTCAAAAGATACGAGGGGGAGGTGACTTTTGACCAGCACTGTATATGCCGGTATACAAATTCATTGGCTTTCCAAAATATTATTTTTTGTTTTATATATCTGACTAGTGGTCAGATATGACTTCGAAAAGAAAAAAGTTATCAAAAAAACGCAACCAAAGCTAATTAAATTTAACGAATAATTGTCATGATATTGAAATACCCTTCTGTCTACTCATTTCAACCAATTGGAAATTTTGAGGCAAATATCTGTCAGTCCACAACAACTTCTCCAGCTAATACCACGACGGACATTGAACTACATATTACAGATATTTCTAACCATTGAAACAAACTATTTTCTAGTACAAACCATATAAAATCGAAACGATCAGGAAACTTTACCTGATATAAACTTTCTAATGGAATTCTTGGACACAAAGGCAACGTCTCCAGCTTCACTGGACAAGCAATGTAGAGCTCCAAACTCGCCACTGAAATCGTCCTGCTGACAATTTTTCCTCAAACTTTCATTTTCTCCAGCCGGTAGGCCAGGTGTACAGCTTGGTCCAAAAAAGTTTGCCATTTCTTGGTCCAGAGGACAGTTCTTGATTAGATTTTTCGTGAAAAGCGTATTTTTCACAGTATTCCATGCAACACCATCGTAGACAGGGAAGCAAGCTTTTTTACCTCGAAGATCTTCGAAGCTGTTGATGTCTATACCATGACGAGTAACAGGCACTGTCAGGTATTTTTCGGTATCAAGTACAGTTTCGTAGAAGAGTGTTTTCAAGTTAAATTTCCTGGAAGAAATTGTTCCTTATTAAATATTAGTACTGATAAGCAATCCGAAACTTAAATTAAGAAAAAGATGTCCAACATGGGAATATCGGAACAGTGACAGATAGACAGTTTTGGATCAATGGGATAGTTGTTTAACAAAAGAGCTATCCACATTGCTATTTAAAAATTTTAAATAAAATTTGAATTTTCATGTTATTTCGGAAAATATGATTTTTTCTGTACGTTGTAGATATCGTAAAAAATTCAATATATTTCAAGCTATATTTTCCGAACACAATAAAATGATTTTGGTATACGTTATTTATGAAAACCAAAATTGATAAATACCTATATATACATAAAATCAAAAGGCATTTGTGCTATCTGGGAAATGAGATACTACTGCTCTTTATGAGGCTAGAACTATAAAAAATTAGGAAAAAAATTGATGCTTGGGTGGCTTTAATTCCAAATATTACTATTGTTTTCAATTCTGAACAACTTTTCTAAATAAACTTCTTCGATAATATCAAAAATAAGGGTAGATTACTCCTGATCAAAATTCCTATTTTTTGTTCTTCCCTGTACACCGTTTGGAAATTCAGAATTTCGATGACTCAAATACAAGTTTTAAGCGAAGCACCAACTTTTATGATGAATTAAATTTTCTGATAAATGCATAATAAAAAAGTTCCCCATATGGTGCAAACTTTTTGAAACTCACTGTATAGTTGATTTTATATGAATCGCAGAGCAATAGATGATATTTTCACACGAATCCACACGAATGATTTTTTCAAGAATGTCTCTTTTGTCATTCATAGTCGAGACATATGTGAATAATTTGGGACAAGGTGTTCATGAAAATGGCATTATGTGACGGAATGAGGGCACAGAAAATTGAGAAAATGGCATTTTTTCGAAATTCGAGCACATTTTACTCGAAAACGGTGCATTTTAAAGAAAAATTTGTAGATGCCTTTTTTGTGGAGAATTTCATGGTGTATATTAAAACGTTATTTGTTTATGGAAAAACTGGATCTTCGATTTTTCTCGGAAAATTCTTTTACTTTTAAGCAAAATTTTCCGTTTTTCCGCTACTGAAATGCTTTGTGATCATGAAAAAATATGTGCTGAACCCGTTTTTATTGACACTATAGGAAATTTGTCCACTACGTGAGCTTCGCGAATAAAAAAATGCCGCTTCCATGCCAGATAAAAGTATAGGGAAATTCAGTGCCGGAAAATCCAACGAATGACTTTTTCAAGAATGTCTCTTCTGTTATTCATAGTCGAGATATATATGAATAATTTGGGAAAAGGTGATCCTGAAAATATCATTATGTGACTTAATGAGAGAGCACTGAAACTTGAGTTATTGTATTGCCAAATTTTAGCAGTCGTTTGAATGTTATGAATCGTTGTCGTATTACCCAATGATGACTTCCGAGTTATATTTGACGTAAAATACTGAATTTTCAAAAATGCATAAATGTATGAACAGAGTGTAAAAATTTACTTTATGCACTGTCGATGATTTTGCGAACAGGTGATTTGTGCGCAAAAGTGTTACTTTACGCACTGTCGTAGAAAAAATAGTGTACGTTACATGTGTGAAAGTGATTTTTCACAAGAGTGCGACAATCCAACTTTCCGCACTCGTAATGGAATAACTATTGTCATCCGATATATCAATCTACCTACTAATCAAATCAACTGATAGAAACCTACCTACAGCTTCATACAGTGCGGCTTTTCATAGTCCCCCCCTGTTAACTTTTGAACGGTTCGACGTAGAAACATAAGTGAAAAACCGCTTCGAGGGTTTCACCAATACTACTTTTTGAAATAAAACATTTGGTGATTGCTAAATAAGGGGCGCGGGGGGGCCATCGACACAAAATTTTTAAATGGCATGGGGAGTCAAGTGGCACATCGTTGAAAAGAAAATTCAATTCTCTTCACAACCATCTAAATATTTTTGAATTTTGTTCATAATTTTCTTCCCCATTTCGATTTTTATGCCTTTCGATTTTTTTTTAGTAAATTTTCCTCCAGCGCCATATGTCGGGTAATTGCAATGTTTTCTCTCTCAAAAACTAGTATCGGTAATACCCTTCAAAAAAATTTTGGTATCATTGTTCCACATCAAACCGTTCAAATTTATCGAGGTATGAGTAGTATTCAGTTCCACATTTATATTTGATATTTCCAATTAAAATTGCAAAAAAAATTATAACGAAATTCAAAAAAATTCAGATGGTTGTAAAGAGAATGGAATTTCCTTCTCGACGATGTGCCACTTGACCCCCCATGCCATTGAAAAATTTTGAGTTGATGGGCCCCCCCGCGCCCCCTATTGGGTAATCACCATATTTTTTATTTCAACAAGTAGTATTGGTAAAACCCTCGAAACGGTTTTTTATTCATGTTCCTACGTCAAACCGTTCAAAAGTTAACAGGGGGGGGGGGCTATTGAAAGCCGCACTGTATATTTAATGGACTACCTAGTTACAATTCCAACGCTGGAAGGCACACCCAACAGAGAAATAAGCAGAAGCTATCAAGCATCATAAGTGCTTTTTCATTGCTACAAAACCTTCTATGGTTTCTTAAATATATTTTAATTCAGAACAATAAAGAATGACCTCGCGTCAAGGTTGTAGATGAATATCATTCCGAAAAACTGTTCGTAAAACTATTAGTAGTAATGGATGTGTTGTATAACAACTTTCACTGAATTCTGATTAATTGGAATTGAATAATGTTTTAAATATTAAGCTGGTCAAGGATTTTTTTACATCAATCGTAGGTAGGTACTGACATCACAACTGACAAAGACAATAACATAAATAGTGAAAAACTGGTCGTAAAACATATATATTATACAACTTGAATGAAAATATCAAAAAAGTATTAATTACAAAAAAGAAAGCTTGGTAAATTTCCAAATAAAAGTTTATTACAATTTTTTCTGTATAAGTTATAGTTCACGATAAAATCGATGTTGAAAATTTGTCAAGATTCCCAATATAGATTTGCATACGAATTGATTCATTTGAATTTCTTCGCGCGCGGCCCAGCGAAAAAAATAAATTACATAACATTTTTTCATCACCTTGAAACACTGACTATTAATCATCGACTTTTCTGGTGAACTATACCCGATTCAGAAAAATTAGTGGAAAACTTTCTTTAAGGATGCTCTTTTTTGTAAATTTTTTTTATATTTTCAACGGTTGACAAGTTATAGGCGAAAACAGGGTTTTTTCACCAAAAGGGTGATCCTCAATTTTTTTCGTATACAAATTGTTTCCCGGAAAAATCATCGAAATTTGACAGCTGACATGTTGTATTCCGTTTTATTTATAGGAAAAACTTACAATTTTATTGACGGGCGCATTCCAATCTGAATTTGAAATGAATCATTTAAAAATATTGGTAATCTATTCGTTTACTCAGATTTTACTAAAAATATCCTTGATGATTTTTTCAAAGATTTTTTACTTTGAAAAATAAGAATAATTGTCCCTGAAAATGAAGACTTATTCATAAAATTAGGTGTCTCAGTGGATATTTTGAATGCCTACCTAACAAAAATAACATCAATCCTATCAGTTGAAAAATGAATATTCCATAAGGGTACTTCCATTTTTAATGGGTCACCCTGTATAAGTTCTTATGCTTTGAGCAATTTTTCCTTTCAGTATTGAATATAGAATATTTTTCAACAAGAGATGAAAAAACGTATTTCATCTCGAGTAGGAAATGCTACGCTATTTTTTCTACGATAGATGTTTATAAAATACTGGATTACAATTTTCAGAACTTTATAACCTGCCAAACGGAGTGACGTTCGTTTGCTGATTCAAGAACCAAGTAGTAAAAAACTATCATTTTGATGTAGGATTTCCGGTTGAAAAATTATCATTTTCATATACATGTTTAGAAAAACCTTGTTTTTTCACATGCAGGATTTGTCGGCATCATACCAAAATCGTACCTTTCCCTCACCCTCAGTTACAAAGCAATCAAATTATGAATAGGGCAAAGACTTTCTAAATACCAAAAGGACATGGCACTGGATACATGTATTCCTGGGGCTCGGTAGATTTTTTTGATTTTTGGATATATCATTCTACAGGTCAAAACAAGCAACTTTCTTCATAAGACTTTTTTTCTGGCTCTACAGCGTGAGCTACAAAAATGGGTTGATTGTCTAACGCTAATTATGGAAAATATTTTCTGCGAATGAATTTTTCTTGATTTTTGAGTATAATATCATGTGAAAAATATCAATATCCTTTGATTATATCAATTATGGTGTACATTACTATAGGACGAGGCAGAAAACGCGATTTTTCTGAAACTCGTTTATTGACTTCTCGCCCAATTGTGGGCTTTTCTTGGAATTTCTCGGAACCAAAAGTTGATGAAGGTTTAGTGCTGAAAACGTTTTGATGATCAAAGTAGAATACCGTTGCATATTTCATATCTGCTAATAATTAATTTTAATATAAGTAACCTATCGTTTGTCATGATGAAACTTCCACCATGTATCTATGTAACCGATTATAAATATAAAATTTTGAGCTCCATAGTACCTATATAATATTTGTATATAATAGTTGCATTGTTTATTTTGTATGAGTATATTATTGTCTATTACATGTACTGTTGATAGTTTCAACTACTTTTATGAACCAAATATCAAATGACAATTCGGATTTGCTGATGCCTATCGATGGTGGTGAGTTTTTTCGAATTTCGACAATCTCGTTACTTGGCTATGCTGCAATGATGATGTTTATAAACACATACGCTTGCAGCTGCGTCAACACTTTGAATAATCGTTTTCTTGTGAGAGTATCAAGATTGCATTCATTCAAAAATAGCATTCCCTTTAGAAAGTTTGAAAAAATACCTCTTCAGGATAACCCATCGGGATCCCTACGGTTAAAAGATCAACTATCAAAAGAAATCTACTAGTAATAAAAATTGTTAATGTTTTTTGCCTAACCATGTAGACACTTTGGGGAATGTAATTTGAAAAGTTCAATTAATGGCATAAATCAACAGAAATAAATAAGTATTCTCGAAGACGAAACTTGATTTTCATTCTCTGTGAAAAATCAAACTCAGATATCAACAATGAATCCACTATCCCATCATATCCCATTATTCAACCACCTTATATTTTGCTAACTGTGTAGAAACGTTGTGAAATGCTTCTGCCTCGTCCTGTGGTAATGTACACCATAATTGATATAATCAAAACAAATTGATATTTTTCACATGTTAATATACTCAAAAATCAAGAAAAATCCATTCGCAGAAAATATTTTCCATAATTAGCGTTAGACAATCGACCCATTTTTGTAGCTCACGCTGCAGAGGCAGACAAAAAGTCTAATGAAGAAAGTTGCTTGTTTTGGGCTGTAGAATCAAAAAAAATCTATCGAGCCCCAGGAATGCATGTATCCAGTGCCATGTCCTTTCACTAATATTAAATTCAAAATCATAAAATACTCACTCGACTGCGGTATGGACCATATCAGGATGCACCATCACAACATCGGCTACGTTCATATTGAGTGCTACCATGCAATGAGTGACGTTGTCCGCCTTGATGCACTCCAGATCGGGTTCTATTCCATAAACTCCCGCTGACTCTCTCATCCAGGAACATTTAGCGGATTCTATTATGGACGTTGTACAAATTCTTATCGTTCTTGGAGGGTGACAACCAGAAAAACTGTTTGCACTGAGATAACCTGCAATGAAATTACTTAGGTCGCCTTCACACTTTTTGAACACAAATTTGTTGCATTTATTCTCATCGAATACACAAAATTGTCACATTTGTAGTGTTGAACTTGAAATACATTTCTCATGTAACAATGATAATGCTAAGTGGAAAAGCAACTCAGTAGCACTAGTGCTACACGAGTTGAACTTCGCTTTTTATTTTTCATCTGTTTTTTTGTTTTTCGAATTTTTCACTCCTGCCATTTGTTATAAAATGGCATTATACACCCGTCCTTCATGGGAGTGCAAGAGGTCAAATTTCACCCTGTATATGATAAGGAGAGGTATTATAAAACTCGCAAATGAAATAATGAAAATACCTGTTGCTCGATCTAGGTAGCTCTCAATAGGTTCCAACGTAGGTAGCTTGAAGAATGTTGTGTAAGATGTCTGAATCAGATTCAGCAAACTAAACCTCCAAGAGTTTTGATCCTTATGCGAGAGGGATGACACAAGCTTTTGAATTTCGTCTGCCTTCTCTCTGAAAAAAATGAATATAGAATTTTTTTATGGAAAGCGCAATAGGTAGGCATACACAAAATTGGATATCAACCAATCATTACGATGCGCTACGTAATTTTTCGGCGTTTTCATTAGTTATGTATATAACTTCCAGAATGAAAATCTATTAAGTTCGCTATTAGATCAAGACCAACATCATTTTCATATTTTGAGTAGATTATTATACAATTGATCACGAATTGTATCTTTCCAGAAAAGATTATGTGAAATAGGAATCATAATCATCATCGTCTCGTCACTTTCTCCATTCGTTAAAATCCAAAGTAACTCAATTCGTTCTCTCTAAGTAGATATAAAATGAAGAGAAACACATTGTTTTAGGATTCATATATTATTTGGTACCCTCGTCGAATAAAGTTCTGCTTGAAAGAATTGTCCATGAGTGCCATAAAACCTATAGAAAGGAGTGTTCAGAAAGGTTTCAAACAGAATCTTCAATATTTTTCCAGTTTTTTTTCTTGGTTGACTGAAAGCATGGCATCGCACGTTGAAGAGTGCGATACCATGCATTCTGTCAACGTCACCTATGACGGTTGACAGAATGCATGGTATCGCACTCTTAAGTGCGAAGGCTACGTCACCTGTGACGTTTGACGGAATTCATGCCATTGCATTGTAGGTTTCGAACCATTTCAAAACGGTCCCTTGAATTCCATAATACTGCAATTTAATCCACAGGATATCAATATCAATTGTTTCAAAAGCTCTAATCTGTTTTGTCGCACTTCACGGAGATGTTTGCGGATGATCCAAAAATCGTGAATAATTTAGTGAAAATAGAATTATTATACTGAAGCAGCAACCCATACCCTCTTTGGACTATATGCAACAATTTTAAAGTAGTGTGAGAGGTCCCACTTACACATGCCAAAAAAAAACTTTGTTTTACTCCTGCCTCATTTTCAACTCTATATATTGTGGAGTGCAAACCTCAAGCTTGAAATCACATACTTCATTTTTTATATAGGATGTGTATGAGCGATTATTTTCAACATTTACTGAAGAAATTGCCGGGATTATGGGTGAGTTGAAAACTGAGGCAGGTATAAGTGAGACTTGTCTCACTAGTCTTAAATCGTTGCATATGGTCCAAGAGGGTACTGATTTCTGCTTCAGTATAATTATTTCATATCAACTAAAATATCCATGACTTTCGGATCCTCCGTAAATATCGTAGAAGGGTTATGTGAAGTGGGACAAAACACGTTTTAGGTACTCAGATAATCACATATTATATTTGCATGGGGAAGTAGAAGTCTTCAGCAACGATATGCACTTTTTCTTTTCCTTCTACTATAATTTTTAGCAAAGTTATGACAAATCTAATTTTCGGCCCTTCCTGAACGGTTAGCGCGAGCATGAAATGTGACGTCGGCGTTAAACCACGTTTTCTGAGAAAACGAGCGTATTTCATAAGGTATTACTAAAAATCATTCTTGTGGAGAATTGAATTATCTCTCAACCTATCGAAATCGTTTTTTGGTATATCTTATATTTTCTGAAATAACAACAACAAAAAATTATATATTTTTTAAATTATTTTTTTTAGGTTCCACCCCTGATTTTTTGGTAAACCATTTTTTTTTAATAATACATGATGTCGAGATGTCATGTACCTACTTCCCGGACGATTCTTCTTTGAGAAAGTATCACTACACGGACTAGTCCGGGAAGTACGTTCTTTCCGGACGAGTCTGTGAAATGCCCGAATTTCAATATCAATATTTATATAAATAAGAATTGGAATGTTTCTGTTAGTACCTATCTTCTGTTCGCATTTCGATATTTAATACAAATAAGAATTAAAATGTTCGAAATTTTCTCCTACAAAGAAATATAAAAAATAAATGTGTCTCGATTTGTTATTCTACACGGTTACCGAAAAAATTGTGTACGCAACACGCCCGAAAGCAGACTTCCAGGACTCGCTACGCTCGTCCTAGAATCTTGTCCACTCGTCCAAAAAAACAGTGTTTTCCGGACTTGTTACGTAAATTACTATTTCGTACGTTAGGTTTTGTTGAGAACATCAGAGTTGCATTTATTCTCTAGGCTATTAATGATTAACTTCAATTCGCTCAAGTTTAATTTTTGGATACTCGAGAGTTTACAGTTTATGACAGGCAAGTCAGTGTTTTTCTATGATGCAAAGGGTACTTTCAGGCATCAATAATCTGACATACCTTTTTGCTGCCACAACCGGCCAAGGCTTCACAACCCAAATGCAAGGCTTGCTGCTGTTGAGTGGGATTATGGTGTCATCGGGACACAAAAAGCTATATCCCTCCGGAGTTGCTTCAGCACCTCCTGGAGCTAATCCAAAATGTGATTTGACATCATCTAAGCGTGCCCAACTGATATCACCAGCACCGTCAGTCAAACAAAGAAGTGATCCTCTTCTGCCCCAGTACTTATCGTGAGTGGTACATTTTTCTGGGGTTCCACAAAGTTCACAGAGCTGTGGATATTTCATCTCTGAAACGTGTAATTTTCAATTAATGTTAGAGAAAGTAAACATTCATAATAAGTTTTATCATTTAATGCGTCATTGTATCTGATTGAAGTATGGAAGACATTTAAAATATCGAATGTGTCTACTATCTAAGATTAACGAAAAGAAACCACACCGTCAGTTATCCATTACCAGTTAACTATGAACCGGTCATCGGTTTAGCATATAGCACTGCCAAGAATGCTACAACCGCCTGGGCAGACAATAAAAGACTTGAGTATTGGCTCAGTCTACCAGGACTAGCCCATTCCAAAGCATTTATTGCTTATACAAGGAAAAAACAGGACTCTGACAAACTTCTAGAACTCAGTAGAGCACATCTCAGAGTTATAGTAGGTTTGCTCACTGGCCACTGCAAACTCAAACACCACATGCATAAAATCGGACTTGCACAGGATGCAGAGTGCCGTCTATGCATGGAGGATGATGAAACGGCTAAACACACCCTGTGCACATGCCCTGCAGCAGCCAGAACCAGATTTTCAATATTTGGCAATACAAAAGTAAGGCCAGAAGATCTGGTAAACTGTTCTCCCAACATGTTACTCAATTTCGTTAAGAGATTGGATATGCTGGGAGAAATATAACCATAGGGTGAGCCACAATAGGCCATTGGCCGCAGTGGAGAGCCTGATGTATGGGCTCACTCACATTTAAACCTAACCCTAACCTGACCTAACTATGATGATCCCAATGATTCGAATAATATTATTTTTTTCAATGAAAATCGCTGTAGTGCTCAACATTATGAGAACACCCTATTTGAAAAATGCATACAAATTATAAAAAAACTCTAATCAACCACCAACCGTTTTCACCCACTTTTTTACTTTATTTTTCAGATTGAAACGTTTTCAATCGCTATACAATCAATCGACATGTGTTTCATTGGATACACACTGTGATATTTATATCAGTTGGAAGAGGACACGAAGATCTCTTCATATATATTTCAAAGTGAATTTTAGCAGGGATATTTACGAAAAACTACCGAGAAATTGGGTTCTTTTTATCAAATACTCATAGAAACAACAATAAATTTCCATATTGTTGCGTTTTGATTACTATCAGAATTGAAGAACAATGAACAAATGGAATGAAAGAAAACAAATAAAACTGAAAATATAGGAAGTTCGTCTTGAAGACTTACTCAACTGAATATCCAAAATGGGGTCATTCACCCAAGGCCCCGCTTTGCATGCTGACTGGAAAAACTCCGCTGTGGCTTTAATTCGATTTTCCGATAGAGTCAGTTTTGTCTCACATGATGGTGTAACAACAGATGCTTCAAAGAACTGAAAATAAGTGATATATCATGATCTGCACATTATGTAAATTCCATTTTATGTAGCTTTAGAGATTATATAACTAACTAGCATCGAGAAAAGGCGGATTTTGCTCGTTAATTAGTGATTATTAAAAGTACGTTTGAATTCGACTCAATTAGATGAAAGTAAAGTGTTAGTATTTGATCAAATAATTTATTCATTTATTCAGAATTGGTGAAAGTATTATTATGCATTTTCTTCGATATTTCATTCCATTTCTGGTGAAGTTTTGCTATGATACCAAATAAAAGAAAAATAAATCGAGCATTTTTCACCAGTGTTTCAGGAAGAGTAGATATCTATTATGTCTTTTTCTATAAATGAATCCGTTATACAGGGCATACATAAAGTCATGATTGACAACTTTATTTCTGAATATGAAGATATTTCTGAAAAATCCTCGGACAAGTCGATTTTCTTTCCCGTGTTATCCACAATTGAGTAAAAATGGTTGTTGATTTTTTTATGGGACATCCACCTAATGAAAAATGAAAAAAACATCATTTCAATCGGTTGGAAAATGTAGATTTTATAAGTCTTGAGTTACACTGTATAAAAGCAGTAAAAAGTTATAAATTCTAAAGAATTCACAGTAGGTACCTGTGTAGAATATCCGTAACCTAGTAACCTGTCGCGGTTTGTTTATTTCCAATATCAAATTAATAATTTTCTGTCGAACTGAGTTTTATTGATTGATTGACATTACTATGCAGTAAAGTGACAGTTCTAGGTGGTTAAATGCTACTTTATTTAACGAGTTTGAAATTAGTAGAGAGCACATTATCAGTCAAAATGTGAAAAAAACTTTCAACCTTCCAACTCCTGTGGAGTCTCAGTCATACTCATTAGACACACGATAGAGTTGTTTGCCCATATATCCGCTGCCGTTTGACATAATAGACCGTCAGATAATGTTATATTTTGCTGACTCATGTTCTCTTTTCTGGGATTTTAACCACGAAAATCCACTGTCAGTGTTGAGCTCAAAAAATGAAAATTTAGCGAAAATCACAACATTTTATCCGGCCGAAAAATGTACCTAAACAGCTGACCGACTTATGGGAATTTTTATATCAAATTTAATTCTATCGATTGCCGTAAGCGGTAAAATGCGTCGGCAACCGAGTATTATTTTACAAGATGGCGCCATTATTTCAACCCTTTAAGAACGTGCAAACCTTATTTGTTTGATTTTCACTATTAGATTGTTCCTACCTGTTGATGTGTTAAAATGCCATGAATGAGAGGTTGTTAAAAACAATTTTTTTATACAGAGAAAATTGATTTTCCATGTGCCTAGCATATGTCCGATCGCTAAATTTTTATTTTTTGAGGTCAACACTGCCATAATTTTCATTGGTTAAAATCCCAGAAAAGAGAAAATGAGTCAGCAAAATCTGTATTTATCTGACGGTCCCAGGTTTTCTCCGAATTAACTTCATATTCAGATATAATGAATTTATTCATAACTTTATCTATGAACTGTATGGGTAAATATACCTACAACTTACATTTGCTAAAATTCTTGTCCAATCCGTCTCGTATCCATAACCTGGGTGGCAAAATTTTTTACCAACAAGATCATGTCTGCTTTTAATTCCTGACTTGTTGTCGATAACAGCAACTACCTCGTACTCATTTTCATCTGAAAAAATTCATCAATAATGAGTGACACATGCAATTCCATATACTCAGAAAGTATGCATTTATTTATTCAATATTCAGTATCCAATAGAGTGTAATTATCATTATCACCATTCTTGAGTTTATCTACAAATCTAATCTAGAGCTTTTTTTAAACTACTGGATGACTATAGGAATTTAAATGACTAACTGGAATGCACTCACGCTAGGAATTGAAGCCTCTCTGTGATGTTTAAAAGGCATTTGTATAGCAAGCGCAGTTG
Source organism: Chrysolina haemoptera (assembly GCA_958298965.1). Lineage (NCBI taxonomy): Eukaryota > Metazoa > Arthropoda > Insecta > Coleoptera > Chrysomelidae > Chrysolina > Chrysolina haemoptera. The sequence goes on along the minus strand of OY282602.1, from coordinate 14,208,377 downwards.
AGTCATATGTTTGTCATATAATGGAGAGAATGAAGAAAAAATATATAAAAATGAGTTTATTAATTATTAAGTTCAAGATAAAAAATAAATTGGATACTTTAAAACTCCTTGATTGAACAACGAGGTATGGAGTTATTGTGAACTTATTTATATGCACTATGATATGCCAGGGTTTATATATCAAATTAAACACCGGAGCATCTTCAAGAATTGGAGCATCTTCAAGTAGCCTTGAGATCGAATGGTTATAGTATAGCCGAGATCAAAAAGGCCATGAAACCAAGGACTTCCATAAGTCAAAATAGTGAGGACACTCCAACGGTTGCACGTGCATATCTACCATACATCCATAGAGTCACTGACAGAATCGGAAAAATCCTGGGAAAACACAGGATAAAGACAGTTTTCAAGCCCACTAAGAAAATACAGCAAAGCCTTAGGTCAGCAAAGGACAAAAGGGACCCGCTATCGGCCGCGGGGGTATATCGTATACCGTGTACTTGCGGAAAAGTGTATATCGGAACCACGAAAAGATCCATAGGAACCAGGCTGAAGGAACATCAGGGAAACTGTAGATTAGGTCAAACAGACAAATCGGCAGTAGCGGAACACGCACTCAGTGATGGGGAACATAGGATACGGTTTGACGACGTAAAACTCCTTGCCCCCAACCAAGGGCATCACAGCCGTCTCGTACGAGAAGCAATAGAAATCCACAAACATACGGAGAATTTCAACAGAAAGGAAGAAACCCTGAATATCAACCGCATATAGGCCCCAATTCTGAGAAATGCGAGGGAAAGGACCAGTAACGAATTAATGACAGCAGGTAATAAGGAGATGTTTTCGACTACCATAATAACAAGTGCAATTGCGACCCAGGTAATTAATACCCAGAACTACCTTACGACCCATAAATATGACTTGAGAGTCAGACCTAGCTCAGTCATCGGAGTAGAACGAAGATGAACAGACCTCTGAAGAAGCTAGCCACTCGCGCTAGCGAAACGTTAGGAAAGTATTCCAAACCACGACGGCCTTCAAACCCGATTCAAAATAGTGATAGTGGAAATTAAACACTTGTTTACTCTTCGATGAAACGCGTATTAAGTCGCGTACTCACTATAGAGCATTCGTTCCACATGAGCACCGAACGAGCGAATTCTCGGACAGTGTGGACGCTGATTTCAGCATCCATACTGTCGTATAGATACTACATACAATATTACTGTGGAAAAGTGGACATTTTTCTGCGTATAACCTACTTTTTGAATATTTTTAGAGATTTTATATCATTAAGATTTTTTGGTAAAATGTGTAATACTTTTGTACCACCGAACTTGAGTTTTTCTGTGTGAATTTCGTGCCTGGAATTTTTTTATTAAGCATTAGTAAATGTACAGTAAATAAATATTCGATATGTTGAAATAGTTAAATCGGCAATGTCTCCAATATGATGCAAACACCTGACAGAAAACAACTAATTCTCTGGCTAATACCACGACGGACATTGAATTACATCTAATAGATCTCTGTTCTTCTAAGAAGACCTAGTTGCAAATGCTTATTATGCAGATTATCCTTCTGATGTCGTTTGTCAGTTGTGATGATTTAAGTTTGAGTTTCATGGCCAACTTTATCTGTATCTTCGCCATTTTTGGACCGATTTTCAATTTTGAAGAACAGTGTTATCACAAATTGCATGTTCTTCCGAATAATGAAAAAAAAAACGTTTATGGTCACTTCCGGTTGAACCGGAAGTGGTGAATTTTCAGTAGTAGCGTCAAAATATGCGTATTCAAGTACCATATCGACATACCAAATTTGAAATCTGTATATTCAAAACTATAGAAAAATTGGGGGGGCGTACCTCACCTCGTGGTGACATGGTATATTTTTGTTTGTTTTCAATGATTATAAATGTATGGGGTGACACTATAATATGTAGATTCAATATGTATATGCGACGAGCTTCTATCGATAACTATGGTTTGGTGAAAATACAATTACCCTTGGTGTGGCCACTTTACTTCATCTTGCCCTACATTTAAACACCGAATGTTTCTCCTAAAACTCGATGAATCTCAGAAAACTATGACTATGCTCCCTGGTTGCTAAGACCAGCTGTTTATAGTTCTTTTATTTTGCTAAAAAACTCGCAAAATTGCATTCATTATTCTTCAATTTTCCGGTGGAATAAATTAATGTTATTCCACGAGTGGATCATATGCCACATTATATGGTTTGAATGACGGCAAAAAATAATTGAATATAAACTGAGATTTTTGAAATTGATAATCTTTTTTAGCGTTTTTTATTTTGTAAAAAAGAAAACGTATAATTATTGTTGTGAACTTAGGTACAGCCGGATGAAAAATTGTATCAAGTAAAAGTTTAAAAAAAAGGTCAATATCATAAAAATCTGCCCTGAAAGCAATACATTGAAAAGATTCTCATAGTCACATTGATCACCATTTTGTCCCACAAAATCAGCTAACTATATAGCTTATTTATAGCTTATCGATTTTTTCCTCGACAACGTGCAGTTTTCTAGAGTCCGTTTCAAGTTGAATGGACCACGGTGTATAACAATTAATGAATTTTTTAAACTACTATGGGTAATTTATGGACACTGAATCAAAGAGACTTCACAACTTTGAAGAATTGTCATTTTTGACAGAGAATGATTTGAGAAAATAAAGATTAACAAAATAGAAGACGTATTCATGTTGTCAGCAAGGTCGCTCACTTTCTCCAGTCTAATAACAATGTATCGATTGTTAATTTACTGATTACACATTATTTCTGATTGGGCTGCAGTAATCGCACTTCAAAGTCTAATTATTTCATTATCGATACCACAGAATGACTTCTGTGTTAACCAATCAACAATGGACGTATTTAGTGGTGAGATAATACTATTGATACTGGCCTCTAAACACGAACATTGCAATTGTATTCAAAGAATCACCTATTCATCAACAAAAATGTAATGGGCGTAGCCCATTTCGGCCCGAGATGGCAGGTACCTTGTATAAAAAGAGCCCATTTCGGCCCCAAACACAAAATGTATCTATTTATATATATATATGGAACTAGTAAATAGTGGGGCTTTGCAGCAAAATCAAAGAGTACTACTTTAAAGTTTGTCCAAAAAAAAAAAAAAAACACATGCAATTTGTAGTATCCCTGATGATGGAAATTATTTATTAAATTTCCGAAAGCTTGGACAAACTTTAAAGTAGTACTCTTTGATTTTGCTGCAAAGCCCCACTATTTACTAGTTCCATACCGAACTAGTCAGCAACGACTACCCTTCCTCTATATATATATATATTTCGGCCCGGAGGGTTTAACGGTGGACTAGTAATTAGGTACCTAAATAGAATTTTAAATCTAATGCGTTCACAAGATCTGTAACTATAAACAGAGAAATAACAACATATATCATTCAATTTTGTTAAAAAGTTTATTAATTTATCAATATGTACAAAAATTGCCTTAATTAGAATGATAATATGATACAATTTGCACATAATCTAATTTTGAAATTTCCTTGATCTTATATTTTTGTATTTGTTCCTCCATAAACTTTTGTTTTTTCTTTCCCAAATTTCTAGGCATATTTGTAACGCCAATACTATTACAATTTACGTATGTTTCTATTTGTACATTCAAAAGTTCTTTAACAAAAATAAATATAGATGGGTGAGTATGATACATCGAATTGTTAAAATGTGCGTGAAACGATTCACAAGCATTGGTAGTTTTATTTAAATCTGCAAAAGCACTTGCCCAAACTGTTCTGGTTGCTTCGACAAAGCTTTTCTTATTATTTTTGCGGGTTTCTCACATATGTCCGATTCAGCTTTCCTCTTCGCTATAGAACTTAATATTTGCCGTTGCAAGGCATTTTCCAACTCTGCCTCGTGTGAATGGTTTTGATTCGATGTTGTCAAAACTCGATCAGAAGAATTGCCCATAGTCTTTAAGTAGGCATTGCACCTATCTTTGATGCATCTCCACTTTGTTTCTCCCGAACTTAATTTTCGGTTTTGTTGAATTTGAACTGATTCAACACCAATTGTGTTTTACCGCGTCCGCTTGTGATTTCACTTAACTTAGCCGATTCACCAATTTTTCCGCCTTTTTTACTAGATTATTACAGTTTAGAAGTTACTGTGGAACTAAATAATCTAACAATAAGCGCCCCTAACAATGTATAAATAATTATCCCAATCCAAATATCCTTCAAATTACCTTTTAATTAGTTTACCTATCGTTGTGGGCCGAAATAGGCATTTACCCAAGCTCATTAAAATTCATCTTACCTGGTATTTCACATTTTCGGGCCGAAATGAGCTACGCCCAATGTAATTGGGGTACCTAGTAAGTAGGTACACGAAATTCAGTGCGTAGCATAGCCCTGATGGCAATGTCAAATGTCAGTTTGAATTGGCAATTATAATATTTTTTTCATCATGTCCGTTCAGCGCTTTCGTAGAAGATTGAATAACCAATTTTCCAAAATACGCTTCAGTATTTTTCAGGTTATGATAGGGTATGAAACATCATTTCTTGTGAAATTGACAATACATATTTTTTAATAACACCTGGTGTTGTGATGAGTTAGTTTATTAACGCGTTAACTGATAAACAAGAAATGCAACGTTGAGAGTAACACAGTAAAATAAAAATGATAAATGTTCAACTAATCACGAAATATCACAAAAAATAGTCTTTGGTTATACTAGCGTTGCCATTTTAAACAATTTTCGAATGAGTTATGTTTAACTTAGTTAAAACAATAAAAATATATGAACCATAACGTGAAACATTCTTGTTCAAAAGGTTATAAACATACAATGTATCTGTCGATTGAAATTATTCAACTGCGTTTTTTAATCCAGATTAAGCCGACATAGGCGGATACAGGGCACATTTTATGTTTACACATTCCTTCCTGATGAAATTCATTAATATAATGTTACCTGATCTGGTAAGAACTCAAATCAAATATGTTTCTAATGACACTCATTAATGTTACCTGTTCTGGTAATAAATCAAATCAAATATTGTTTTGGTTTATTTCTGCTATCCGCTTCTGGCTAGGATTTCTGTTTTCAATAATATATTTTAATTTTTTTATTTCATTATAAGTATTATTTTTCATTTTGGCACAAATAATAAAGAATCAGGTATTTCACATCGGCACGAATTAATACTTTATATTGTTGACAAGCACGTTGATGAATTCAAATGTCTTGTACACACTTCTGAAAACTATAGTCTTCATATCATTGGGTGAAATATGCATGTAATCTTGAAAAATATGCTGACAAGGTACCGGAAGAAGGGAAACATTATATTGGAAACCCCTGTCTAAAACTTCCCTTTATCATTATTCGATATTTTCAAAAGTAAAATCACTAGCGATTGAATACTAAAATCCGAAATTATTATTTTTTCGTAAAAGGCAGGAGACACAATAATGAAAATCCTGAAAATATCGATCGTTACCCTTACGAGCAACCCTCAGAGCTAGATAAGACGACGCTCTTATTTTTTAACGTGTGATGCCATGCACGGACGAAAATTTCTGACTATGTAAGTCCGTACAAGTTACTTGACTACACATAGTACCCGACTGTCTACAGTTGTCTTCTCAGCTGACATAGGTACTATACTATATAGATTTCCTTCATTTGGCATTTCTTCATTTACATTTGAGGAAAAGAAACCATGCCAAGAAACGAATATCCTTCACAAAATTAAACTTTCGCTCAGTGATTAATTAAAAACTTGTTTCATCAAAACTATTACCATTTTCCAAAGCATATTTGGCAATACAAACATCTGAAATGTATAAGGATTGTGATTTAAATGTGTTGGTCTTGCTAGAAGAGACATAAAAAAATCATGGTTTGAAGAGTGAATCATACAAATCCGATTAATATGACAATATATCTCCTTGCTTAACAACCAATCATTGGATTTCAAATTTTGAAATTCAGACAATAGAATCGGAATTATAGTGAAAATACAGCTTGTTACTGTATTTTCACGGTAATAAACCCGCTTAGTTTTTGTTTTACTATTTTCAGCTTTGGGATTGCAATTAATTAATATTCAAAAAAATTATTCGGTAATAATCGTACCGCTTATATTACCCCTGAAAAAATATTTAGTTCAAATCAACACAATGTTTACATCCATAATAATATTTTCTTCAACAATCATGACAGGTAGTACTGATATACAAGTATTCTGAAACTGCCAAATTGTCCGAATTGGTAGATTCTTTGGTGAAAATTTTTCCACACGATTTTTCTTTATTTCAAATCGATTTATTGTCGTCCTAAATATAATTCCTAGTAGTTCGAATATCAATTCTTTGGCAATACCAATGCAAGAAAATACAACTCGTCCTGCGGACTCGTTGAATTTTTAGCTTTGGGATTGCAATTCATTAATATTTCAAAAAATTATCGATAATAATCATAACATTTATTATATTACTCCAGAAAAAATGTTTAGTTCAAATCAACTTGTAAAAAGCTGTAAAAAAAGCTAAACATAATTCGATGCAAGAGAAAGTATCGGCACAAGGAAAATTCACCAGAATTTCTTCGAAAATCATAAAAAACTGTGGAATTTTCGAAATTCAATACATTTTATTCTCATAATGGAAGGCATAAATGCTTATGAAGAAAATGAACTTCTTGATTTTTTCCCGTAAATCATTACTCACCCGGGCCAGGCATATATATTTATATATATAAGCCTTCAACTCGCATTGTATACAGTTTTTTATTTTTTAATATTCTAAGAAGGTAAAAGAATACTATGAGATTATTTATTTATGTTCCTTTCTTATGATCAATTATGGCTCCTATTATCTTCTAAAAATTACATAGATAGGTATTTCCTTCAGTTGCAGTATTATAAAGATGTTGAAAGTGGAAATACCACACGAGAAAAATTCCAATGGTATTGTGAGGCAGTGAAGTATGACGATGAAAACCTATTGAGTCGGTGGAATGAATTCATTTTCACAAAACATTTAATCGTTTTATGACTCATATTTTTCATTTTTTATTCATTATAGATCTATTCGATGATCTCAGGTGTTGAAAGTTGTGGTTTGGTGATGACTTCAAAATATTTTCCAGCAATAATTCAATAACAGACTGATCAAAATTCAATACTATACAGAGGAGTTTAAACGTTGAGAAATGTTTCTTCGATAGTACGCTATCATCCAACCAATACATATTGGAAAAAATTAAAGAAGCATTTAAGCCATGTGGAATTATATAAGGAAGTTGAAATAGTCTGACCAATCAGTAAACTTCAAAATCTTTATATTTCACATAATACGTTAGATCCAACCTGAAGTACCTACCTTACCAGCACTGTGTGGAAATCTCTACTACACAATACAAAACCATTAATGAAAATGAATATGGAAACATCAAATTTTCAGTAATCGAAATTAATAACAGTGAACTCTGCAATAAATATTGTAAGGGTACGTTGATCGCAGAGCAATAGTAGCGCGGCGATGTAGCGCGGAGCACTTTATTATATATTTTGTAATTGTTTCATTTCCCTTGATCATGACTAGAGTCGATAGTGATCATAGCGGGCATCCGATCCCCAGGACATAATGATGTAATGAAACGAATAATTTCGACAAAACCAGAAATACACATCCCTCTACACTTTCTCATAAAGTTAAAACATATGAGGCAAATATCTGACAGAAACAAACTACTTTTCCGAATGGACATTGAATTATATCGTACGCCCATTTGTGCAACATTTCCCCACGGACATAATTGTAGGTGTAATGAATGAATTAAATATTATTCTTGTTGAAACGGCAAATAATAATAATAGCCGTCCTCTACCCGCACAGGCTTTGCGTTTGGGTACACTCTACATGTGTTTATGAGGGAGTATTATTATTATTATATTCAATAATAGTATTGAGTGTGCATGGTGACCTACTTGGTGATATTAATTCCAATATGCCTAGTATTAATAATAAATAGTACAACAATGTCTTTCCAGACTCAGCTACCGAATGGATCGTTTGCAACAACTCCAACATCATTTGTATCGATTCAAATATTCTTCATGATTCACTTTGAAGTCTACATAAATTTATAATTTATTTACAGGTATCTTAACTCATTGATATACATTTATTTGTTCTTACTCTTCTATGTAGTTTTCTTCCCCAACATTGTTTCTTATATGTGTAGTACATTGAATGTTCCAAACTCATATTGTCCTGTAAATGAAAAACAGCCAACGGGCTGATTATTCACATAATAATTAGTCGAGAAGTCCCTTCGAACTTTATCCTTGCATGAATGAAATACTTGTGGTTGCAATCACAGATTTTTTTTATGGCATTTCACATTGAGTAGGATTTTTATTTAATATTATTTTTTTCAAATTGATACCGAGGATGACATGGATAAACTTAGAGATATTATAATTGTTATTACAAATTGGCACACCCTGCAGGATCCAGAGCTTTAGACTGACTTTTCTAAATATTTCATTTTTATTTGGGATCACCTCGAACCCACTTCATCCTAGACCGAACATGTCTCCAGAATACTTGTGATTGTTGCTTGTACTTGTAAGGGTGTAGCAGTTGGACGAGAAAACAAAGATAACGTAAGAACGTTTTGATAACTTCATTCCTTCTGGTTATTCATATCACTTATTGCCGAGTAATTTTAATTCGAGGACTAAAAATAGGCTCACTCATTTGTCTTACACAACTAATTACTCACTACAGTTATTCGCATATCATTAGTTACATGAACATATAGCATAATGATTTAATGTAACATTTCAAAGAATATAACTAAAATTTCATAAATTCATTTCCGAAATTGGAGCAATAAATGAAATGGAAGTAGAAAATGACAAAACAAAACGAAATGAAAGAATAAATTTTTGTTGAAAAAAAAAATTTTGGGAGATATTGAATTTTAAAGTTTTCAAAAATTTTTTTGGTAAACACTGATCAGAGGTCTACAGCCTGCGCAAACCGCGCTGAAACACTGCCGGCGGGCAGACACGCTGTGGCATGGAGAATCAAACCAGTGCCTCCCAAACAAAGGTAGCTGAAATCGATTTCACAAAATTTTAATAAAAATTTCGAAAATTTTTAATTGCTTCAAAAACGAAAATTCTCGCCATTTATGGTTACATTATGTTCCAAATATCAACCCATTTTCTTAATTGCTCCAATTTCGGAAACACCCTGTATAAAAATCTTCTGTGCATCCATACGACCGTTAACTCTGCCTAAACGGCTGGACCGATTTCGATGAAATTTTTTGTGTGTGTTCAAGTGGAATCAAAAATTGTTCGAAGTCACAATTCAGTCCACTACAATATGTTTTGGTTAATTTTTTCCTATTTATAAGTTGAAATCTCCTGCCAGCGCCTTCGCCACCTACTTCCTACTAAAATGAAATATATTTTGAAGAGTTGGTCAAACATTATTACCTAATATAAAATTCCTCGGTATCATTTGATGTTTGCAAATAAAGAAAATGAGAACTCACTCATTTCTGATGGTTTCAAATATTTCAGATTCAGCTAATTTACGAAATATTCACCGCACTCCTTACTAACTAATATCCAATCAACATAAAAACATGGAACATGAAACATGAAACATGAAACATGAAACATGAAACATGAAACATGAAACATGAAACATGAAACATGAAACATGAAACATGAAACATGAAACATGAAACATGAAACATGAAACATGAAACATGAAACATGAAACATGAAACATGAAACATGAAACATGAAACATGAAACATGAAACATGAAACATGAAACATGAAACATGAAACATGAAACATGAAACATGAAACATGAAACATGAAACATGAAACATGAAACATGAAACATGAAACATGAAACATGAAACATGAAACATGAAACATGAAACATGAAACATGAAACATGAAACATGAAACATGAAACATGAAACATGAAACATGAAACATGAAACATGAAACATGAAACATGAAACATGAAACATGAAACATGAAACATGAAACATGAAACATGAAACATGAAACATGAAACATGAAACATGAAACATGAAAAATGAAAAATGAAAAATGAAAAATGAAAAATGAAAAATGAAAAATGAAAAATGAAAAATGAAAAATGAAAAATGAAAAATGAAAAATGAAAAATGAAAAATGAAAAATGAAAAATGAAAAATGAAAAATGAAAAATGAAAAATGAAAAATGAAAAATGAAAAATGAAAAATGAAAAATGAAAAATGAAAAATGAAAAATGAAAAATGAAAAATGAAACATGAAACAAACATGAAACATGAAACGGAAAACACGATACGGGAAACATAAAACGGAAAACACAGGAAACATAAAACGGGAAAAATGAAACGGGAAACATGAAAAGGGAAACGGAAAACATGAAACAAAAATTTTCTTTGCATCCGATATGTACAGTGACCACCAAAAAGTATGTACCATATGGGAAAAAAGTTTATTATCGGAGTATTGAAAAAAAGATTCTTGGGAAAAGTTTGTGCATGTCCGATAACCTAAAAATCGATTTTGACACATGTCACGTGATCGTTGGTATGGCGGCAAATTAAAAAAAATTACCATGAATAGTCAAAAAGTCGGATAAAATTGCAAGATATCAAAAAGTTATTTGAAAAAGTTAAATTATGTGGTAATATTGAAAACAGCAATTTTTTTTAAATAGTTTTCTAGCTGTAGAAAAATATCAAATTATATTCTTATGAATTGCTTGACCATACTGAAATATTTGTATTCCGATGATAATAACAAAACTTTCTCATTTTCTCCACACCAGAGAGCACTAAATTGAACCCTTGCTGTTACATTGGTTCGTATCTAATAGATATATCACAATTCCATTATTATTGCGATGATAGGGAAATCCAAAAATATCGTGTTTTTCAGATTATAATCAATTTTTGATGATAATCGTACGAACGTTTCACTTCGCACATAATCTTAAAAATAGTGCGTCAAATTAAAGAGGCTTGAGTTTTCAACATTGCATGCGAAGTGAAACGCTCTGGCACGATTATCATCGAAACTTGATTATAATCTGGAAAACATTATGTCTCTGAAGTGTTATGTCATCACAATGGTCGTGGAATTCTGATATAAGTGTTAGATACGAACCAATGTACCAGCCAGGGTTTTAACAAAATCCAATTTTTTAAATTTAGTGCTTACTGGTGTAGAGAAAATGGGAAAGTTTTGTCATTATCATTGAAATGCAAATGTTTCAGTATGGTTAAGCTATTCATATGATAATAATTTGATATTTTTATACAGCTAGGAAAATATTTTTAAAAAAATCCTATTTTCAATTTTCTCCCATTATCGTTTCAAACTTCGTATATGTGTATAAAATTCAGTTCTAAGCAACTTTTTCAAATACCTTTTTTGATATCTTGCCATTTTACCCCACGTTTTGCGTTCTCATAGTAAGTTTTTTCAATTTGCCGCCATACCAGCGATCACGTGACATGTGTCAAAATCGATTTTTAGGTTATCGGACATGCACAAACTTTTCCCAAGAATCTTTTTTCTAATACTCTAATAAAAAACTTTTTTCCCATATGGTACATACTTTTTGGCGGTCACTGTATATCGGTATACTGGACAACGTCTGTCGAGACCGTTAGTCCCTGTACATAGATGCGTAGATGGCAATCTACAGAATAAAACTTGATATCGTAAGAAACCTGAAAATAATTTCCCATAAGCCGGTCAGTTGTTGTCCGGCCAGAAAATTTTGTGATTTTTTTTTTTCATATGCCTAGCACACCGATCGCTAAATTTTAATTTTTTTGAGCTCAACACCGACATAATTTTCAGTGGTTGAAATCCCAAAAGAGAGAAAACGTTGGTGGCAAGATTTTAGTTACCGTTACCAGCCATTTTAAAAAAAATGGAAAAAGTGAGGATTTCTGGGCTTTTTCAAATTATTAATAAATTTAAATATTTACCGTTGATGTATCTCAGTTCATTCGTTACCAATAACTGAACTCCTTCACTGGCTGCAGTAATGAGATCTTCTGGTGTGAATACGGAAAAATCTGCCTTGCCTTTTAGTATTTTCCGTAAACAATCAGCCCTGTAAAAAATTAAAACTGGCATTAAATTTCCAATGTCACTTGCTGATTAAATCATGACAGGTAGATCTACAGTTACCTATTTCAATCCAAGGTAACTTACAAACAACTACGATTGATGATCATATATCAGCTGTTATTAATCTTGAATAAAAAATTTAACCGGAAACCAGTTATATTTTCGTGAACATGTTTACCTTAGTAATGACTCGATTAACCTTTGTGGCATCAGTCCGAAAGTTGCAAATCGTAGAGATCTAAGTTCAGATGAGATTTCAATAAACTGTAGGTATGCATTGCTATAGTTAAAAGTCCCCTCTCCCCTCGTATATCTTATGAACGTATTGGAATTTTTCTTTGAAATTTGTTTTGGTGAAATGGTCGTTCATAAGCTACTTTTTCACACCAGAAAAAAATTATCTATCTTTCAAAATGGCGTCGGGCCGCCATTTTGAAGATTTTTTTTAAGTGGCATGATGGGTCAGGTGATAACGATATTATCAAATAAATAATTTTCGAATAAACGAAAAACTTGGAATTTGGCATGGTAAAAAGTTTTCTTGGCCAAAATCGACCAACGCAAGGGATTGGGGAAGGAGTCGATTTTAAGTTTCTCTGGAACATTTTTGAACTCACCTATCTGGTGCAACTATACAATCTACTTTACTGTCCGCTGCCATATCCAGCTTTGGGCAATATCTTTGGGAGCGTTTGAAATGTCCTTTTCCATCGACCACACATATTCTATCTGAAATAAGAAATTGTAGTCAGAACAAGAGTGTATGATAAACACATTGAATTCATACATAATACATGTTTATTTTCCAAACATGATATCATTTCCATTAGGATTCCTAGTTCTTCAAAAAATATATGCACAGCTCGTACTTTCATAATTATTACTGCATTGAAATGAATATTTTACATTCCAGAAGTATAAGTTAAATATACTTCCGATAGTGAGCCATTCAGAAATATAACTTGGATATATCAGTTCAGTTTCACAACTTTGTACATTTGTCTGACTTTTATTATAGTATAATAATAATAGTATTAATAGTAAAGGACGAAGGAGAACCTTCTCATCGACAGATGAATCACGCAGGATTCCGGGCATGACCGTGGATTGATTACCGCAAGGCATTCGATACAACATCGTATAGTACATCAGGCATTTGTTCAGATGCCTTGCGGTACACCATCAAAGAGTGAGAGTGAGATGGATTGGACAACTGATGCCGCTCTGGAGTACTCATTTCAAACATAGCAAATAACTTTTTTCGGCAACCGTCCGGGAAGTAGGTACTTCCCGGACTAGTCCGGGAAATGCTCGAATTTCAATATAAATATTTATATAAATAAGAATTAGAATGTTTCTGTTAGTGCTTATCTTCTGTTAGAATTTCGATATTTAATACAAATAAGAATTAAAATGTTCGAAATTTTCTTCTACAATGAAATATAAAAAATAAATGTGTCACGATTTGTTATTCTACACGCCGGTTGCCGAAAAAATTGTGTACGAAACACATCCGTAAACAGTTTTTTGGACTCGCAGAATCTTGTCCACTCGTCCAAAAAAACAGTGTTTTCCGGACTTGTTGCGTAAATTATTATAGAAGGGGCGTGTTTCAAAAATACTCCTTCACTTCTCTTCTTTTCTGCACACACCTACCACAATTGCACTGAAGAAACCACGTGGATATACAACTGCGGCAACCAGAGGAATAAGATCAGTCATTAATTTTGCATGGTTGACCTCAAACTGTATGCCTCCGGAGAAAAGTAGCTGCATCAATCGTTAAGGGTGGTTAAAGGGTACACGCTTGTTGTCGGAATACAGGATGAGTCAGAATAAGACCGACAAACTCCGACTATAGATTCCTTACCTCATTTTGAGGCGAAAAGTTACTATCAAGGTATGTCCTGAAATGTATGCCCATTAAGATACATTTCAAATGCACGACACAAATTTGGTTTAATTTTTTTCCACCAAAACTGCGGAAGGAAGACATATCAAACTTGGTTCACTAATGAAGGTTTTTCAACGTGATAATTTGAAGTTATTATTTTCATTTTCGTGAACCAGTGGCATAGGTACGATAGTATGTGATCATATTTTCCTTCATATTTTTTTTGTCACAAGTGAATGGATAAATGAGCGATTAATGTCAGTTAGGCTCATTATTACTCGACCTAAAAGTCATAATAGTCCATTTGCCTAAAATTGGAGGTTTCTGAGATAATTGAGAAAAACTGAAGATATGTCCTGAGTAGCAACGTAATTTCATATGTGCAATAATGCTAATTTCTTACAACGTATCGAAATATTTGTCAACCTTCTGAGTCAGAATGAGACAACTCCATTTTTTCATTCATAAAATTATTTGATCAAATCGATGTCGTGGAATCACTGAGTTAGGTTTTATTCCGACTCCTTCGTACTATACAAGTTTTAGATTATCTCTACATTAAAATTTTTTGAGGAGGTTGTCAGATATTCCAATATGTTGTAAGTAATTGATTATTGTACAGAGAAAATTATGTTGGGACTCAGGACATATCTTCAGTTTTTCTCAATTATCTCAGAAACCTCAACATTTAGGTACATGTTGACTTTTAGGTTGAGGATCAATAAGCCTAACTGATTTTAAACGCTCACTCGTCAATTCACTTGTCCAAAAAAAATATAAAGGAAAATATGACCACATACCAACGTAACTACGCCACTGGTTTACGAAAATTAAAAATCGTAACTTCAAATTATCACTTTAATAAATCTTGATTAGTGTACCAACTTTGAAATTTTGTCCATCAGGAGTTTTGCCACCCTGTATCTCAGTGGGGATGTATATAGGATATATTTTAGGATTCAATCATGAAATTTCAATGAAAACTAGAGAAAGTTGAAAAAATCAACTATCTGAATAAAAATGCAAATTTTCACTTTCAGATTTTTCCTATTCAGTTAGAGTCTTTTCACAATATCTATCAGATGTAATTCAATGTCCAGCGTGGCTTTAGCCGGGGAAGCAGTTGTTTTCTGTTAGATATTACAAATAGATCTCATTTTTCAATTTTCATGGAGAATCTTCTCCTTTTCAATATTGAGCATATTCGTCATAAAAGATATATTATAAAAATATAACAAGTCTCAATGTTTTGTCTTCAGGCTACTTTATTCGGTATAAAGAATAATTATATGAACACTAACACCAATGCATGCTCTGTAATCGGATAATAATTACGTTGGATAAGTATTAGTCATGGCAACAATTATTATCAACTACGTTTTTGATATTGTTTCATGTGAAATGCAAATTATCATACACAAATCATGCTTCCCAGCTATGGAAAAACCTAATAGCAGTGTTGACAGTCTGGAAATTTGATTCAATAATGGACCCACCCCACTACTAATTTCGAAAATATACCTGATTTAAAAATACTGAAGAATGAATTATGCTTCTTTTTTGATATAGTTTACTGTTGAAAGTTCTCCACTGAGATCATTCTACTGATAAGTATGCAAATAAACACTGATGTGGCGTCATCTTCTCTCCGAATTACTTGATTTTTGAAATCGGTATTTCAATTTCCGTGCTCAAATATCATTTGGAAAAATAATATTTCTTTGATAGTCAATAGGCCCCGCCCACTAGCGGTCTGGGACCTGATTGGCCGGCCATAATATGCCATCTCCCTATAAATGTAGGCCAGTTTGGCTACATACTCATTGTCAGATATAAGGGAGCTTCAGGCGCCTAAAGGCTAAGCACTCCATATCACACGGTCAGATTTTATTCTGCTGATCGCCAATCATCAGGATGAGGATCCGCTCTAAGAGCGGTGGTGGTGAAAGGGGGAGGGGAGTGTCCGAGTATATATCAATACTGGGGCTCTCTTTTCTCTGGGCCTCAACCTTAGGGGGTGCATGGTGGTACATACTCCATATCAAAACGATCAGATAGCATTCTGCTGATCGCCAAGCAACAGGATGAGGATCCGCTGAGTGAGAGCGGGGCGGTGGAAGGGGGAAGGGAGCGTTCGAGCACGTAAAAAGTGCTGGGGAGCTCCTTCTTCCGGGCCTCAACCTTAGGGGGTGCATGATGTACATTCACGGCGAAATTGGCGTGGTTTTTACGGAGGTGGACAAGGCCGAAGCATTTGCGGACTCCTTCGAACGCCAATGCCGTGAAAACCAGGTCGATTTCACCGACGAAGTCGAAGAGACTGAAACACACGAAGAGCAGACGATCAGAAGACTCAGACGAACCGAAGACGCAGACACCTTCCTGGAGCCCACATCCCCAGTAGGATTCAAGAACATACTCAGGCACGCAAAGACTTAGAAGGCACCTGGTCCAGATGACATACCGATCAGAGCACTAAAAGCCCTACCTAGGAAGGGCATAGCTGCTCTGACCAACATTATCAACGCCATCCTGAGACTAAGACACTTCCCAGCTAGCTGGAAGGAAGCAACAGTAATTGTGATTCCGAAGCCCAACAAGAAACACGGGTTTCCACAAAAACACCGACCCATCAGCTTGACACCCGCGATGAGCAAGATGCGGAAAGAGTGATCCAGACACGACTAGAGGTAATGTAGAGAAATGAACGTCCATAAGAGGGTGAAAGTACCGATGCAGGGAGGGGAATGTCTTCCTGAAGGAGATTAGAAGCTGGGGTCTCACAGGGAGCAGTTTTATCACCGCACCTGTTCTCCATCTACACCGCAGACATGCCGCAGTGGGCATATTTTATTGCATCCATCCCTGTATGTCATGGTTTAGGTATCACGGGTACGGGTACCACCGGGATGCCGGGATTTTTCCCGGTAGGCCCTCACGCTAGGGGCTCTCAAAGTGGCCCCAATTTTATCCTTTAATACTTTCAGAGGGCCAGTTTCGTTCAAAAGAATTATTCATGTTCTGGTTGCTTTGTATGTTGTTTTATCGTTCTAGAAACATATCATGTGCACTCTGCGACATATTCAACTATACAGTGTGACCCATTTTGAAATTAAAACGCACACTCATAAAACATTAATTTTTCAAGCGTTGGAATGATTCGTCCTTCATTAGGTAGACATTTAAAATCGTTATTTATATACCAAGGACGAAAAACTGTCTATTATAGTCGAGCCTGCAAATTGATAGCTCTTACGCAGCCGAGGCTAGCAAGCAGGCGAGACAATAGACAGCGTTTCGCCGAGGTGCAGCTTACATTTTTTCGTTGAACTCAACAAACTACCTACTTTATTTTTGTCCGCAAACACTGCTGTGGTCACTATGATACGGAAAAGCATTTGAATTTGAAAAATGTGCTGTTTAATCAACCCACCACTTCAATATCAGAAAATTTATCAAAATTCTGACTATACCCTCAACTGAGTTTTTTATTTATGAACTGATTTCGATAAAATTCTGATCATACGTACTTCTAGACTTCCTGAAGGCAATTATATGTAGTCAGAATTTTGAGAAAAACGCATGACTTCCCAATGTTTGCTAACACCAGCACGGCCGTCTATGCTGAAGATACGGCGATATTACAGCACGGCGGCCGCTTCCAGAGTAAAAACCTATCTGGAGTGGCTAGTCGTACCGTATCTTGCAAATAACAAGATAATGTTGAATCCTGATAAAACAGAGCTCATAAATTTCACGAAGAACCAACCGCGCTTATGTGGGGATCTTCGGAGGATTTAGATTTCTGGCAAAACGGATTGATGAGTCCGCCTCTGTGAGATACCTGGGGGTACAGCTGGACAGGCGACTGAATTTCAATGAACACGTCAGCCTGGCGACCCAAAGAGCTACAGCTGCGCTAAGGCTGGCTATCATATCCAATGATAGCCAGGGGATCCAGGCTGGCGCGTGAAAACAAGATTCTGATCTCCCAAAACGCAAATGCTGATACTGGAGAGGGTGCAAACTAAAATACTTCGTATCGTCACTATCAGTGGTAGATACATCCGGCTGAATGATCTGCGGGAGTTGGCGGACGTGCCTTCATTCGAAGACTACATTAAGAAAGTAGCGGACAAATTTTACCGTTATTTTTTGCACTGAAGCATATTGACCAGGGTTATAACAGCAGTCAGATCCCAGAGCCGAGAAGGCATGGTGGGCTCCTCTACAAGGCGTTGGATATTTTCAATGAAAATCCAAATGGCCAGGAATGAAAACTAATCTAAAGTAATGTTTCAACCCGGTTTTTTCTTGTTTTTCCAGAAACCCACGGAGACCTTAACAGCCGATGAGATACCTCAAGACCAATGATGCCCCCCGTATAACAACGAGAAGACGGGGAACAACCGAGGTCGGACTTAGGAACGGGCAGGGCATTATACCGCATAACATCGCGGGGCTGTCCTTTGGATAGTTTAACAGAACTCCCACCTTACCCCACCCTGTGGTCAGTCAGTGAGAGTTTTAGCTGATTTTATCTATTTTTATGCCCTGTTGATGTCTTCTATATACTTTTATATGCAACATTTAATCAAATAAACCTTTTTGAAGTTTTTTAAGGTAGAAAATTGAAAGGTGGCTGTAAGAGTGAGTTTGAATCCCACTTCTGATCACTTTTTATATCTTAAGTTCAACAAACGAATTGACGTTTCAGTTTAAAATATAGTTTGATAATGTCCATATAGGGCGAAACTGCAGTAACACAAGTGTTACAAATATAAAGTGGTATGAAAGCATAGGAATTTTTATTACTCATTATTCATGAATTGACCATTCTTCAGAAAATTCAGTGACCTTTACAAATATGGTAGATGTCACCCTTTAGGAGTTAGAACTTTCAGCGATATAAATAATAAAAAAGTATTCTTTTCCTATCAATAGGTAACTTCCAACTTTGACAAACGGTAGTTAGGTATATATGTATATATTCCAAAATTTCAATTAGTACTTCGCTCATGATTAATTATCGCTTGGAGATTTGTTGACTATTGAACCCGGAATAATGTCAACCTTGAAATATCCATCGAGAGGATTTTTTTGTTGTTCTAATTCTCGGTGCCCTCAAACAAAAATGTTGTTCTACTCTGAAAACTTGATGAACTCAACAAAGTGAATAACATCCAAAGGTTATTTGCCAAAACTGAAACATCCTCGTATTATACAGAGTGGATACTTTATCTAGAACAAATTTGAAGTTTATATTTGGAAACAACGCAAAAACACGACGAATGAGTTTTTCTTGATGGAACGTCTACTCACTTAGGGGTAAAACCGAGGGTAAAACATTATCCCACTCGATTTCTTTGGGTAGATATAGAGGAAATTCATGGTATACATTTTCTTCAATTTTTATTCAACAAGTTAGTTTCAGTTAACGAATTAAAAAAAATAGTTTAAGTAGTCTGGAATTGAAGAAACAAAGAGCAGACATTCAAATTTGGCCAAAAGTGATGAATTCTTCATTTTAAAAACGGTGAGGTTTGGGCATTCTAAACCCCTCATAGGGTAAAAATCCCAACCAAATAATTTTTGAATATTGTGATGTAATGATCCTGTAAAACGTCGATGGATCGATCAAAGGTTTTCAAAATTTTTGAGAAAAATAATTGCGTATGAAGATCATTGAATGAAAATTATAAATTTACGTGAAACCAATTACATTATGTACTTTCATTATTTTATCCAACACATGACAGTTATGACTGCCATTATTAATGTCATTTTAGGCAAGTAAACAATCAAATAATACACTAGTGTGTTATAATAAAAACTCATACATGAAAATAAATGTCTACCTTATGAAGGAAGAATCATTCCAACGCTTGAAAAATTATTGTTTTATGAGTGATCGTTTTCATTTCCACAGTGTATATTTGAGTATGTCGCAGAGTGCATATCATATGTTTCTGTAACGATAAAACAACATACAAAGCAACCAGAACATGAATAATTCTTTTGAACGAAACTGCCCCTCTGAAAGTATTAAATGATGAAATAGGGGGCCACTTTGAGAGCCTCTAGCCACTAGTGAGTTATGGATTTTAACTCGCGTAAATTATCAAATAACAAACCATCAAATAAAACACTAGTGTGTTATAATCCATAACTCACTAGTCATCTCCATTTTCTTACAGACTAGTTTATCCTTTGGAAGTAAGAGTTGTGTCTAGTCAGTCTCGGAGCGAGTAAAAACAAACCCGTATTTTGGAAGGTAAAAAATGATAATAATAAAAACATGACAAGAAGACGTTCAATAAAACAGGCATTCTTTCTCATGCTGGGTCTTTTAAAATGGATTATTAATGAGTTTGATGCTAAGAGAATATCTGAGTAGCAAATTGAATTGAAAAGAAAAAATTATAACTTTCTCGGTTTATTGGACATTCTCATTTCGGACAAAGAAGGTCCAATAACTTAAGCCAGACAAATGGCTCGCAAAACTAAACCATTGCAAGGGTTGCTAGAAGATTATCCTTAACGATGGGTAAAGTTTTGAGAGACCATGATCAATCTAATCGATGGCGAGCAAGTTCATCTCTATTGGATATAGTTTTGTAATAAAGCCACTTTCACTTCATATTGGTTGGTGTTTTTCGTCTGTAAGACAAACAACATGTCTACGACATTGGCAAATATTTTATTTTAATTTTAAGACGAATCGACTAAACTGTCGAGTACCCAAAAAAAAATCCACCTAACAAAAGTGAATAATGTATAGGCTGGAATCATTGGATATCAAATCATTATGGCTAGATATTTGTTGATGAAAATTTAACTGTTTTTGAAGATATAGACCGTCACAAAATAGTCAACTTCTGGGGATTTAGAAGCTATTGAAAGATTAATTTATGAATATCTCTTCGAAAGAATAGCATAATTTTTGATACATAGGATGTACTTTGACCAAATACCGAAAATGAAATGGCGTACTAGTCTATCATGTGGAAACAAACCTGCAAAATATCAGAGCAATACAAAATCATTAAAACGATTTTTTTAATAGTCAACCTTCGAAGGCGCCCTACTTAATTGAAAAAAATGTTTATCGGTCTCTGTTTACGATATCGCTATATTCAATATCATTCAATATGATAATTTTGCTAAGAAAGTGACAAAGCGATTGAGGCGCGCTAGCCGAAACCAAAATCAATCATCGCAAAAATTCAACGTCTCATATATGCTTAATTTTGTGTTCCTCTGGTTTGTTATGCTCTTTCCATCGGGAATATCCGAGTGAAAAGTTTTTTTTTAGTAGGGCCGGCCTCACGGTTGACCAAATAAAAACTCGCGGGGGCGACTAAATCGAAAAATTGAAAACTGCACATGGGTTCAATTTTAATCTTCCAAATTTTTGCATGGATCTTCTTCGAGGACCAGAAAATCTTATTTCCAAAGGGAAGACTCCTTGGCTAACTTCACCCCTTCCCACCCCCTTGAATTGGAATAAACAGAAAAAATAGAGGAAATATTCAAAGGGGTGGGAAGGGGTGAAAATTTGGCCATGAAGTCCCCTTTTGGAACTCAGGTTTTCTGGTCAATAAAAAAGCCTTATGCAAAATTTGGATGCTAGATTGAACCCAGGTCCAGTTTTCGATTTTTAAACTTGGCCCAACCCTGAGGTCGGGCTCTACTGAAAAAGTCTTCCACTCGGATTTTGTTCGATGTAAAGACCATAATAAAGTGAAGGAATTAGGCATATAGGAGATGTAGAATTTTTGCGTTGATCTATTTTGGTGCCAAAGTATTTTTCGAGTACTGAGTCTCAACCAAATCGTCTTCCGCTTTGTCAGATGATAACTAATCACTTTCTAAACAAAATTATGGTAACGGAAGACATATAGAAATCGTCGAATAGACATTTTCCCTTCGTACTGGAGTTGGCCCTGTCTGATTTCAAAAATATTTGCAATGTGAAGTTTTCGAGGGATGGACTTTCATCAAACAGCTTCTCATCGCAGTTTCAGACCCGCGGCACTTTTACTGTATTCTTAAGTACATCAATAAATAAACAAGTATTTTGATTGGTATGATTTTTAATCCCAGTGATAGCCTCTTGAGCTGCATTAATCAGTAAAAACAAGATTCGAGAAAATAGAAGAAAAAATGAAACAGTGAGAGATATTATGAAGGAAATTTTAAATAAAGGTATAAAGAATTCTCGAAAAACTAGCACATTTGACCTTCCTGCACGCAAAAAAGTCACTTCTTGAATTTATTTTTATCTTTGTTTATGCCGTACAATATGAAAATGTGTTGATTATATTCAATGTAGTAAATAAACATCCCATATCATAATGAAGAGGCGTTTTTTTCCTGTGAATCATTATCTACTTACACTTCTCGCAGTAAACAATTGATAGGAACAAGAGAGCGATCAAGCTACACGTGGTGATTGGACCAAAACCGACCATGGCACTACCTCGTTCGTTAACGTTTCCAACAACACTGACGGACTAAACTATTACTATGAAATATGAATACCAAGTTCATGTCTTTTTCTTCGGAGTGCGACGTCATGCTCGCAGACTAGTTTTACTGGACTTCCCTCGTCTGGATTTTCCTTCAGCACATATTCATATTTAGAGGTCAACTGCAAATTGCTGAGAATATATTGTACATGAATTTTGGTATACAAGGTGGTCCCATACGAACGAATCAAGACTCTTTTGGCGAAGCCCTCTCCCAAACAACACAGAATATTCATTAAATGTTCTCTCAATCAACCAAATGGATGATAAAATATAATTCGCTAGGAAAATTGAATAATTTTTTTTTTCAATTGGCGATTATAGTGACATCGATTTCTGTGATCATTACCCACTGAATATAAATATTGTTATCGTTAAAGTTGCTAGGAATACTTTTATTCTTGACGATTATTATATTATCTTAAGAACAACCAAATTGAATATTCTAGAAAATGTTCCTGAGAGTGTAACTAATATATTCGAATAGATTAATATTACATCATATTACGCCAGAGTATTTCAAAAATATTGCAGACAGATCAATGAAGATTCTAATAAGATCTACCAAATTGAACATTCCAGGAAATCCTCCCGATAATGTAACATTTCAATACATAACATGGTTTTTCTGTCTACATATTTTACTGCATTTCTGATGAACTGTGGCTGTATATTCGCAACACATTCCCGAATGGTCTGCTCCTAATGGTCAATATCGTCAAATGGCCAGTGCTTGTATACTTGCTGCTTCAGATAACCCCACATGAAAAAATCCAGTGTGGTTAAGTCAGGAGAACGAGGTGGCCAATGATGTTCCCAATTATTGCCCATTATTTTACCTCTAAACATTGCACCAAGAAAATTATTAACTTCTGTGGAATTGTGAGCAGGTGCACCATCGAACTGAAACCACAAATCTTGAATGATTTGAAGGGGCATATTGTCTACAATTTCACTCAGTACATTTCTTAAAAAATTCAGGAATCGCGCAGCGTTTAAGTTTAACTTCAGGGGTTGTTTTGAACATAAACCCAACACTACTATGTACACATAAGAAACCTCGCATGAATTGACATAATGTAGTTATTGAAGTGACATTCATTGACTCAAAAACCTCCACAATGTGACTTCGGATGAATGTTATATTTCGAAAATTTTCCAAATCTCAATTTGAACAGCACAATGATTTGAAATGCGGACTTGATGTCGCGGACACTTCGCCAAAAATGTTAGAGCATGCGATATTTTTGGTACATCGCATGAGAGGCTTTAGTCAGAAGTTCCCTCCAGTGTTGCTGAGAAGGTACCTCCAAACCTTCCTATAGTTGAATACCAAGTATTCCGTATTTATAAGACTTGAATAATACTCGAAGGGAAGATCATAGAACAATCCATATAGGATTAATCATTAAATTTTTATATGAAATGTATCAGAAATGATCTCACAGAAAATCCACGGTTATTCTAAAAATAATCCAGGTTGTTCCTAGAATATCAACTTGAGTAGTGCTTGGACATTGTCAGAGTGGGTATTTGAATCATCGGAAAATAATATATAAAATTTCCATTCAATCTTCCCTTATGGAAGATACCAGTAAAAAAATCGCGAAATATCAACAATCACCTATTTCAAAAATAATCCAGAAAATTCCTGGAATATTTAATTTGATTTGTAAATCCTATACTGTATGAGCTGAGAGCAGAGTATGCCCCATTAAAGGAGTAGATTGAAGCCTTTTTGTTTCACGACATCTCAGTTGTGTCGATTCTCATCATGACAAATGCAAGGGATGCTGACCGTCGATGTTCTGGACATAGCATCATTGACTCCGCGCAGGGTAATCTGTGTAAGCTAGCTAGCATCCCTCTCCTTGTCACCTTCGATCACCAGACCCCCGACAAGGCAACCCATCCCAACTGCCACTACTTCTAAAACCAGCGGGGAAAATCCTCTCTTTTTCTTCATTGTTTTTTTTTAACCTTTAATTTAAACAATTTGTGTATATTGGAGATATAATGTACATCTGAGTTAGTTTCCTAGGTCAATCTTGGTCGTCGTCCATCACGATTTCCGATGCCCATCGTTTCAGTTGCATCAGGAGATTCGTGTTCTTGACGTTTCTCACTACGGTGGGTATGGAATATTTTTGCTGACACGTAGTCCCTAAGTTCCGCCCTCGCTTGCACCCTTTGAGGAAGGGTGCAATCGGTAATTGCGTGTATGTTTGTTTCTTCTTGTATGGCGCAGTAAACTTCGACTAGCACTCTGTGAACAACAGGAAAGATGCCGTGGACTGGCCTTGCCTTCAGAGAGTATGTTTGCCAAGTGTTCATTCTGCTGTCCATTTTGACGTCCTTCAGTTCTTTCCTCGTCTGGTATAGTTCCTGGATAGTTACGTCATGTAGGTGCCTTTTCGCCCCTCTCTCTGCCTTTTCAATGCCTGGGTTGTCCCTCGAGGCGAGTGAGATACATATTATTTGGCTGTTGTCCAACCTTTCTTGTATGAACCTCTGGATGAAATTCACCTTCTTGTCGTCGCTGTTTTTGTTATTTATTCTATCGTATGCTCTCCTTGAGTCAGTGTATATTCTGGTGTCTGTTATAGATTTACTTAACAGTTCCGTGGCTTTCAGGGTAGCCAGTAGTTCCACGTCATGGATGTCCTTCTCGTTTGGGACTCTGTTTCCTCTGTTGATCCAGTTGGCGTGGTCCTGCGTTTTGGCTATCCCGTAGGCTCTAATATGGTGTTCTTTATCCAGTGATGCATCCGTAAATATATATATTTACTGATATATTCTCCGCTTATCTCCCCCACCTGTCTATGGATCTTCGAAGGGGGTGGCTTATCAGAGTGGGTGATCCTGTTGAACTGGATGTTGGCTCTAAAGGTTTGGCAGTGGGATTACTCTATACCAGAGCGTCTACGTGGATGGGTATAGTACCTGTTATGACGTGAAGGGCGTCGGTTGGGTCGGCTGTGTTTAGCTGTATTTTGTCGTAGGTACGTCTGGAAATCATGAGTGATGTCATTTCCCTTGTCATCACCTTTTCTGTATGTTTGTTCCGAGAGTGTAACTCTAGTTTTCAACGCTCCTACTATCTGTAGGCTTTCACCAAAGAATGAAAAATCTCTGTACGCCTCTAGCTTTCTTTTTCTGATATGGAAGGAAGTATCGAGGTTCTTTGAAATTCTTCTTCATGCATCGGGCGAGTTTTTAAATTCATCGATGGATGACGCGCATTCGTGCTGTCATTATCATTTTCCATTAGTTAAATAAGGATGCAATGCTCATCGATGGATCCATCGATGAATTTAAAAACTTGCCCATCACGTCGGTAGATATGTAAGGGCTGATTCAATGACATGTTACCGCTAGACTATGTTCCGCTAAACAAACGGCAATAAAATTGTGCTTAGAATGTGACCGCTGCTTGAAATTCAAATAACGGAGTCTAGCCATAATATGTCATTGGGCTGACTGCATCAGAATCGAACAGACTCCCATGAACTTCCATGACGATATGACCCCGGGCAAACATCCCTTTCCGGTTGGGTATACATGGAGGCCCCTCTACACCAGTACAGAGTAGTGGGGATAGTATTCACCACTGAGCATAACCTCTCGTGGCTTTCAACTACATTGTTTGAAAGGTCTGTATAAACCTGCAAATATTTGGATATTAATTTGTTCAGGGCTGAAGCAAAGTTTCTTTCTTTTTTCAAATGCCCATTCTACGTCAAAAAATGTTGCAAGTGCAGTCTTTTTATTCGAGAGAGGTTTCTCAATCTTGCTGACTAGGCTATGGAACAATAAAATTGAATCTATATCATTGTATCACATGTTGGAGCTGAGGGATACAGCTTTCCCAGTTCGCACGAGTCTCCCGTTATATCTCTGTCTCTTCCTTGAATTTACTCTGTCGACAATACATGTTACACATAGGATTGCTCATGAAAAGTTTTAAAATGTACTCACTCGTTTGTATCACTTCTGCCACATGATGTGTTGTGAGAGTTTCCGTCACCACCGAATGAGACCATACCTCCCTGCAGTATGGCATGAACTCTTTTAGCTTCTGGGGAATGGAACACCCTCATACAGGGAAGATAGGCGGAGCAGACAATGGCTTCCATATAATTATTCTTCAGTGAGAACTTTTCAAGTCTCTGACACAGAAATGTAAGTGGTAAATTTCAGCTTGTCCATCGTAGATCAACCCAACTTCCAGTCCTATTCCTTAAACGTAGCCCTTGAATGTCCCACGATAAATGTCGAAAGGACGTTCGATCCCAATAAAGCCGCTTGCTGGGACTAGGCTGAATACCCCAGAAGGTAGCCTGGTTGTCTGGAGCTGGTTCGGGGTGGTTCATCCAATTCTACACAAAGTCTTGTTGAAAATTGTTGAGATACATTTTTGAAATCATAATTTTCGTCAGCCGGCTGCAGTATAACATGAACTGTGTCAACTATTTGGGAATGAGGCGCCTCCGTAGGGAAGATGGGCGGTGAAGGTTTATACCTAATGGTTCTCTTGTGGAAGCTTCAGCTTTCTCTGACACAGAAGTCATTAAGTGGTGAATGCCAGTTTTACTTCCAGTCCTATTTCTCTAATGTATCCCTTGAGAGTCATAATTCGGCGCGTACCTATTTTTACTGCAACACAGTCGCGATCTTTCTGATTTTAAAAATGTGCCTGATGGTCTCCGAGTTTTGTTGATTGGTTCCATATTGTTCCCACGAATTATTTCGAAAGGACAGTCGCTTGCTGGGACTAGGCTAAATACTCCAGAAGCTCGCCTGATTGACAGAAGGAACGATGCCTCTCAGTGACACTATTGGTCTTCGCGTGTTCTGCTTTATGGAAAACTTTTGAGAGGAAGTCGCCCTTCTGCTTTAGTTGCAACACAGTCGCCATCTTTCTGGTTCAAGATCTGTGAGCTGTTAGCTCTCTGTGTTTGAGTTTGGTTGTTTGGTTCCACATTGTTCCCACGAGTAATGTCGAAAGGACGGTCGATCCCAACAGAGCCGCTTGCTGGGACTACGCTAAATACCCCAGAAGTTTGCCTGTTTGTCTGGAAGGGTTGTTAACGACACATCTTTCTGTGGGACACGCCCTTCGCCACAATGCGTCTCACCTTGGGATAGGCAAATTTCTGACATTGTTGGTCTTCGATTCTTCTGCTTTGTGGAAAACATCTGAAACTAAGTCTCCCTCTAGCGACATGAAGGCCGTATTCCTCTTTTCGAGCTGATTTTGGTTGACTATCCTATTCTTCATGAAATCTTTTCAAAAAATGTTAAAATTTTCGTCGACCGGCTGCACGGTTACGAGCTAACCTCAGAAGTCTTCTAGAGACTTGTGCGAGTTAGGAAAGACGTAGCCCTCACCATTTAACGTGTGCGATGCACGGACTCATGTCTATGGGATGCCATACTCTACCTATTTACTTATTCGGTAACCTCTCCATGAGGATATCATTAAAATGAATATTATTTTGGGACTAGAGAGAACTGAATTGATGGAAATCCTTCCGCGGACGCAAGAAGAATGACCACCCGATTTTCAAGGTTACCGTTTCATATGAACGGTTTATTGTACGATTCAGATACCTGTTTATGAATTATTCATAAATGAAACATCAATAGTCTCATTTTGATAAACAGAAAAAAAAGATGGAATTCGAATTAAAATTATTATGCATAGTCGTCAAAAATATTAGTTGAAGTTAATCGCTTCATCGCCATTTGCATTTCTATGGACTCCAACTGGAACTGTGAATGTCTTGTATTTTATACTGACCCATCATGAAGTCAATATTTTTTAGGAATATATCAGTTTTTTATGAACTGAATGTATATATGACTTTCGATTAACTCCTTCTGAAGAGTAGAATCTCAATTAAATATGTTTGTATATTCCGTTTGTAAATTTTGTTTGCAACTCGTGCGCGAAATTCTACTTTGGTGATCGAGAACTGTTTTTTTTTAACGAGGCGCATCCTAGTTGAAAAATAGTTGAGACAACTATTAATTAATGGCAGCATATGTATCATTTCAAATTCAGCTCTAACGCTTAGTTTATCAACCCAATTATCATAATTTTGGGAAAGTGATTTGTATTCAAAATCTTGATTTCGACTTAAAAATACCTCGTCATCTATTAAACACTACGCCAAACACTGTTGGTCAATTCTTGAAGAAAACTTTCAGTACAGCCTGTTATGTTCAGCTTCTGAAAAATAGATGGCGCAGCCATTCATTGATGAATGAATTATATTTATATTATCATATCAAGTCAAAGATCGGCAAGTGAATAATATGTAGAATGTAGAAGCATAGACTCAAACGCCGGCTCAACTCCACACACTGGGGCCAATATTGGGGCCAACGTTTGGACCAACTGGACTCCCAACACGAGGGTTTATGTCATCCAACGTTGGCGCCAACCACATTTCGTTCATCCACACGGGACAAATGCTCTTGGCCCCAACACTGGCGGAGAACGAATAATGCAAAAGTTTAGCTCCTCGATATAGTGGTGTGGTGTTGCCAAATGAGGCACCAACTAATCAAATCAAAAATTATTTATTTTTTGATAGACAAATTGAAGCTTGTATCACACGTCATGTTAAAATTTCTTTCATATCATATAATTTTCTTATAAAACCAAAAAAGAAAAAAGAAATTCGGAATCTACGACCTAAAAAACCCTACATACCAAATTCGAATCAAATTTGACCCTAATCACAAATCTCGTCAGTCATCTTGGAGCCGTCATCTTGAATTTATGAATTTTGACAATAAATTCATAACCTCTGACCCCGACAACTTTTACATATCAATTTTGAATCGAATTGGACCATTATCACAAATCTCGTCCGCCGTTTTGTTTTTTTCTATAACAATATTGCATTTTCACCGAAACTATGAACACCTGCCAAATTTCAAATCATTGGGACGTCTGGAAGTGGGCGAAAATCGCGTTCAAAGATTCTGTTACATAGATAGATAGATAGATACATACCGGTGAGGCTAAAAAAAGCGTGTTAAAAAAACATGCTTTATGTATCTAACCAAATTTTAGGACTTTTTTGGCGTCTTTCAAAAGATTGTTTTAAACAAATTCAACTGGCGACACATAGTCAAGTGGCCCCGTCCAAGTAGGCCATTTATAATTTTTTTTGAGTTTCAAATAAAATTTTCAGATTGTTATTGAGAATATGAAATGAATTTGGCATATTAGTTGATGTCGATATTATAATTATTATTAACATTGACCTAACTTTCGAATAACTAGTCCATATTGGGAGAAGCTTCCGAAACTCGTCCATGGTAACTGATGTGGAAATCCTAAAAATGAATAAATTTTCAATGCACTGCTCATCAGATATCAGTATTACACTTTCTCGAATAGTATTTCAGTTAAGTTATCTACGTATGGTAAGAAATGAAACTATGTAGGTACCTCGGAAGTTATTATTTTTCCAATTATTCAGGGTTTCAGAGGTTACAACCCCTCAAAATACATAAATACCAATTAATTAATCTCTGAAATTATCTTGAGATATATTTTGGATTTTCAGTATACAAATTTAAAAATTAACCACTCGAAAAAATCCAGAGTGCGCCCGGGCGCTCGTGTTTGTTGATAGTCTAGTCTACAAGAGCAATTTTGGTGAATTTCACCGAAAACTATGATCCAGAGCTTATTCGATTCGGAATAACCACTATAAACTTTTTGAAAGATTTGAAGATGCGCCGGCAAAAATTCAAAAGTTAAAATCAAAAAAAGGGGCGTTTTATGATTTGTTGCTAGTTTTGATTATTACAGTTATGAAGACGATGTAACAATCAAAACTCGAAAATATATTATAAAACTATGGAAAATAAAACTGTTTTATTTCTTTCGTAGTATGACTGGAAACGTCCGCAGTACCTCTCGACATGTTGAGGACATTATCGTGAACGCCTCAAAGGGACCTCAAAAGGTTTTTGTGACGTCCAGGGGACTTTTGAATACAGCCTCAAGTTGTTCCCACAACATACTATGAACGTCATAGAAGACTTGATAGGGATGTTCCGAGACGTTATTTGGACGTCGATAACGGTAACAGGAAGACGTCCTAGGGACGTCTTCTGGTTCGCCCTCGACATCCTGAGGACATTATTGTGAACGCCTCAAAAGTGCCTCAAAAGGTATAACTGTGCTATCTGAGAATATAGAAGACGACTAAAATTTATCAAAATATTTTCCCTTGTTTCTCGGCTGGGCCCTACTCAAAATTAAAAATATTTTGGATTTGGCATCTTCGAAGTAAGTACTTCCTGAGCTCGGAAGGACTATAGCTGTTCGGCGCATTTTTTCACTGGCGGCTCCCCAACTACGCAACGGTCGGATGAGATTCAAACGATCTACTGGTCCCATTTTATGACTTGTTATCTATCGGGTGAAATCTGAGGATAATAAGCAACATGTTATTAGGGAATGCAATCTCGTTCTCGCGAGATCTCGTTTTCGCGAGAGCTCGGCCTTTTTCGGCGAGATTGATCTCGGCAGAAAAATGGAAGAGATCTCGCGAGTTTAACGAGATTGCACTCCAGCATAAGAACGCGTATATGCGATCGGTTTCGGTTTCATTTGATTGGTATATTTTGTTAATTAATCTCTAATTTCTAATAGATCTCTGAGTAGGTATAGTTTCCTTTTATAGATAATAATATCTCAGTTTAATAGTCAACTCAACTTAGTTCATCATCATCAACTTTATTACCTCAAGAAACATTACATGTTTATACAAAGAGATACAAAGGAAAAAAAATACTCAAATCTTAAAATTAATGTAAATAAACATACAGACAATGTGAATCAATTTTAAGAAAATAAATTTGTCATAGAAATTGAAGGATTTTTTTTTTTCAAAATATAAAATGAATTGTAGTAAACATAAATAATATACATATAAATAGATAATTATTATATTTCCCAGCGGAGTTTAGAGTTGAAAGTTCAAGTGGAGAAATCCATTAAATGATTCACTTCAAAATTTATTTCTTCAGTTTTATTTTAAATTTTATTAACGAATGGTAATATTTTATCAGATATTGAATTGTAATTTACTATACCATTATAATAAACAGATTTCTTTCCAAAATTTGATCTGAAATTGCTGGCAGCTAACAATTTTGTTTGTCTGGCATTATGGTTGTGAATACTATTTACTTCAGTAAAAACTAAATTCGATTTATTAACTTTTTTCCTTATTGAATGGATTACACAACAAATTTTCAGCTTATATAGAGAGTTTAAATCAAGCAAACTATTTGGTTTGTATAAATTAATTGTTGGTTGCATATAGTCAAATTTAAAGATACCTTTGATTGTTTTATTCTGTAGTTTCCTCAAAGGATTTTAAAAAACAATTATTTGCAGTACCCCATATAGAAGTCAGGTATTGCAATTTGAATAAATCAAAGCAAAATAAATATTTTTAAGAAATTTCAAAGGTAGGTAGTTACTTATTTTAAAAAGAATACCAATGAGTGGAGCTATTTTATTTCTGATTTTATCAATATGTGTATTCCAAGAGAGTTTTCCATCGATATATAGTTAATGAGTTTCATTTTAGTTTTGTTATAAAAGAACTGTTCTATTATGGAAAGACTTTTGTTTGATATTAGAAATCAGAAGAGAATAGTTTTGTTTATTTCATTCCTTATTTGATTAGTTACGTTAGTACCTAAGAGAAAAAATGATAGATAAGTCAAACAATGTTAAATACATTAAAGACTAAAGTTTAATGAAAAAATTCGTAAAAATTAATTTTTATTTCATAATACCTATAATCTTATTATTTATTTCCTAATTCGTTCAAATATTGTGATTATTTGCAAGAATAAACACACAAAACTGCCAATCTCGCGAGATCTCGAAATTGGCGAGATCTCGTGGTATATCTCGAACCAATCTCGCGAGATCTCGCACCAATCTCGCGAGATTGCATTCCCTACATGTTATCCGCACTATCATCGTTATATCGCTCTTAGCAATTATAAACAAGTACATATTTCATTTTCCAATTGAATTGACCCGATCCAGGAGAACAAATCCATAAAATATGATAACAACTTAACATATCAGTGTCAATGTCCTACACAAACAAACACGGGGGCGACCCTCTGTCTTGATGTAAAAATAACTTTCCTTGAGGTTCAAGTTCACTTTCGAATGGAATCTAAACGTAATCGAATATAACATTAACTTTAAACAGGCTGAACGTTTTTAACACAAACCCTGTTCAGTTGTCAACTTGGTGCGTTCAGAACACGTTTTATTTTTTTCGTTATGACGACTGATGAAGTGTACCTGTATTTTAAAGAGTGACGAATACCAACTTTCTTGATATGTTTTTAATATTGTTGTGCATCGACTACATTCTCATTATAAATAATCGTTAGTTTTTTCACCTATTCTGTGATCTGTGACCATCTGAAAGTCTTATGTGTACAGTGGCAAGTGGCAAATATTACGGACTAATCTTTTCCAGTAGACGGAGGTAGATAATTGGTCATGTTAGTTACTTTGATTGATTATTAATGGTTTCCGATAAAATATTTTATTTTCCAGTATGGTAATTACTTCTTGCTTTTTAATATATTCTTAAATAGGTAGGTATATAAAATATATCTTTTATGTAATAGAGGTTTTAAGCAAGATCATTATTAAATAATGACAAATGAATTATAAAGAATTCACACATACGCATTGAAACTATACTTATTGTCATCGTCAAGTCTCCAGTAGAAAACAACTTCCGTTGAATTATATATAGCGTCATTACCCAATAAAAAAGGTACCGGACATGATGAAGAATCCACAAAATTTATCAAACAATGTGTAGATATCCTAATTGTAGTGATAA
Organism: Chrysolina haemoptera; assembly: GCA_958298965.1. Classification (NCBI taxonomy): domain Eukaryota; kingdom Metazoa; phylum Arthropoda; class Insecta; order Coleoptera; family Chrysomelidae; genus Chrysolina; species Chrysolina haemoptera. Next base: position 14,174,811 of record OY282602.1, on the reverse strand, counting down.
AATATATTTAAAAGTTATGTATTTCCTTTGGAGACTGTCCCAATACTAAAAAATGATGATTAATAATATTGAAAACTATTGTCCCATATAAATTATTAATTGATTGTCGAACAGGTTGCAGAACACTGATGGACAGTCGTGTAACATTGTGGGTCGTATCATCTACCTACTTGTATTTATATTAGCAGCTTATTTTCCATCAATAAGTATGAATTTCTGGAGATCAGCGGGTATAGATACGACCCATATTAATTATTACAACCGATTATACTGAATCATTGATATACCCAATGGTTGAAAAGTCGATTTGTTTGCATTCTTTTGGTTGCGAGAAGTTTTGCGTTTTCGCGTTCTCGATAGAGTCTGCGAATTTTAATTTCGCGGTCCTTACCCATCCCTGCCAAAAATGTCTCATAGAGACTGATACAAAAAATATATCTAAGAATGTATGAGATCCAAGTTGGATAGTGAAACTGTAAATCCCTGTAGAGCCATATTCGATATTCATTGCAGCACCCATGTTTTCCAAAAATTATCAAAAGTTTACTCAAAACGGAAAAACTCACATTTACGGAATAAGTATTCTGTAACTGCTATCTGTTTTTATCAGCGATTTCTAGGATGAATGCTACATGTTTCTATGAGGTCATGCAGGTTGAAAATGGATGATAACATATGAGATTTTACAGCAGTCATTTGATTATGTGATAAAAAAAAATCATTGGTATTCTGCGAGATTGTTCCTGGCACGTTACATCTTACATCCGTAGGAAGATTGATTAAATAATCCAATGGATTATTAAATGCACTAATCCATATACAGAAATAATCAACTTCAACGTCTTCACTGCTAATAAAAAAAAATGTAATTTACACATTCATTTCTAACAGAATCGAAAAGCTGGTAGACCTGATTAGATATATGTCACGATCTGTTCCTAGGCCGTATTATCACAACCAGCGTTGCCAGGTGGGAAAAATTGTCCGTACCACAAACTCGATGAAAATGTACTAAATTTTACCTCACAGTACCACTTTTTATTATTACATGCTATATGAAAGAAAAACATATTATATTATATGGATAGTGTGTAAATATTTGCTATGTGACGGCTAGTGGTTAGTTTGGCAGAAGTTGCGTGAGAGAGAGAGAGAGAGAGATAGATAGATAGAGAGAGAGAGAGAGAGAGAGAGAGAGAGACAAAGAACTTTCAGTTTTGAAATCAACCGCTAGAGGCAGGCATGAGATGCTTCTAGAAGGGTTACTACTGGTCACTGAATCTAGCATAGCCGTGCCGTCCCTACGGGTATGGCCAATGGACGTGGTCCAATACTTGAAATTGTTGCAGAGTTCAAATAACCCACAAAACTTGCTTTCTAATTGGTTATGGGTTATTTCAAGTATTAGACCACGCCCATTGGCCATACCAAAAACTTGAGTACCACATTTATCAAAGGAGTACCACCGTACTTTTTGACAACCAAAAGTACCACATGTGGTACTATAGTACCACTCTGGCAAACGCTGATCACAACTGGCACCATACCATGGCTGGCTATTCGTGTTCTCTGATCCCGCGCTACAAAACGTAGTCTAGGCCGCGCCATCTTCCGAGTAAAGGAATAAGCACTCCGGGTAGGTTGTCCTGAATTGTTTCATTTCGTTGATCTTGTGTCTTAGTAATCTTTCTATAATATTTTTGAAATATTCTGGCGGAATATGATGATATGTACGTATACCTAGGTTACAGACGACTTTCCACGTAGACCCTTATACATTATCATAATTCGTAGTAAAAAATGAAAAATGTGATTCATCAGTAATATATAACAGAAAACAACTACTTCCTCGGCTAAAGCCTCGCTGGGCATTGAACTACATCTGATAGATATTGTGAAAAGACTCTAACTGAAAAGAAAGGATCTGAAAGTGAAAATTCGCATTTCCCAATACATTTTGGTCGACGAAATCTATTTCTATCAACATAAAGCTGAAAAAAGGTGTGTTATATACACAACATGAAATGATAAGGCGATAAGATTAATGATTAATAATGAAATGTATTGTTAATTTTTTTTTTTAGTTCAACAATGCAAGTATGATAAATCTAATTCATTCAGGTATTTTAATATTTTCTCAAATCCTGTATAAAAAAATATCAATAATAAAATGTTACAACTGAAGTAATGTCCACAAAATATATTAAATTCAGGACATTATAGTCCAGTATCTCTTAGGTCTACTGGGCCACCAAAATATTGACTTCGACCAGTGAACAACGCTTACCGCTTCATTGTACCTTGTTTATCAGAATGTATATACATTTATGCATACATTAGTGCAGCGAGCGTGAAGTGGCACTTTACAGCCCGCGGGCCGTAAAGTAGACAACATTCTTAAATTGTCTATATTTACACATCATTTCATGCAAAACCTAACACGAATCAGAATTATTTCAGTTCAATAGAGAGACTCTTCCTAACATTTCTTCACAATCGACATTTTTTCAACATGTAACTAAGTCATAAGCCTGAACATTGAAAATGAAGTTGGTTTAGTTATTGATATTGAAGATGGGACATTCTCTTGAACATAATTATTACATATTGAAAGCTTCGTTACAGTATCTGCATCGATACCAGAACAAGTATATTCGTTTTAGAAGTGGATGGTTGATTCAAATAACTGTCTGGTATCATTCCGGCACAATCGTTGTCAAATTTTTCAGTGATGATCAATTTATTTGAAATATATTCTTCAATATTAAAGTTCTCAGCTACTATAGTTTCACATTCCCCATACTATGTTACTATTGATTATTATATACGTAACGTATGAAACGTGTAGCATTTGTGATTCTGGTTAATGAACCTATAGTGCATAAAATTTTGTATGTATCACGTGCGTAAAATGCGTTCATGGCATACGCCTACTTTACGCCCTTGATACATAAATAACTATTAATGTCGATTTTTTTTTGTTTTTGGTAGTTTTATAGAAGATTTATAATAAGGAACCGTTATGTTCATTGTTTTGGAACATAATGATTTCATTTGCTCGTTAAAAAGTCATGTGGATTACTCTATTCGAAAGATGATTCTTACTCTGCTGATTACTCGAATAATTGAAACATAAATATTGTCTCTGATAAGTAATCTACTGAACAGCTGATAAAATATATTGAATACTGTCACAATTAGTCGGTTGTATGCTGCGAAAATAATAACGGAATAAGTTGGTTGAATTTACTCAGTTGTTTGTTTTTTTGTTTCAGAACATCAATGTGAACCCAAGGCAGATAATAGTTTAGTGAAAATGACGATCAATAGGAAATTACTTCCAATAAAGGCCCATTACTTCTTTTTCATGGCAGGTAAGTGCAGTTTTTATTTTTCCATTGTCATATAATGCTAGACAAGATTAGCATATGGATAAGTATTCTAACTTATTTCTATTAGCCCGTTAGCCCGTTGCCAAAAAATGTAATGATTTTATAACGCATGCTCTCTAGGGTTTGGCAGTTATGAATATAATGATCAATGAACAAGCAAAATTATAGCGCGCTCCCCCGTGAAACAAAAACATTTGAAGGCATATGGTGACTCTTAGGACCCACGTGACACGAATGCCGATCGGTTCCCGTTGTATTTTTAATTTTTTTTCGATGGAATGAAAATCCGAACTTTCGTTCTCAGGTAATTTTGCTTACCTACATGGAAAGACGAGTGAACTCTTAATGTTATAAATGCTTCCAATCACGTCAAATAATAAATTGGCTAAAACCACAATATAAACCGTGATATCATAGTGATAATCAATGGATGGATGCAAATAATCGTACTGACCAAATTTTTTCAATATGCAAATTCGCTACGAGAACTGAAGCGTACAAATTTAAACTACTTTATAGTCCCGACATACGACTAATGCTCATCATGTGCGTGCATATTTTCACAGTTTCAGCTATGATTGTCGAACTGTACGACTCGGAAAGCTGTGACGCGGCACGCTAGTTGTTTACTATTGCTTTTTACCTTGTTGTCTCCTTTTGAACAATATGTATCGTCACCAAGCATGAAAAAAGGTTGACCTCTATTCAGGAGGAGGAAAATTTTAGTATTCGACATTAGTTTATTTTTTAAATGAGAGTTAATCAATTGAAATGACTTCAAATCCAACAATACGTTTGTGAATTACTCATTGTGTTCTGAACAATCCAAAGTAATCACTATTAAAATAGAATATATGTATTATTTTTACAAAGCCAAATACTTATACAAACGTAATTTAACAGCTCATACAGTTTATGCGCATTTGCTTGTTTCCTCACTTTATTTGAAACATAAATTTTCCAGTAACAACTTTACTCTGAAACTACGCATGAATATTAATCGGCCACTAAACAATTAAAAAAACCGCAAGTGGCACGGTAGGTATAAAATTATCGTCCTTTCGTGTACACTGATAAAATAAAAAAACATATCCAAAACTGTTCAAATGAGTAATATGATAATTTATAATTTTTTAACATGACGAAGTGAAAATTGTTGCTGTTATGGCCATAGTTGCATTTCGAAATTTATTTTTTTCAATTGGTGCCCCTTTTTACCTATGTAAAGCACACTTCAGCGTGTGCGAATCGTACTCTCAAAAAACGCGCGGTTTTTAAGTTACCATGGCTATCAACAACCCGAGAACCGTGAAATCTAAATGATATTTTTTTTCAATTGGTGCCTCTTTTTACCTATTTAAAGCACGCCACAGCGTGTGCAAATCGAACTTTTAATAACGCGCATTTTTTAAAGTTACCATGGATACATCAAAAATTCAACCATTTTACATTATGAGTTCTTATTTCCATCAGTTGTAATAATGAAACCAGAATTTATGATTTCACGCCACAGCGTGTGCAAATCGAACTTTCAAAAACGCGCGTTTTTTGAAGTTACCATGGATACATCAACAACTCGAGAACAGTGAAGTCTGAAAGACAATGTTATGATTGTCGATCTGACCTTGTAACGTCAAATGAAATATTACAAACAAATGCAAAATTTTTATTCAAACATTAACGAAAGGTATACTGATGTCACATCACGAATTCAACCATTTTACATTATAAGTTATAATTTCCATTATTTGTAATAATGAAACCAGTATTTATGATGTCAAAGTGCACCAATTGAAAAACGATAACGTGAAGTATTCGTGGATAACTAATCTTTCAAACACTTAGTGCTCGAAAAATCGCGAATTTGAAAGACCTTTTTATCCACTCCTACTAATTTGGAACTGTCAGAATTTGTCCTTCGATTTGAATTATCTTTTCAACAATTTAGCACTTGACCCTCCATGCCATTTGAAATGTTTTAGTTGATGTACACCAAATTAAACCATATATCCCTTGATGAACATCAAAAAACCGTAATGGAACCCAACCGAAATAAATGTCTACTGATTTTAATAAATGTTCTCCAAATTTAGAATTGACGCATTTTCAACTTGCAAGCTACGTTAGCTTGCTCAGGTTAGATTTGTGTGTCAATCGCGAGCGAAAAACTAATTCACGCATTTTCGACTTGCTTTGCTCAGGAGTGTATGTCAATTGCAATGAAAATTTAGTATTTTTGGCCAACAAAAGTTATTTCGAGGAACAAATAATTGAAGAGACTATAGAAAAATTGTGTAAAGGAAAACAATTTATTAAATACCACCCTTTTTTATCTCAAAAATTAGTATCGTTGATACCCCAAACGTTTTTTTTTTCTCCATGTTTGTAGGTGGAACCGTGCAAAAGTTAACAGGTAGACCATAGATTTCCAGGCATTTTCACGCAATAATTAGTTAGTTTCTCAGTATTATCAGAAGGTTAAGTTAGGAATCCAAAGAAAAATATTTCATTGTAGGTACAGATCGCTTGAGAAAGCTACAGTGTTGCGAAACATGTGACAAGTCCAATACATTTTGAGTTGTAATTTCGAGACTATCAATGCGGAATGTTGAAGCATACACGGAACTTCAAATTAGTGGAACATGGTGAAACTGATCCTTTATATTATTTTCACGTACTCTGGAAACTTACAAAAATTGAACGACAAATTAGTACTTCGCGGTTTCAAGTTATGGTGTTATTTAGTTTTAGGATTTATTTTTCGATTGGGAATACAATTGATTTAAGTAAGTAATATAAAGTGGTGGATTGGATGGATGATCACAAATGGCTTCGTACAGAATATTGTCTATCGCGTGCATAACTAGTTGCCTTTTGGTTTCTTCGATTTTCCTAAGTTTTACTGCCAATAACTCCCCATATATCTCACATTCGTCCCTCTGCTTACTGTCCAGATTTGGTTTTGTCGAAGTTTCGAGATGGTCAACTCTCCCGTCAACACACGTATTTTTCTCTTGTGACCTTGGTATCGGTGAATTCCATTCTCCATCTGTAACTAAATTTCATATCAATTGATACAGGTTTCAAGATAGTCGTTTTATGCATAATCGTTTTTTTTTAAATAAAACAAGCGTTCCGGGAAGAAAACCTTAAGTTAATATTTCAAATGGTACTCAACTCAGTTTTCATACAATCTTCAAATGCATTATAATTTCATCAAATGTAATTAAAACCACGAGTGCTTCAAATTTTATCGAAAATTTCACACCTCACTCTTTTAGCCAATCAAAAAATTCGTTTTTGTTTAAATGCCGTGGCAACCCAAAAATTTTCCGAAAATTTTTGTTCTCCAGAGCACCCTGGGCGAAATTAATAAGTGGACATTTTTCTGTCAAATATTTGACATGTGATAGTTGATATTTTGCTTTAATGTACAAATGGAATTTTATTGTTCGTATAAAAGGAGAGAATATGTCATAATTATGTATTTACCAGATATTTCGATGTGTCTGTGAATATTTTCTTCACGATAATCGCAGAATTTGCCAATTCTGAAATCAAATTTCAGAAAAAGTTCGATACACCATTTATCAGTAGTTTTATTGAGAAGCCGCTTAGCCGAGTGTTGGGATTTTTGACTGGTAGTCGCTAGGTCGCAGGTTCAAACCCAAATGAGGGCAAACTTTAAATAAAAATTCAAAAAAATGTATTGATAAAAATTTTGTTAAGTGTGTTTTACAAATCAATATTTTCATGCATCTTTTTTGTAGTATACAAATAGTTCTGGTGAACCGTGGTTAGTTATTTCTTATGAATTGTTGCATGATTTTCATTTCTTGATGTGAAATATTTTTATTAAATCCCCCGAGTGCTTGAATTAATTGCCGGAAAATTTTTAAGAAATTTTATGCGCTTGGAGATTATAATAATTGATAATTTTTATTTCCTAAGAAAACTCCCTATTTGAAAAAATCAGAAAACAAACGATTGATAACGAGTCCGTTGAGACCAGTGATTTTATATAAATTTGGTTTGTTCGAATGTTTTCGCCAAATAAACGAGTTTGAGAGATGAAAATACAAAATTATATGATAAAATTTGAAGAACGATATGTAATTGGAAAGAAAGATTGTTTCAACCAATAGCAAGCCTTTTTCTAGCCAATGATTCGGTATTACACTATTTCATTCACACAACCCTATGTGCAGAATGAGACATAATGAGTAACTACCAGGGGTTGCACTGTATAAGGCATTCCTTAAATGGTTTTTAGATGTCAAATCTTTGACAAATGTGACATTTCAGAAAGATTGCAATTGGAAAATATATGCCGTTGATGCTTCAACCTATAATAGTGAATTGTACAATAAGCATGAAATGGCATACAAATGTGTCATTTCATGCAAATTGTACGCTATACTTTTTCTACGATTATCTGAATCATAAACAAATCTGTAATATAATAACACTTTGTATCATAAACTTTCCTGCCGTCATAATTCCCATAATACATACAACCTAAAAAAGGAATTGAAGATACAAATATTGAAAATTATAATAGACAATAGAGTGGCCTTTTCCATCCTTGTCTTGAAGGCAATGTAACTTTGTTTGTTTACAAGTGACGGCGTTATACATGTTATGACCGTAATCTATCGGGTAGTTTCGTGTATGCCCGCTCATTTCATGCGGATTAAATTGTCGTTCTTCGTTTGTATCAAGGACCGACAAACTCTAAATGTGAACAAACTGTCCATAACGTCCTACCACTCGTCACCCCCTCGGCCACAAACTGTATAGAAAAGGACAGTTCATGTTCACTTCAAAACAGGTAACTGTGTAGGTAAAGGCATGGTATCTCTATGTCTTTTATTACTCTGAGATTCTGACTGGCCTCCAGAAAACTGGAGAGTAGCCTAGGGCCATACAGGCTCGTAGAACTCTTATCAGCAGAAGTATGATCATGTCCAACCCCACATTGCTGCTTTAGCATCTCCTCCACCCATGTGGTTTCACGACTATCGAACAGGGATGAAACTCCCACCCCCTTTCCTAGATCTTTGGAAAGAATTTTGCTGAGCCGTGATACTGAGGCCATTGTATTGATGTCCTCGTAGTAGGCTCGCCAGCTGTCTCTGTGAGATTGCCTGATTGCTTTTTTCTATGCTATTTTAGCAGATTTTGTATTCTTCCCAGTGTAGAGACACTTGGGTGTGCTGCGATTTTCGAGTTCCACGAGGGTGTGTGTATACATTCATGAATACAAACGACACAACGGATAATGGCTTGAAATTTCGAATATGAACGTTTACCTGTTAATTCGGTGTCAGTTATCGATGGTTTGATGTCTTCTTCGCTGTTGTATTGGCATTCTTGGTCCAGCCATCCTTCGAGTTCATCCTGCAAAATAAATAATAATAATAATAATAGAACATAACCCCGTAAAATGGCAGGATTCAATTTCTGACCATACCACAAGTGATACAGTCAGACCTTGCTCTTCCATCCAACCAAAAAAAAAGTGTGGACGCATAAATATATGCATTTATGAGTACACACTACAAATAATAAATACAATAAACTACGTCTCAAATGTGTATTAGTGAGAAGGCAGAGGAAGGAACCCTGTGCCTCATAGAAAACTTCGTGTATTTTTCTTTTCCACAAATCTAACGCTTCAGTGTACTGATTCGGCAAAATTTAGACTCATCGCCGGTATATCTTGTGATACTAGAATTTCCAGAGTTCTACTCCAATAATTACGGAAGATACAGGAGTGTCCATGAGAAGTGAGACACACTGTATACTTCAAAACAACGGGATTTTACAAAAAATGGGTATATTATACAAAATTTGTTTGTTTTTGGAAAATGATCAAAATGTAAAATGAAAAATGTAAATCGGACCAGTGGGTACGGAGATATAAAATTTTATAATTTGGCAGCCATTTTTATATATGGCGACCAAACTACCATGATCTGGATTTTTTTTATTCAAGGTAACAAAATGAACTCAAACAATTTGAAAAAGCGTAAATTCACAGTAGATGTTCAAAAAGCGATTTCCCATTTTGACCTATGCACAAATTAAGTCTATCAACAATTACTCTTCGAATTTCAATTGAGGATGGTCTTGTAATAGAGCAGAATAGTAATTTACGTAACAAGTCCGGAAAGCACTGTTTTTTTGGACGAGTGGACAAGATTATAGGACGAGCGTAGCGAGTCCTTGAAGTCTACGAGTCCAAAAAAACTGTTTTCGGACGTGTTGCGTACACAATTTTTTTGGCAACCGTGTAGAATAAGAAATCGAGACATATTTATTTATTATATTTCTTTGTAGAAGAAAATTTCGAACATTTTAATTCTTATTTGTATTAAATATTAAAATTCGAACAGAAGATAGGTACTAACAGTAACATTCTAATTCTCATTTATATTAATATTTACATGTTTCCCGGACTAGTCCGGGATGCTTTTAAGGGTAAAAGAGTCAATTGATAATTCAAAAACGGTTCGTCTTATCTATTTCAAACAAGGACAGGCTTCTAGAGGAAGTTTGATTTTACGTACGTGCTGTAATGGAAATTGAATTTTCAATCCACTTTTCCACAAAAAAAATCTCAAAAATGTTCCAAAATTGCAGTTACTTTGAAGCAATTTTTTGAGTAGATCAACAAATAATTTCAAAAAAACATTACAGGACGTACATAGATCAACGTTTTATCTTTCTTTTTATACCAAATTAATTTCGATCGGATAAAGATTGCTTCAAATTTCAATAGAAGAGAAATACCACTGCAGCTTCTTCGACTGTCCATGAAAAGAATCTTGAGCGCAGACATAGTTACATAGAATCAAACGTCCTCTAGAAGCCTCTCCTTGTTTGAAATCGATACGACGAACCGTTTTTGAGTTACCGACTCTTTTAAACTAAAAAACGGCCAAAATGTGATCGCGCTCATGACCTCTTAATTCTATTCTTTATGACTTCTCGTATTGTTGGTTTCTTTTGACAGACCTCGTCTTTAACATATCCCCAGATTTAGAAATCTGTGGTCGTGAGGTCTAGGAATCTTGTCGGCAACTGATTGGGTTCGTTCCTTCCTGTCGATTTTTTTCTGCGCCATCTGTTGAAAAGCCGATTGTGATTGTGCGTAGTTGGAGTCTAAGAAAATTCCCCGACAACAATTTACCGACAATTCACCGATTGGATGATTCCCCGCGAGGATAATTCCCCGACGATAGAAATTCCCTAACAAACAATTCATCGAATGAAAAAATCCCCGATAATCAAAACTACTTCCCGTACATGTATGTGTTCCATTTCCACGCACTTAAATGTCTACGTAAGGTTAGTTCGTTCGGAAAAGATCAGACTAATAAATTACTCGTAAAATTTATTCGTTCAATTTCCACCCACTCAATGTCTACGTAAGGTTAGTTCATTCTGGTTAGATCAGAAATAATTAATTACTCATAACAAAATTTATGTTTATTACATTCGATGGGGAATTTTCCATTCGATGAATTGTTTGTCGGTAAATTTTCACCGTTGGCAACTGATTGGGTCCGTTTCTTCCTGTCGAATCATTTCTGCGCCATCTGTTTGGAATGGATGTTTTTATTTGAAAGTGGATTTTTTTTACCGTTTGTTCCTTGGGATTGGCGCCCCTTTCTGGCCTGGTGGTTTGCAGTGCACACCTCGCACACCTGCCAGAGGCGGCCCTGGGTTTCACCTCCTTTTGACAGTCAAATATATGGGGACATATATTGGCTTTCAGCTTCAATGTTCCTCCAACCAGTCTATATTTAACTAAATTTTCTGTGTCATTTTCAACCTGTAATAAAGCATATCGATATTAAATGTGGCTTAGCAACGCATCTTATACGCATTTTGAATGAACAAGTAGGTACTTCAATGTTGTGACAAGTCAAGTCAAGCACAAATTGTATTTTTAAAGTACATACATACCTATAAAGTAAATAACAAATACATCCATAAAATAATCATAACTAAAAAACAAAAAAGTTTGAAAAACTAAAGGACACCCTTTACTTCCAACACGGACTGAAAAGTAAAAAATAAATGTCAATGTAAAAAAATTTTGGGTGCTCTTGACCTATATTCTTATACAGTGACCGCTAAAAAGTATGCACCACATGGGAAAAAAGTTTATTATTATAGTGTAGAAAAAAAAAATTCTGGGGAAAAGTTTGTGCATGTCCGATAACATAAATATCAATTTTGACACATGTCACGTGATTACTGGTTTGGCGGCAAATTGAAAAATATTACCATAAAAATGCAAAAAATGACGTACAATGGCAAGAAGAATAAATTGATTGAAAAAGTTGCTTAGAATTTAATTTTATACGCATATAGTGAGTTTGAACAGATAATGAAATAAAATTTAAAATAACCATTTTTTGAAATATTTTTCTATCTGTATAAAAATATAAAATATTTTCCTATGATTAGCTTGACCATACTGAAACATTTGTATTTCAATAATAATAACAAAACTTTATTATTTTCTCCACACCAGAGAGCACTAGATTAAAAAAAATTGATTTTGTCAAAACCCTGGCTGTAACATGGCGTTTTCGTCCATGAGCGTTTCACTTCGCATGTAATGTAGAAAACTGTAATTTGACGCACTATTTTTTTAAATATGTGCGAAGTGAAACATTCATACAGGATTATCATCAAAAATTGATTATAATCGAAAAAATACGATATTTTTGGATTTTCCTGTCACAGCAATAATCGTGGAACTCTGATATAATTAACTGTTAGATACGAATCAATGTAACAGCCAATGTTCTGACAAAATCCATTTTTTTTTTTGTTTGGTGCTCTCTGGTGTGTTTCAGTATGGTCAAGCTATTCATAAGAGAATAATTTGATATTTTTATACAGATAGCTATTTTCAATTTTATTTCATTATCTCTTCAAACTTACTATACGTGTATAAAATTAATAATAAATAATAATAATAAACTTTTTTTCCGTATGGTACATACTTTTTGGCGGTCACTGTATTACCAATTCAAATTTTACAATGATTAGCCTTCAAGAGCTCAAGAGAACTTATGACAAGCACCCAACGTTTTTTTACATTTGAATTTACATTGTCGATTATTTTTTACTTTTTAATCCATGTTGGAAGTAAAGCGTGTTCTTTAGTTTTTATTAACTAATAATTTCTTTTTGACTAAAAAATCGAAATCTCCTACTTCGAGAACTCCCACATACCAATTTTGAATCGAATCTGACAATAATCACAAAACTCGTCTACCATCTTTGGCCGCCATCTTTATAAATTTATATATTTGAATTTGATCCCAAAAACCCTCACACACTAATTTTCAATCGAACTGGACCATAATGACAAATCTCGTCCGCCATCTTGGAGCCGTCATCTTTAATTTATGAATTTTTGATAAAAAATTAGAAATTTACAACCTAAAAAACCCCCACATTTCAATTTTGAATCGAATAGGACCATAATCACAAATCTCGTCTGCCATCTTAGAGCCGCCATTTTGTTTTTTTTCTCTAACAGAAATTTCATGATTTCGGAATTATGAACACATGCCAAATTTCAAATAATTCGGACGTTTGGAAGTAGAGGAAAATCACGTTCAAATATTCCATTACATACATACATAGATAGAAAGATACAGGTGAAGCTAATATAATATGATAAGAAAAAAACCTCTAAAATTTGTGACATACAATTTTATATGATATTAAAGTTTGTCGCGTGAAAAGTAGAAACTTATCTATTTTTTATAAAAAAAAATATACGCAGAAAAATCTATTGACAAGCTTTAGCTTTTTTTATCACATAAAATTGTAAAATGATCGGTTTGATTTACTTCAGAGTTTATTTTCTTATTTTCAGAGAACTTAGATTATGTTTTTAAAAATGTTTTCTTACTACTTAACCCTAGTTTATGTAAACGTAAGGTAAGGTAACGCAAAAACGTAAAAAATTCAAACTATTGGAATTGTGTACCTTACTTTTTGCGTTCAATCATGAACGTAACTATAGGATTCCAATGGTTTAAATTTCTTACGTTCTTGCATTACCTTACCTTCCTTTACAGTAAGTGAGCTTTTACAGCTCAGAATTTACATTAATCAGAGATAGGCTGCTAGTTCTAATAAATACTTACATCAAAATGATCTTCACACACATATGAAGTACTTTTAGGTCCAATTAAATCACGCCTCATTATTTTGCACCACTTCTTCCTTTTATCCATGTCATTTGGTACACGAAAAAAAAGTTTATTGGGGTTTTTACCTGTCGTGCTTTTACACATAGGGACAATGCAATATTTGTAGGCGATTTTTTTAATTTCATCCATCGTGTAACGAACAAAACACGACACGAACTGAACAAGTGGAAGTCACTGCACACCAACGAATTCGAAAGTACTCTGCGAATGCCGATTGCCGAAGCCGACTACGAGTCTCCTCGTTCAAGTCGGGTGACGTCAAACACTAGAGCGCCGCGTGTAATGAAATTATTATTCTTCCAAACGCAACTTCAATGTCCCATAATAGTCCGGTGGCCACATGGCTTGACGTGATCAAATTAGGTCCGGAGCTGGAATCAACTGTATTATATGTTTTTTGCGTCGCAGAATCCGAATATGTTCATTATTTTACTCAAAAACTCATAATTCAATTGTTATTAACAGTTTTAAGATAAGGGTTGGCCTGTTTTTTCGCCCGAGTCTCCCGGAGATATCCAGCCGGACTTTTCTCGTACATTACAATCGCCTGTACCTTAATTCGAAAGAATCAAACCGTCGTTAATTGTTACCGAGAAAAAACAATGAACAAAACCAAACTATTGAACTGATCGATAGTTTTAATCGTTCCACCATCACATAACTTTGGGTTGATACATTAAATTGTGGAGATGACTTTGAGTTTTTCTGCATTGTAAATCTATACGTCCACTTTGAGACATAATCGATTTCTACCACAGGTGAATAAACAAAATATTGTTCAAAGTAAAATTGGCGATAAAAGTCACGAGGTTAAATTATCACAAGAGTTTTTTGGGGCGAGGATCCAGGACCTTCCTTTCTAAGTATTATTAACAATTTGAAGTAAATATAAAATGCTCAATCGATATTTCCACTATTTCCAGCAATCTGGAAAGTATCTAGTCATCTAGTCTAGGAAGATAGTTTGAAAAAGTCATGTTTGTTCTTTCCGGAATATTGTGATTATAGATCAGCCATTTTTTACTTAAAATTGTTGATAATGATTAGACAGGATATCCTGGATGAAAATGAATGGCAAATTCGCTATCAACGAGCCGGAGAACCTTGGAATAATGTACCCTCGTGACTTTTAACGCCACTTTTTTTTTCAAATATTGTTTATCGATTATTCATTGAAATGCTTACGGTACGGGCTTGTAATTAACAGGTTCGTCTTTTGCTTACTAGATTGTTTGAGAAAGTCCCATTAATACTTTTCTGAATGTTGAGAATATCGAGTAAGCATTTTATTTACTTTGAATCGTTAATAATAATTAGACAGGAGCATCTGGATAAAAACAAATGGTGAAATCGTGATCCTCGTCCCCCAAAAACCTTGCGATAATGTACCCTGATTTTACTTCAATAGTTATTTATGCAACACGTGCAATAAACAAGTTTTGCACGAGTTGCATACAACATTTTTTCTACGTTCATGGAAAAAGCAAAAAAATATTCATTATGGTGCGGCACTATATAGGTGTAAGAATATGAAAAGCGCAACTTAATTAATTATTTGTTTAACTCTGGCTGCTAACATTAATACAAAATAATATAAAATATGTAACTGTTTGAAATGTATTGCCAATCTCACAGAATATCTGCTAAATATGTAGTGGGTTTGAACGTTTAAGTGTGTCAAGATGACAGCACGTTGATATAGAATGACAGATGAGTGCAATAAAAACTTTATTGCACTAGTGCCATAAAGAACTTCTTTTTCCACTAAATATAGTTCAATAGAGTGTTGCTTTTTGCATGAATGGATAAAGACAAAATTTTTTTTTATCGTTTTTGTCGGTAACTCTGAAAAAAGTTCGGGTGGACGTCTCTGGGTGACTCGGGCGAATAACCAAACCAATTGGCAAAAAAAAGGGAAATTTTCCGTGAAGTTTGATGAGAAATTATAGATAGACTTAATTTGTGTATAGGCTCAAAATGGAAGATTGAACGTTTGCCGTGTATTTACGCTTGTTCAAATTGTGTGAGTGTTGCTTTTATAACTTCTTTATACTTTTCCTGAGGATTAGATGCATTCCGAATTCATTTGGAAAATTGATTATTTCCTAGAAATTACTCCTCTGAAGGCCTGACAAATGATAATGGGGTTGTAATAAAGTGGAAGATCATATTATCTCAACTAAATTGCTTCATTGTACGTTATTCCTTTCGTAAATATTGAAAATATATTACCACAATTTTTTTTTAGTATAACTTCACGTTCACACCGGTACTAAAAACGACAATCTGGTCTAATTAATATGCCCCGTTTACCCAAACTTACCGTACTAATTCTCGGTTTTATTGGAGTATAAACGGCGTGCAAGAAAGCATCCAGTTTGTCGTAATAAATCCACGACGGTTTATAAACGGTGTTACCTGCCTTGATGCTAGCATTAACCTTACGTCGATAGTTTCGGTATGTCTGAAATAGATTGTCCTTCTTATTTTTAACATCGTCGACGTGTATATTCATCTTCTCCGAAATCGATACCAACGCTTGCTTCACTTTAGTCCGCGATCTTTTATTTCTATCTTTGGGATTCCATAAACATTCGTAGGAGCGCACTTCACCGATGAAAGCGGAAATGAGGCCTTCGGTCCACTCCATGGATGCGCGCACAGCGATCGTTAACCACTGAATTCTAAATAATTGCCAGTAGGAATTTGTGCGACGAATCGGCGAAGTATCGCGAATTCGTGGCAGTGTTGCCACACGTAACATTTAACATATGATACCGTAGTGAGAGACATTATTTTTTCTACGGCCACATGGAAATATGCCCATTTTATGCGCTTTATTGATCAAGGAAGTAGGCCGATTGTAATAGATATTTACGATATAAGTGTCGTAAAGATTCATTTTACGATATGAGATGGAACATTTGTCGAACGAGGCCTGTAGGCCGAGTATCTCATTACGAAACTCATATCAGTATCGTAATGACTGACATTACATACTGATAGTAGGCAAAATATTTTACCTACTATCAATAACGTTAATTATTTACTCAAAATTAGTCAATATTCCTTGAATTAATGATATTAGAATCATGCAACAAGCAAGCGTTGCGCCCATTGTTGATTTATTTTGCGAACTCTCAACTTTGACACGTTCATTCTAATTAATATAAAGTAATTTTTTCGCACGATTTTTCGTTTTGAAAGTTGTACTTTTCCGTATACGATTTAAAATCTTTTCCGTACGATTTTTACTTATCCGCACGATTTTTGTATTGTTGAAAATGAGGATATTTCTTTTCTGTCTTATTAGTCATTTTGTAGCATTATTATAAAAACTTGTTTATTAAAAACCTTGTTTTTTCATAAATAAGATGGACGAAAACACTCGTAGAAAAAAATATTATACCTAACTCTTACGGAAAATGTCGTTTCCTCCCTTAACGGCAGCGTGCGGAAAAGTACTACTTTCCGCACTTGTTAGGTAAATACCTATTTTCATTTCTACATCGCGAGCTGTACTGTAATGATCATTTCAGTACAGGATATTTCATTTCCCACGACTTTCATGAACTACTAGACTGTCATTTTTATAATCATAAACAATATAATATCGAATCAAGTTTGTTAACGTTCTAATAATTTGACATTTCACAACAGTATTTACAAAATTTGTTTAAAAAAATTAGTTATCGGAAATGAGTAGTAATAGTGAGGATGATTCGACATTAACACGGCCAATTTCAATATAAAGATTGATGACAATCGAGTTCTATATTTTCGAGTAGTTGGCTGGAAGTTTCTATATCAGTGAATTCAATCATGTCATTATGTGAACTCGTAGCAGCGAGTGATGAGTGAGGGAACAATCGGGATTTGGATAGTGTGGGTGAAGGTTCATATCCCAAATAAATCATGTTTTTTCTTTCATGAAATCCATTAGTGTTCAATTTTTATTATAATTTTCAATATTTGTATCTTTAATTTCTTTATTAGCTTGTATGTATTATGGGAATCATGACGACAGGAAAGTTTATGATAAAAAGTATTATTAAAAATATTACAGATTTGTTTATAATTCAGGTGGTCGTAGAAAAAGTATAGTGTACAATTTACATGAAATGACCCATTTCCTGCTCATTATACAATATTCTTTCTCCGACGACCACATGCGAGAATAATAAATAGCACACTAGCTATGTATTATGTATATTGTCAACTTTCTGCTAGTTTGATCTGTTTTAATAAAATTATGGGTGCCTTCAGCAGTCTTCGGAAGCCTCTTCCAGAAACTGATATCGAGTACATAATGTACAAATAACTCTCGATTGCAAACTTCATTACAATTCACGAATTATAATAATAATAATATTACTTGCATATTTAATTTTCTATAAATTCCAAGTAGTTGTTATTGTGAGTTTTTTTCGTAAAATTGTCAAATCTTGTGATTGTGCATTAATCTGCGAACGTAGGAAAAATTATTTTTCTAATTTTGACATATAAAGTGACACTTTTCAAAACTGACGTGAATTTCATTACGTCCAACTTTTCATCACCAGTTAGGAAATGCTTTATTTTTCCTCTCGATTAGGAAAAGTTCATTACATCATCAATTTCTTGGCAGGAATCAATGACAGCACAGCAATTTTTGCAGCCTCTTCAATATCGCTTGGGATATCTGTACCGGATTCAGACATTTTTATCAGTATTGTTACAGACCTGAAATTTGATAAAGACTTCTCGAATTGTTCGAGATCGTTCGATGAATTAGATGGAAAAATCTAGAAGCACTAACTTTTGTTCTGGATCAATCGTCGAACATTCTATTTGTGTTCTATTGATTTCTTAAGTTTTCTAGAACTTTATTTGTATATAAAAGCGATGCATTTGTTAGATGAGGGAAGTTAGTTAGAAAGTTACCTTGAGTTACCTTGGATACAAGTATTTTGACAGTGACTTGTATTACAGTGTTGTCAAGTAAAGTTTGAATAATAAAGGCGAGTTCATACCAGAGTACACTTATTTTTGAACCCGAAGACGCAACAATTGGTGACAGCGGCGGAATAAGTGTTACTGAAGAAAGAAAAGTAAGGCAGTTTTCCAGTATTTGATGGTGAATACTCGTGCAAATAATTACGACGAGATGGCGACATCAGCAGATATCCTTGAGTTTTTAAAGGAACAAGAAGCCAAACGAAAACAAGAACAAGAGGAACAAGAAGCCAAACGAAAACAAGAACAAGAAGAGCTTCTACAACAATTCGAACTGAAAAGGAAACAAGAACAAGAGGAACAAGAAGTCAAACGAAAACAAGAACGAGAGGAACAGGAGGCACGGTTAGTCCAGCAGTTACAACAACATGTTGATCTTCTGCAACGTATTAGTCACAGTCAACAGTGCTTCCAGAATGAAATCACTGAAGAAGTACAAGAGGTCAGAGGAAAAGTCCAGGAGGTCAAAGGTGAAGTCCAGGAGGTCAAAGGTGAAGTTCAAGAAGTCAGAGGCGGAGTCCAGGGAGTCAACAGAAGGGTCCAAGACGTCGAAAATGAACTGTCCAAAATAGATGAACGGGTGGCACGAGAGGTGAACAAGAAATTCAACGAAGAAGTGGATAGGATCAAGGAGAGGCTGGAAACGTTACACCTTCCACACAAGCGTGCACCATCTGAGGAAATCTCCCCCACCAGCGAAAAGCCATCCTCACTGACAACTCCGATAAGGCCTACACAAGTGAAAATTTTGAAGCCTCCAACATTTGATGGACAATCCTCGTGGTCCATGTATAGACGTCAGTTTGAAGCGGCAGCAAACGCAAATGGCTGGTCCGAGGAAGAAATGGCCACCTCTCTAGTCCTGTGTCTACGAGGACAAGCATTGGACATCCTTCAGAACATCCCCGAGAGTAATCAGAAGGAATATTCTAGAATCGTTGAAGCTTTGGAAATCAGATATGGACAGCAATATCTCAAACAAGTATTTCAGAGCCAAATAAAGAGTCGATACCAAAAATCCAACGAAACTCTACAGGAGTATGGAGCCGACGTAGAGCGACTCATTAATTTGGCATACCCACAAGCACCGAAGGAGTTCATAGAACAAATTGGGGTGCAGACTTTCATCGATGGTTTGAGAGATACTGACATGCAGCAAGCCCTTCGACTAGGACGACTTCAAACCATAAGCGCAGCACTAATAGCATCTTTGGAGTTCGAGGCCGCGAAAAACGCATCAAGAAATACGAGGCCCAAGTTACGTGAAGTTAAATTCAACGATGATTCTCCTACAAGCGAGGCGCTATTGAAGAAAATATTGGACTCCATAACAGCATTAAGCAACCAAGTGCATTCCCCAGAAGACAGGAAGAGGCGCTGCTATAACTGTGGGAAAAGCGGCCATCTACAGAGGAGTTGCTGGGAGAGATCGAAATCCAGAAGTCCAAGAAGAAAGAGGTCGTCATCAGAGAGCAACGAAGATAGATCGAGATCTCCGAGCTCAGGAACAGAGCAACGTGGGCGTTATACCAGAGGAGCCTTCAGGAGATCGACCACGCCAGAAAGGAGACCTCAAACGTCCGAAAGAGGACTTGCTCCCACCCAGGAAAACGAGCATTAGTCGGCACTAGGGGGCGCGTGGCGACTTTCAGTGTTCAAAGCCCCAAGATCCATATATCGTCATTGAAGAAAAATGGCCAAAGCCTACTAATACAAGGCTACTTAGAAGATCGGAAATGCACCTTCACTATTGATACAGGAGCTTCGAGATCAGTCGTTCGCCCAGACCTCATACAAGAATCTGTGAAGCCGATGAAAAGGAATATGGTTTTGGAAACGGCAACGGGACAAACCGCACCAGTCATTGGGGAAACACTTGTACACATCCAGATAGGACCTATTACCATGGAACATTCTATGTTGGTTGCGGAAATAAGGGATGAATGTGTTTTGGGTCTGGACATCATGGAGAAAAACGACTTCATCCTTAACATCAGGCAGAAAATTTTGCGGATTGGCAATGAAGAAATCTTCCTGAGCAGATACAATGAGAAAATCCAACCAATTAAGATTTATGTTGACGAAGACATCCACATTCCGAAAAACTCCGAAACCATCATCATGGCCAGAATGGATAAAGAACCTGGAGATTTGAGCACTGGAATAATTGAAAACGATGAATACCGCCAAGATGGAATTTTAATTGCCCGATGTCTTGTGAACACAGAACAACTAATTCCTGTCAGGGTTGCCAATACTTCGGAAAATAAAGTCCTTCTGAAGAAAAACGACCAATTGGGATTCTGCAAACCTGTCACTCGAGTTATCAATTGTGAAAACCACACTCAGGTACTGCGAAGAAATACCACTAACACCGATCAGAGAACAATAGACAAAATGATGGAATCCACGGAACATTTAACTATGGAAGAAAAGCAGAAGGCCAAAGAGTTTCTTGATAGCCATCGTAACATTTTCTCGACAGAGACTTCGACGGGACGTACCAGTCTAGTTCAACATCGCATCAACACCGGCGATGCCCGACCAATCCGACAGGCTCCGAGGAGATTACCGTTTGCCAAACAGAGAGAGGTAGCAGACATGATAAACAACATGATGGAGGATGACATAATTGAAGAAACCACAAGCCCATGGTCCTCACCGGTAGTATTGGTAACTAAAAAGGATGGATCAACCCGATTCTGCGTGGACTATCGTCGATTGAATGACGTAACGATGAAGGATAGCTACCCATTACCAAGAATTGATGATACACTAAACACATTATCCGGTTCCAAATGGTTTTCAACGTTGGACCTGAAAAGCGGGTATTGGCAAGTGGAAGTTCATCCTGATGATAGAGGAAAAACAGCGTTCTCTACCGGACAAGGGCTGTACCAATTCAAAGTTCTTCCGTTCGGATTATGCAATGCTCCCGCCACCTTTGAGAGACTTATGGAACTAGTATTGAGAGGTTTGACATGGAAAATTTGTCTAGTCTACTTGGATGACGTCATAGTAATGGGAAGGACATTTGACGAACACCTGAATAATTTGGAAGAAGTATTTTTGAGGTTAGAAAATGCTAACCTGCAACTGAATCCAAAGAAGTGTTATTTATTTCAAAAAGAAGTCAATTTTTTAGGCCATGTCATCTCGGCCGAAGGAATTAAGACCGATCCTGATAAAATCGAGGTTGTTAGGAGTTGGCCACGTCCTAGGGATAAACATGAAGTAAGAAGTTTTCTGGGGCTATGTACCTACTACAGGAAGTTTGTTCAAGACTTTGGTAAAATTGCCAAGCCACTCCACCGCTTAACTGAGAACAACGTTCAGTTTGATTGGAGCCCTGATTGCCAACAGTCGTTCACTGAACTGAAGAAGAAATTGACAACTGCGCCTATTTTGGCTTACCCACGAGAACAAGGCACTTTCATTTTGGACTGTGATGCGTCTCAGCAAGGCATTGGATCAGTTTTATCCCAAGAACAGGATGGCGAAGAGAAAGTAATAGCCTACTTTAGTAAAACTCTAGGCAAGGCCGAAAAGAATTACTGCGTTACAAGAAAGGAGCTTCTATCGATAATCAAAGCCATTGAACATTTCCATACCTTCCTCTATGGCAGACGTTTTCTCGTAAGAACTGATCACAGCGCTTTGCAGTGGATAATGAACTTCAAGAAACCTGAGGGTCAGATTGCGAGATGGCTAGAGAGACTCCAACAATACGACTTCAAAGTTATTCATCGCAGTGGCAGGAAACACAGAAATGCAGACACATTATCAAGACGTCCATGCTTGGAACAGCAATGCCGATATTGCCAGAAACTCGAAAACAAAGAAGTCAATTTTTACAATGATGAACATTGCAAGGAAATTCTGCAAGTTACCACCGTAAGAGTCGAATCTGAAGAATCTGATTTATGGACCACAGCAGATATGAGGAAGAATCAGAAGAAAGACAACAATTTAAAGTTAGTCCTGAGCTGGCTGAAAAATGGAGTTAGACCTGAGTGGCAGGAAGTATGCAAGTTTGGTGCAGTTGCCAAGGGATACTGGGCTCAATGGGATTCCCTATGTCTTCGTGATGGCCTATTGCATCGCAAATGGGAGAGCCCAGATGGAGCAACTGTGGTGTACCAACTGGTCCTGCCGAAAGCACTTACTAAAGATGTGCTCGGGCAACTTCATAGTAGTCGTGCAGGTGGACACTTCGGAATCAAGAGGACCCTTGCTAGAATTCGAGAACGATTCTATTGGGTGAATTGTCGTCGTGATGTAGAAGAATGGTGCAGAAGATGTGACCTATGCTCTTCAAAGAAGGGACCCAAAACTAGAAGTCGAGGGAAAATGGCTCAGTATCTTTCTGGTGAACCATTCGAAAGAGTAGCAGTTGACATTCTTGGGCCGTTTCCTGTTACCGAGCAAGGAAATAAATACTTGATGGTAGCCATGGACTATTTCTCCAAGTGGCCTGAAGTTGTGCCCATTCCAAACCAGGAGGCAAAGACCGTTGCAAAGGCCTTCCTAGAAAATGTAATAGCCAGACATGGAGTCCCACTAGAATTACATTCTGATCAAGGACGAAACTTCGAATCTGAATTATGGCAGGAAATGATGAACATTCTAGGTGTGAAGAAGACTCGTACCACAGCCCTACATCCACAATCAGATGGTATGGTTGAACGACATAATAAAACCATCAGTCAGTACCTGTCGATGTTCATCTCCAAAAATCAAAAGGATTGGGATGAGTTGGTACCACTATTTCTCCTATCCTATCGAAGTTCCCAGCATGAGTCCACCGGATATACTCCTTCAATGTTGATCACTGGGCGAGAAATGAAACTACCATGCGATCTGTTGTTTGGAATGCCACCCAGAAGTACAGAGGACAAAGTCCTACCAGAATATGTCCAAGAGTTGCGAGAAAGACTGGACCAAGTTCATGAATTCTGCAGACGTCGTCTTCAAATCTCCAGTGATAAAATGAAAAAGAGGTTCGACAGGAAGAGTCCAGGGACTATGTTCGAGCCAGGTGATGCCGTTTGGCTATACCAACCTCAGAGAAAGAAAGGAAAATGCCCCAAGCTACAGAGAAATTGGACAGGACCCTATGTCATCATAAAGAAGATCAACGACTTGGTATACCGCATCCAGCTCAACCCAAGGAGTAAACCCAAAGTTGTTCACATCGAGAGGTTAGCAGAATACCGAGGCCACGATCCCCCAAATTGGTTCCAGAGGGACAGCCAAAATGGTGATGGTGTTATCCGGGACGGAATAACCTAAAGGAGGAGGCAGTGTTACAGACCTGAAATTTGATAAAGACTTCTCGAATTGTTCGAGATCGTTCGATGAATTAGATGGAAAAATCTAGAAGCACTAACTTTTGTTCTGGATCAATCGTCGAACATTCTATTTGTGTTCTATTGATTTCTTAAGTTTTCTAGAACTTTATTTGTATATAAAAGCGATGCATTTGTTAGATGAGGGAAGTTAGTTAGAAAGTTACCTTGAGTTACCTTGGATACAAGTATTTTGACAGTGACTTGTATTACAGTGTTGTCAAGTAAAGTTTGAATAATAAAGGCGAGTTCATACCAGAGTACACTTATTTTTGAACCCGAAGACGCAACAGTATTAATAAATTATTTTCGTCTTTGAACATTGAAGTTATGTGTTAGGATCATCAATAACAGAGGTTACTATGGAAAATACATATTCATATTTCATTTACGTTCACAGAAAAAATCTTGTATGTAACATGTTACGAAATAGCATTTTGTGTAACTCGTGTCATTTTGCTTCGCTCGTCCCGCAAACATCCTCTCGTTACACAAAATGAAGCTTTCCGTAACCGGTTACATAAATAGCTATTATATGACTTGTGTGGAAAGTGCTAATTCACCCTCGTGGAGTGCCACAACATTAGTCCACTGGGTCACTTTTTGCACTAGAAATGTTATATACTAATTATTTAAAACCGTCCACAAAACCGAAATATTATTCTGAATGTTTTCCATTTTCAGCTGTGGGTCCCATTCTCCCTCAACTTCCTGTCTATGGCAAACAACTTGGAATATCATCGATGGTCATGGGCACCGTTACAGGCATCCTGCCCATCGTCTTCATATTTGCCAAACCGGCATTTGGAATGATAGTGGACATCCACAGAAACTACAGAAAAACTATTTTCATGCTCATCATAGTGGTCATGGTAGTTTGTTTCGCTCTTATGATTTTGGTCCCAGCAGAACCAAATCTTGTAGTAAACCTTAACGGATCTCATAACGTCACTTTGAGGAGCTGTAACGAAACGGTGAGTATTCACCAAAGACGTATTTGGTTATAGTATATAGTATAGAACATGTATAGCCACTACTGAGAATTTCACATTTCTGGTTAACCGGAAGAGATCCCAAACTTTTTTTTTTCTTAAACGACACCTTGAATATTTTTTCTGAAATATCTTCGAATTTGCAATAAGATTATGTTTAGAAATTGATAATCGAAATATATTAGCCAAGAAAATCAAATTAAAATTGTCTATCGAACGACATCGCCAGTAATCAGAGAATTGAAAATTGAGATCCTGATGGAATTGCACCACCCATATTTCGTAACAGTTACTGAAAATTGCGTCAACCCAATGAGCACAAGGACGTTAAAATAACGTTGTGAAATGGCTGCAAACCGAACGTATTTCCAACGAAAAAATGTCGCGCGTGACAACGTTATATCAAACCAATTGCCTACTTATTATCGCTTTATTGCCGTTTTCAATCAGGTTTTTAGAACGTCGAAGATACTCAATGAAACAACATTGCTTTTTAAAAAACGTATCATAAACATTGATAAATGAATCGCATAAAGCATGTTTGATGAACAATTATTTTTGAATTAACATAACGTTTGATAAACGTATATTTAACGAGTTGTTGAGGAAGTAACGTTGAAAACACATCTTTATAACGTATTTTTTCAACGTTGAAGATTTCACTAAACTATTGCCGTTAAAATTTTCAACCAATGCCACGTTTATAACACGTTTGAAAAACGTACGTGTGCCCATTGGGTTTTTACCTTAATGCAACTCGTATTCACAAATAGTGACATAAACTATAACAAAAATTAATTTGTCACTCTGGCAAATAAAATAATCTTTGGACCTTTCGTTTTTATACAGCAGAATAATGATAATAATACTGCCAAAAGCATATCCGATAGAGGACGGCTATTATTTTTATTTGCCGTGGAGCTCTGCGGCGAATAACTGATTTTTGTTGGCACACTCCATTACGAGAAGATTGAAATATATGATCTTTTTTGCATCACTGGTATAACTAATAGTGCCATTATTACACTCATCGAGTGATATCCATCCCTGGAGCCAGAGACCTTCAAATTGGATGGCATCGCTGTCCGGGTATAATCTTGTTAGTTATACCCTTGGTTCATTGATAACTCATTTCATTTGCATTATTCATTATATCGAATAATTTTTTTTTCAGGATGAATTGAGAGAACAAGACTGTAATAACAATACTACAAGAGTAATATGCAATTCAGAATGCCTCCAAACGCCGAGCGCTTTCCTATTGAATTCTGAGAATTCGCCAAATTCTAGTCAGCAGTACACGCTTTGTTATCTGCAGAACGAAACCCTTGAGAAGAAAAACGAAACGTTTGATTGTGATATAACGTGCTCAAAAGACTTCGAGAATAGTAGCAAATGTCTTTACAAGTCTTTCACTTTTTGGAGTTTTGTTATTCTCATGTCCCTGGGGTCGATCGGATTCAATGTTGTCAATTCGATTAGTGATGCTATTTGTTTTGATGTCATCGGTAAGGATTATTTTTTTATTACTGAATGTTTACTATTGACATATTCTTCTGCATAATTTATCAAGGTTGAAGTAAAACAAAGTACTAAAGGAGCATGGGTGTCAGATATTGTCCTTTATTGTGTAAAACAATTTTATCAACAGTAAAAACACAAGAGCTTTTTTATCGGATAAATTTATTTCGTCATCAAAATAATTTGGCCAACCAGTAATTTCACGAGAAAAGCTGACATGAAAAAATTGCGAAAGTGTTGGTCGATCAATTGAATGATGGAAAAATTTCGAGATTTTTGGCAATACATAAATACCTACATCACAATAATAATTACCTTCATTAAAATAGTTAAGGCAGTTATTAGCAATACAATTTTATTAATCCCTTTTGTAGTTTGTTGACATGAAACTTTCCCAAAACTATTCACATTGTATTAATTGAAGGGACAGCCACTTACTAGATGAAGTTTGGTTTTGAGGAACATGCATTTTTATCGCGATAAAATCAGACATCAGTCATTTTTAAATGAGTGCCTTCCTATATGAGTTGAGGTAATGCCACGATTACTCAAATTATCAGATAAAATTTGAAGAACGTTTTGCATTTGAGAAGATAATTTTTTCCGCAAATTTGGATGGTGGCATGTATAAACATATTTTTGACGAAACAAGTTCAATTGGAATCTATAAAAAGTACAGACTTACGCTGATACGTGGCACACAAGTACAATGACTCTTGAATGTCTCCAATTCCATCCTTGTGGACAGAGACGGATTTTATGTGATTCTCTATGAGTCTTACTCATAGTCTGAATTATATACATTTTTGTTGCATACTGAATTTTTATATTCTTATTCTATAGATGAAGTTAAAACGCAAAACTTCATCTTTATACAAAATTTTATCCAAATCGTTAGAGTCGTTTCCGAGATCCTAAAATTCATCATTATTATTATGAGTAAAATCGACTTTTGTCAGGAAAGGCAACTGCTCAAGAAGCGAATCCTTATCTAAAATCAAAATTTGATCCAAATCGTTAGAGCCGTTTGCGATATCCAAATATTCATATCATTATTATTATTTTTCATATAACCACATTTTCATGCACTGTCATCAAGTTAGTTTAAAATCAATTAGAAAATTCCACCCGGACAATCATACAAAGAAACATGGTAATAAAATAACGGAAGTGGCAACAACGCAGACGTTCGCTCCTCGATCACCTAAGTAATAATCAAAATCAGAAACTGTGGGTAACTTCACACAATTAGTAACGAATATAATGATAGTCCTTGCTGATCGAAATACACCTACAACCTAGCCTTATTGTGGCAAATACCTGTTCGAAAACAACTACTCCTTTGGCTTATACCACGACGGGTATTGAGTTAAATCCAACAGGGGCTAGGTAGTCGTGTGGTTAGAAGCGCCGTCTTTCAATCATTCTGGCTGCCGGTCGTGTGGGTTTGCAGCCTAGCGACTGCAGAACTTTTCTGATGGTCCGATAGAGTGCTAGGAATCGCACTTGAAAAGGTATAGGACCTCGTTAATCCTTGGCTCGCACAAGTTTCGATCTCTTAGGGCTGCCGTTCGTAGGATTAACGGAAAAAATAATTTTAACAAAAAACAAAAACAGTCTTGTGCAATATACCTCATTGGAGATGAAACAATTGCAAGTGCTCCATGTAACCAAATAGCAGTATTTGGGGGCACCCCTTGTAGACTAGTTCGAGGTTTTTGCCTCGTCATCAGAACAGGTTAGGTCACCACAAACAGCTTTGAGACCATCTGTTCCTCGTCCGAACCATCCCATCATTTCGTCCATTTGGTCACGCTGGTATCACGCTGATGAAACGGGTGAAGCCGCTCCACCTACTGAGCAGATTAAGAAGCACTCGATTTTCCGAATTGTAAGATTCACGCAGATATCTGAACACAAAGCTATCAGAGTTTTTTTTTTGAGATTGTGTAATAACGATAGTCGGTGCCGACCGATGTTTTAACCTTTTCATTCCACTAAACACCTACAACGTATATTGTGGCAAATACATGTCAGCAAACAACTACTTCCCTGGCTAGTACCAGCTAGAGTTTCAGAATAATCAGTTTTATCTAAACAAGAACAAATACTATGTGTGCCTACAGTTGGCCATCTTGATTCTCGTTTGACATCATATTGGAATGCTCTATATGCATAAAACAATTCTCTTTTTTTTTGGCCAAACATTAGGACATATATGAAAGTAACTCTTTTTTAAATTTCAGGTGAACAGTTTGATTATGGCCAACAGCGAGTTTGGGGTGCGATAGGCTTTGGAATATTCGCATTGATAGGTGGTTATGCTGTGGACTTATTATCTGGAAGCTCAATCACATATAAACCAGCTGCGATCGTAATGATGATCGGTTCCATATTTGATCTGCTCGCTTGTGTCAAACTTGAAGTAAGGAATGCTCTATTTTTATTTTTTACAAGATATTTCTCAGTTTTAAAATAGTATGTACAATGTACAATTCATGAAATTTGGTGTCCTGGTGGACTTTTTGAATGTCTACCTAACGAAAAAATAATTCCAATCGGTTGAAAAATGTAAGTTTTAGAAGGGTGCTTCCACTTAAATGGGTCACACTGTAGATATCAAATATTGTAATTGAGAATATATGAAAGAATAATATATATTCATCAAATGTTTACGACATATAAAGTTTCTAATCTTGTAAAGTATGCCGATAATTGGAGATATTTTTTCTAATTTTTTCAATGTTTTTTCCAACTGAGGCATTCATCAATATAGAGTCCTAAAATTTCATAGAGCTTTTGTATTCAATTTGATTTATATCAAAGATCAAAGATTTATCAAAGAACGGTGTGAATTGGTCATCAATTTTTCGTTTTGCAATAAACATATATGAGGATTTGGAAAAGTTTAATTTATGATTTTGTAACCACGAGAGAATATTTGTATGCATTAGCAAATGTATTTCTTATAAGTACCCTAAAATTATGTCATACCTATATACCTACAGAATTTCCTTAGACTTTATCTGGAATCTTTGTTTCCCGCCTTGCCTTCATTCGTAGTTTCCTTAAATAATTCGTTGTGAGATCTAGTGAATCCGAAACTTAACCTAAAATAATCAAAATAATGGGTGTTATGAATAAAAGCTAGCAAAAGCTGTTACTATAGGTTTGTCTCTCTCATGATTTAATAAAATGGATTGGTCTGTTTCAAGAAATCTGAGTAAAAGCATTTGCTTAAGGTTTATTCATTAGACCCATTGTGATTTCCTACTCTTTGGATATTACATTTGTAATCCAGGGACGTATGTTTCTGAAACTATGATTATCTGATCAGTGTGGTTTGGAGATGTTCATAAGTTATTGTTTTTCTTGTTGAATATCATAAAGACAAAATATTATATAAATAATAAAAGAGGGCTAGCAGGATTTTACAGTTCACTGCACATTCTTGAACATGAATAATGTTCAATGGAGCACTGTCAGCTGACGTCACAACATAGCGGTCATGGGGGGACAAACAAAGCATTTGACATTTGATGAAATGAAAATTCGTTTTTTGTAGGTGTTAGTGGATAATTACGATTTTTATAAACTTTACAGTGATTCACGTAGCCTTATGTCAAATGGATTCAATGGGTTTGTTTTTGTTCAGTTTGGTTTGTTTGTCCCCCTATAACATTGTTCCGCAACTGTCATATTATGTCACTGACAGTGCTCTAGTTATACAGTGCGGCTTTTAATCCCCCCCTCTGTTAACTTTTGAACGGGTCGACGACGGGCTTCATCGCGTCGCTTACCTCCTCACTATGTGCACTCTAATACAAAACGCACAGGAATATTCTAGCCGCATCGCTCCTCTATGTTTGTACTTTAAGAAATGTTCCCTTAGAATATTTTTTTAATTTTTCCATCTCATTATTTTATTATCACAATTATTATCATTTCAGTTCGTGGATATTTTTTAGTTGCCAATTATGGAAGCTCCCAAGAATATATTCAAGGATCTGCGAAGGCTGATTAACAACAAGCATGTCCTCATTTTCATGGTCTTTGCAGTTTGTGCTGGAATCGTGGATAGTTTCATCATATATTACTTGTTCTGGTAAGACAATTCAACATTACACAAAATATGTGAAACTGAAGTTAATAGTTGTTGTTCTGAATCACAGCCGACTTAATCTTCGGCTGTGTCTGAACTGGTCTTTTCATCAACCGTCTTCGCCTCCTTTTCTTATTATTATTACTTAGCGAAGGTGGCCATTGGCCGAAATGCAGGGAGATAAGTATAGAATCGTTCAGCTCTCGTGAGTAATAATAATTATAACTATTATTATTATTTGATTTGGCGCTCAGGAGGTCTTACTGATTGTTGAAAAAGTATTCACTTTTCAGCTGTAAGAAAACCCATAAATCCTACAGGACCACCCCGGAGTACGGAGTGGTGCTAAAGAATTTCCTAGGGAATTTTATGGAGAATCTTCTAGCATTATTTGTTTTTGGAAAAAATGGATTTTCCGATTTTCCTTGGAAAATGGTCTATATGTACTTGCACTGCACTGTTTCGAACCTTTGGGGTAGTAGTCATGAATATGATGGAGGTTTATCCCAACACCAAACCGTTATTTTTAATACCTCGACACGTGTTTCAATCACCAAGTGGTCATCTTTAAGAGGAAGATTAAACTATTGTTTGATCTTAGTTGAATCTTCTTCTTGATGATGATCACTTGGTGATTGAAACAAATGTCGAGTTGTTGGGATAAAACTCCAGTATATTCGAATCGTCTATAATAATTTTCCGGGTGCTTTCCCGTCTTATTACCATCGAAATTCGGAGTCAGCGAAAACCCTCCCTGCCACCGGACTAAAGAGGTTCAAAGTTTTTCCTCGTACATATTGTAATCTAAATTTTTTCAAATATTTTATTGGAAACGTTCAAATCGTAGTAAGAACCCAGAAACTGGACTGCAGGGGTACACTACATCTGATTTTGACCACATTTGAGTTCCAATTCATCTGAGTTCAACTAAATTTAAGTGTTTGCTTGAGGAATATGGCGTAAATATTTGTCGGGTATAATTGAAGGTCCATCGAGGATTGAGCAAGGAAAGTAGTTCCAACAATATTAAAATTAATCGATTTGATTGACACTCTCTTCGATTTTCTCGAATTTTATATAAGATATTAAAGTGAATTAAACTCACCCTAGATGAACGCTACTCTCTAATATCTTGACTATTTGATTTTCTTTTTGATTTTTAGGTACTTAGAAGATTTAGCAGAAACAACCCAAACCACTAACATCAAACTATTGGAGGGTTTGATAGTGGCCGCAGAAACCCTCGGCGGAGAAGTGATATTCTTCTCGATATCAGGTGATTTAAAATGTTATCGGTTCATAAAATGTTTGAAATAATCGTTGATTTTGCTGCGTGTGTCATAATAATTGCAACAGTTTTCCTAGAAAGAAGCATGTCACTCTTTTCGAAACAAAAAGGTCGAAGATTAAACAGGAATGATGATGAATGGTGAAAAAAAACCTAAAAGCAGCAACCTAGAAGAGTTAAATATTGTTTCTCTACGACTATTGTATTCTACATTGATTACATACCCAGATAGTACAAGTACGTCCCATGGACGTTCTCAGGGCATTACAGATGTCCTAGGGACGGCCATTTTTCGTCCGGCGGGCGTCCCATAGACAATCTATGGACAAACGATGTTACAAAACCAGATGTCCTTAGGACGTCCGATTTAAGACCATTTTGGGTCTGAACACGACCATTCAAAGACCTTTGTCGTATGTAGGTTCAAAAACATATTTTTCAATCATATTTTGGATTCTATCATAAATAATGTTAATTTGTGATCAGACACCGATAATGATAAACACATCACTGATAGATCAATAAATTGATCAATAAAAGATCTCGAAAATTGCCAGTGAGTACAAATAAAATGAAAATCACGATCAAAACGTTCTATATATCAATCTGAAAAATTACAGTTGTTCTATATTATCTGAAGAATAATAGTTTTATGAACAGTAAGTCTCATGATACATAAAATAAATAAAATTGTCACAAAAATTAAAAGTATACTTCTCGGTCTCTCGGTATATCACTTCAAGCGGTTCATTAATTCTATTTTTTTGCTCTGGTCAGCACTCATCCGATCAGTTGCTCTCTTCAGCCACAATTGAATTAATTTTTCAGTTGCAGTATAATCCTGCTTTATCTGCAGCACCTTAAACAACAGGAAAGTTAGTAAATTGTATTGTGTTTTTGGAGGTTATGTTTCATCATGTTCTTCTCTAAAGTAGGTATACCTATTATCTATTTTCTAATTCAATCTCTACTCACCCATAAATACAACGTGACTGCCTGATATCTACAAATAAAAAACACATTAATCATTTACACTATTTCGCACTTTTAACTTTACACACCGAAAAATCCAAAGCCAGCGTCTGCTTTCTTGACAGGATGTTTGACAAGATTTTAGATTTTATTGAAACAACACAACTGTTAACTGTTTAGTTACTGCAATATAACTATTGTACCTAGAACTATATAATAATATTATACGTGCAGAACGCAGAACACAATTAACAAACCAGTAGAAACGCTAGATTAGCTAGATTCTGCTTATCTGAAAGCTGTATCGAGAATGTTGGAGTCGAATCCATTCGTTGCGACTCGGGACAGTCGAAACTCCCATTAAACAGAAAAATGTAAATATTCGAAATTCAGTTTATTGACATATTTTTTTATTTTATGAATTTCGTTCATTGAAACATATCGGTATACATCAATTCTATATAATAAATACTCCATACATAAATATACATACAAATATTTTCCGACTTATTCTGGAAAAATAACGAATGTCGGACCTCTAATGGACGTACCAGAGACGTACATGTTTGGACGTCTAGAAGATGTCCGTTTCTGGACGTCCTGAAAACGTCCTTTCAATAGCTCGGGACATTCGGACCAAAAATGGACGTATACTGGACGTCCCGAAGACGTCCTGTGCTACCTGGGATATTGATTATTAGTTGAAGAATGAAGCGATGATTCCAAGACACCGTGAATTATTCAACGGCACTCGGCCAATCACAGATTCAGAATTTTCAGAATCCACGGTAACAGAGATTTATACCAGTGACAAAACAGCAAATGTACAATCCAAATTTCTCAAGAAGGCTTTGCTTCATTGGACTTATCACGGCTTGGCATCGGCGAATGTCAGATTGACTGTTTTCTTTCTTAGTTTTAAGTTTAGCTCCTGATGAAATCTTCTTGCAACAAAGGTATTTCGAATAATATTTATCTGAACATTCTACACAATCTCGGTTTTAGGTCAAACAGAGTTTGTTTCATATGTCATGCACAAATTTTGTAAGTACCTGTGTGGTCCAGTTGTACGGACCCGCGGAAAAGTTAGAGGTTGGAGTGAAAGCGTGAGTTCGAATCCTACTGATGGAATTTTTTTTTATTTTTTCCCTCAAGCATTTAGTTATTCATGTATAATTGTTATTCTTCCTTATATTGCTATTCGAAATACCCTACCACTGCATGGCAAACGGTTGCCTAGCGACGAATACACTTTTGAGAATTCAGGTAATGTGGACAAGCAAACAATGGGTAGTGCGAGTCGCGGATGACGTCTCCATCGACGCATTATCGAAACTTCGAACACCGACAGACCTAGTATTCGGAAAAAATTTCAACAATTTCAAACAATTTCAAAACGGAAATATGATCATATTTTTCTGTGGGGGTAGTAGTAGTACGCCCATGAAGTGCACATTCCATCACTTCGCGGTAATACCAACCCGACTATAGACGATTTATACGAATGCATAATCAGTATTTCTGGACGGGGGCATAAAAACGAATTATTTTTACCATTAATTCAACTAATCGTTCGTTTCAGTAAATGTTCAGAGACAGAAGGGTATGAATTGAATCACTCTATGAAACTCTCGACTAATTCGAGAAATCTCTTTGATTTCAGGTAAAATTCTAGAACGTTTTGGCCACGTTCACTGTTTCAGCATGTGCTTTATCAACTACGCTCTTCGTCTTGGCCTCATCTCCGTTGCGCCCTCGCCATGGTGGATACTGCCCATTGAGTTCGTTTTCCAAGGACCCACCTATGCTCTCACGTACACCACTATTGTTGCCTACGCCAATGAGTTATCGCCGCCCGGCGCTTCTGCTACAATGCAAGGAATAGCAGCAGGGATGGATGATGGCTTTGGTATGTTTAGATTATTTTGGATGTCAAAAGGGGTTGGTTAAGAGACATTGTGATTATTAATTGAAGAAATCTGCATGCATTGTTCACAACAAGCTTGTCAAGAGAGAAACAAGATGTCCTGCACTACCAGGACGACACTTATTGCCATAATCCTATACAATAGGAATAATTGGATCGAAAATCCATCAGAAAACAACTACTTTCCTGGCTAATACCACGACGAACGTTGAATTACATCTAACGAATTTCCGTGCAGAGTCCTACAAGGATGTCTCCGCAATTGCTAGTTGTATGGAAATGTTCATTGAAACATTTGGGAAATCTATAGATTGATTTCTGGGCTCTTGCCCTCATCAGTATAGAGAGTAGGTCTCTGCAGACGATAACTAATGTCTGCAACATATAGTTCAACAAACTCTCCTCGTCCTGGTGGGGCAGGACATCTTGTTTTCTCTTGACAAGCTTATTGTGAACAATGCAGATTTTTTCATTCGTATTGGTGGTTAAATTAATCACGCAAGTTCTGGGTATTGCTTTGGTTGAGGGGCTGGAGTTCGGATGGCGCCCGTG
Organism: Chrysolina haemoptera; assembly: GCA_958298965.1. Classification (NCBI taxonomy): domain Eukaryota; kingdom Metazoa; phylum Arthropoda; class Insecta; order Coleoptera; family Chrysomelidae; genus Chrysolina; species Chrysolina haemoptera. Next base: position 14,139,472 of record OY282602.1, on the reverse strand, counting down.
GTTTAGTCAACGCTAGGCTGTGGGTGGTGTCTCAGCTTCGGCCTTGACATGGAGAGTTTGTTGAACCATTTGTTGCCATTAGTTATCGTCTGCACGGAAATTCGTTAGATGTAATTCAACGTTCGTCGTGGTACTAGCCAGGAAAGTAGTTGTTTTCTGATGGATTTTCGACCCAATTATTCCTATTGTATAGGATTATGGCAATAAGCGTTGTCCTGGTAGTGCAGGACATATCTTGTTTCTCTATTGTGATTATTGGGTATTTCAACCACTCCATTTTTTAAATTGAGGAATAAGCCAAAAAAAAAATACTATCTTTATTATCTCTTATGCTTTCGTTCGCGATCGATTCATCTAAATTTTCGGTATTGTTGTTTATGTAGGTCAAAATGTGGGATTTGATGTCTACAGGGTATCCACGGAAGGTGGCTCGCAGCTATAATTTTTTTTTTGAAGATTTAAATATCTTCAAAATTTGGAGGATCTGTTTCTTTGGTTACCCATTTTGCCTCAGATGAAATGAAAACCAACCATATATAAAAATGTCACATTTATACCCTTGAAAACGACTGTAGATCTCAAAAGTCGGAACGTCGTGAATAAAAATTGCAGATAATTCAATTTTTTCTTTTTTCTTTTCTTTGTCCGTATAGAGAATGAAAGTCCAGAATAACCTTACTAAAAGTGAAATATTGTCAACCACCTTCAAACAAACGTTTACAGTTTGCTGTGTAAAATTCAATTTTTAAATTCTATCTTCACTATTTTTTTAAGGCATCATAAATTCTAAATTCAAATTGTACATTTGTACATTTCGACTGAAAACAGTATTCTTCAAAAATGTTAGGCCCCGAATTAGTAATTTGATCTAGATTTACAAAAATAAATAAAAAAAAATGGTTACAAAAAGTGATAAGTCAAATGGGGACAAAAGAAGTGAAAATATACCTGATGAGACCAGAAGTTGTCAAAAATGCAAGATTTTGTCGTGCACGAATCCTCCAAATTTCATTCCACTATCTGCAAAATCAATACAGTTATAGGGACAAGCGGCTTTCCGTGGACACTCGGTATATGTACTAGGCCGAATTATAATATTTTGAAAAACAAGAGACAAATAGGAGATGTTTGTAACATCATTGGCAACCAGAGAAACAAAGGCATACGGATGCCATTTATTGATCTTGTCTTCTTTTTTAAATATAGATGTACAAATTACATTATAAGATTTATATACTATAAGGAAATATTATCACATATAGCACAAACACATTCAATGTTAACTGCTTTCAAGACCATACCAGCAAAACATTGTCGTGTCTACACCATATTGAAACATCATCTTTCGCAATAAAAAGACAAAATACTCCCCGATTATGAACTTAGTGCCATTTGGTGCTCTCATTGCCAATCAATCCTTTTAGAATTTGTATAAAACATTTATATTTAATATACTCTAATACTTCATTTTAATTTTTCAACCAGGTTATGCTGTGGGAAGTTTTATAGGCGGGGTGCTGTATAAATACCTTGGAGGAAAAAATGCGCTGCATTTGTTCAGTGCTTTTGGAGCACTCTGTAGCATAACACACCTAGTATTACACAAAACCATGCTCAAGACACCTGAAGAAACAATGTCGAATGGGCATCATGCAGAGTATAACACTCCAGAAGAGGCTCTTAAAATAACATTCAATAATACCACTAGTGCAATGGAGTAATTATGGTTGTGAACATATGTAAACTATTTGAATCAATAAATATATTTTTTTTAATGTGGATTTTTTTCTGTTTATAGCATTATCAGTATCATTATCTCATAAAACATTTCATTTGCTTCTTTGACAATAGTTATTTGGGAAAGGGGTGAATCTAGTAGAACCCAGTATTCCAATGATGATGATGTAGTTTCATTCGACATTCTACCTATTAATACTGCTGTTGTGCAGGGGTCGTTTCTAGCACCAATCTGTTCCTTCTTCAAATCCATGAGTTGTTGGAGCCACCTCATGCCCAGTGCACACCTTTACGCATGATGGTATCCTTTCCCTTCCAGTGCTCCGTGAAACCATTGATCCTGTGAAACCAGAAAAGAACGGAAGAGGCACGTGATCGATTTGAAAATAGATTTTACAAAAATTCTAGAATGGGAATCCAACAACTTGGTAGAACCCAATGCGAACAGAACTCTACCATTTCGATGCTCAGTATTACCATCATCAATACTCTTTCTTGGAGGTCCATTGCCAAAAAATTCCTCCCAAGAACTGTTACGTACAAAGAACAATTTCACTTCATGATTTATAACACAGATTCGACATTTAGATTGTGTCCAAAAAAGAGCCATTTGTCTTGTTAGTGATGCTTCACTTACAAACTCACTCACTTCTCTGGAACACAGCAGGAAACGTGGCGATCCGTCTCTGTTTCATAAATATATTCATTTGCCATGCTCTACTGAAATTTCTCCAATCATTTCACCGTTAGCCACCTTTGTCGTCACTTTGCATGGACATGCCAAACATCTCATGCTCAGGGCTCGTCCTTCCAATGGATAGCAAACTTTTGAACTCATTGCATTAGGAGGTAACAATGCTCATTCAACATATCAGGATTTTCCTTTCCATGGAAACCAGACCAAAAAACGTTTCAATAACGGATGCCTGATGTGGACGAATGGGGACGAATTTCTATGAGATGATAAATAGCGTGAAATACACTGTGAATTTTACATTTTTCTCCAAAAACCTTGTAATTATGTGTTAAATCATCGGGTTCGGGTCTATGGCAGAACTCATCCTCAGCCGGTTAACAAACTGGCAGATATGTCTGGTGTCGGTGTGGCTGTAGAGAAAACTGGCATTATACTGCTAATGGAGGTCATCAGAACTCACAAGGCGCTTCACACTACCAAGCTCCTAGAGGTGGGCGAAGATTGACAAAGTCCTTTCAGTAGAGGCTAACATTTGGGAAGTCAACACCGCATTGTTGCAAACTGTCGCAAAGCTAAGACGAGCTCACCATACATAACACTAAGAAGTGCTGTTGATCATCAAACGGAACTGCCTTAATAGTATAATAATACTATACAGTGTCTGCAAAGTCACTAGTGAGGCGGAAGAGAAGCATCGCGTGAAAATGAATTTCTTCGACAATTTTTCTCGCTTATTGCAAAAGCCTCAACATGTTATGCACAACCGGCTGGCCAATAATGGAGGGACATCTGGAAAAATACCCTCAACCTCTGATTTATACACTTCAGTCCTAGGGCATTTCGATGCTTTATGTCAACCTGAGCACTTCGGAAGACGTTCGACATGCCCTTAAAGGCACCAAAAACTTTGCTTCTAGAAGCTCCGACTGGCTGAATATTTATTGGTGGAAATATTTTCTCCGGAACCACCACTATGTGGCAGGAGTGTTCAACTAACTACTTAAAGGAAACCAACAGATTCTGGATTGGTTTATCAAGGACAAACCTGTGCTCATGCCCAAAAACGAAGAAATGTCTGATCGAAAGAATTACCATAATGACAGAATTCATGCATATGGCTAATAAGTTGTTTATGTTCATCGATTATCGCAATGTTTTGGATACAACATCGCATGATCTTATCATGCATTTGCACAGATGCCTTGTGGTATCCGATGAAACATTAAAGAAGATTGGACAGTTGATACAGCCCTGGATGACCGCTTCACCATCAACCGGCTGCACCCTTACGAGCAACCCTCAGGAGTCTTCGAGAGACTTGTGTGAGCTAGGGAAGATGCATCCCTTACCTTGTGTGATACCATGCGCGTACCTTGTCATAGCAGTGCGAGAACACAACTTGTGCGCCACCAAGACCCACGCGCCATGTGCCACGGTGCATGGCAAAAGATGACAATGCGAGGAATACGGGGAATATGTCCAGTCCGTAGAAGCATCCTACATCATCTTGATGCCGCAAAAACGTATATTTTCATACAGGTGGAACTACGCCGCTCCCAAGAGGCAACTACAATTGAAAACTATCTCTGCTGCAAGTAGCAGCTTGAATTCAGACAGATCTGGTCTTTACTTCTTCGGAGTGTTAAAATGGACCTAAACAGACATTCAACCAGTCAGCGTAAAAACTCGTAAAATGTTGAATATACTTAGAAGCATGCATCCCAAATCGTCAATTCCATATCATCATAATGTTTCCAAACACTAACACTAGTAACGAACACCCAGGAAAAAGGAAATATGTTTGCCAACATGTTTGCTGAAAATTCCGTCCTGAGTTCATTGGGAAAACGAAACCTAGGACATCACTCACATTTTCAAACATGTGCCTGAGATTACTTCATGCCAACGAACTATCATAAGCATATTCCGATAAAGCCAGTGGACCTAACAGAATTTCTCAACCAGTCCCCAAAAGAGAGGAAAAGATCCTACCTATAACAACTACCGACATATCGCCCTGCTATCTATTAGAAAATGAAATAAAACTCCAGTTATTGCAATGCACTTTCAAGGCGTTTGATCGCGTTTGGCACCAGACACTCTCCGCCAAGCTTCCATCCTGTGGCTTGTCCCCCCCAGTTGTGTTCCTTGCTATCTGAATTTCTCTGCGACGTGGTAGTTGATGGATATAAATGCTGGTGTTCCGCAGGCATCCATTATAGCACCAACACTGTTTCTTCGTCAAATCGATGATTCATTGGGAACTACCCCATGCCCAGCGGGTAATAGTACCCTTCATCCCACTTTTGCTCCTAAAGCTTGGATATCAGTCCGTGAAACTATAAAAGAACTTAGGAGAATCGTGAACGATTTGAATATGGACTTGACGAAAATACTAGAAAGTTGATCCAACAACTTAGTAGAATTCAATGAGAACAAAATCCAAGTTTGAATTTTCGATCTCACAGTGTCCAGATGAATTATGTAGTAGTTTCATTATCAATAAATTCCTTTATCCAACACATGACAGTTATGACTGTCATTATTAATGTCATTTTAGAGATGTAAACTATCAAATAACACACTAGTGAGTTATAATCCATAAGTCACCTGTATAATGAAAGTATTGCGATTTTCCCTTTTCTATATATTATTCCTTGTGTTCTTAATACATCCCTGTAGAGACATTACCAAGTCACAACTGATGACTCTAATAACATTAATGATTATTTGAGTGGTAATTTTGTTTCCATAACAAAGTTAGGGCTCAAACACCTGATCTTTCTCACCATTTAGGGCGAAAGACTGTAATATCACCTGGATAAAGATAATGAAACTATGACTCGCGATCTTTACACAACTTTACCCAACTTTATAGGTCGCCACATTACCTCCTAGCGTTAAATTACAAATGGCGCACTATCAAAACACGAAAAACTCATTGAAATTATTATTTATGTCTCATGTCAGTTATCGTGTATAATACTAGTAGGCACGAACTGTTCACAAAATTTGGCAAACCTCTCCTAAATATTACTATTATGAATTGGTGGATCTGGGGATTATTGAATAAAGCGTTAGGAATTACTTCTAGAAGAATTTCAAAGTAGCCAAATCTCATCAATATACAGTATGTCTCACTTCTTACGGAAGGCATGGCTTCGTTTTGGCTCGTAATACACCACAAGCTCAGCGAATATATAAAAGGGTGGAGACAGCTTCATTACGTCCATCAGACATGAACGGAGTTATTAAGAAATGATGAACAACTTTTGAAATATTACCTGAAGCTTGGCAACACACTGGGGCACAAGGACTGTGATAAAGACAAAATAGGAAATTCAACCAGATTCAGAGAAAACATCCCGATAATCGAAAACTAGACATGAAGCTGGTATTTATCATGAATCCAATCGTCCACTCACCGGTGATGAAACAAGTTTGCTAGCTAAGTGAGGAAATTTCAGTTAACACCATCGACAATACCCACAAAAGGAATCATTGCGAATATAGAAGACGAAATTGAAAAACTACCTGCTGATATTAAAGAAGAATTACAGAGCAAATCTGCAAGCATTCTAAGAAAAGCCAAACCTCAATGCTGACGAAAATATTATTATCATGGTGTTGAAATCATATACCAAGAAACATGTATGTGTCCTGAATCAGCCATACCATGACAGGAAAAGTTACTGGAATAAAAGACAAAAGAGTTATTATAGTGAACGCTGTGTGAAAGACCAGAATGAATAAATAGAAGAGCCTATAAATAGGGATGAAATTGAAAATGAATATGACGAGATAATCAAAAAAAGAAGACTCCTGTGGAAGTTGTTGTTCTCGGGTTTTGCTGTGATCTTCTTTGGTTGAAATCTCCAAACGTTTCAACTTCGGCAGTCATCCTCAGCGGCGTGGTCGAAGTACTCTTTATCTCTGCCCTATCTATCCCCCACTAATACCCAACTAATACCACTGACTACACCACTAGATTGAGAAAGTTTCAGTATACCGCTGATCAGAAGTTCATTGCAATGTGTTCATAAATAAAGAAATAATAAGCTTTATTTTACAAGCAGTTCGAAATCTAAAAAAACCCACATACCAATTTTGTATCGAATTTGACCCTAATCACAAGTCTCATCCGCCATATTGCAGCCGTCATCTTAAATTTATGCATTTTGACAAAAAATTCATAATCTCTGACCCCGAAAATTCTTACGTACCAATTTTGAATTGAATCGGACCATTATCACAAATCTCGTCCGCCATCTTGGAGCCGCCATTTTGTTTTTTTCCTATAACAAAAATATCTTATTGTATCGTCACCGGAACTATGAATACCTGCTAAATTTCAAATCATTCGGACGCCTGGAAGTGGGTGAAAATCGCGTTCAAAGATTCAGTTACATACATACATAGACAGATAGATAGATGATTGATAGACAGTATAGAAACATACATACAGGGGAAGCCTAATGAAAGCGTGTTAAAACAAACTATGAGAGAGACAAAAAGTTCATTCCTTTTTCATGGAATTGTTGGATTTTACAATAATGAATGAGTGGGTAATGGGTTATTTTTTTTAGTGTACTATTATAACGTTAGGAATTATAGCAAGAAAACCACTTCAAAACAACCACCTCCCTGTCACTCCCTGTGGAACTATAGATCGGAGATCGGCATCGTTTGATCGTTGAATTCGGGGTGACTGATTTTATATATAATGAGTGAGTAAAATGCAATACAGCCTAACGTGTCGCCATTCCATCTGTTCCTGTTCGATAAATTCTCACGGCTTATGACTTCACGGCAGCATTGTTGAATTATGAAAACTTCGGCTGTTATTGTTTTTACATTAGCTGTACTACTACGAGGTCATTAGAGCATGAAGGGTTGTTTGCGATTATTATTGAGTATTCCGATTCCTCGTAATTTTGTCAGGTGTCTGTCTTGCTTTCAGTTTTAGGTCTCGCTATGTACAAGGTGCTAGGTGAACCATGCACATCCCAGTAAACATGAAACGTTTAGGAAATATTTCAAAAATACTGTAGTTTTTGATTCGAAAACGTTTCTGAAATGCATCAAAAACATTTTTGAAAATTTCCCAGGCAGATTATTTTGATACATTCAGGAACATTTCATATTTACAAAAATTTTGGGTACCTAAGAGAAACATTTCAAAATAACTACTTAACTAATAATCCAGTACGATTGGGTTTTGAGGTGAGGATCGACTATAGCGCCACCAAACTCTTACCCGCCAATGAAAGTTCTGGCGGAGCCGAATATTTGATTGGTCACACCTCTGCTAAAAATGATCGGAGAAGGAAAAGAAAAAGTTCATATCGTTTCTGAAGACTCCTACCTTCTCATGCAAATATAATATGCGAGTATTTGAGTACCTAAAATGTGTTTTGTCACACTCCACGAAGATAATAATAATAATAATGTTTATTTTTTTTTTAATTCAAAAATTTACAAATACAGTGAACAAATATAACGATGGTGAAAAATAAACCTGAGAAATCACTGAAGCTACAAGCTTGTGCGTGATATACTAATGGTAAAATTATCATAGAATATTAATAGTTATATATATATAGTAATGTAGTACGTATAATATGGTTATGATATAATGAATTAAAATGTATAAATACAGGATCTTGAACAGTGTCTGTCATATAAAAGGATAAAAAAAAAATGATGTTTGAGGATAATCCGAAAATCATGAAAAATTTAGTAAATATGGAATTATTATACTGAAGCAGCAACTCATACCCTCTTTGGACTAGGTATATGCAACAATTTTAGAGTAGTGTGACAGGTCCCACTTATACATGATAAAAAAAAATTTGTTTAACTCCAGCCTCATATTCAACTTACCCATAAAACCGGCATTATCTTCAGTAAATGTTGGAAAAATTCGCTTATTCTTATTCTGAATATATGTTTAATAATACTATCATGAAGTGCAAACCTCAAGCTTGAAATCACATACTTAATTTTTTATGTAGGATGTGTATGAGCGATTATATTCAACATTTACTGAAGAAATTGTAGGGATTATGGGTAAGTTGAAAACTGAGGCAGGAGTAAAACCCGTTTTTTCTTTGGCATGTATAAGTGAGATTTGTCTCACTAGTCTCAAATCGTTGCATATGGTCCGAAAAGGGTACTGATTCCTGCTTCAGTATAATTATTTCATATCAACTAAAATAGCCATGACTTTCGGATCCTCCGTAAATATCGTAGAAGGGTTATGTGAAGTGGTACAAAACACATTTTAGGTACTCAGAAACTCATACATGTGATATTTGCATGAGGAAGTAGAAGTCTTCAGGAACGATGTTCACTTTTTCTTTTCTTTCTACTATAATTTTTAGTAAAGTTATGACAAATCTAATTTTCGGGCTTGCCGGAAATTGCAGTGGCGGGTTAAGGTGAGCTTGAAATTTGATATCGGAATTCACTCAGGTTAACTGAGAAAACGAGCGCATTTTATGAGAAACTACTGGGGACATTTCGTGTGGAGAATTGAATTATCTTTCGCCTTTTGGCCTTGTGGAAATTGTTTCTTGAAAAATATTATACTTTCCGAAACAACAGCAAAAAATAGTTATTGATTATACAAGTGAAAAAAGTATTAGATTTTAGCTCGAGGTTGTGTTGTCTCCTGACGCGAAGTGAAGGGAGACAAAAAACCGAGAGCTAAAATCTATTATTTTTCCCGTGTCTTATACACTATTTTTTTCTGTGACGGGAAAAACGACGATTTAATAGTGAAAAAAATCAAATGTCTACGGCTTGAGACCTAAGAAGAGAGGTCGATCTTCACCGTTCTGTTTAACGGATGAAACATACTTGTAATTTTTTCTGTTCATCTTATTTACTGTGCTTGAATAAAACTGTGCTTGTATCAGAAAAAGAGAACATTCATTTTTTCCAATCAATACATGAAGATGTGCTGGCTAGTACAAAACACTAGATAAAATTTTCCGAGATAAACATAACAGTGATCACAATTCCAACCCTGCTTCTTTGTACATCAGCAATAATAGAAAAATGCACCAACAAAAAAAGTGATCAGTTAAGGTCGGGGATGGAAAAAAAGTTTTGTAAATTTTCCTCCCGAAAATGGCTCAAGCTAAAAATTAGCCAGTCTCCTATATTCTCACTTCTTAGTTCATTGGTTTCATTTTGGCCCTTAGATAGCTAAAACCGAGGTGGAAGGAATTTTTAGCATAATAATAATTCTAGTATAGATTTTAAATTATTGTCATCTATAAATATTTTCAAATATTGTCTCCGTACGAAAACTTTAGTGATGAATAAAGTTGAATGCTTGATAACCCTGGCAATACAACGAACGTACCTACCCTTCAACCCATTGCATAGTACAGGTGCAGTTAAATGTTGATGTAATTCTCTGTTAGCGTGTGATCACCTAATTCGTGACCCTTCGTGGCAAACAATTATTATATCCGGAGAGTGACGAGCGCCTTTGCCCATCGTGAGATTCCACATGTGGCCACCCCTAAGGTTAGGTCATAGTGTGATAATTATTGAGAATATGAATATCTACGTTTTTTCATCTTTTTTGTTGAACATGTTTCGGTGCTCATTGTGTCTTGTACGCCGTAACAGTCGCGGTGGGCAGAATGCAGCAATTACTTCTAGAACAAAAAACATTTCATTCACGTGTTACCTACAACAGTATTTCTTTACTACAACTGTCAAGAAACACAAATCAGATTCATCTTCCAAGTATGAAATGAATTTCGCATATTTGTTTTTATCAATATTAGTATTAAAGTCAAATGCCCTAACTTGGTGCAGTTCTGCACTTCGACCTAACAACCTGAAATTAACACTTTATAAATTGAAAAATATCCACCTTTAGCTCGACATTCCCAAAATTTTAACGTTGTATATGACCATTTGATGATAATAAAACATAAAATGTTTTTTGTCCCAAGTTAGGGCATTGGGATCAGGATCGTCTTGAGGGAGACATATTTGAAAGTGTCGGTAAGTTCTGCAGGATAAGCTTTGATGAGGTCCGATATCACAGCTGCTCGGGCACGTTTAATTTTAATGCCAAAATGGTCTGTTAGGGTTTTTTTGGTTCTTCATGAACTGTTTGAGCCATCAGGATTACTTCTACAACTAGCTCTCTAACTTCCTTCTACGAGTAAACTCTACAATGGTTGATTTGGAGGGACTAATAGTTAGGCCCTCCTCATCTATTCATGTACTAACCCGATTTAGGGCCATTTGAATTCTTTCCCTAACCGTGGTGTTGAATTTGCCTTGAACCATGATGACTATATCATGTGCGTACCCAAGTGTTTTGTGTCCACCCTTTCTAGTGTGATTAGCAGATCCTCCACCACCAGGTTTCACAGCAGTGGAGACAGGACCCCCTTGCGAACAAACTCTGGTGACCTTGGCTGCCAGTGTTTCTCCCACTAAGGCTACTCCTACATTGGACCCGACCCGGCCAGACCAGTCCCGACTCGGCACTCTTGGGTCTGAAGAAAACAAACATATGACGCACCGTCCTCCCTTCTATACTGGAGTCAGTGCTCGTTCCGGGGAGGGTAGTCGGGTCTGAACTGATCTGACAACAAGTTTGTTTTTTCTTTCAGTTGCATGGAAGCTTTGGTCGAGGTGGTGCGTTTCTTTCAACAGGATATTTGCTAAATATAGCACTGGTTCTTCCGCTCCTATCTGAAAACCAACTGCTATGTAGTCGGGACTGGTCTGGTCTGGCCGGGTCGGGCCCAATATAGGAGCAGCCTAGGAGTGCCGAGTCAAGACTAGTCTGGTCTGGCCGGGTCGGGTCTGGTCGCCGCTTCCAATATAGGAGCAGCCTAAGGTGGACTATATAATCATATCTCTTATCATGCTGCCTATCCATCTGCAGGAGGTCTCATCGATGCCTTTCCAAATATAAAATATTTTAGAAGTATATACATTTTTTAAGTCATTTCAATTCTAAGCAAATGTAAATCACTCTTCAGTTTCACTAGATAATTGAAAATTCAGAACAAGGTCAGACTTTCGCCATTTTTCATCACAACCATGAAACACCCTGCATCATTCTTCAACCACACTAACCTGCATAGACGGTATCAATAATCAAAAGCCAATAAAATAATCAACAACTCCAATTGTTTCCAATATTCTGCTATATAATAAATGAAGATCAAAAGACTGTCTGTGTGGATAATCACAAAGTAGTGAAAATTTCTATTACTACCTTTTTAAGTAATCTCGTGACAGACATTGTCCTTAATTTTCTATAACCGTAGATAACCGTTACTATAATGGAGTGAGCAGTTCTTTGAAGCTCCCTATCCATTTATATTTATTGTTATATTAATTCATATGTTCCGATAAATGATCCACAATTATTTTAGTTGGGTTATTCATTACAGAAAAACACCGCTATCAAAAGGAATATTTAATTTCGACAATCATCAGTGTAACAATGTCATATAGTGATATTATTTATGAATGGCATTGTGCAGATAGGGTAGGGAATACATTTTTCGTATATAATGAATACTTATATTGATCAATTTAATAATGCAGTATTTATAAATTCAGTATATATGTGACTCGACTATTTCTGAAACCCGATTTATGCGTCAAGTCTGAATTTTCAGGATAGCAGAAAATGTTTGGCGGTAATACGGGTGAACATAAAACGTAAGGACCCCGCACCGTAATAGAAAATAATTTTTTTGTGTTTTTACTAGAATTTTCCCCATACTTATTATAGCACCCGTGATGGGGGTTCCAATGATTATCTGATCATAAGAGAATTTCCTTTTTCGAAACGAAAGCTTCAAGAGATATTAAGAGAACCCTTCGTAACTCTACGACTTTTCAATCACAGGAAATCCCTTCTAAATATATCGTTATTCCATACGAACCTCGAGTTACTCGAGGTTTCAACAGCATTTTTAGAACCCTCAATATGAAGGTGGTATACAAGACTTCATATGAACTGCAACAAATCTTGGGTACTTCTAAAGATAAGAAGGAAGAAAAAGAAAAGTCGGGCATTTATGAGATTAGCTGTAAGGACTGCGAGAAGAAGTATGTGGGCCAGACCCGTAGGGCCATGAAAGTACGGTTCCGAGAGCACATTTTTCATATCCGTTATTCGAGACCAGAAAAATCGAGTGTGGCTCAACATGCTTTTGACCACGACCACCGATTTGATGACACAAATTTGGGATTAATTAGAAGGGTTCATGACCGCAGGCTTCTCGATGCATTCGAGAGTCTAGAAATTGCGAAGTGTAAAAATAGTATGAATACCGATAAGGGCCCCATTCCATACAGCCCTTTGTTCAAGTACAATTAACGTTTCTTTCCTTCCTAATTCATTAGTGTCCATTCGTTATCATTACTTAGTTTATTATTCGTTATTTTACTACTAATAATTTTTTCTCGTTTTCAAATATTTTTTGATAAAGAAAATATTATTATAATATCAATATAGTCATTAATCCAAGTGTCCTCAGTACGTCCACAGGACATAAATCTAAGACATTCAAGACGTCCCGAAGACGTCCATTACTGGACATAAGACGTCCTTAGGATGTCCTGAGGATATCCGATGTTACAAATTGGAACGTTCTGAGGACGTCCATTATATGTCCCTGTATGGCCTTCCATGGATCAATTTCCAAGGTTTTCTATAACCCATGATCCTAGTCAATAGAAAGTGACATACCAACTAGAAAAAGTGAAAAGGATAATGATGGAAAGTGATTTTCGAAAAAAGATTTATAAATTATTTTAAATTCTGACACAAACATTTACATCAATTACGAAACGTGCCTATATAACACTATAGAAGTCACGGCTCACAACAGCAATAAATACGTGTTATTATATTTTCTCAGATCATCGTATTATTTTGATTGTGAAAATAACTTCAAATTCTGCTACAACCAGAAATTATGTTTATAAGTTAGGTTAGGAAACCACAAGGCAAGAGATAAGACACAGCACAGGACCACAAATGGCACAAATCACAGACTTCACGATGCACTCAGTCACAGGTTTGAAATAAAAGTCTATTATTGGAAAAAATAATTGCCGAATTGTTAGAGAAATAATAAACTATAAACTAAGATTGTGATTTAAGTCGCCATCCCAACGACTAGAGGCTGTGAACTCACTGAAATATAGACGACAATAAAAGGAACGCAATAAGCGCTCTGTGATTGGTCACTGCAATGGCGGGAAGTTTAAACGAAAAGATAAGAATGAGGCAAATTGAGTTGAGAATATGCGTGAATTACTAGCAAACCTAACCTGACCTGACTAACCTAGCGCGAACAGAATAACCATGCAAAATTGATAACGATATAACGACTATTCATCTAATACTGGTGACAACTGGAGAAACTCACTGAGCTAAATAAGCTCAGTGGAAAATGTATGAAATTTATGACGGAAAGTTAAACCAGAACACGTTTTAAATTTTTGAAAAAGGCATAAGACACGAAAATAAAGTTGTAAGTCGGTAATATGGATTTGGCCTGAGTTTGGACGTCCTGGGGACGTCCTGGCGATATTCGCATCGGAAGTCCCAAAAACGTTCCGAGTCGTACGTCCCCAGGATGTCCATATTAGGTTCGGGCATAAAATGGACATAAAATGGACATCATCTGGACGTCCAGTGCTATGTAGGTAGGGTCAGTTAAAATAGATAGTGTGTCCAATTAACCACTCAGATAAGTATTATTTATAAATAGGATCAGAATTTTGTTCTCTAGCATAATAGCTCTTGAGAATGCTAACTTTGTCAACGAAACGCGCGTCGAGTGAAAGTGACGTAGTTTTGGTGTTTTAGGTAGCTTCCATTTCTTGAATTGTATTCACACCAAAGGTTCCAAACATCTATTTTCGAAGAGATATTTTCGTTATAGCACGGTTAGTTCAATTGAAATGCAAAAAGTGTAGAGAGTACTATTAAGTTTGAGATAAATTGTTAAATTTGATGTTAATACTGAAGAAAACACTCATTTCAGTACATCTACATTCTCAGAATTCTAATCTAATCGATCAGTTCCATAATCAGCATTAGGATCCTGTCAACGATGATAAAATCTCTCTATAAATACGAACACCCTATGTTTACATTTCAATAAGCTATATTTACATTGGGTCTTGTTTCTTTGAATGGATAGGTAACCATAATGTAATTGATCTGATTGGAATATACCCATGCATGTCAACAACATTAGTAACTCATTATGCATATTCGCCAGACATCAGCTGTAATCGTTAATTGTGTCAATAATTGAAATTGAAAACGTGCTGTCACGTAAAGACAAATATAATACTGTATCCATCATTTGACTAAAGATTAGGACTTCAATGGATGTACCTCTTGTAAAACGAAATATCAAAAGTGGATACAGGATTATATGAATAGACGAAAACACGAGTGCTTTATCATAAAAATTACTTTTCCTACTAGTGTGCGCAAAGTCGTACTTTTCTGCATACGTTTGCGTGCGCAAAGTTACACTTTTCCGCATGCCGTGCGGATAAGATTTTTTTCCGCACGCCGTGCGGAAAAGTAAAACTTCTCAAAAATCTCACTGATATGGAAAATTTATATTCATTTTAGTTGCTGTAGACTATTTTATGCAATATGAGAAGGCATTGCAAGTGTATTCCCTTTTACCATTCAATCGTATTTCCCGATATTTGTATTTCAGCTTAATACAAAAAATATATATTTTTTAAGTACCTTGTATAATGATAGGTAAATGATTTTTCCTACGAGCGAGATTTTTCGATTTGAAAGTTGTACTTTTCCGTACGATTTAAAATCGTGCGAAAAAGTTACTTTCCCGCACGATTTTTACTTTTCCATACGATTTTTACTTTTCCGCACGATTTTTGTATTGTTGAAAATGAGGATATTTAGGACTAACCAAATGATCTATGTAACTATTCTGTCTTATTTGTTATTTTGTAGCATTATTATAAAAACTTGTTTATTAAAAACCTTGCTTTTTCATTCAATAAGATGGACAAAAACACTCGTAGGAAAAATATTGTACCTAACTCTTACGGAAAATGTCTTTTTCGCCCTTAACGGCTTACCCGAACTCCGCTTCGCGTCGTTCGTGCAACTGCCGTCGCGTGCGGAAAAGTACTACTTTCCGCACTTGTTAGGTAAATAACTAATAATATTGTCAAGCCACAATAAGTACACTTGTCAACTTTGACATATGATGTCAGATTTTCCTCAGTTTCTGTCAGCGAGTATCTAGTAACACAAACACCGACACTTTTGAATTCATCAAATCATAAAAAGATTTAAAAGCTGTTGAAATGAGCAGCTCTGGCGACGAGCTACCAGATTCCATCTTAGAGGCCGCAAACTCTGCAAGTTTAAATTTACTGCCCGCTAAATCTCAACAAAAATATGAGAAACAATATAAACATTTTGAAAACTGGTGCCACAACAAAGGAACAAATAAGGAGGAGGTGTTCCTAGCTTATTTTGCAGATTTACAAAAAACATTTTAGCCAAATACTTTATGGAGTAAGTACTCTATGTTAAAAAGTGTCCTTAAAGTCAAAAAGTTGGATTTGAGTAAATATTTCAAGCTAACATCGTTTTTAAAGAAGCCAATTGTAGGATACCGTCCAAAAAAGGCCAAAATTTTTGACAAAAGTGAAGTTTCCAGTTTTATGGAAGAAGCACCTGATCAAACTTACCTTCTAATGAAAGTCGCCACAATTTTCGGGTTGGCCGGAGCTTGCAGGCGCGATGAGCTTTGCAAGATAATGGTTGATCACATAGACGATAAAGGAAATTTGATAGTCGTCAAAATCCCTGACAGTAAAAATAATACTTCAAGAATCTTTGTAGTATCCAATGAAACAAATAAGGGACATTATTTACAACTATATCATAAATATGCACATTTGCGCAAACCAAACACTCAATGTTGTGGAATAAATGCATTCGGTAAAATGCCTGCGAGAATAGCTGCATATCTACAGTTGGAAAATCCAGAAGAGTATACAGGACATATTTTCCGTCGTTCCTCGCCTACCATGTTGGCCGATTCTGGAGCAGGAATTAGTAATGTCAAGCGACTCGGAGGCTGGAAATCGACGACTGTAGCCGGGAGCTACAATGATGATTCGTCAAATCAAAAAATGGATTTATCGAATAAAATATTGGCCACGAACATCTGCCCTTCTGCAATGAGTCAACCTTCATCAAGCCATATGAACAGCTGCCCTTCTAAGTTAAGTCAACCTTTGTTTTTTCATTATAAATATTACGAACAAATAATTTGGTTTTCTATCATTATTTTTTATTGTTTTGTAATTGTTTGTTGTGTAGTTCTTTCTATCAAGTTTAATTGAAAATTATTCAATAAGTTATAATTTTTTTTATTTTCGTTATCTAATATGAAGCTCGTAGGAAAAATTTTGTTCCTAACACGTGCGCAAAGTGACTTTTCCTCACGCAAAAACTTATACGAACTCCGCTTCGTGTCGTTCGCCTAACTGTATTTGCGTGCGGAAAAGTAAGACTTTGTGCACTTGTTAGGAAAATAACTATTTTCTACGACAGTGCATGAACTCAGCTTTTACGTACTGCTAGCACTGTAGTACAACAAGCCCTTTAAGATGATGGTAAAATAGGAGAACCAGTAGCATTGAGGAGTCTTGAGTTGATTATTCTGCTTTCGGGGAGGCTATCCCAGCGATTCAGAGCGGATTCAAAACTATACTCTGGTCCGGTGACAGGTCAAAATTCAACATCCTATCAATATACTGCCAATGATGATAATTTCGTTATTACTTTTGTAATAAAAAAAATACTTACTAGGGTGGGCGACTTAAAAGTGGTTGTTTGCTCAGCTTGAGGTTTGGAGTAGGAGCAAAGATAAATTATTGTCGCACCCACCGTTAAGCTACTCTGTGTTGCAGCATCTTCTTCAGCCTGATAAACCTCATTGTGTTCGTCTTCGAATGTGACCCTTTTACTGCCTCAGATATCCCAATATATACGTGCAACTTTTGTACCCTTTTTTACACAAATGGCAACGCTGACCGTTTGGGCATTTGCTATCAACTGAGCAAGGAGTCGAGTAGTGATGTTTCGAAATGAACGGAAACCGTGGTAGATTTTCGTTGCCCGCTGGTAAACTGGGAGTAGAGAGAACGCATCACAGGGAACACAGCTCAAAGTCATCCTTGCTCAGTTATTTTATCAACTAACTTGTAATATTAGGTTCCCATAAATCCTCTAAGGTTCCAATCTCTCATCATCAGGTATCGTCATTCCAATATATTTGTAACCCCCTCCTTGAAAATATTGAAATGAATGAATGTTTCCTGCTCTGACTCATATAAGATAGGATATTGAAGACATTAACATAAAAATTAACCTAAAATTTTCGAATTTGGAAAATGTGCCAAACTTTGAGAAGCTGTATCTCGGTAACTATCAGAGTTACCGAGCCCGTTTTTATATCATATTATAGCGAATGTATTCTCTTTTGAAAATTAATGGAATGGTCTTTGTCGAAAACTTGTCCCTTTATAGTCGAAATGGGACAACATCAAAAAAAGTGCAAAATTTTTTTGGGATATTCAAAATTGATCCGGGGGACTGCTGACGTAGATAATTTGGATTTAGCATCTCAGTCACATCCCATATCAGAAAAAACAAGCAACCTACTACCACCATTAGATGCAACTATGGCCCACTCTTTTCATTACAAGGTTCCTGGATTATGAGTTCACCAAAAAATATTGATATACAGAATTTCAACTCCTTTAGAACTTTCCAAATTAAAAACTATATTTTTTGGGCTGATATTAGATATTTGATTAATCATATCTTTTGAATGAATTCCTTTCCTTTCCTTTCGCGTGGGTGTGAATATTTTCATGATATATGAATTAAGATGCATAATTATTCCATAATTATTGTTGTTATGAAGGTAAAACCGGCAGAAATTTTCATAATGTATTATAATTCAATATTAATACTCGGTTGTGAATATTTTCATGGAACTACCAACGGAACGAAAAAAACCTAGTCACGAAACTGATCTCTAGTTGATATTTGGCCGCATATTTTTACATCAATTTGAAGTTTCGGACATAATAACCACATAAAGAACAACGAAACACAAAATGATATATTTACAATTCTACATAATGGCTTTCAATATTATACCCACATAAATAATGAGCTAGTTCAAGAATCAAACCACTGAATAAAAAAGACATTTATGAATAAATAATATTGGTAAATGCGAGCATATTGATGGAAAATAATGATTACTGCAGTGAGGTTAATCAAGATGTAGTCAACAACAAAATACAGTCAATTCAGAAAGTAATGCCTTAGTTTGTTGGTTTTCTGTCTGATTTTTATTTTTCACTCTCGTATGACGTATTATTCAAAATTTTTCAAAATAACATTTGTATTATGAAATTTACATCATACAGTATGTCCCTCTTACCATGCTTCATGGGTATATTTTTAATGGTGAGAGATTCGTATCTCTCACCATTCGTTTTTCGCTTGCAATTGACACACAAACCTAACCTGAGCAAGCTAACCTAGATGGCGAGTCAGTCGAAAATGCGTGAATTCGTTTTTCGCTCGCAATTGACACACAAACCTAACCTGAGCAAGCTACCCTAGCTTGCGAGTCAGTCGAAAATGCGTGAATTCGTTTTTCGCTTGCAATTGACACACAAACCTAACCTGAGCAAGCTAACCTATCTTGCGAGTCAGTCGAAAATACGGGAATTCGTTTTTCGCTCGCAATTGACACACAAACCTAACCTGAGCAAGCTAACCTAGCTTGCGAGTCAGTCGACAATGTTTGAATTCGTTTTTCGCTCGCAATTGACACACAAACCTAACCTGAGCAAGCTAACCTATCTTGCGAGTCAGTCGAAAATGCGTGAATTCGATTTTCGCTCGCAGTTGACACACAAACCTAACCTCAGCAAGCTACCCTAGCTTGCGAGTCAGTCGAAAATGCGTTAATTCGTTTTTCGCTCGAAATTGACACACAAACCTAACCTGAGCAAGCTAACCTATCTTGCGAGTCAGTCGGAAATGCGTGAGTTTGTTTGCATGCAAACCAAGTTGAAAGTAGTGATTACTGCAGTGAGGTTAATCAAGATGCCTTAGTTTGTTGGTTTTCTGTCTGATTTTTATTTTTCACTCTCGTATGACGTATTATTCAAAATTTTCCAAAATAACATTTGTATAATGAAATTTACATCATACAGTGTGTCCCTCTTACCATGCTTTCATTCGTATCTCTCACCATTAAAAATATACCCATCGGGTCGGTTAAATGACACCAAATATGGAGTTTATCAAGGCCAACTATAATGCAACAAAATATTTTGATAAAATTTATTCGTTTTTGTTTTATACGCAAAAAACAGATTTTGACCATTTTCATGTCTCCTATCAGCACCAACTTCAATGTTTCAAATGTAGGTCATAGCTCGCTATTACTTTTTTTTTCTGTTACAGATGGTATGTCACAGTAATAGTTTTTGTTGATGACAACAGAGTTATCGTCATTTATACAACAGTTAAAAATATTTTGAATTTATAAATTTTAACAAGAAGTTCATGATCTGCGACTTCAAAAACCCCTACACACGAATTCTGAAAGGAATCGGATCATAATCATAAATCTCGTCCGTCAATTTTTTTCTTTAACAAAAATTTCATAATTCATTGTCACCGGAATTATGAACACCTGCCAAATTTCAGGTTAATCGGACGACCAGAAGTTGGTCAAAATTCACTTGCAAGATTTGATTACAGCCAGACAGATACCGGGACAGGTAAAACTAAATAAAGGCTTGTAATAGGAGTAGGTATTCAAAAAGTTCTCAAAATTCAGCAATACATACTCCCTTTATTCTGAAACTAGAAACAATCGAAAAACTATAAAAGGTACTCAAAAAGTGCAAAGAACAGCATCTCTCTATTCCTCAACTTTGTTATAGGATCTCTGATATATATTATTCTTCATATACCCCCACAGAGAAAAATCCATTGGGGAGAGATCAGGGGATCTGGCAGGCCATAAACAATGACCTCTATTAGCAATCCATCGTCCCGGATTCCTCTCTCTCAGATAATTTGAAATTATTATTATTAAATCAGACACACCCCTTAATAATCATAAAAAATCGTTCTTTAAGAGAAGTTGAAAACCCTATCACTTCCTAAAGCGACTAACAAAAGGCTACAAACTAACCTTAAGCAGGTTCAAGAACATAGGGGTATAGAAGGGAGCTAAGGCATAAATCAACACTATTTATGTACTTGCAAATCTGGGAACGAGGACAAGGATCATCCTTCCATTTTTTTAAGAAAGGCCCATTACCTATATTGTGAGGAATGAATGGAATCCAAAGTATTTATAGTCCATAGCATATTTTATCACAAGAAATATTTATCTTGTTTAAAAGTTATACAAGGTGGTTAGAGAAATGATATCATTTTCACTAAATTCTAACTTTCTCTGTCTCAATTTTTCAAATAGTGCACCATATGTATGATTTTATATCTCATTATTGGTATAATTTCTCACCCTCAATAGAAGAGTTATATGAATTCTATTATCAACAAATGAAAATTTAAAAAAATATCACCATTGTACCTACCCAAGTGTATACTTAACTACTTTCCAACAAGAAATCGCTTTACAATTAACTATGCTTCAGTTCACTGAAAGACACAATCCAAAATCTCATGTTTTTTAAAAATACTTGCAACACTTACATTGTTCCCTTTGAAGATCGCAAAGAAATGTTCTTCCATCAGCATTATGAAGTATACACCTAAAATTGGAGGTGTATATTACTCAATCATTGAAGTTTGAGGATTTGTAAAATCGAATTTTGAGGATTTGTCAAAGTATTACACCGAAAATGTTACAAAACGTGACTAGTGGTCATATAATGAAAAATTTTGAGAGTTTGACCCAGTAATTTCATTTTCATAACAACTCCAGAGACTTGAAAACGTGAACTGGAAGTGCGTTTGTCATTGCCCCTGTATCAATTTTGAAGCTGGGAAAAATTGCAGTTTAGGGTAGTAACTCCGATTTTGACGAAATTTTTCTTGGGGGTTATTTCGAGGTCCCTGAACACAAATCTAAAGTCAAAAAGCCTCGCTCTCACTTACTTTTTTATTTACGACCCATCATATGCCAGAAAAGGGGTATTTTCAAGATCAAATTTTTTCCACAAAAAGCAACCAATTTGCCTTTGCTTCATATCACCACAATCTAGACACATTAATTCTTGCATTTTTGGCACAGTTTGCAGTATTTCCAATATAGGGAAATGTTTGAAATTATAATTAGTTTCACTTCATAATTTATTGGAAATTGAAATTTATTACCAAAATTGTCAATGTCAAACACAAAGAAGAGTAGCACAAAGCAACGTTGTCAGTTTTCTTCAATTTCCTGCACACTCTGCAATTTATATTTTTGTAGAGGTAGAAGATACCAGTAATCGACTCTGAGAATACATCCAATCTAACCCAACTAAACAACTTCGGCTAATTCAGCTATAAACGTTGCTTATGATCTCATCACTTTTTAGCGTTGAAAACGTAAATGTAAATAAATGATCGCTGCACTCAACGTCATTAGGCTCGCTTCGCTCGCCCTTATTACGTCCCGACCTAACTGCACACAGATTCAGTCTTTCAAGACAAAAGAAGGGAAAACAACCTGAAGACTGGTTCACGCAAATGCGAAATTCGCAAAAAAATATATATTTTTTTCATTTCATTTCATCGAATTGAGATGAAAAAGAGATATTCTTTTTGCGAATTTCGCATTTGCCTGAACTAGTCTTAAGCCACCCACCAACCTACCCTACCTAACATAACCTAACCTTACTTAACTAATCCAACATAAATTGAAACGTAAATAAAAGTGGTTGCTCGCCGTCGTTAGGCTCACTTTGCTCGCCCTTATTACTTACAGACCTAACTGAACACAGATCCAATCTGTTAGGCAAAAGAAGGGAAAACAATCTAAACCACCCACCTAACCTACCCTACCTAAAAAACTGCGTGAATTTGTTTTTTGCTCGTATTTGACACACAAACCTAACCTGAGCAAGCTAACCTAGCTTGCGAGTCAGTCGAAAATGCGTGAATTCGTTTTTCGCTCGCAATTGACACACAAACCTAACCTGAGCAAGCTAACCTAGCTTGCGAGTCAGTCGAAAATGCGTGAATTCGTTTTTCGCTCGCAATTGACACACAAACCTAACCTGAGCAAGCTAACCTAGCTTGCGAGTCAGTCGACAATGCTTGAGTTTGTTTGCATGCAAACCGAGTTGAAAATGCGTAAATTACTTGCCAACGATATCTGACCTGCCTACCCTTTCCTACACCTCAAAGTATACTTTATTGTCTGAAGAAAATGATTCTTATTGACAAAGCGTTAAAAGTACAATATGAGCTTAATGAGAGGGTAAAGTCTCAAGGTGTATAAATAAGAATAAAAAACACTTAGACAAATAATTAAAAATATTTTAAAACTGATATCCTAATTAGAAATGAGAAGGTGATTATAATTAACTGAATAATTTTGTAAATAAATACACAAGCACATTAAAATTTAGTAAATACTAGGTATAACAGCTATATTCGTATAGAACTAGAAACGAGTAAGTAAAACGTCACAGTGTCAAATCACATTGTCAAGTTACATTGTCAAATTAATTTACATAGGAACTATATCATCATAATATTCCTGCAGGTTATAATAAGCTTTCTACAACAGAGCATTTTTCACCTTCTTCCGAAAAATCTTCAGAGAAGTAATGTTTCTATAACTAGATGGCAGATGATTATAGATTTTTTTACTTTCATACATGATAGAGTTCATTGTCAGGCTAAATTTAGGTAAGGGTAAGGGGACACAGTCTTCATTTCTTGTTTTATATTTTTTTAATTCAGTAGGTGTTGACCCATATTTTGTGTGGACAAGGCATACAGTCTCCAAAATAAATAAACAAGAGAGTGATAGGATTTGCTGGCTAATAAAAAGTGGTTTACAGTGACAGCCATACTCAGCTTTACACAGGTATCGAATGGCTCTTTTTTGTAGTACAAAAACAGATCGAAATAACTGATCACTGCATAATCCCCAGAAGGCAATGCCATACCTCAAGTGTGACTCGACTAGGGAAAAGTAGACCATCCTAGCCGAGGATAAACTTAATTCCCTCGAAACAATTTTCATCGCGAAGCAGCTAGAGGCTAACTTTTTGCTCAAGGTCGTTACATGCTCATCAAATTTCAGCTTGTCTATAGTTAGGCCTAGAAACTTAGTTTGTGTCTTGTTTGTTATAATCTGGTTATCTAAGTACAAATTATCAAAATCAAACTTGAAGGTGACTAGGTTTTTTTTTAAATTGAAGTAGAGTAGATTGGAGTCACACCATTGCTTAATTTTTTGTAGATCGAGAGTAATTGATTTCTTCAAGTTACTTATGTCTTTGCTGTGCCATAGAATGGTGGTATCATCTGCAAAAAAAGTGAATTTTCCTTGGATGCGAATGGTGGCTAGGTCATTTAAATACAATAAAAATAAAATAGGACCAAGAACCGACCCTTGTGGAACGCCCATTGCGACTTTACCACTGTTAGAGTAGGTGTCTTTTATTTTTACAACTTGACTCCTTTCTGACAAATACGTGCGGAACCAGTTTAATGTGAGATTTCGGATTCGGATTCACCCAGTTTTTAGCGTAAACAAGTGCGCATGCGGAACTGCGGGATCAAAAGTAGAAAGGTGTACGGCTAGAGGCTTTTCCTAATCCAACCTAACCTACTAACCCAACATAACCTACGAACCCGCGGAAAAATTTCGATTGGTACAGTCTGTGCAAATTTCATGAAAATCGGAAGTTTTACCAACATTTTACAACATTTTAGGTATGAAATTTGGCATCGCTGCTCTCTGAAAATATTTGTGACATTTCACATAACGTTATCCATATCTGTCATTACTTACTGTCAATAAACGAAATCAATCGAATGTATTGTTATGATAAAATTCAAACCTTATATTTTCAATAAAAGTTGGAAATACTTTAATCTGTGCCAAAAACGTAAGAGAAAATCGTCTGTCCGAGAATAATTATTAAAATCAACATTGACCACTACTACTTGAGATGTGCACGTGCTGAAGGAGAGCAAGTTTTAAAAACCAGTCTACAAAAACGCCAATATCATGCCAACGCTTCCAAAGTAACAACTTTTGTAATCGACTGTAAGCTTGAAACCTGTAACTTTTCATAAACCGGGGTGGAGTTATACAAATCATTGTTTTAATGCTGTAACGCACCTGTTTTTTTGACCGCCACCGGCCAATGAGGGTGAGAAAGGACTCATCGTCCTTTGCGCAGGACAACAGAGGCGGAGAAATTGTATAAAGAAAACGCCTTTCTGGTGTCATAACAGATTATCATAGCAACGATACAATGCTCTAATCCCTAATGTAACAATTGAATTCTTGCATGACATTTCTATTGTTAGTTTTCCATCAGGTGCGACACTTTAACATTCTCTTTCTGCGCGTTTGTTTGCCTTTTCCGGGAAATGAATTCGCAAACTCCGCTATCGCACTATCATTTTGGCGAGAGCGCAGTGGGAAATCCGGTTTTGCCCGTATCGGCTTTTTCCGCTTATAGTTTATTGAGAAATTGCAATTACTTTTTAGCATCGCAAGGACAAGGTTTGTACTGAGGGTTTTATATGGAAAGTGATTGTTTTCATTTGTTACCTCGTTCAGCATTTTTACTATTTTTGAAGGTTTCAGAAATGATTTACAGTTCCGGTGCACGTTAATGCCTTATTCTCTTCATTGGATTAATATTTCCGAAACTAAAATATTTTTTTCTACGTCAGTGCGTAAACTAATTGTTTACACACTGTTGACAGTGCGTAAGAGTAACTTTTTCGCAAGTGCGTAAAAAATCACCTATGCGTAAAAACATCAACTGTGCGAAGAGAACATTTTTACACACTGTTCATACATTATTTGATTTTTAAAAAATATAATATTTTGCGTCAAATATACCTCAGAGGTCATAATTTGATGATACATAACCTAAACATTCAAAAAATGAAACCATTGTTACAATTCGGCGATATAATAACTGTCGAAGAAAAAACTTTGCATGATACACTTTCTTAAAGGGCTTTCTTTGTACTTGCGTGTTTGTTGAACTCGGCTGAGCCACATTCAACAAACTTCACGCTCATACAAAAATGTCCTACTTGATATTTTTGTCATAGAAAAAGACATTCAATGAATTTTTAAAGTAATATAGTACAGAACTACGTCAATTCATTTTTAAGACTATTATTGATGATGGAGGGCATCATTTGTGATGGAAACATGTGATTTTTCAACAAACACCATTTTTTTTTGTTGATCGAGTGCAAATGTTCTGAAGTCACTCCTAGGTGAAGGATTCTTCTCTAAAGCAGCATCGAAGATAAAAATGTGCCTCAGTTATATAAGAAGGTGTGGTGCTGTAGTGCTCAAAATGCCAATAAATTACAACAGCTAGCAGACTGTGAATGTGACTATTAGAGATTCGATGATTTCATAATTTTGTCTCTAGGACGACAAATTAATTAATATTAATAATAATAATTTTATTCACTTAAAGAAATTTACAGTAAAAAATAGCAAATAGGTATAAGTACATTGATTCAGTGAATAAGCGAATCATCACAGAAGCAAAAATGCTTGTTTGTGATTGTGTTTTTGATTAGGTATATTGATCTTGGTAACGACCATGGAAGCATCAGATGCTTGTATATGGCCTGTATGTGAAGGTTAAAAAAACAGAAGTATAAATATAAAATTACGGATGAGAAATGTTTAAAATCACTTAATCTACACATATGTAAAATCCTAGGAGGTAGTAATTAATCAATAAAAAAACACGGACAAAAGTAGATATTAGACTACACAGATTTTCTTAGTCATATGGGAATGTCTCAAAAAAGTTCTCAAGGAGCTTGTCTATGGGCAGTTTCTACCTTATGGACCAGATGAATCAAATCAGTCATGTCGTTCAGAATCTTTATCCAGGTTTGCCATTAAACCTATTACAAATTGAAAGCTATTGAAAATAAAATGTTAATAAAAAAATTAAAGACAAGATTTTATTCAAATGCGCTAAAAAGTACAAAATTATTTCTTTAGATGTGTAATGTGTGTTTTTCTGTGAGTTACAGATTCAAAAGCTTGCCGCTTTCGTATTCGAACTGAAAATGTTTAAAAAGTTTATTTTATTAATATTTTATTGTCTACTTTTTAGTTAGTACGCATTAATCTATGATACCTGATAAATTGTTATTACAGGGCCTGTTTCCTGTGAGTTTTGAGGTATCTAGCTCTTGAATGAGGAGGCCATCTAAATATTTACTCGTCAGCCATCCTGAAGCCGCCATCTTCAATTTATGAATTTTAACAAATTTAAAAAATTTATAATTTTTAAAAGAGAGTCAGACTATAGTTACAAAACTCGTCAGCTATCTTGGAGTCACCATCTTGAATTGATGAATTTTGACCAAAAATTCATAATCTCCGACCCCGAAAACCCCTATATACCAAATTTGAATCGAATCGGATCAATATCGGATCGCATATTGGAGCCATCATATTTAATTTATGAATTCTAACAAAAAATTCATAATCCCCACATACCATTTTATAATCGAATCGGATCATAATCGCAAAACTCATCCGCCATATTTGAGCCGCCATTTTTTTTTTCTATAACAAAAATTTCATAATGCATTGTCACCGAAATTATGAACACCTGCCAAATTAATCTGACAATTATAAGTGGGTCAAATTTCAAGATTTGACCCACACGTACATACATATAGTCTAAGAGCCGAGTAGAGGTCGACCTTCACCGTTCTATTTCACGGATGAAATAACATACCTACTTCTTATTTTTCAAAAGATTTTTCTGAATTTTTTTGAATATAGCTCTCTTCTGCATGGGCAAGTGATTGTACTTTTTTTTTACGTCTTTGAATAAGAGATTATCTAACGAGGAATACATTTGGAATTGGAAAAATAATGTTTTTCTTGTTACGAGTATGTTTTTACCTGCTGAATTGTGTAAAATTTTCTCTGTATTTGGTCAGCAAAAACTGGCAAAAACACTGTTTTGAAGATATAAATTTCATACATAGACAAGATCTTATTTTTCGAAAAAGTCGTTTTACATGATTCTCGCAATTTTTGAGTTTTGAATATCTTCTGAAATTGACTGAATGAGAGCAGAATTATTTTTGTCATTTCAAAGTATTATGGTATCGTCTGCGAACAATGTTAATTATTTCTTGATATCAAGGCCAGTCATATCATTAACGTACAACAAGAAAATAATTGGTTCCAGAACTGATCCCTGAGGTACCCCACAACAATGTTCCTTTTTTTTCAGAAGTAATTAATAATATTTTTTGATTTCTGTCGTATAGAGTATAGAGCTGTAGCACGAAATTCTTAATTGTGAAGCTGACGCAACAGAATTTCATGACTTAGACAAACTATTAAATTACAAGTGTTGGATACCTGTGGATAAGAAAATGTATTCGATTCAAAACGACTGAATACCTGTGGCTTGTTACCTTACTGATGAAGGGCTATCTTATTCTATCGTAACATTGATAAATGGTAATTACTCTAAATACGATATACAAATATTCCGCCATTTCAAATTAAAGTCAGTTTTCTATATAACCTTTGCACAGGTATCTCATAAGTCTAATTCAACGGTCGTCGAGGTATCACCCAAATAGCACACTTATATATTGCGACGAATTGGTCCAATATTTGAAAATAGTAATTTATGTATCAAGTGAATAAAGTGATACATTTTTTTACGAGTAGGAAAATGAGTGCGGCATTTCTATGAGTAAAAAAACAGTTTACGCTCGAGTTTCGTACAGTATTTTTTCTAAAACTGTCAAAAAAAATAACCAATTCATATTTTTGTGCAGATATGAAATGAATTTGGCATATTTTTATTGATTCATTATTCGAAAAAGTTTGAAGAGTATGCCGGAGAGTTGAGTTTCAAACAAATGAAACGAATAATTTCTACTGAGTCGAAATCCCTTTCTCTTCACACTATCCCGCAAAATGGAAATTTTGAAGCGAATATTAAAATAACATATTCATCGAGGTAAATATTATTATTATTAATGACCCTAAGGTAAAAAACGATTAAAATTTCCACAAAATTTATTGTCTTTGCGACATGTTTCGACAGACAGTATCTTTTTCAAGCGAATGTAGTACATTAAACTATTCTTCATTGAAATACCTAGACTCATACAATTTCAATTTATTAATTTCTAAGAATTCTAAATAATTAAGCCTAATGCCCTTATTTTCCACATGAAGAATTTCGAAGTTTTCATCGAAGTCAAGGCCTTCCTCCAAAATATGATTGGCATATGATGAGTGTGCTTTATTGTTTATATAATTCATACGGTGTTCACGTATGCGGCTTTTAAATGGTCTACCTGTCTGGCCGATATATACTTTGGAGCAAGATTCACAATTCAATTTATAAACTCCTGATTTTTCAGATTTCTGCATTTTATCTTTGTTATTCTTGATAAACCTTCCCAGTGTGTTATCTGTTTTATATGCTACTCTTAAGTTTTGCTTATGCAAAAATGAAGCTATTTTTTCTGTGACGGGTCCTGAATAAGTTAAAGTTCTACAATTATTGTCAAGGTTCCTCAAAGTGGGGTACACTTCCTGGATAGCCTTTCTATGTAGTTTTTTAGCCAGAATATTTTCTATTAATTTAACTTGATATCCATTGTTAACTACTATCTGTTTTATAATATTTAATTCTTTGTTGAAATTTTCTTCGGACAGTGGAATATTTACTAATCTGTGTATCATACTATGGTATGCTGATATTTTATGTGTATATGGATGTACTGAATTATTATGAACACAAGAAGAAAAGGAACTATAAAAAAGTAAATTCCCATATACAATTCCAATGAAACATTGCTGTTCATGATGAATAAAAAACTACGGTAATTCGACAGACATATGACAGAGCAATCGTGTGTGCATGATTCCGAATTCTAATTCACATTTTCTCAGAACCAGGCAGTGTAAGCTCTTCTGCAGGCGGCGTGATTTCTCATTCTGATTTTTTTCTGATTTGAACAGAAACTGACGAATTGTGCACGTTATGGTTGTTTTATCTGACCACATTAATTTATTTCTGAAACAAAATCTCCTGGAAATAATACCTAACATGAAACTTTGATTTGATCACGCCTCCGTAAGATCACGCGAATCTTGAACACATTCTGAAACTTGAGGTATTCCACCAGTGGTGGAAATAGCATTTTTAAAAGGGTGGAAAACCTCACTTTGATTTATATCAAAAATAGAAGAAATCTATTTAACAATGAGCTAATCAAGTTCAACACTAGATGTCCTGCCATACCAGGATGCTCACTGCAATATTCCTATACGATATAGGAATATCCTGGTATGGCAGGACATCTAGTGTTGAGCTTGATTAGCTCATTGTTAAATAGATTTCTTCTATTTTTGATCTATTTTTGAAATATTCGCTTTGCGAAGTACTGGGTATTGCTTAAGGTGGCTAGTGGGTGGGATGGCGCTCGTAGTTTGGTTAAACACCAATCTGCGGGTGGTGTCTCAGCTTCTGCCTTGAAATGGATTGATAATCGAATCATTTTTTGCAGACATTAGTTATTGTCTGCAGAGACCTACCTTATACTGATGAGTGCAAGAACCCAGAAATCGATCTATTGGTGAGGTGGTCCAAATGTTTCGATTAACATTCCTGGTAGGAACTCTGCACGGAAATTCATTGGATGTAATTCAACGTTC
The DNA here is from genome assembly GCA_958298965.1 of Chrysolina haemoptera. Taxonomy (NCBI): domain Eukaryota; kingdom Metazoa; phylum Arthropoda; class Insecta; order Coleoptera; family Chrysomelidae; genus Chrysolina; species Chrysolina haemoptera. Next base: position 14,109,016 of record OY282602.1, on the reverse strand, counting down.
GTCGTGGTATTAGCCAGGAAAGTAGTTGTTTTCTGATGGATTTTTGACCCAAAATATCGTATAGGAATATTGCAGTGAGCATCCTGGTATGGCAGGACATCTGGTGTTGAACTCACTTTGATTTTGTTATCACAAATATGAAACTATGATATAATGGGAGTTCGGAACCATTAAATCGATCATTCGCGTTGTAGTTCAAGAAAAATACCGGAAGGTCCAGAAAAGTTAGTAAATATTCAATATACAAAAATTAAATCACTATGTCATGGGATGTATAATTTGATGTTATGAATTACGCTGTAGTAATTGGTGACGCTTCGCCGCTTCTTTATGAATAAAGTAATTGATTATTACACTTTAAAATTCTAGAAACGTTTTCACATATGCTGACATTACAGCTTTGATCATTCTGAAAATCACAGAAAAAGCATATCAATACCGACATACGGTTTCTACAGAGTTAGTCAAATGTCACCCGCCCATTTTTCTCAGTTAATATGAGAGTTATGAATATTGTTGAATATATAAGTTGTAGAGTTTCATTCGATCTCTTTAATGGTTTAAGTTTCATTTATACAGAGTGACTCAAAAAAGCGCAGCGACTTGGAACTTTATGTTTTTAAATAGGACACCGAGTATATCATTAAATTATCGGTTAGGGATGCTAGGAATCGCACGTTAAAAGGTAAGACCTCGTTAATCTTTGGCTCGCACAAGTTTCGACTTTTGAGGGCTGCCGTTCGTAAGAGGACGACAGCTGATTAACGGAAAAAACAAAAACAAAAAAATAAAGAATCCAACAATACCAAGTTTGATGCTGTTATCTCCAAAGACTACGGAGATATCGCCTATTATTTCATTAATAAGCTCGATGACTGTGAAAGAGAATTTATTGACCCGCCAGAAAACGTTTTTTTCTCCCACTCATTGGGCTTATGGATAAAATGATAGACAATATCTCCGTAGTCTTTGGAGATAACAGTATCAAACTTGGTATTATTGGATGATCATCCCTAACCTATCATGCAATGATATACTGGGTGTTCTATTTAAAAAACTAAACTTCCAAGTCGCTGCGCATTTTTGTTTTTTCAGACTCCATAAAAGTAAAATAAAAAATGTTCTTTCTCCATCAGTTTCGGCGATTAACCCTGAATACGTAAATAAATTCTGAATGTTTCCAAGTAGACTGAATTTTTCCCAAAGTACAGGTTTTCAAAATATAACGCTTTATCTAGTCTCTCGATATTTTCGAAAAAGATCAAGTGTTCTTCGTCGGACGCTTGGATTTAATTATGTAATTATGTTCGCTTGTAATGCAGTTGTTAGGTGTTCGTTGATGACGATGCGATTTTATAGAACCACTAGCATCTGACACAATGTCATATGCATACGGTTACTGGACTACCTACTATACAAGGGGTTTCCGAAATTGGAGAGATTAAGAAAACTGATTGTTTTATGGAACATAATGTAACAATAAATTCCGATAATTTTCGTTTCAGAGTATACAAATTTTTTTTAAATTTTTTTGAAATTTTTTTGAAATTTTATGGAATCGCTTTCAATTACCTTTGTATGGGTGGCACTGGTTTGATTCTCCATGCCACAGCGTGTCTGGCCGCTGGCAGTGTTTCAGCGCGATTTGCGCAGGCTGTAGACCTCAGAGCAGTGATTTCCAAAAAAGTCTTGAAAACTTCAAAATTCAGTATCTCCTAAAATAATTTTTTTCAACAAAAATGTATTGTTTCATTTCGTTTTGTTTTGTCATCTTCTACTTCTCACCTCGTATATCGTTCCAATTTCGGAAACACCCTGTATAGACTGCAACAAAAAAGGTAATTTTCACATAATTTACTCAATGGTATTATTGTGAATAACAATAATTGATATTTCTGTGCCTAAAATAACATATATATATAAATACGATGGAATTATGATGAAAAAAAAAATATTGTTTACAGATGTACATTTGAAACCGCTCATCAATTCATCAGAGTTCCAACTGAGACCATCATCACTTTTAGAAGAACAGGAAAAACCATTGGCAAATTGTCCCAGTAAAACATTTTTAACTTCATCATCAGCCCTCTTTGGATACCAACCTCATCACCTTCACGTTGTACCTGAACATTTAAGAGATTTACGTGAGTTTTTGTTAACGTTTGAAAATAATGTTTGCTACCTGTTGACTTCGAATACGATGAGCACATACATATTGGAATAAGTTTGCTACCGTTTTTACAGGGAAACTGCAGTCAAATAGACTTTTTGTGCTCTCTCTCTCTCTAATATATGCATTTATTGCTGGCATTTGATAATGACATCGTTATGTCAATGTATTTTAGTGATATAATGAAGTTCATTATGGGCCAAGGACCATAATGAAGTTCAAAAAGTCCTATTACCGTAATGAAATCGAAATGTTCCTGAGTTTCTGAATGTCTAGCAAGAATGAACTTCATGAGAAAAAATGCAAGAAGGTAATTTCACACAATTTGATTCAAAACACAAATCGGAAGGTAAACTATTATCAAAATGACTCGAATGTATCTGTAATTTCAAAAATACCAAAGTTGGAATTTGAAAAATATTTATATATACTTACGTATTTAATGATGCTATCAGATGAAGTTCTGTATGTAATTGATATCATAAACGATCATTATGGTGCACGCCAGCTGGTTCATTCTCAGACCTTGCCACTGTTGAGTTCGTTTCTGTAGGGTTCTGCAATGAAAAGTTTCCCATACCTTTGAACTGGTATTTTTTTTATTTCAATTGTTCCTTCTAGATCCATGCACTTAATAATCTTCTCAATACTATTTCAAAATTTTCGGCTAGTTTAATATAGATCCAATGTATCCTGTTAGGTTAGGTTAGGTTAGGTTTAGGTTAGGTTAGGTTAGGTTAGGTTAGGTTAGGTTTGGTTAGGTTAGGTTAGGTCTCGCCGCTGGGGTAATTATACTGATTTGCTTTTTATTTTTTCACTTTATTGTTTATGATAATTACGAGGTGACTTCGTCTTAAAAGTTTGAGATAAGTTAGTTTCACCTATTATTTCTTTATCCTGGTAAATGCTACCTTATATAGTAGCTTTCTGAGTGCTGACTCTGAATTCCTCTTTACACACATAGTTTAAAACTTCATTTATACAGGGTGTCCCAGAAAAAAGGGGACAAACTCCGAGGGTAGAATTCTCACTTCATTTCAAGTTGAAGTTGAATAAGTGCGTGCGTATCAAAATCTTCACTATTTTTGAAAGGAATGTGAAGGTAACTATTTATAACATTATAACCAACATATTTCATACCTTGCAATGACTATAAATTCAAATATTTCGAAAATTGTTGGCATTTACGAGGGTTTGTTCACAAAAATTTCCCGATATTAAACTTACATAGCCACTAACAAAATAATCACTAATGAGTATCCGTATCATATACGCACCCACTTATTCCACTTCGAATATCTCAAAAACCGTTGATATTTGTGAAACGAAACGTTCCTTTTTTGTATAGGAAATATGGGGGATTAAGAAAAAAAAGACGAAATCGATATTAATCCAGTGGCGTGAAAGTTGGGGAGGGGCAAATAGGGGTACCCACCTGCCGTACGCCCCTGTTTAGAGTTACAAACACATGATTTGCCTTGAAACATGAAACTGAATGCTGCTAAGTGACATACTAAATTTAAGAAAAGTTAAGCCGTTATGGAGTTATTCTGAAAAATATATTTTTGTGTGTCACTTTCAACACCCTGTAACTCGGTTAATGCTCATTTTAGGGTATATGTTTATTGGAACTTTCAGCCTTGAAATGAAGTGAGGATTCTACCCTCGGAGTTTGTCCCCTTTATTTTCGGACACCCTGTACATGGGGGACGTTGCATAAAACTTCTGAAAATAGTATTGACTTTCTTCCTAATTATGAACTGAATCTTCTTCCTAGGATGGTGATTTCTCTCATTTTGAGTCTGAGATGAACCTTTTTATCACAAGATTCCTCAAGCGATGTAAGCTCCCAAGGGTTTCCACTATACATATAGGTACACATCACCTATGTTCAAGCATAACCTCGATCCACATGCCGTATATAATCCAGTACGATTGGGTTTTGAGACGAGGATCGATTGTAGCACCACCAAACTTGGCATGCTAGTTGTTGGAGCTATCATAAACACGAAAAAAATTGTTTACCGAAATTCCAGGGGTGGAACATTTTTTTTTTTTCGTTTAAAAATAAATAAATAGATCGTTGCTGTAATCTTGGAAAGTATATATGATTTATCGAAAAAACAACTCCATTAGGTGAAAGACAATTCAATTCTCCACAAAAATGGTTTCTAGTAATTTTTATGAAACGCGTCGTTTCTTCAGAAAACGTGATTGAACGCCGACATCAAATTTCAGTTTCACGCTTAGCCGCCGCTGGAAGTTCTGGGGGAGCCGCATATTTGATTGGTCATAACTCTGCTAAAAATGATTGGAGAAGGAAAGGGAAAAATTCATATCGTTTCTGAAGACTCCTACTCTCTCATGCAAACATGATATACGAGTATTTATGTATCTGAAAAGTTTTTTGTCGCACTTCACGGAGATTCATTCTTCACTCGAGGCTTACATTTATTTTGTTTATGGTTACTGTACTAGGAAATTAGTAGTGGACTCGACGATAGTTGTAAAGGATATATTGATGAAGGCGCTGTCATCAATATGGATAAGGGCTTCTAGAGCCCCTTTTCCATTGTATGAGTTAAGTGGATTTGAAGTTCAGCCTGAGAGTCATTATCGCACCAAACTTTATAAATACCAACCTGATTGACTCTGGATCCTTGGTATGATTACTAGAGCACTCATCCCAAGTTTTCAGAGCACACGTTATGTGACCTGATAAGCTAATCGTCTCCGGGAATTGCAGTTCCAGAAAAAAATATAGCAGTTGTTTTCTCACTCGTTCTATATGGTTTTAGGGTGCTGAATCTGAATTTTAACTTTGCTACTTCCTTTTTTTTAGTTTTTTGCCATAAAGTCATACAACTACCTGATATGTGAGATAGACCATCAATAAATTATCATTAATCATCAATTAATTATTCCTCAAATATTTTTTCTGGCTGAACGTTTTGGCTGCGCGCTGAAAAAAGGCCAAAATGTCCTACTTTGTGGAAAACCCTTGTAACTCAAAAACTATGTTTGTAATTGCAAAAAAGCTAGTTTATAAATAAACTACATGAAATTCCCTACAAATTGCAAACCTTAAACACTCATTTTGGACAAACCGTGTAGCTGCTAGACCGCATTGAAATTTTATGTCATAGCCATAGCCCTTCAACCAAAATTCAGAAAAAGACCAATATTATTGCTATTTACTTATTAAGGAGCAATATAAGCCAGCCTTCTCACATCCTCAATGCACATGCAAGTTTATCCTGCATTTGCAAGAAATGTGCTGAAACAGTTTGTCAGGTGTAGGGCGTTCGAGGGTGGTGATGGGCTGGAGACCATATCTGTTCTTCATTCACCCAACTGTGCAGGATCTTTCACGAAGCCCAACCACGCCCGTTCTTCGACATGAACTTTTCCGTGCTTCAGACTCTGTTGAGGGGAGAATGGCGATGTTAGATGAACGCAGATTTCATTGAGAGACTATTTCGCAATTGGTTCAGGGAGGTCATTTGCTCTTCGGACCCATACATAGCAAGGTGAAATGTTTCTCCTCCACTCATAGCTGCCTCTTTTTGAATATGTTAAATGGAGGTCCAACTGCTGGGTTCTACTTCAACGTTTTTATACTTCATTTTGACCTAGCTATATAGAACTGACGTTGTAGCATAACCTCGAATACTTGCTAGAGATCTTTATGTGCCACAAATCCACAGCAAATCTGGTATAGAAGGAACAACAACAGTACATGCTACTGTAAAAATCTAACCAAGGTCTTGAATCTTCATACCAGCAAGCGAGGGGATAACTGTAGGTGACTTATCCAGTCCAAAGATAAGTCTCAACTATTTACCAAATTCAAACATGAACCTTCCCCTTGAAAACCACAAACCAATGTCTACAACAACGGCCCAATTTATATATTATAGATAATAATTAGTACTTCTATATTTGAAAAATAACTAAATTTATAATTAATTACTAACTAAATGTGGTTTGAGCAGATTCTTAGCTTTAATGTAATTATATCATAGTTTTTGAGTTACAAGCGGAAACATAAAAATAAAACTGGGTTTTCCACAATGTAGCGATTTTGGCACTTTTTCAGTAAGCTCTAACGGCCAAACCGTTCATCATGAGATATAGTTGAGGTATGCTCTTTGTAGGAAATTTTGTGTACAAGTGCATAGTTTTTTACTTTTTAGCAAAAAACTGAAACAATGTCAAAAATTTTGAGGTGATTTGTGATTTTCATTGTGAAGTCATATCCTTGAATAGTAGCAAACTTGAAATTGGTTCTTGACATGATTTTTTGGGTTTATGACCTTCCACAATCTGAAAATATCCGAACATATTCTAACATCTGATGGCGATCATATGATGGAATGGAATAATACCAAAATTTTATTGAGAGAATCAAATCAAGAAAAAAGAAAGTTGAAGGAAATTGCGTGCATTCTTTTATCGAACAACTGCTTCTCAACCAATTCCATCGAAATGGACCGCACCTGGTTACCCCTCCTCAGAGATGAAATAAGAACTAATAGAATGGTGATTGATTGATACCGAACACCCTATGTATCAAGATACCAAATGTCAATCAAAAGAATGTATGACAGATTTCATTTGACTCTGTCAAAGAAAGGTCTTATTACCAAAATCGCAATTCAAATTCAGTTTCTTCAGCGTCTTTCTAAGAAGTTTTTATAACAGAGGCAGATACAGCCTCCGAAACGTCAACAGTTTTCAAAAAAAGAGAAGTATTCTTTGTTAATTCGATCTCATTTTTTCAGATAGGCAAATTCAGTGTAGGGTACGTTACTGACAAAAATTAATTTCTTTCAAGACAGCAGTCTTGTGAACGCAGTAACTTATCGGGCAAATTAATTAATTTGCCCTTCTACACTTGTACAGATTTATTTGGATAAAAAAAAAATTATTTTCAGATTGTGGAAGGCCATAAACCCAAAAAATCATGTCAAGAACTGGATTTCCCCCAAAAAACTTTCAATCAATATTGAAATTGGTATTCAGCACCCCAAAAAACATATAGAACGAATGAGAAAAGAACTACCATATTTTTTTCCTAGTCAACACATCGTTTGATTGTACTAGATATCTGAAAACTTTCCTTGTGATTGCTCAGTCGGATCCAGTTGCCATTTTCATATATCCCCAGACTCATCGTTCAGCGAGTCCCCAAGTAGCTGCTCATTTATGAATCGGTAACGGACAAAAAGCGTCTAAAACCGTAATATAGTAAATTACAAATTTACTTCAGCATGATATCCTTGATACTTGATTGTGATACTTATGAATCGCCATCATAAGAATGTTTTCAAAATGTTTCAGAGTCTAGGAGTCCAGCAGACATATCACCATGTCCCTCAATATATGGTTCATCAAATTCTAGGCGACAAAGAGGTGAGAAAAAGCCTATCCCAGACGAGCAGAAAGATGATCGATATTTCGAAAGAAGGAAGAGGAACAACCAAGCAGCTAAAAAATCCAGAGATGCTAGGAAGATGAGAGAGGATCAGGTAACGACTGATATATTCACTTTGAATCCTCTAACGTAACAACTTCAAAATAACAAAATAATTGAAAAGATGAATAATAACGACCAGAGGTAATTTTTGACACCCCCCGATTACTGAATTATCTTGTAGTGCTGAGGAACCTTTGTGCAAAGCTTTCCTGGTTCAAAATTGACCTTTTAAATTTTAAAATTCATCCAAGTTCAAAATCAGATACATCATTGAATTTTTATAAACAGTTTCTGTGTTGTGCGCAGTATCAATTCCGGTTTTCAACTTATTCCACATTCATTCTATCTATCTATGTCTTCCCATTTTAAGCCTTTTGAGTTTTCTGATATTTTGTCTTTTGAACTTTTTATATTTTCTAAAAGCTTATAATATCCGGATACTTCGAATTTTGTTGAAGATTTTATTTCAAACTCTTCGAATTTTCTAGAATTTTATATCCCAGACTCTTTCAATTTTTTGACGATTGTTCATTTTAATTTTATTCTATACTAGTGAGACTTAATTATTTCAGTTCTTATCGTCACAATTACTTTTCAGATAGCTATGAGGGCAACAATATTAGAACATGAAAACGCCATTCTGAGAGCACAAGTACTAACTCTTCGAGAAGAAGCTTCATCTTTGAGACAAATGCTGCTTCAGAAAAAAGCTCTAGAAATATCTTCAAGAGATACGCAAATGTGTTTATCATAGATGGCAATACAACGCTGATGATAATCTTACCTAACTGTTGTGATACTATTGATACTTATGTACATATTTTATTTAAATACATGAAATACAAATTAGTTACAGAAGAAATTCATTTTGCGCTATTTAAGAAAGTTGTACTCAATTTCAAAGATTTGTTTAAGATGAAAATGTTGACGTCCTCGTTGATCTCCTCGTGGTGGCCGATAAAGTATCATCCGATACTCTACCAGTTAATGCTGATGTTCCGCAGGGATCCGTTCTAGCACCAACACTGTTTCTTCTTCACATCAATGAAATGTTGGGAGCTGACTCATGTCCAGTTCACCTATGCAGATGATAGTACCCGTTATACCGCTTTCTCATTTTATCGAAAAACCATGAGAGATCCATTGCCAAAAGTGCCTCTCAAAAACTTGTTTTTTTGTTTCGTGCCAAGAAGTATTTCGCATCCCGTCAACTGGTAATGATTTATTACACACACTGAGGCTTTTGGATTCTGCCCAAAAAAAAATAATTTGGTCTCATCGGTGATACGCTTCGTTCACAAGCTCGCTCATATCTCTTGAACACTGAAGAAGGGTTGAACCTGTCTCTGCTTTATAGATATTTTCGTAGCGGTCCCATCGAGACAGCCCGTCGAGGGAGGAATATCATACAGCAGCTGAATCAGAGAGTGTGTTGAAAAAACATTGAAGTGAAGTTCTCGGAAGTTTGACCATCAGGAAGATGTCGTGGAATGAACAAGACCAGAGAGCTAGAGAATCAAAAATGAACACATCAGAAGAAATTATAAGCTCCTGTATAATCGATGATATTTTGACATTTTCATTCTTTATAATTATCGGGCAGGACAGGATTGCAACTTTGTTCGTTGTGTGCACTGACTGTGCACCGTCTCTGATGCGTTGCGGTAGGGCCAATAAAAACCGTTCCAGTCGGGGCTTGAGGCAACTTGGTAGCCCAAGGGCTATTCTATGGTTTTTAAGCCTGTTGCTGGAATGCGCCTCTGTTGGTACTCAACTATTATAACTTTTTTCGTTTGCTTCGAGGTGTAGTGTATAGTGAAATTTTTTCACACCACATTTTGAATCGAGTGTAGCTGAGTGCAGCTGTGGAATTATGAACACTCAATCCGATGGAGTTTGACATAATTCGTATCGAAATGAACGTCGAGTCATAAGGAAACCACAGTGACAGCAGTATCGTGACAGCTCTCATATCGAGGATTCATTATTTCACCCCAGTTTATACAATGGAATGTGTCAAATCAATATACAAACGAATGCTTAAAATCGAGTGTATGCAACAGGTGTAGGAAAGTGCTAAACCTCGCGCGTCACGTATTCTGATTAGCTTGACGCGCGACGCGAAAAGCAAAACGATACATTGGGAACTCACCCTAATGCTAAATCTTAACAAGACATGTGACATGACATAGGAACCGTTGGACATTGACGGTTGACTGTTGACTTTGACGTTTGTTTAAAATGGACAAAATGGTGTTTACAGTGTATACAAATTTTTGATTTTTGGCGGCCTTTGAATTTCTAGAAATAATGGCATCTATATTTGAAAAATTTCAAGAACTTGGTCAAAAACGTGACCAAAATGGTCTAGAGTTACACATGAATTCATTGGACGAAAATGAAGTAAAATGAAACGAATTCCGCCTCTATGCATTGATATCACCACTTTTTTACTTTCAGCTACAGAGTTTAATCAAACAAAATATAAATTGTGGAAATTTTACTGAAATTTGGGACTACATCATCAAGTCATTCAGAGATACATCAAGATGTCACGAGAAAAGACTGGCTTTGGTTTTATATGTTCTGAAGGAAATAGAAGATAAAGACTTGCCACCCTCCCGCATCAATGCTATAGTTAATCGCTTGAATCTTGAACTGAACAAGTTCAAGTCTGAGCATCTAGCTCAACTGTGTAATTTCTGTTTAGAATGTATTCAATCAAAGAAGTCAAAGAAAATGGGGTAAGGTGCATTTACTTGATGGTCTCTGTAAATTTAATGAAAAGGTAAATGTTCTCGAACTCAACAGTGTGTAATACATACACTAGATTGTCTCGTCTCCTGTATAATCACTTTCCGATTCACCCATGCAAAGCTAGCAGAACCACTTTGGAATTTTCAAATATTTTTCAGGCCATAATTTTAGGCTAATTTATTACCCTTATTCCCGAATTTTTTTCTCTTCAATTGTGGGAGATATGGCAATTTCTGCTAGCTTAACGTTAATCTGGCAGAACCAAATTGCTCAACAAATGTTTATGAAAAATCTGATCACCCCATAATTTTGGGCTCATGTTTGAACCTATTGCCGATTTTTTTGGAATCTTCTAAGTGAATTGAACAATAAAAAAAACACCAAATGCGAAAATCAATAATATATCTATGACCACCAAATCCGTTGTGTAATGATAATTTAAAAAAAATTGATAACATTAATAAACAGACGTCAAATTTCACTATGATATCAACTGTCAATAATATTGGGATAGAAGTAACCAACTGGATTACTAAATAATAAAGAAATACATGTTAACGTTTATAAATAATTCCTTCTAAGTAGGTGTTCTGATTATTATAGTATATAGTATTATAGATTAAAGTGATTCTATTGAAAATATTTATGATATATATATATATATATATATATATATATATATATATCGATCATCTCATGTGTCATTTTACTAATTTTAACACTAATGTTACAAGTAATTTTGACACATTATGTTCATATACCTGTCAATTTAAAATGTCATTTTTAATGACAGTTGTACATAAATAGTTAAAAGTGGCATTTTATTTTGTGAGTAGGGAATATTGTGAAACGAGCGATAGCGAGTGGAGCAACCCCAGGAGCAAAATAAAATCACTTTTAATATCATACATATTTTTTTGTACAACAGTTACTGCTAGTAAGAAAAAAAAACGAAAAAAATATAAGATCCATAAGGATTTGAACACACGATCTTTGGGTTACAAGGCTGACTGACAGATACTTCAAATATAATAAACCCCAACGCACTTTATTTATAAATGTTATTATTTGTAACTTCAAAAGGAATCAATATATTACGAATTGCGCAAACGACCAAATAAATGTGTGAACTTTTATAAATGGTTCCTTTTGAGTAGGTGTTCTGTTTATAATATCTGATCCATCATCTCATCTGTCATTTTCAACACTAGTGTTAAAAGTGATTTTGTGAAAATGTCAGTTTTTAGTTCATGTGTCAATGAATTAAAAACGTAATTTTTAATGACAGTTGTACAAAAAATCTTTTATTCTTGAACCTGAAATAGATATAAAAGAAATGGAAAAATATTTTAATTCTGATGCTTTTTCAAAATTTTCTAAACTATAGTAAGTAAAAAAAGAACAGGTAAAGTCAAATGGTTTTGTGGGGAATATGATGTATTTGCAGATAATGATACCATTCGCTGTGATTCTCGTTTGTATTGGTACCATATTAAGTGTACAAAATTAACAAGTTTACCTCGGAAGAAGTTATGGTTATGTTTTAAATGTACTCATTAGTATGGTTATAATTCATTGGCATTCAATAGTTATTTACATAACAAGTGCTGAAAGTAGTACTTTTCCGCACGCGACGGCAGTTGCACGAACGACGCGGAGCGGAGTTCGAGCAAGCTGTCAAGTGTGGAAAAAATATTTTCCGCAAGAAATAGGTACAATGTTTTTCCTACGAGTGCTTTTGTCCATCTTATTTAAGAAAAAAAAAGTTTTTAATAAACAAGATATTATAATAATGCTACAAAATGACACATTAGTCCTAAATATCCTCATTTTCAACAATACAAAAATCGTAGGAAAAAGTACATCTTTCAAAACAAAAAATCGTGAGGAATATAGTTACTTTTTCTACAACTGCTATGAAAAGTAGCGTATTTCTCATAGCTTACTTACTTTCAAAACCATGTTTTGCTCATACTGTGAGAAATATTATTTCTCACGACACTTTGCCCACATCACATACATTTATATGGAGAATCAACAAATATCGACAAAAACTAGTTGGCTGCTGTTCAGCTTTAGATAGTTGTCACACACTCATGTGTTTGCGGCACTCGCCCTTCAGGCTCTTGCCACAAACCTCCACACTCGTGAGAAAAGTTGGACTTTCCCCACTTGTTGCACAATATACTATTTATTTCCGCACGCTCGTATGAAAAAACCTTTTTCTTTTGACTATTTAACGTTTTGGAATCTCATCCACAATTGAACAAAACAATTTTTCTCATAAGTATTTCCCATACAATAAATCCGCCTAAGCTGGAAGTGACTTCCCTACCTTCAACATGCCTTCGTTTACATCATGTTGAATTTTCACGAAAAACGTTCCTGGCCGGCAATTTAAACAATAGGTCAGCAGTTTAAAAAAAATATTTATACTGCTGACTGGTCGGCAGAATATACACTTAATAAGTGAATATGTAAATATAAATGTTACCTACTACACTGAACCAAAAAGTACCATGCCAATATATTCTTTTGATGCTACACAGGGCATGTATAATGGTAAAAACAGGTTGCATAAAGTGATTCTTCTGAAATACAAAGTCGACACAAAATGGTAGTGTAAAATTAAGAGTAATTTATTTTCAGTTGGAAAGATTTGATGCCTGAACTACTGAACGTTTTGGTAGAAAGAGACCCTTTTACATACGAAGAATTGGATTATACAGGACCGGAATTCAAAACCAGTTTGATAAATACATTGTGCATGTCTTCTTGGTCCCCAAATTTTGTAACTACTCTTGCCGCCGTATTTAGGTAAATAAAAATGCCTATTGAATAAGAGTTGATGACTTTTTCTTCATTTTGTTTAGTGACATGCCCCTTAATAAGGAAGAACATTTGAAGGTTGTCAATAAGTTGGGAACTTATTTAGAAAAACTGACTCCCCTAGAAATACCAGCTTTTATTTATCAGTTATTAAGACTTTGTAAACAACAAAATGGTAGAACTATGTTCTTAAGGCTCCAGAATTACTTCGGACTACGGATTTATTCAAGTGCGGTAGATGAAGATAGCCCTGAGCATACTGTTGATTTAGATGCAATAGGTAAAATATTGTTTTATATTCAGAAAGAGAGAATTTGCTTACTCTTACAATATTTATATTTTCTTGGCTTTGAAACACTGTATCTAAATTTCCATCACTTTTCAGAAAGTACAAGTAATCAAGATACAATAGATGCAGAAAGTACTGTTTTATATCACATCCACAGTGCAGCAGCCCTAGGTTATGAGTGTATCAAAGATTATCTGAATTCATTGAAAAATATGCTCAGGGCTCCAGAATTTGTTTTGCACCCCTTTCAGCTGATGACGCTCTTCACGATTTCTACTACTCCTCATTATGAGGAGACAGTTTTTGAAATTGTGAGGCCTTGTATTGTGAGATCATACCATGAAGAACAGAAAAGATTCCATTCTTGTTGGTTTCGGGAAATGGTCCCTACCGGACCAAAAGCTGAAGAAGTATTCTCCAAAGTCATTCAATTCAGGTAGGCTTTTATCAGTGACATAAGCAGCTACTTTTTACATTCTCTACAGTTGACATACAAGAGTCTAGGAGGACTGAAATATCTTTGCTCCCACTATTCCAAAGATGTTCAAAGAAGTTCAAAGAATTGAAGATAACTAATCATATCCTACTGCTGGTGTACTTATAGTATATTTTAAATAATTCATCAACTACAAGGGGCCCAGCAAAAACATTTCGAATTTCTTTATTATTGAGTAATTATAAATAAGTGGGAAATGTTTTTGGAAAAAAAAAAATCCTTTTTTATTTCAGATACATAATAAGATCTGTTCAGATGATTATTGAGTGTTATCATAGTTTTTTGTATATATGTTATTAATTACTTGCAATTCAAATGCCAAAGTGTTAATGTTTTATATTAAATATGGATTGAATTGAATGACAATTGAAAATGAAGAACAGAAAACATAAACTTTTCGAAGAAAACATATTGAGATATAAAAGATTCATGAGAAACATTTTTCCAATGCTTCTGTTGGATAAAATAGTTCTACCTTGATATCATAGACCAGAGCCAATCATTTTTTAAACAAAAAAATGTTTAGCAGTTTGTAGATGGTCGGAATATTTAAGTTTAAGAAAAATCAAGATGACTCAGTAAAAATTCTGGAAGGTGGGTTGGGGGTAGCTAAATATACGTTTTTATACGATTTCTGAAATATGCATCTTATTAAGAAAAGTTCCATCTGAAGATTTGTAGGTGATTAAAAAAAGTTAAACTTTTGTATCAATAATTTTTCAGTTGCATGTTTAGTTCTCATATGATTTCTCTACATAATGTACCTATATATCTCATTTTTCAGCATTCAAGATAGAGATTTAGTTCTTTCAGCTCTTGTGAAATTTGCCTTTGCCCTGCTTAGTGTAGGATCTGCATTAGGGAGGGACATAATGGCTGAAAAACAATGGAATCTGGGCAATATAATTTTATTGAAAATAATCAAGAGAAAAAGACTGATTGCTCCAACAATCATCCAAACTTTGAGTAATCACATAGTTATTAGGCAAAGTGTATCACAATACATTGGTAAGTTATTTCAACCCTGTGAATATAGTTTAATTGACAGTGGAGTTTTCACCTAGTGATTTCTAGAATTCTAAATGAAAATTTTATAGAAGTGGTTAGGTTAGGTTTTTTGCTTTCAACTTTAACATATGTAGTTCGATAATGTCGAAGTACCCTTCTCTCCAAATATTTCCACCATGTGGAAAATATGAGGCAAACATCTGACAGAAAATAACTACTTCCCTGGCTAATACCACGACAGATATTGAATTACATCTGACAGATATTTGTGCAACGTTCTTCCAAGAAGACCCATTTGCAATTGCTTAATGTAGTTATACAGCAAATTATCCTTCATTTGGCTGGGGAAGACCCTACAGACGCGTTTCGCGGTTCTTTCCGCTCGCCAGTGACAGGGTAGATCGGACAACATTAGAGTCGTCATGCCCCAGCCCAATTAATTATAATCCACTGTATAACTGATATTTCCCCACAAATGAAGCAGGGACTTACAGTAAAAGTCAGTCGCAGCGACACCAGTGGAGAAACCAACAAGCAATCCTCGGTAGCAAAGACACCAGTAAGTGAACAGAGTTCGAGAATTTTTGCCGGAGACTATCAAATGCTTCATTTGTGGGGAAATATCAGTTATACAGTGGAAAAACGTTGCACAAATATCTGTCAGATGTAATTCAATGTCCGTCGTGGTATTAGCCAAGGAAGTAGTTGTTTTCTGTCAGCTGTTTGCCTCATATTTTCGTCATTGTCGATTTTACTATTTCATTTTTCCATATGTAGTAAAGAAGATACAAAGAGATATATTCTACCGTGTAGGATGAACCCATTCTAAATTGTATTTTCTGTTGTAGAATGTCTCTATGTGTTGGGGAAAACTTTACCTTTGCTGATTTTGGAAAATCAATGCTGTATAGTGGAACTGGTGGACTGCCTTGTCCAAATACCAGCATCTGTAGCCAATCAACTACTTGATGCTCTCATGCCTTTGATAAAAGTATCACCTACAATCAGAGATCATCTCATTATCCTGTTGAGAAAAGCTCTTTATTCAAGGTAAGAAATCTTGTGGCTTTTCAATCTCTATTGAATTCACATTAATTCGATTCATGGAGATATCCTAGGGACTTCTAGAAGAAAGAAAAGCTCATTTTGAAATACGCTATTGTCATCGACGTTCATAATCTATATTTTATGACAATAGAAATACTTAACATATAATTTACATATTTACAATCTTAATAAGGAAAAAACAAAAAACTTTTAGCCCAATCCCAACGTAACTTCTTCATTTTAGATATTACAAAAAAAATTTCAATACATAAGTTGAAGGGTTTCATTCGATCTCTTTAATGGTTTAAGTTTCATTAATACAGTGTGTCTCAAAAAAGCTCAGCGGTTTAAAAGTTTATTTTTTAAAATAGAACACCCTATAGAATTCACAAAAGAATTCGTACATTAATAACACAATCAGATATTCACGACCACAACACCAGAGGTGCAGATATAATAAAAGGACCAAGACATAGGCTAAGTAAATCCAAAAATAATTCACTGAATCTGAACGTCTATAACATTCTTCCAGCGGAAGTCAGGAAATTATAGTCTATACAACTCCAGGTCAAGCCGCATCAAAACAAATGCACTTTGTGATCATCGATGTCGGATTGGTGAAATAGGCAGGGCGTGTTTCCCACTCAAACCTGCCTGAGAAACATAGACCAATAGCCGCCTTTCCTCGATCACGAGCAAAGCACGCGTTGATCACGTCTTTACCACTATTGTTTACTGGCTTCAGTTTAATTTGGAGTTACTGTAGGAACATTCACTTTCAATAAAACAATAACATTATTTTTGCTCGAAAACTCCTACTCTCTTGAAGAATATGTGAGAGGTGTAAAGCAAAGTGTAACTATGCTCAGAGAATCATAACTTTTCAATTATTTTCAACTGTTCAATAACTTAAATAACTTAGACATATTAATGTATTGTTCTATTTTATTTTATTTATTTCTACATATTTTTGCAAACATCTTTTTTACTACTTTGTAACTACCATTTCAACACTTTTGTAACTGTGACGTGTCATAAATGTATTTTGTGTACATAGCATGATTAATAAAGTATCTATCTATCTATATCTTGGGGCGGAGTTGGAAAAACCATACTTAAAAAACTAGAGACCACACAGACATTTTTTTTTTAAATAATCTTCAGGAAGAGCAACGACTACCCGTCGGACAAACTTTTTATCGAAACTGAACTTCTGGATCCAAGACAATTGTTCTTCATGCACTGTAATATTAAACAACATAAATCCCTATCGAACCTACGAAAAAATAAACATGATTACAATACCAGACACGGACAGCAAAAATACCTAACCCCGCTCATGTCAAAAACCATAGGACAAAACAGCTTTACTTGCCTCAGTCCGAAGCTATACAATTTCTTACCAGAAATAATGAAAAATATTAAATCCCCCTCAAAATTCAAAAGAGAATTGAAAAATTTCATCATATCGCAAACACATGAATCAATTCACAATATAATAGAACTGCGGTAAAAATATTAATATTTATACTTCATGTAACTCCTCGCCATTTGTGAATGCATTTTCTCTCTGTGTATATATAAATACTAATAATTTTACTTCTTAAAGATTTTTTTCTTTTTTCAATATTTTTATCTATACACTAACTATCTCGACTTATACCTATTATCGCAATGTTTTATTATTTTATATCCCAGACACCCTGATGTGTAATTTTAAATTTCCTTTTACTGTAAGTGTACTCTTTTACAACTTTTATATATATAAGGACTGCATTGTATATACTCCGCACAAGTTTCGACTTATGGAGTCAATCTATGTTTATTGGAAAAGTTTTATTTATTTCATTTCATACCTTATAATGTTAAACTGAACAATAAACAGATATTCTATTCTATTCTATATATCATTGCATTAGGGATGATCATAAGGAATCCAACAATACCAAGTTTGAGGATGTTATCTCCAAAGACAACGGAGATATTGCCTATTACTTTATCCATAAGCACAATGAGAGGGAGAGAGAGTTGGATGGACCCGCCAGAAAAAGTTTCTCTCTCCCATGATGAGAGGTTAACCATAACAAACATCTTAGTCAAACATAGAATACCTGAACACCTTTGGTGTCACTCAGTGAGAACAAGTGGTATTTTTCCTCTTTACCACAAAATTATGTTCACTAACCAAGTCATCTTCATCAGGAGGAACACTAAACAGTTCAGTATTCTTGATTGACTATATTGAGAATTTATTTTTTATTTTTTTGATCCTATTTGAAAGTTATCTATATTTTTATTTTAAGGTCCGTAGACACACGCCAGATGGCAGTAAATGGATTCCTGAAGTTGATAAGTCACTTGAAAATATCAAATTTGGTTTCTTTGAGCCAAGGTAATCTGTCATCCGGATCATTTACTTCTGGTCACTCTCTTTTCACACAAATTTCATTGAATAAATCATCACAAAATATGGGTACTAGTGGTTTCAATAACGAGGCACTATGTTTGGAAGTCTTAAGCATCCTCAAGAGATGCTTTATGCAGCAAATGGAAGTCAGAATGCAATTGTATGAAGGTATGGACTATTCTCAGTTGTATAATATTTATTTTAGATATTTCACTCTAATAAAATTTGATTATTTTTGTTTAATCGATCAATTTGAAGCTTTTTTAATCGATCAATTTGAAGCTTTTTTAATTCTATTTCAATAATACCTTGATTTATCATTTCAAACGTTTATCCGCACTGAAATGTGATGATGATGTAATTCACATTTTAAGATAGTTATTCAAGATCAGCAGGTTGCGTTTTACAAACAATAGATTTAAGATGTCCCTACATATAGATGTCTACAGGAGTTAAATCCGGTGATCTTGGAGGCACCTTCCTTCCAATCCATCTGTCCGGGAAGCATATTTCTGTCTCCTATAGGGCTAACGCAACCAGGTGCACGAATCAGGTAGGAAACGGAAGCAAGAGATCTGTATTCTATTCCCTAACTGGTTAACGTACCTTAAATGATCAATTGCCGAAAATGCTCGCGATTGACACACAAACCTAACCTAGCTTGCAAGTTGAAAATGCGTGAATTAGTTTTTCGGCATTTGAGCCGAAATCGGCAATTGAGTCCAACAGTAACATAAGGTACGTTAATCAGTTTAGGAACGGAATACAGATCTCGCGCTTCCGTTTACTATCTGATTAATGCACCTGATTGCGCTAGCCCCATAGGAACCGGAAAAATGCGTCCGGGAATCTCTCATTTAACCACTGCCAGACAGAAAGAAACAAAGGAGTTGAAACACCAGCCTGCTGGAAATATGTCATATCCTCTTTTAAAACCACATTATCTGCTGCATCAATTTGAGATTATAGCTTGTGTATGATGGGAAAATCAATAGTTCCTTCAAGAATTTTGAGGTACAGATCGGCTGTCAATGGACCATATTCATCAAGGAATAAATTGGTGGCGCATTCATTTTTACTGTATTGGCATTACAGTAAAAATGAATGGTCAGAGCCGTAACTAGGTAGATGGCGCCCGGGGCGAACACCTAAGTTTGCACCCCCTAAAAATTATAAAACCTCAGATAGCTAATATCATTCAGATCAAAAGTCATTTTGGCGCCCCCTGCGGGCCAGCGCCCGCGGCCAAAGCCCCCCAAGCCCCGCCTTAGTTACGGCCCTGCATATGGTATTAATGTTACATATTCATGGATGCCAACATAGAGAAAATAAATTTGCCACCAATTAATTCCTTAATGAATATAGTCCATTGCATCAATCTCTGAGTTTCAACAACTTTTATTGAAAATAGGATCATCAGACACTAAATGTATCTGTTCTGCTAAACTCAAAAAATATTGAGAATAGTTTTGCTAATGAATGACAGTGCAGGATTCTCCTGTTACCTCTTATTGAGAGTTTTCATTGTAAGATTAATACAGTTTTTTTTGTGTGCTAGTTTTTCAATACACACTATCTACTGATAAATTATATTTGGTTTCTGTACCTCCTAAAAGTTTCTTTAAGGACTAATTTTCAATTATTGAGTTCTTCTTCATAACAGAAACACAATTTTATACAGCATTTTTCGCATTCTTTCCAAAAATAAATACAATAATTCTTCTTGTATTAGAAGCCAGATCTTTTTCTTAAAGACTCATCAAAAAACATTTTTGAAAGCACAAAGATTTTGACACAGATTTTGAGAAAGTTGTGAATATTTGATAATATATTTTGTGGTTCAGCGATCTGATGCACAAGCCGTTCGAAAATCCAGCATAGCGATAGTTAGTTTGAGCCCAATGTAGGTACAAGAGATGTTTTCTCAAATACTTTATATCGGATCGATAGGCGACCGCATGCCTTGTTGATAAGCAAGTGTATTGCGACTTATCTAATGCTAGCTTGGAGTGCACACCGACCATCCGAGGTGGTGTTGTAGGTTTTCCGGGTTTTCCTACAGCTGAAAAGTGTATATGCCACCAAAAATCAGTGAGTCGCCCTGGAGCGCCACGGCAAATAATAATAATAGCCGTCCTCTGCTCGCACAGGATATGCCTTTGGGTACACTTTATGAGTGTTTATGAGGAAGTATTATTATTATTTTATAAAATTACCTCAGGAATGCATATTGGATATTGTTTAACGGCTAGTTTATATGATTATTTTCGTCTCTATATACATTTTTCATAATGATCCAACAAGATTCTGATTTTTATATATGAATTCTTTAGGTCTATACGACGCAGTATGTATGAATCCGGAACTAGGTATTCCCGTTCTAGATGTTATTTGGTTTCATTTCAGCGAATATTATATCATGGATGAAGAACAATTACCACCATTGAAATTCGACAAAATTGTTATTCTTAGAGAAGCTCAGACAATTTTACAGGTGTATATTACATTAGGATTTTTTTTTTATTCGAGTTCCATTTCATTCTTGTTTCATGTTCAATCCCTATTTTTTCTGTTTTATAGGAACCATTGGGAAAACTAGTCTTTACCATTGGTCTAATAGTGACAAAAGTATTGGAATCCGAGGAAGATAGGGAAAATAATACTGTTGTAAAATTTGTAAATATTCTTGAAACTATATGCCAAAGAATGCCAAATTGTGAACTCGTTCATTTCGAACTGGTGAGTTTTTTCAGTCATTTCAATAAATAATTGAATATTATTCTCTAAATTTTTTACATGTTTTGAAGAGAACGGTACTTCGACATTGGCGATTTTTAATTTCATGTTTTTTTATAAATTAGCAAATTTTAACTAAAGATCACATATTATATTTGGGTGATCTATTTTAATTTATGATTCAGGATGACGGGACCGATTTGCTGGATATCATGCCAGAATCTCAGAAAAAAATGCTGATATTGAAAGAATCCATGTCAGTATACGAGGCTCTGATAGGTTATAAGCTTTTTTCATGGAATGAGAATTCAGAAAACCATGGAAAACATATCAACAGTTTATATCAGGGATACACCAGATTGCTGCAGTTTTCGAAGGTCTGTTGAATTTTTGACCATTGTAAAGATGGCATTCAAATATTTGCGTTTTCTAGACCCTTTCGAAACCCAAGAAGGCGGGAGCCAAAAAAAGAAAAGCCGATAAAACACAACAATCACAAGCTGATGCTACAATGAAAACAGAGACACAGAAGCACAAAAAAACGTTCAATGTTCCTGTGTCAGTGTTAGATTTTCAAACTGTCACAAAGGCTTTGACCCTACTACATGAGTGAGTATACATCATAGGGTCAAAACCATAAGATGGACTTTGACAGTTTGATGCTACTCATTGAGTAGAACTATTTATTTTTTTGTTTTTCTATAATTTACGTGTGTATTATCCACCAAATGATTTTGTCAATATATTTAAACATCATTAGGGCTACAGTAAAAAAGGTAACAATCATGATCTGAAATCTTTTATTTATATTTATTATATTAAACTGTCAGGTCAGTTATAATGAGAATGACTTTTGGAATTTAGTTACAGGAATAAAAAATGTAGGGTTTTGATCTTTCTTCTATACATTACTTCTATCTACAGTATCGGAAAGTTTTCATCTTGGGTATAGTGGTTTCATGAGAGAGTAAAGAATAGTTTGCTATATGTTGAGAGAGCATTACAATTTCTCCTCTACTCTCTCGAGGAAGGGATATCGACGTGAGCTGTTATCGGTGTGTCGCATTGCCACGTGATCCGTTAATGTTTCGGTTGGGGTAACAGGAGAGGCGCACAGTAGTTTCCGATACTGTATGCAAACAACTATTCACTTATATTAGTTTTTTACCTTTCAGACCCAAAGTAACCTGGGCATCGACTTCAGAGGCAAACTTGGTCAAACCTAAGAAAGAATTTCATCAGCACATTATGCAAACAAGCCTATATTTGGTCCAAATCGTAAAAAAGCGTAAAGATGTTGAAACCAAAGTAAAAAAATTGTACTTTGGTCATATTTCTGGTATTGCTACAATTTTGTTCAATCGGATAATCAAACGTCTGAATGAATTCATTGATTTTGACTCTGTCACTGCCATATTGGCTATGGAATGTTTCAATTCCATTTTGATTGTGGTCAATGCACAGTACAGAAGTAATTTGAAGGAATTTTTGAGTAGAATTGGTAAGTCATACAACTAACTTTCTTGTTTACTAATAGATAGATAGGTCATTTATTCGTCATTAAAATTATAATAATTATAATATATAAAAAATTATAATTATGTAATTATAAAACTTATCAGGACTAGTCAGTTAAACATATAAACATACACACAACACTCAGCTGCAAGAAACAGTATCGACTCTTTGTCTAAAGATGAAGTCTATGCACTTGACATAAATGAATCCTTTTCTCCTTGCATGTCATTCTTCTTGACTCCAATCACTAGGGATGAAATAATGATAAGGTTATTACTACGTTCTTAGAAGTACCAGCAGATACTTCTTCTGCTGGTACTTCTAATAAGCAGATATGATCGCATATAATGAGACTAGAATATTATATAAGCTTAATTTCATTTTTAAAAATATTCAAGGAGCCACTAAACAAATCTAATTCATAGTTATTAATAAATCTGAAGGTCCTGTTAAATGGAGAGTTACATTGTTAACAATAATTTTGAGCAACACATTCACATTGTATTTACGTTCTGGAAAAGAATTCATTTTGTAGAATGAAAATCCGTTCACTTTTCGCCAGAATTGAATGATTCTGAAGAAATTCAATCCCATTTTTGATCCGCCATTGTGTTTTTTCAAATTTTGACTTTGAATTCGTAATCAGCGGCCCTGAAAACCTGCGAGTTCAGAATTTCACCTGAATGAAATAAGTTATGAAAGAAATTTATCGCCATATTGGATCCGCCATTTTGTTTTTCTAAATGTTGACTTCAAATTCATGATTACCAACCCCAAAAATCCTTTAGTACAGACTTTCACCCTAATTGAGTATGTTTTTGACTTCCTCTTGTCAAATCGGGTAATCCCGAACTTATCGAAACATTTCAGTCCTATTACTATTCTCTATGCTATTCCCCAGGTGTTTGTGTGCTTAGTTGGTAGATTCCTCAGTTCGATGTTGGCTAATGAAATAAGTGTTAATCAACATAGGTTTAAATATGGATGATCGACGAGCACTAACCTCATGATCGATAACTTCACTGTTTCTGTATTGTAAACTGTATTGATAAAATTTATATATTTATCGTAATATGGATAATATTTAATTTTTTTTTTATTTCATAGTTTCAGATGATAATGATGATGGAACATTCATCTCTCAGCTCATGGAAATAATTACAGTTTTTCAAAAGTTGTTTGAACTGGATGAAAATGAAACTGGTGACGACCCAGAAATGAAAAAGATGTCACTTATTGTTATTAACACATTAACAACACTTTCAGGCTTCTTTCCTGGTATGGTTAACTCTTCATCCGTTCAGGTATGTAAACTTCAGCCTATTTCCCGGTATCAGATACACCAGTTAATTTTTCAGATGACAGAGTGGTTGAAAAACTTTGCGTACCATAATAATGTTACAGCTAAAGTGTCAAGTGCGTTTTCCAATTTGTTTTTCGAGACTCATGTCAAATGCAGAGTTAGCCTCAATTTGTTGGAAGTTATTTCAGTTAGCATTGGCGGAACAATGGGTGTTTTGATAGAGGTAATTTACCTTAGTTCCTTAGACTTTGTCACAACTTAAAAATTACGAAATTACTAGTTTAAATAATATTTATTTTATTTCAAGGAGGAGAAAGATACTCCAGAGACTTTCAAGATCATCAATGAAGCCACGGCTCACAGCATGCTTCTGTCTTTGTGTAGTACTGTAAAATCTGTTCTTGAAGATATAGATGCCCTTATAAGCCGCCTAAAGTCCGAACATCATCTGTTAATGTACCATGGTGTAGAAAACTTAGAGAGAAGTATGTTCCCTGTTTAACTGATTCAAATTATTCATCAACAGTTTTTCAGAAAAAGAAAACCTGAAAAATAAGGAACGAGGAGTATGTTGTCAATTGTGCTTTATTGTAAATATTATGACGAATGTAGTCAACCTATTGGTACCTACTGGAAATATGACCGAAGCAATTTTCAAAAACATAATGCATCTCTTCAATACATTGAGTTCCTTAACCAAACATTTCATCATGAGAAGTTCCAAAATTAATTTGGCGTTTCAGGGGGCTAGGTTTGTAATGTATTCATTTTATCTCTTGGTGACATTCGATTTACTCCTCATTCAATAATTCTCCGTTCAGCAAGAAAAAATATTGTTTATTACATAAAGTTGAAGTATCAAAAAATTATTCTGAATTTATAAGATAACTAGAGATTTCCTCATTGAATGTTATTTCTGTTGCTCTGGCATTTAGAAATGCAAAAAGACATAAGTTGCACTCAAAGAAAAAAATTATATGATCAACTATATTACAAATTGTCCTTATACTTGAAAAAAGTAACAGTTATGTATTATGATGAATAAAACTCTTGATTTCATCCATCTGAGGAAAATGAAGGCCATTTTAGACTTGGGCCAATCATTATAGGAAACAAAAATACTAGGAGGGAACCAACTGTGCCATCACATAAAAGAGAGTCTGTAGTTATATTCTGTTATGTTTTGGACTAGACTAGAAGTATAATACTACAAACCGTATATTCTTATTTTTAAATACAATCCGCGAAATAGGTAAAAAATGTGCTTACACACATAACTGAAAACGGCCGAGCCCGTCTATGCAGTCGACTAGTAGGAGAGACCGGGAGGCGTATTGCCAAACCCCCGTGCAATACAGAGCAGGTCGTGTATTCCACGCTCTGAATCAATCGGGGCAAGCTAAATATAGCTTGCAAGTCGAAAATGCGTGAATTTGTTTTTTCGCTATCAACACATTGGTAATTGGTCTGTCGCTGGACGCGGAGTTCCAAAGCTGCGCTGAATTGCACTGGCATTTGCCTGCGCTGTTCAGGACGAAACCCAGTGCGACTCGGAGCATGGTAAACACGGCGTGCTTTGTACTGCAAGGGGGTTTGGCAATACGCTACCGGGGGATGAGGGGACGTGATAATCCCTTTGCAATACACCACCGCTCATCTCCAGGTCTCTCCTAACTACGACCGCTTAGGCGGGCTCGGCCGTTTCTAGTCGTTTTTGCAAGCACTTTTAACCCATTTGGTGCCATTGTAGCGAGAAATGAGAAAAAACGTTTTGTAGTACTATACTTCTACTTTCAAAATCTGTTTGATAAATTGAAATCAGACTATTACTAGAGCATCCAGGCACGCTGCAAGATAGTGCAAAAAAAACAAATTAAAATTATGCCAAAACTAATGGTCTGACAGAACCTGTTTTGCGCATGAATGAAATATCGATAAATTTTCCAGGTTTTCCAGTTTTTCTCCGTTTCTAATGATCCCATCGGGTTGTACAATATCTAATTTTGTTCGTATTTCAATTCTCTACAATTCTTCTCCTTGGAGCAACCAGACTGCTGTATTAGTTTTCATTTTATAGGAAAAACGCTAAAAAAAACGTTTTTTATATTTTTATGTTTATAAAAAAATTATTAATGACAGTTGCGAGTCCAAAACATGACAGAATACAACTACAGACTGTATTTTATGTGATGGAACTTTCCTCCTTGTATTTTTGTTATGAAAAAATCCTCTATTGATTGACCCAAGTCTAAAATTACCTTATGTTCCTCAAATGAATGAAATCTTGAGATTTATTCATCATAATATATAACTGTTCCTGTGGAACATAATGGACAAATTGATAGGTTCCAAAAAATACAAAACCTTGCTTCGAGAAACATTCTATTATCTAGAAAATAAACATCAATGGCTTCTGCTTATTATATGATGAATAAAGTCGGAATTCCTATCCTACCAACCTACTTTATAAAATAAATAACAATCTACTGTATAATAACTAATATTTCCCTACAAATGAAGCAGCGACTTACAGTAAAAGTCAGTCACGCGCCACCTGCGGGGAAACCAATAAGCAATCCTCGGTAGCAAAGACACCAAGAACTGAACAGAGTTTTTGTCGGAGAGTATCAAATAAATGAAATAGTAAAATCGAAAATGTCGAACCACGACGGACATTGAATCACATCTGACAGATATTTGTGCAACGTTCTTCCAAGAAGAGCCAGTTGCAATTGCTTATTGTAATTGTACAGCAAATTATCCTTCATCACGACTCTAATGTTGTCCGACCTACCCTGTCACTAACGAGCGGCAAGAACCGCGAAACGCGTTTGCAGGTAGTCTTCCCCAGCCAAATGAAGGAACATTATATACCTAAAAGTGCAAAATCTTATGACCGGGAGCAGATGGCACAGAAAAGCATACCCTCCTTTTGTTTGTGTTTCATAAATGATGTGTATTATATATATTTTTATGCTACTTTATATTATTTTATACAATTTATACTTGTGAGTTAATGCTAATAAAGATTTATAATTAAATATTTAAATTTAAATTTTATTTGCTATGTATTCCCACTTATTTCTTTAAAAAATTCATGTATAACATCCGAGTTATTATTCAGAATAAATAACTCCAGTTTTTATTTGATGAAATGGGTTTTAGAAGTAGGTTATGAAACAATGAATAATTCATAGGCAAGAAGGAATAATTCTGAATTTTACCTTCAAGTTCAATAAACCATTTTTTTAAATATAGTGATTTTAATATAGCTCCTACTTTCAGGTTTGAACGTGTGGTCAAACTAGTTGGTAAACAATTGTCTCCAGCAATTTACAAATTCATTCTCCATATGGAAGATAGTGAAAAAGAGGCAACACAAGCCACTCAAACTAAGAAGAAATCTGTAGATGCAAAAACTCTAAAGAGTAAAGTCCTCAGAGAAACTAGATTGATACCAAAAGTTATCTACGAAATAGAGCAGTTCAGTAAATGTGTTATTCAGCTGTCAAATAAAACGAAAGTAGACTTGAATAAATATGTCGGCCAGGGTATCGTTAGGGATTTTCGAATTACAGAGCTGAAGGAAGTTTTGGAACAAGAAGGTGTTGCTGCAGATGAAGATGCCACACAGTCTACACAGGCAAGTAGGTCTGTCGCAGCTGAGGAGGAATCAGACGACGAAGTTGAAGAAGAAGAAGAGGAGGATAGGACACCTCCAAAAAAAAGAAAGAAAACTTGAGGTTTACTTTTTTTGAAGTGACAACTCTAGTTACCAATATTTGGAAGAATTCCAAATGTAGGCTTTAAGAGAATACTTTTTCAATTTTTATATAAATGTTGTGGTCAAATACTATTCATGGATTCTATTTGTGTTAGCTGAATATATATTTTCATACAAATATGTAAAACTTAATGTTTATGTATCATTGATATTTTTCTATTCAGTATTTAAGTGTTTATGAAAAATTATAACTGGTTATTTTCTATACCCTCTTGAAATGTGTAGGAATTTAATAATAAATTTCAGAAAAAACTATTATCATTTATTTCGAAAGTACACTGGGAGACTAAAGAAGATTTAATCTACCTCCAGAGATATCTTGGTGGACATGGTGACTGAAACACGAGTCGAGGTGTAACAACTCAAAAATAAAAATAGTTGTCTCAATAAAAGTTAGTTCAGAACTTTTCTGGGGCTACCTAAAGGCCTAAAAGAACGGGGCATTCACAACAGACAGCTTTGCGGTATAATAAAAGCTGTACTTGAAATAAACACCAAAATGTAGATTCAATGGAAATCTCAAGAATCGTTAAACAATTGAGATAAGCTAGAGTTTATTAGCTGCCTACTTTCACAGAATATCTACAAACTCTGCAAAGGAATACAGCTAGAATATTATTTGGACTCCTTACAGAGCATGTAGGCTTGACATACAAGTACAATCGCCTGGCAGAAGAACTGTTGTGCAGGTTCTGTAAGGCAGAAAAGGAAACAATCAGTATACTATGTCACTGCGATGGCCTGTCAAGGCTAAGATTTTCAGCACCAGGAGAAGAAAATGAAAGAGCACCGGATACATGGGAGATTTTGAAAGTATCTATTGGGGACTTGTAACGAAGACCTATGTATTCGCATTTGTGTAGCGAACGGCGCACCTCTGGAGAGTCGCTTGTGAATGACTATGCATACGGCTGTAAATGGTTTTAAAGGCAAACACTATAGATGATCTGTAATAAAATAAATCTGTTGATAAAAATATTGATAACCCACAATTACTTAGCCAGTTGAAATGTTTTAAAACTTTGTACAATCATTTTTGGTAGCGGTAGGAAGTAGGTGGCAAGAATATGTAATGAGATATTACATCTAACTTCTTTCACACATTGTTTTCATGACTTGAGTCTGTAATGCTATGAGTGGCGTTGATGATACAGATTTTTCCAGAAAGTTCCAAAATGGTCTAGAATTTTCGAAAATAATATAAATTAAATATATATTAATTGGGGATACTAGGCAGAGAAACTTGAATCTAATTCTGCCTTAAAAAGCTATTGCGCTATTGGTATTAGGTTTGTTAACACCCGTTTTTATGAATGCTTAGGATGTTAGGGCTAAAACACTTCATGACTCATGGCTTGGTAATTTCTGTGTTTGAATGTTCACATTGTATTTTGATTTTAGTTCAAAAATATGAATAGGATATTCATAAAATCTGTTGTGGAATCATCTGCGACTGAAAGACAACTTTAGACGCTATTTTCCATCGTTCAAGATAAACTCTTGGAGAATGTTCCCCTGTTCAGATTGTGTTCTGAAAGATTTTGTGGGGCTGAGCAAAGAGCATGATTCCATATTTAGAAACTTGTCAGAAAACCACAAAGTAGAAGACATATCAATCGTTATATATATATATATATATATATATATATATATATACATAAATGAATTCTTGTATTTTTGCTTAAAAGTATGAGTGGATAAAGAGGTCTTTCTAACAGGCAGCCGAAATGCTCGAAATAGAGCAAGTGTTTGAAATATCAGTTATCCACGAATACTTTACGTAATTTTTTTCAATTGGTGCACTTTGAAATCATAAATACTGGTTTCATTATTACAAATAATGGACATAAAAACTCATAATGTAAAATGGTTGAATTCGTGATGTGACATCATATACCTTTAATGTTTTGCATTTGTTTGTAATATTTTATTTGACATTACAAGATACTCTTGTCAGATCAATAATCATAAAATTGTCATTAGGCTTGTAAACTGAAGACTGCTCTAGTTGATTGAGATAACTTTCGCATATGCTTATCTCTCTTTAACAATTGTACTTCATTTGTTTTTTCTCTTCCAAAATATCAAATTCTAGTAATCAGAGTATGTCTTCACGACTGACACTGGCCTTCACGGTTCTCGAGTTCTTGATGTAGCCAATGGTAATTAAAAAAAAACGCGCGTTTTTGAAAGTTCGATTTGCACACGCTGAGGCTGAGGCTGAGGCATGAGGCAAAAAGGTAAAAAGATGCACCAATTAAAAAAATAAATAATATCTTGAATTTTTGCTTGATTGATCTTTTGTCATTAAATACAAATAAATCTGAATACATAATTTTTCAACAAAAAAATAAACAAAAAATTAATCTCAACTTGAAAATAAAAAATGATGTTTTAAAACAAACTCCACATATAAAGTATCTAGGAATATGGATTGATGAAAAATTGAACTGGGAAAAACATAGTGAAGTGCTTATGAAAAAAATGTCTCCCTTAATTAGAGCCCTGAGAAGATGTCCCAAACTCAATCCAAAAATTGCAGATATAATTGTACATTCTCATATAATAAGTAGAATTACCTATCTCATAAACATTTGGAGTACATGTTTTAAAAATAATTTCAACAAAATTTCCAATTTATATAAAAAAGCCTTGAAAGTCTTGTATCGTCTTCCATATGATACACCAACAATTCAACTCAATATAATTACAAATAAATTTTCAATATTGTTAATAAAAAAGTTAAATCTAACTTCATATTAACTAGAAATTCTGAAATTCATAGTTTAATAGATTACCAATTGAGATCAAAAATTCCAGAAACATCTTACAATTTAAAAATCGATTGAAAAAGTACATGCTTGCGCAAAAAAAACCTAATTAATATCCATTTTCAGTATGTAATATAATCAAGGCCTCCTCTATTTTGAAATTCAAATACTGTTCTGTATCTGTATTTCTTTATTTATTTATTTTTATAAATTAACTGTTATTTTAATATTTTCTACTTCAAATTATCTCACTAAAAAAAATTGAAGAATAAAAATTGTTTCAAATGTTTATTAACAGTCTCCATACCAGTTTTACGTAACAGTCCGACTGTTTTGTGATATTCTTCATAGATATATTATTTTACTTCTGAATAATTTTTTATACTCCTTGTATTTTGATGTATTATGTATTAATTAGGTATTAATAAAAAAAAAGATTTTCCATATGCTGTGAACTTAATGCCGGACACTGTAAATAGATTCATAACAGTTTTGTACTGGTTGAGAGAGATAATCTATCGCTTTCGAGCTGAACATAGTCCGGAATAATGATATTTTTGTGAACAGTTTTAAAAAGTATGCAGTCTGTTTAATAATAATTTGGTAGTACTAAAGTATGTAGATACTGTTGAAATGTTGTTTGAAATCGAGTTTCCAGATTGAGTTGCCCATTGACGAAAAAAATTATATTGGAATCATCTGCATAACTCACAACTGTAATACTCGATTGTTTAAAAATTTCTGAAAAATCATTAATATATACAATGAATAGTAAAGGACCAAGAACGCCTTTTTCTATTTCAGTAAAACCTGAGAACTCAGTATTTTGTTACCTAAATACTTTTTGTTTCCTGTTATTCAAGTGAGACTTTAGAGATTCAAGGCATTTCCTGATTCCGTAATTGACCAGCTTTCGAAGTAATTTTAAGCTATTATTTCTATGTTCGAAAATGAAACAATGTATAAACCTTCCTGTGCTCAAATTGTTAAAAAATTGCAATGATGAATATAGCACTGGAAAATAATCAAGACGCTGTGGAAAGAAAAGCCACTGGTCATTTTCAAAATGTATTATCAAAAAAATATACATTAGTTCCAATTATAAACTTACAAAAACTAGAGATAATAAAGTGAATCTTATCTAATTGAACAACCCGTAACTGTGCTATTTACAGAAAATTTAAACAGTGTGTAAAATGTGAAAAATCAATAATGGAATCCTGATACAATTAGAGAGGTATGACTATTAATTGTAATCTGTAATGAGATATGAAAAATATGAGGTTAAAATGAATGAGGTAAGTATTGGTTGTTCAAATTCTAACCATCACAATTATCTTAAGCAACAAAGTCCAAGGGCCTATTGAATCCACCCTTTCGGTTCATATACTGTCTATATTTTCTCTTGAGAATAACATGAACACCACCAGCATCATTACCTTCCACTTTTTTACCTTTGGTGGTGTCAAAATTACAAAATCCCATCAGCTTCATCATTTCTTGTTCGTCCACACTTTTACCCTCGAGATCCGCCGCAGTAACAGCTGGTCTGTCTGGAAGAAGATTTTTACGTTTTCTCTCAGGACTCCGAGACCTGGATCTGGAACGTGAGTATCTCCTCCTGTCGTCTCTTTCAAGGGAATGCCGTCTTCTTTCCCTGTCTCGCGACCTGTCTCTGGATCTCCTCCTTCTATGTCTCTCCTTATCTCTATCTCTTTCACGGTCCCGGTCCCTATCCCGTTCCTTATCCTTTTCTCGTCTCCTTGTGCCAAAAGGGGATTTCGATCTGCTCCTCCTACCCATTCAAACTACTGAAAAATAACATGAAATTAGGTATACTTGAATTTACAAAAAATATTGTTAAATAAAAAATAATCTTTTTATAATTTTTTTACCTTAATTTTTGAGAGATTTTTTCAGTTTTGTTTTGACAACTGTCACGCAACCTAGGAAAAATGTCGGAAAACGTCGATTTTAGTTACTTCTTTTTTGCGAGGAGGCGCTAGTGTTCGTTTGGAAAAAATGAAAATTGACTTTTAAGTACAGAAGCATAAGAGCGAAAATCGTTCAATTATCGTCTGCTCTTGTGATCAGTACTGAACGCACACTCATGGAATAATAGAACGCGTTTGCGTAGTCTGCGCATCCTTTGAGCTCCGTTCGAGTGTTCTTGTTCTGTGCAGTGTCAAGAGGATTTGGACAATTTGGTTGGTGTTGTGTGCAGAAGAAAATCTGCTGTGGGGTACGCGAACCGAACCGAGTATAATTTAGTGAACGATTACAAAGAATTAGTGTTTTTTAACCGAATTAGGTCATAATTCTAGTAATTATAACCTTCTAGTAATAAACTTGATTGTGATATTTTATACCTACATGGGGCGTATGCCTTGGAAGCTGTAGTGACTACTCTTTACCCTTTTAAACTTCTTGCCGAGTAATCGGCTGGCTATCCGGTGATTTATTTCAAATCAGTGAACCTTATTTTGGATTAGTATAAAAACGGTAAGTGTTGCTTATTATATAATTGCATAATTTCAACAAATTTCGAGTGGTTTTCAATGTTATCATGCTTATTGATGAATTTGTCTGGGGTGTGTCTAATCATCTGTAGTCGAATAATTTCGTTTCGGTTTCGGAATTCCGTTCTGAGCACAAATATTTTCAATTCAATTCGGAATTCTTTTAATAACCACCACCGGCATATGAAATCACAAAATGAATTGACATGATATCGGGTCAACGATTTTACAGGTTCTTCAATTGATATTGGATAAAATGAGGTCATTAATTTTTTTAACTACTTGTTATTAGTTTCTGTACAGACATACCAGAAAATTATTCAGATACAGATTTTGTTTTTATACTTCAAAATACTTGTTAGCCCCGCCTGGAAATACTTAGTGCATATCTACTACAGTGCTAACCATTAACCAGCATTATAAAACCAAACGGGTATTATGTATAGAAGATGATCTCATCCTCATCTCCCAATGAAAGTTGTTCAGTACAGTTGCACAAAGGCTCTGGACTAAAATTGTTTATTATGAAATTTCATTGTGTAATTCATTCTATCCTAATATTCAATAGGTGTAATAATGGAGAGTGAATGAAAGTTGAATTCCTTTCAAAAAAGAATTAAGAAGCAGTTTTCATTTCATGCTCCAATTTGAACTTTCAGGTAGAAGTCTACCCACTACTGCTAACAGTGCTAACCTTTGTCAGTGATTAGTGATTTTGTTCATTTCAGGTTATGTGAAAATATTATAGATATGATTTTTCATAAATGCCCAAAACAAGTGTGAGCTTTCAATCAATCAATCAATCAATCATCTTTATTTCTTCAGGTTTATACAAATAAACATAGAAATGCGTCAGATACGTCATAAAAATATACATTACAAATGTATTGTCAAATCAATAGCTTTTATATATGTTTTCTCTATTCTTATTGACATAATTACCAGTCAGAATAGTTTGTTTTTCATCAAATTTGCCTGAAAACAGAAAATTGTGGAATGGCATTGACTACTAAGTTTAAATTGTTTTAAATTGTTTTAAATTGTTTAAAAATTGTTTAAATTGTTTTTTTTTTAAATTGTATGACACAAAGAAGAGAATTGATATTGAAGAGAAGTTTATTTACAATACTACTGAAATAAATGTACTGTACCCAGTACCCATCATGGTAGTAGTAGTAGTATTTGTTCTTGCTTCAAGTATTTACGTAAAGTTAGTTCTGGTTGGAACAGAATGAAAAAGTTCTCCTCACAAAACGTATTTGTTTGATTTTCTCGCGCTCAAGTGTCCACGTAAGGTTAGTTTGTTTGGGTTTGAACAGACTAAATAATTACTTCTACGTAGAATGTATTTGTTTAATTTCCTTGTGCCCAAATGGTCAATGAACAAACACGAGAAGCTGAAACTTCATCAATTAATTCACTGTACCAAACAAGAATATTTCAGTTGATTTTTTGAGGTGTACAAAACGCGAGTGTACGAAACAAGAACAAACCGCTCAGACACCACCTTACATCACATCACCATACCTACCCAAAACCAAATAGGTAACTACCAATTGCTTTTTTGAATTCAAAACACCATGTCAAAAAATGTAGGTGGCAAGAACAAATTTTCCGTGGTTTTTTCAATTAATTAATCTTGAACTAAATCATATTCAGCCTCACAAGCACTTTGACCTATCAGATCTTTTGTGCATCATCGGCCCTACAACAAGAATAACTATCGTGAAATACACTTAACCTTCAGAACTTGAATACTTTTTTCAATTCACATCTGGCCTGATCTAGATATTGCAGTCATCAGATAATTTTAACAAATTCGGACAACTAGATAGTCTCGTCTTTTTAACAAATAATCTCAACATATCCTATTTGAAACGAATCGTGCATCATTTGAAGCACCCAAGGAAATAAAACTTCCAAAATCCCTAACAAATGGAACTAACTTTCTAGACTTTTATATTGTAAAGTCAACAACTGCACAAGAAAAAATTTAATGCTGTCAGAAAACCTTGAATCTGTTATAAGTATATGGCATATGACAAATTTACTTCCAGTATATATTATTTTGTTTTTAAGTTACATTTAATATCGCCTTGAATGTCAACTATGACATATCCGTCAACTTCATTCAACTCGATATTCAGTGTGTCCAACACTTGAAAACAAAATTTATTACCAACCTAACAAAAAGAAATAGATTCCCAAAAACTAGTGGAATAAACTTAATTAGGGCCAGTTTATCAATATTCCATTAGTGTAGTTTGACTGCCAGCTAAATTTGACTGGTGACTTAAATGTTATCCTCCCAAATTTGACTCTATGTACCCTTTCGTCTATTAGCAAAGAAGACCCATTTTATAATTTTATTTCTTGTTACATCTTTAATTTACACATAATTATATAA
This sequence comes from Chrysolina haemoptera, assembly GCA_958298965.1. NCBI lineage: Eukaryota > Metazoa > Arthropoda > Insecta > Coleoptera > Chrysomelidae > Chrysolina > Chrysolina haemoptera. The sequence continues at coordinate 14,073,493 of OY282602.1, read as the reverse complement.
TATATTTCACAATTATATGGAATAACTTAGGCATTTTAATCTGGTGATTTATTTCATTGCTCTAATTTTTTTTGGTACCAGACTTCTCAATTACTTGCAAAGAAGGTATTTGTTGCAGGCTATCTTTGCCATTTTCAGTATTTACATAATGGAAGATAAGAGAATGTATCTTTTGAAGATAAGGGAGTGTGTTTGTTGAAAATGATATCTAAGGTTTATCTCAAGTAATTTAGCATAGTGCATGTGATAAGTGAATTAAAGAGTATAATGAATTATGTATGGGGGGGGGGGGGGCGATAGATGTACCTAGCTGTAAAAATATGGATTTTAATTATAAAAAATTGAGTAATTTATAATACTTTGTGACGGTAATGGGGGGCCCCGTAAATACGCCACTGCACACATATATTTCTGGAAATTCATTCGAGAAATTATTAATAGACTGTATGACACACCTTCTGTTTTTCTAAATTTAAATTCTCTTATTTCGCATATCTGTTCTTTATATTATGTACATACCAGATATAAAAATTTGAATTTGGTTAATTTCTTCAAGCAATGTGAAATGAAATATAACTACAACTGTTCAGATCTTAATAATTGAAAAACTTTGAAAAATTGGCTACTGCATAATTTTGATCAAGGTTTTTGTAAGAGGTTTGATTCATGGCGGTCATTGTTGTTATCGGCAATTTTACGTTGTTTTGTTATTCGATGATTTTGAGGTTAGAGTGCGGATTGGGGTAAAACCATATAAGTGAAGGCGGGTTTACAAAAAAAATAATACCAAATGAGAAAGCAATAAATTAATATGCAGAATATTAATTAATATGAAATTTAATCCAGACAAAGCAATTGAAGACTGAATGAGCTAAAATAAGAAATAAAGACATCACAATCAATAAACTACATTTTTAAATGGACTAAAAAGAATAAATTAATTTCTCAGAATAATCTGTATGTGGTTGAAAATCTTTACGGCTTTATAAATCTGTATGTGACAAGGATACATTATTTTATTATTTTTAGTCCATTCAATAATTATTGAGTTACCTAACTGGAAGTTTGAAACTGATTGCAAAATTTGTACAAAACAGACAAGCATTTTTTTTGTATCCGTTTGGATTATACCAGTCGGGCCCTGTCTCCGGAGCTCCGACACATCCGGAAAGCGCGCTGGTACCATTTACCCAGATAGCCACTCCAACCAACTAAGGATGACAGCCTTCTGCATTCGTCCGGCTAAGATTTCTGCCATATCACGGCAAGCCGGTATGATTTTTAGATTAGAGATCAGCGAGTCCATCATTCCACCAAGGACCCCTATAATCAGAACCACCAATTTAACCGAATGGTTTAGCGCCCAAATGACACCGGGCCGCCATTTTGAAATATTTTTTTAAATGGCATAGTGGGTCAAGTAATCCTTATTCGAATCGTCTTTCAATTCTTTATATGATAGGAAAATAAAAAAAAAAATATTCCTCCAAACCAAAATGGCGATACCCCAGGCGATACATAATGCTAACAGTGGGGAATGTTACTTTATGGATAGACTGTTGACCTAAATGAACACCAAAAACATTAAATAATCTCTCATGCATGTTCAACATACAAGCTAGGTTAGCTTGCTCATATTAGGTTTGTATGTCAAGCGCGAGCGAAAAACTAATTCACGCATTTTCGACTCGCAAGCTAGGTTTTCTTGCTCAGAATAAGTTTGTATGTCAAGCGCGAGCGAAAAACTAATTCGCGCATTTTCGACTCGCAAGCTAGGTTTCCATGCTCAGGTTAGGTTTGTATGTCAAGCGCGAGCGAAAAACTAATTCACGCGTTTTCGACTCGCAAGCTAGGTTTTCTTGCTCAGAATAAGTTTGTATGTCAAGCGCGAGCGAAAAACTAATTCGCGCATTTTCGACTCGCAAGCTAGGTTTCCATGCTCAGGTTAGGTTTGTATGTCAAGCGCGAGCGAAAAACTAATTCACGCGTTTTCGACTCGCAAGCTAGGTTATCTTGCTCAGGTTAGGTTTTTATGTAAAGTGCGAGCGAAAAACTAATTCACGCGTTTTCGACTCGCAAGCTAGGTTATCTTGCTCAGGTTAGGTTTTTATGTAAAGCGTGAGCGAAAAACTAATTTACTCGTTTTTGACTCGCAAGCTTGGTTATCTTGCTCAGGTTAGGTTTGTCAAGCGCGAGCGAAATACCAATTCACGCATTTTCGACTCGAAAGCTAGATTCATTTTGGTGCTCAAATATTTAGTGTTCAAGTAAGATTTTTGGTGTCAACAATAATTAGTTGCTGCAGAAACATAAAAATAAACTTCAAAACTCGATACTTTGAGACTAAAAAATGAATGATTTAGTAGTTAAATTTTGGTGCTCAACTATGATTTTTTGTGATACAGGATAAATATTTGGAAATCATATCAATATTATTTTGGTGCTCGGTTAAATACGACCCTTATCATTTAGTATATTATTTTAACATATTATACATATGATATTATGAAAAGAAGTCTTAGAGCCGATACAGTGTCCGCGCTTTGAATAAATTAACAGATGGGAACCTTTGTGAAGAAAAATTGTCATTGTTATATGACGTTGAAGTTTTTACTGTACACGTTTCTTCAGAAATATGTTGTGGAATTAATTGAAAAGTGTTCAAACATCTTGCAAAATTATTAACTTTTGTTGTTCGCCTAGAAGAAAATGAAACTATGAGATAGTTACATAAGATAGTAACGAGCTGCATGAAAACACTGATAAATCAAACTTTGGATTCCGAATGATTTGCACATTGTGAAATTTCTGACTAACCTAACGGCTGTAGATAAGAGCTTTTGAAGATAAACACTTGCCCTCATGATTTATTGTTTGGAGCTTCGTATTTCCAGGTACTGGCCCTGATGGAAAACACCTCCTAGAATCGGGAATACCTGCCAAAGTAAATATAAATAGTATTGTCGTAGCCGATAAGATACGCCGACACGGCCAATGACTCAGAGATAAAAATGGCGACCAGTAATAAACTGAAATTGTTATCTGAAGAGAGCTTGACTAGACAACCCGAAGAGGTATTCGATATAATCTGCAAACTAGGCGAGGGCTCTTACGGAAGTGTATACAAAGCCCTCCACAAGGAATCCGACAATGTCGTGGCCATCAAGCAGGTGCCTCTCGATACCGATTTGCACGAAATCATCAAGGAAATATCGATTATGCAACAGTGTGACAGCCCTTACGTCGTCAAGTACTATGGCAGCTACTTCAAGAACACCGATCTCTGGATCATCATGGAGTATTGCGGTGCTGGCTCCGTTTCCGACATCATAAGACTGAGAAAGAAAACTTTGACAGAGTGCGAGATCGCCACCATTCTCTCCGACGCTTTAAAAGGCCTGGAATATCTTCATTCCAACAGGAAGATCCACCGAGACATCAAGGCTGGAAATATTCTTCTGAACACCGACGGGCACGCAAAATTGGCTGATTTTGGAGTGGCGGGACAACTCACCGAAACCATCTCCAAGCGAAACACTGTCATCGGTTCTCCGTTCTGGATGGCGCCCGAGATTATTTTAGAGATCGGATACGATTGTGTGGCTGATATTTGGAGCATAGGGATCACGGCTCTGGAGATGGCGGAAGGAAAGCCGCCCTACGCCGATATCCATCCGATGAGGGCGGTGTTCATGATACCAACCAAGCCGCCTCCGTCATTCCGCGATCCTGACCGATGGAGCGCGGAATTTATCGATTTCGTCAGCGTTTGTTTGGTGAAAAATCCATGCGACAGAGCTTCGGCGACTGATTTGATCCATCACGTCTTCCTTCAAAAATCGAAAGGGCCAATGGCCTTGAGCCAGATGATAGCCGAGGCCTGCGACATCCGGAAGAATCAGAAGTACAACAGGATGCCGCTGGTTGCCATCATCCCCGAGCAAAACGAATCCGAAGCTACTTTGGTACCCAATAAAACTCCAAGTCAAACCGGAACCATGATTACTGTACAATCGGATCTGGGAACCATGGTCGTGATAAATAGTGACGATGAGGACGGTGGTGGAACCATGAAGTCACCGGAGACGAAGAAGTATAAACCGCTATTTTTGGAACACTTTGACCAGGCGCAGAGTGAAGCTGAGGCTCAGAAGAATAATAATTTGCCGCAGCTGAGTGAATCGGGGTTTGCTTCTACCAGTGGATCTGGAGGTTCTCCGAGGCTTTCTCATGGACTTTCCGAACCACTGGACGTTAAATTGGAAAGAATCAGACCTGTCGATTGTAATTTCAGCTTCCTCAAAGATCTGACCTACGACGAATTGAAGGAAAGATTTGAACTGCTGGATACTGCGATGGAAAAGGAGATCGAAGAGCTGCAGAGTCACTATGCGTTGAAGGCTCAACCATTGGAGAATGCTATTCATAACAAGAGGGAGAGGAACAGAAACTTTTAACTTTGAGATCCGTTCTGGGATTTCAGTTCATTGCTTGATTGAGGATATAAGGTTGAGATATAATAATTATAAGTAATTATTTATAAAAAATAAAAAATCTTGCGAGAGAAATATTATGAATTGGAATCTATCGTCAGAATTAGTCAAGGATTCCCACTTGTTGCTTTTCGCTCGTACATATATGTACGTCGCCAACCTTAATTTTAAAAAATTTATTAATTTAAAAAAATTTAATATATTTATGACGTTTGGGAAAAACTTAGTTTTAATAAAATGGGAGGATACCAATATCCTCTCTCTCTACAATAATAAAAATAACACTCCCTTATAAACACTACTGTAAGCCTGTCCTGTGCGGGTAGAGGGGATGGCTATTATTATTTGTCGTAGCGTTTCGGGTTTACTTACTGATTTTTCGTGCCTTATTCAAAATATAAATATCAAATAATTGAGTAGTTGCAGATCATTATACTTAATCAGAACCTTTTCGTGTTTATGTAAAAAAAAATACTTTTTGAAAGGGATTTTCGTATGTAATCAAACGAGTGTATCGATGATTATCGAGATACGTAGAACCCCGAACTTCCCTTATGGAAAGTGGCAATATGTTGTAGTATTCATTTTTTCAAAAGTGTCCATTGGCCCAAGGATCCTATGAATAGTTTTCAAATTATGGGGTGCTGAAGATGAAAGTGGCCATTTTCAAACGGTTTTAATTACCTTGCCCTGTTTGTTGTTTTTTGGATCATATTTAGTACACACCTTAAGTTCTGATGACAATTCTAAAATGTGAATTCAGTATCATTGTATGGGTATCAAATGAAAGAACTTGACTAACAGTAACTATTATACAATGAAAAACTTTTCAAATCCAAAATGCCCACGGCCACTAAATGGTGGATTACAAGCGAAGCGGGAGGTTTATTCTGCAGTATTTGCAATTGGGCAGAAAGTTTTTGTACTTATAACCCTAAAAGATTTTGAAGTACGAATTGTATTTGATGCGATTATTTTTTGAGTGACAACTCGAGGAATGATAAATATTTATTTAAATCCGTCTAGGTTGCCTTATCATTCGCTAAAATATGCGATCTGAATGATGTAACATAAAAGTATAGTGTACAACTCGTGCGGAAACTAGATATTTCATACTCGTTTAACAAGACGATGATGAATTATCCTATTTTCCGCACTAGTTGCACAATATACTATTGTGCATCGAACGTTGCACCTCTGTAGAATCGCCTCGCTGGCGAATATGACTATGCCGATATAAGTCGCGATAGAAAATATAATATATAATTTTGTATTTCAATTGAAATACCCCCAATCAATAAAATAACGAAAATTCTAAGAACTTAACTAACATTGCAAGTGCTTCAAGGCACAGTTTTTGTTATTATGCCGTGTATCGTGACTTCAAAAGAATAGTTATTTATGATACAAGTGTTAAAAGTGGCATTTTATTTTGTGAGTGGAAAATATTGCGAAAAGAGCGTTAGCAAGTGGAGCAACCCCACGAGCAAAATAAAATCACTTTTAACAAATGTCATACACATTTTTTTGTACAACAGTTACTGCTAGTAAGAATAGAAACAAAAAAATCCATAAGGATTCGAACACACGATCTTTGGGTTACAAGGCTGACTGACAGATACTTCAAATACCACAACGCATTTATGAATGTCATTATTTGTCAGTGATGAACGACCTTCTACAGTTGGACTGAATACTACTTCGTTTGTAACTTCAAAAGGAATTAGTATTACCAATTGCATAAACGGCCAAATACATGTGTGAACTTTTATAAGTAATAATTCTTTTTGAGTAGGTGTTCTGTTTATAATATCTGATTGGAGTATTTCTATTAGAGAGATCTTTATTACTGAGTATCCATCATCTCATTTGTCATTTTACTTTTAACACCAGTGTTAAAAGTATTTTTAACACTAGCGTTAAAAGTGATTTTGTGAAAACGTCAGTTTTTAGTTCATGTGTCATGAATTAAAAACGTAATTTTTAATGACAGTTGTACAAAAAATAAATTTTAGATCATCTAATAAAATGGGAAATCGACATCTGATGTCACGCATTGCTGACATGGAGGCCATGGAGATTTGACACTTCATGATGAAACTGAGAACTTAACTTTGTACCTAACAACAACCTTTCTAGCACGGCGTGTTTGTATCTTGAAGACTTCGCGTATAACAATAGATAATGGAAATATAATATGTCTTGCGCTACGCCTGTGTTAATAGCATGCTGTGAACAATTTCCTCTTGATTTGAACATGACATTCAGTTGAAAAGTACTGAAACGACAACAGATGCACTTCGGATTCTTGCTTCCTTATTCGAAACATTTCTTCGCCGCTTTCTCTGATCCTACATTTTTTTTCGAGCATGCAGTAGCCGTTATGTTGGTATACAGAATACGAGACAATAGCGAGTATAACATTACGTAATTTAAAAAACAGTTATACTAATTACTGCATGGGAAGCAGTTCATTAAAAGCTAAAAGAATGTTGAGTCACTTGAGAAAAACACCTTGTGTAAGCTCTTGGTTAATATAATATTCGCGAGTTTGCATTGTTGGTCATGGGTAATCTTGAGGAGACACTAATTTTGCAATAATTATTAAAACAGTTTCTTCGGTGGGTTCAACGTTTTGAAGCAAACATTTTTTCCGGGTTGTAAAATCGGGGGCAAATGAATTAACGAGCACTGGTCAACTCGGTTGAAATTGCAGAACCGGAATCTTTATCTGTGTCTAGCTAGACTATTGAGAGCAAATTGAATTTCCAATTATACAGTGTGGGCCATAAGGTTTGCAGCATATGGGGGGGAACATGTTTCATTATCATTGTTAAAAATTCTATGGGAGATTGTTTCTGTATATTGGAAAACCTAAACATCGATTATGATATACGTCACGTGACCACCAATATGGCGGCAATTTTAAAATAGTTATTTACCTAACAAGTGCGGAAAGTAGTATTTTTACGCACGCAATGGCAGTTGCACGAACTATGCGGAGCGGTGTTCGGGCAAGCCGTCAAGACATTTTCCGTAAAAGTTAGTTACAATGTTTTTGTCCATCTTATTTATGAAAAATAAATAAAAAATAGTTTGTGATAAACAGGATTTTATAATAATGCTACAAAATGACACATAAGACAGAATAGTTTCATAGATCATTTAGTTAGTCCTAAATATCCTCATTTTCAAACAATACAAAAATCGTGCGAAAACGTGACTTTTCAGCACGTGTGCGAAAAAGTTACTTTTCCGCAGGATTTTATCTTTCCGCACGATTTTTGTACCTCTCCTATTACTTCTGCGGAACTAAGGTATTGATCGCCTCTCTAACTGCATCAATTATCTCCGGGAGATCTTCAAAGTCTTCAGAGTTGTCCATTTTCAATTGGAAATACGTACACAAAAAAAGGACGCTTCTTAATGAAAAATAGTACCTATAGATAGTAATTTGATTTGAATTAAATAATGTTTATCTTGAATTAAAAGATTGTGCTTCAAAGAGAAAATCGTGCGTAAAAGTAAAAATCGTGCTTAAAAGTAAAAATCGTGCGTAAAAGTAAAAATGGGACGGAAAAGTACAACTTTCAAAACCAAAAATCGTGCGGAAAAGTAAGTTTTCGACCCCCCTCTCCCATTGGTGAGATTTCGTGAGATTTTGCTCGACCCTCCCCCTTCCCTAATCTCACGTGAGATTTTTCAAAATGCATATTTGTTTTCAAAATGCATATTTGTAAATGAGTTAATCTGTGCTCGATTGCATTAGATTTATTTAAAAAAAAACAATTTTCTTATAATTTTTTTTATGAAGACTAGTAGATTTTAGTGGCAAAATATTTTTTACTTAATTACTTAGTTATCTCGCAAATTTTAGTTTAGTTTAGTTTCGCTCGACCCTACCCCTTCCCCACACGCCTCACGTAATAATTGGATGCCCCAAAACACGAGGGATACAAAAAGATCGATTCTTGATGTCTTATCCCCAGAAGCCACTCGTGAAAATATCTTCACTCTACTCCAAATCGATATACTTTTCAACACCATCCGAGGCTTGTCTAATTATATAGTTCGACAAATTAGCTAAACATATGAAATTGCGCGGAAGTTCATGGTGAGTGCATTATCACTGGATATATTACGGACTATAGTCCGTTGTTCGACGAGTGCGCATCATGTTTTAACGTTTTCAGCTAGTTTGCCGAACTGTAACTAAATCAACTTCTTGATAAGTTTGGGTGTTTTATCGTAATCTAACAATACTGATTTTTGTACTTCACGAACTTGTAACTGGTATAAAAATCAAGATTAATGACATCAACCTTTGACGTCCTTTGACCCTAATTAGCTAATTAGATCGGTGATGTATCACTTTACGTGTTAGCGGCCGCGTGAATATAGCAATGTAATGGTGACTCCCTGAAATAAAAATGTTCCTATCTAGGCTTGCCTGATGAATTAGTTACATGAAAAAAGGTGGAATACTTTAGTTATTTTTGTATCTAGTGCGCCATATGCTACTTTGGTGATCGAGAACTGTTTTTTTTTACGCGGCGCAGCCGGGCTAAAAAAATTGTCGAGGTCACCAAAGTAACCATTTCGTGCACGAGTTGCAAACAAATTTTTTTCCATCTGTGAATATTTTGTATGGGTGGTCCAACTAAACTGAGGTTGGGATTATTGTGAGGATTTCGCTTTCTACAGAAGTGAATCGCTTTTGTTTTGCTCTTTGAGAATTTTAGGCCATATTCTTTGTGCTTTTGCTATCGAGCTCATTTATGGTATTCTGGAGCTCATTTATGGTATTCTGAAGGACCTCTTCAGCATCAGAAGTGAGTGAAGATGAGTAGAATAAAGCCAAACATATGCCGTTATTTTCGCTGGATCCTGTACTATTTCTATTATGACATTCATAGCAATTGCAAAGAGAGTGACACTCAATGTAGAGCCTTGTATACTGTTTTCCATATCTCGAGAATTTGATGTAGCGTATTAGATTATGGTCCTACATTTTCTGTGTTTAAGAAATTGAAGAAAAATTGACAGGCATTCTCCAATTCCCCATCCATGTAGAGTTCCCAGAACTCCATAACTCCATGTGAGATCGAATGCTTTTTCTATATCGAAGAATACTGCTGTCAATTCTTTTTGTTTAATGACACTGGATGAATGTAACTTTCGGAATCCTGTTTGGAATCTGGAGAGGAGGTTCCTACTTTCCATGCACCAAGTGAGACGGTTGTTCACCATTTTCTCCAACAACTTACTTAGGCAGCTGGTGAGCGAGGTTGGATAGTAACTTTCAGTTAATGTGGGATCTTTTCAAGGTTTCAAGATTGGAATACTATACATGTACCTCTTCGTTCAGGGTGAGTTCCTGGTAGACCAAATATCATTGAATATATGAAGGATGTTTCTCATCTGCTCTTCTTGAATATGTTTCCGAAATTTGTAATGGATTTCGTCAGGCCCAGTTGTCGAATGTTTTGATGTCCGTAACACTTCTTTGAGTTCTTCCATGATCAGAGTTGGGCTGTAATCATGTAGTTTATCTGTCTGAAAATTTGTTTCGTGTTGATCCGAATACATCTTAACTATCAAGAAATGTGGGATCATACTTTTCTGAGGAATTGATATGCTGGAAGTGATCACAAAAGGTTTCTTCTATGTCTTCTAGCGTTGTTATATGCTGTTGTTTCTGGAGGATATGAGTAGGCGATGGGGCAAAGTTCTTTCCCAAAATGCTTCTAATAATTTCAAATAGTGATATATCGGAGGTCATAGTGCTAGTAAAATGTGTCCAGCTTTCTCTTTGACTGGTACGTTTCAGTTTCCTTACTTTCGCACACGAACGTTTGTAGTTGATCATATTATCTTGTGTGTAATATAAATTCTTTTCACAATTTGAAAAGTGTTGAAAAGCCTTAATTAATTATTGTTAAACATTCAGAGTCATGGTTATTACAAGAGCCGGTTCCTGGGAGTTTTGAAATATCTAGCTCTTCAATGAAGAGGTCAACTAAATATTCACTCGTCATCATATGAATTTCAACAAAACATTCATGATATTCGACCCCCAAACCCCACATACCAATTTTAAAGAGAATCAGACCATGATTACAAAACTCGCCCGCCATCGTAGATTTCTGAATTTTGTCAAAAAATCCTTAATCTCCGACCCCGAAAACTCCCTCATATCTATTTTGAATCGAATCGGACCATAATCACAAAACTCGTCCGCCATATTGAAGCCGCCATCTTCAATTTTTCAATATTGACAGAAGAATCATAATTGCTGACCCCAAAAACCCCCAGATACAAATTTTGAATATAATCGGAATATAAGTAGAAAACTCGTCCGCCATTTTGGAGCTGCCATTTGGTTTTTCATGATGCATTGTCACCAGAATTATGTACACCTACCAAATTTCAAATCAATCGCACCGTTAGAAGTGTGTCATATTTAACTTGCAGGATATGATAACAGACAGACACACGGACACCGAAACAGGTGAAACTAAATAAAAGCTTCTAAAAAAGGGTCACTTCGCAGATTTGCCAATGCGCGAACCTTGTCATTTTTTGACGTTTGTAGAAAATAGTTATTTATGCAACAAGTGCAAAAAGTAAGTGGCCGAGTTGGACAACACGTCGAGGGCAATAAATAATTGTTGCACGATGTTCACACATACAAACGTATCTATTTATTCTGTAAAAATTATATAAACGTGTAACAAAATATCTTAAATAAGAAAAAATTAACATAAAGCTTGCAGAATTACCACTAATAGTGGATAATTCTGAATATAGAAAAAACAAAACCTCTTCCACATTCAACATTTGATCCAAATCGTTAGAGCCGTCCCCGAGATACAAAATATAAATAAAGATTTGTTCTTTCAAATTGTATAAAATTTGCGATGCTCGTGGTTCCTCACGCTCACCTTCGGCTCATAACTTTCCATTCGCATGAAATTTTAATTTTTATTATTTATTACTTTTACGATTACGACGATATACAACTATTATTCAATATTCGTCAAACCGTTATTAGACAATAAACATAAAAATAAAATGCTTTCACTATAATGTTACAGCCATTGTTAGCTATTTTTATTGTTAATATAATCATACACGAATTTATTAGTTTATTATAATGTTTTCATAAATATAAATTAGTTCACACCGTTGTGATTAGTTTTCCATGGATGAAATAAATATCTTGAAATTTGATATCTGATGCTTGTATTTTGGATGTAAGAACATGCAGAACTTTTTATGAGGAATAACTTTTTTTCCTAAAGTGAATAATAAAAAAGTTTTTCATATGGTTCCAACTTAGTGAGACAAACTGTATATACTTGGTTACTCTGGTTAATAATTTGGCGGTCCGTGTATACCAAATTTCTGAAAATTTGGTAACTATTTCCTGAAAATTTGGTGACTATTTCCTGAAACTTTGGTGACTAATCTGTCACCAGAGCCACCGTACTTTTTGCTTGGTAACCGCTTGTCATTTGTCAATTCATTTTATTAAGTGCCAGTTTAGAAACTTTGGATCAAAAAGCTAATATTTATCTCAAAAAAGGTCTTTGGGTCTAAAAGCATTACATTTAATTGTTTTTTGACGAAAAAATTATATTTTTAACAAATTTATTTCAATTTCTCAAATTGTTGACGAAAGACGAGTGACAAGGGGTCCGTATATGTGCAGCCGGTTGCTTGGAAACTCAGAAACCGCTATTTACCGATCTGAGATTTTCGGTAATATACGGACCATACCAATAATCTAACTTTTGGTGTTTTTTTTTTGTGAACAATAATAAAAATATATCGGTAACTTCATAATAAAGTTTATTTGAAGAGGAAACATTTGAAAGAGTGGACTGGAATTCGGCTAGGAAATTCCACCGATACTGATATAAACTCGGATATAAATCAAATTGAAACCAACCAGTACAAAGTGGCAGTCCACTTGCAAACAATAACAAGTCCAGGCACAACATCAAAGTTATCGACAGCGATGGTAACTATGATGTTAATTCATCATCATTAACAACTAATCCTTTTTTTTCTGTTTTTTTATTTCTCAAACCTGGTATTAAACAGATGTGCGTATGTTCAGCCTTCATCCACAGATTGAGCACTTAATCTGTGCTTCAGCACAAAATATTCTAGAAAAGTAATTATTAGAAATTAAGTATCGTTTTGAACAACTTAACCTCGACTCCACTAAAAATGGAATATGGACCACAGGCGCAAAGTTCACAGACCATATTGACACATTACGTCAAATTATCGAAGTATGTCTATACTATCGATAGAATTGATGGGAAAAATCGATACTATCGCAAACGGCAAACTATATTTAACGAACTATACCATAAATGAATCAGTCGTTTCACTTCAACATTAAAAATAAATTAGTTAAAGTTAAGTGTATTTTTATTACAACATCATCATCAACAGGATGGCTATTTTTTAAATGTTACTTGAGCAGTTTTCCAGTTCTACGTAAAGATTCAGAGTTAACTAGATTTAATAGAAAGCTCGCTCGGATCTGATGTTGGAATAGATGCACATTTTTTGAGCACTGTGGCATATAAACCCTGGAGGATAAGCCTATAAGGATAAGGATAAGCCATAAATGTGTCCGTATTTTTCTTTTGTTAAGAGTGCCCGTTGACTTATTTCTTTTACTTATCACATGAACTGTTCTGTCCTGAACCATTCGTCAGCGGTGCGCTGAAAAGTAATCATCATATACTCCGTTCATGCTTTATATGATGTAAAATCCCTATGGGCATTTGAAGATGTACTAACACACCTTCATCAAAGATGTGGTCTAGAAAGACGTCACTCGAATCCTTATATGTAAAATATGTACTTTGTCTAATATACAATAAAATCTGAATCGTTCTTAGTTTCTGTTACGTTGGCATCTTTATGTAACCGTTCGAGTTTACTTATGTAGTGTTATAGGCTTTGATTGGAAGTCTGCAAATCCACTACCTACACGAAATCTAAAATTATCTCTGCATCGTCGAAGAAGGTATAAGCCGCGCTGACCCCGAGTTCCATCAAGGTTGTCTCATATAGGTAGGATCCCTTTTTATATGAGAATAATGATATGGACTAGTCGGTTTTCTATGTATATTTAAGAGTTTATTTGTCATTGTTTCATTATTGAAATCATTTAGAGAAAGCAAGTTCGGAATCCCCCGATGTAATATTTAGGTCTCGAATTGTTTTAACGTAATGTAATTTTTAAGATTTCGATTTTCATTTTTTCACTTTTTCAATGACTACATATTCAGTATTTAAAGTATTTTATATTCTATAGTCGTCATTTCTAGACTTCTTCATATAGTTCACTTGGAATAAATTACAATTACTGTTAATCTCCTGAATCAACTACGGCCTCTTTTTTAAAAGTCCGCTGCCTTGGAGATTCTGGATATGATTCCTCTATACCAATTTGTTCAAGTTTTCAAAGCGGATATTTCTTTCTGTTTATAAAAATTTCATCTTAAGTGGCTCTGAAATCTTAAAATAGTTTGAGGGATAACACCAAACAGTATATCAGTTTACTCACTTCATTAACAGCTGGCGTTTTTAGAGGTGATCAAATAAAAATGTTTTGTCATTCTAGGAACTGTAATTTTATTAACTATTAAAATTATCACGGGTCTATTTTAATGGCTGAGTTAACAATTTTCAGTGGATGAAACTGATTCAAGGAATAGTCTCTTTTTTATACTAAAGGGACTATGTTCTAATAATGACCAATATTTGTTGAGAGTTTTCAAAAAAGTAAACAAAAACTTATAAAATAAGGTCACCATACTCTTTTCGGGTTTACCTGCTAGTAAATTTGATTTCATAATTGTAAAAAACAGATCAGCAGTCAATGGTTTTGAACGCGACAGTCTCAACCATTGAGCTACCTGACCCATATTGGGTCATATGAATAAACCTTGAGTAAATACTTCTACTAAGATTTCTTGAGACAGACCTATTTATTTTTGTTCCAATATGAGAGAGACAAACTTATAGTATGAGCATTTGCTAGGTTTTATTCATACCAACCAGTATATGCATCGTATGAGCTGACCTATAACTAACTAATCTTTTTTTCTGTTTGCTTATTTCTTAAACGAATTAAACAACAGATTGTTAATATAAAATATTCCATAAAAGTAATTATTGAATTTTTTTGTCATAAATAACCTCCACTTCGCTAAAAATTGTGTATGAACCACAGGCACAGAAAACCTTACAGTCCACAGACCCAATTGGCACAATTACGTCAGACTTTCGATAGACTCATAGTATGGATAGCATTGGTGGAAATAATCAATGCAATCACAAAGATAAACTATCGTTGTTTAACGAAGATGGAATTGAAAATATAATGAGACCTGTGCCAAAGTTAATAGAATGTTATTGATTTTCTCCATGATAGTTCGCTATCCCAATTGGAGGTCCACAAAAGATGAGCTGTTAGGAAAGGAATGGTGACAATGGGTTGTATGCATAAAACTGAAGCAAATGCTTTTACTCGGATTTCTTGAAAAAGACCTATTCGTTTTGTTAAGTAATGAGAGAGACAAACCTGAAGTATAAGCATTTGCTACTGTTTATGAATACCTACCATTGTTTGACTGTTTTATCCAATTACAAATTACATAAGTACAAGACATGTCTATTCAATTTCCTAGTATTTTCTATATTTATATGAATGTTTCAGATTGTATTCCATTGCCGACGAAAATGAACTTGTCTGAGAAGTGCGATAAGTTTGTTTCAAAATCGCGAAACCGTAATTTTCCGGGTAATTTGACTCTCTGCCAACAAATATGTACGTGATGTTTTCTCCAATGGTTTTGTGTCGTAAAGTGGCACGAATTATGGTTATTGTCAAAGAGTTTACATGACCATAGAGAGTTAGTCACACATATTTTTCATCCACTTATTTCCAATTTCCGGCTGTAAGTTCGTTATTTCTTCGTGCTACTTATAGTAAAATGTTCTGTGTATCGATTGAAATGTTGAAATGATTCCAAATCTAATGGGATCTTCATTCAGGGGCTTGTTTGGATATAATCATACATTGAAAGTTGGAACGTTTTAAAAAATATTCACGAATAGGATATTATCCAGTAGATTTAGACAACACAGTCATGGGAGAGGCGAGATGCTTGCATACAAACTTATACGAACAGGTATTTCGAAAACCCAATCAGAAACTGGACACACCAAACTCGTTCATGAAGCCTATAACTGGAAACGATGTCAGACTACATGCTACTCAAATACTCATACGAACAACCATTCAGAACACAAGTTAAGTGGAATGAATGGGACTCTGGAGTAGAATCACTATCATCTAGACACAAAACACCAAACATATTGGGACCAAATCGAAGGGTATCGATACAGCACAGCTATGGTGAGACATCTAAGCCAAACACTCTCATTCTAAATAGATCCAAGATACCCAAAATTACCGGCTTACTAACAGGTGGTCACTGTGGCCTGAGAAAATTCCTGCACACAATGGGAATTCATGGAAAAACCGTGATGCCAGTACAGACTATATGGTGCCAAGGAGGAAACAGACTCCCACATCATCTTCAAATCAAATGAAATAAAAAACATAGGAAAAATGAAAATTAAATGAATATAATACTATAGAGCAAAAAAATCTTTGAAATAAATAATAATATATAATAATAATTTTATTCACTTAAAGAAATTTACAGTAAAAAATAGCAAATAGGTATAAGTACATTGATTCAGTGAATAAGCGAATCATCACAGAAGCAAAAGTGCTTGTTTGTGATTGTGTTTTTGATTAGGTATATTGATCTTGGTAACGACCATGGAAGCATCAGATGCCTGTATGTGAAGGTTAAAAAACTGAAGTATAAATATAGAATTACGGGTAAGAAATGTTTAAAATCACGTAATCTACAGATATTTAAAATCCAGAAGGTAGTAATTAATCAATAAAAAAAACACCGACAAAAGTAGATTTAGTCATATGGGAATGTCCCAAAAAAGTTCTCAAGGAGCTTGTCTATAGGCAGTTTCTACCTTATGGACCAGATGAATCAAATCAATCATGTGTTTTACAGTTTAGTACCTACTTTGAAACTGTAAATAAAAATATAAAGTAACCAATATGCTTCGGACTAAAAAAAATTTTTCTATTGAACAAAACAAACAATAAACTGATACGGAAAAAATCATTTTTGAATAAGTATACTATTGTAGGCAATGACCAAACATATCTTTTTCTCCATTATTTCTTCTCTAATTCTCAATTAACTCGTAGGTATCTATTAGGTCAAGCTTGGCACTTTCTATATGTATAACAGAGAGGACATCTAGTATTTCTTGACCAGTTGTAGCCATCAGATAGTTTTTAATCATTTTTAGGGACGAAAGGGATGTTTCACCAGACTGATTCGAAATAGGAATTCTGAAAAAAAAAATGGTCAAGACATTTCGAAATGTAGATTAACATTTTTGATCAAGTTAAAATTTTTCAGAACTTGTTCTTTAGTTCATATAATCACATAACAGACGAAAGTTGAAAACTTGAATATGTCGAAACTATAAGTGGTTTTTGGATTATTGATCAACTCTTTCATCGCATATTATCGGCTGGTACAAAAAAACTACATACATGCATATATACATGAATATTACATACGTTTGAACTCTGAACTTTTTTTGCCACGTAAGTAATACGACCCCATTTTTTCCTGATTTTCCATGAAACTTTTTTCTTATCTGGATTCGGCGAATCTCATTTCAATATGTGTTATTTTCAGTTGAAGTTTTCGTTTCTAATTCAATAATAGCATTGAAATCATCACGGAATATTTGTATGAAGAAAACCATAGTTTTCAATAAATCTATGACTCTATGAATATCCATTTCGGATCTTCAATAATACTGTTTCGAATTCTTCATTTTCTTAGCCAGTCGCTGCCAAATGAGCATCACTATTTTGGTACTATACAATGCATGATATTGTCGAATAAGACATTTTTTGACAAAAAGT
Organism: Chrysolina haemoptera; assembly: GCA_958298965.1. Classification (NCBI taxonomy): domain Eukaryota; kingdom Metazoa; phylum Arthropoda; class Insecta; order Coleoptera; family Chrysomelidae; genus Chrysolina; species Chrysolina haemoptera. Next base: position 14,055,925 of record OY282602.1, on the reverse strand, counting down.
ATTTTTATTATTATTATTACACTCTTGAATAAAGTTTGATACAACCGGGCCCTGTGCGGGCGCTTACTCCTCTAAGGATAAACCGGCACTACATTGAAAATAAAATTCGTATCTTTTCTTCATCCTTTACCAAATTCAAAACAGACACAATAAGTATCTAACTGAATTATTAACGACATTTTTCTAAGCTGTTCCATTCCCACGGATCGTTATTCAATTTATTTATGTTTTCAGCTCGTTTTTTCAACTGATTGTCTCATAACCATATGAAAAAATTTGTATAATAAGTGAAATCATCATATACTGATACTTCACTTTCAACGCACATGTTGTGGGAGTATAATCGATTATGGATTGAACGACGATTTCAAAATTTGTTACTTATTTATGCATGAAACAAACCCGTTTTTAGGTTGAAGGTTGCTTTTATGAACAAAAGTTACGGTATGGATAACCCTTCGGCTTTCTACTTTCCTAATTAGTTGATGATTTGGTTCGAAATGAATGCTAAAATAATATCAGCATTTCCCTTGGATACAGGCGCATGCCTATGGGGAGGTAATAGGGTAATTACCATCTCCCCTATGACTAACTTGGTTGTTTGAAGGTTAACTCCGTATTGAGAACTTATGAATCCTTCATATTAACTAATATGCAAAAAGGGTGATAACTCATAAGCGCAGTAATAATTTTTAACCGATACAGCTGACCAAAAAGAAGGTCTCATAAATTGTGCCAGTGGGATTAATCCCACCAGAAATTATCCTATTGAGCACGCGTGTGCTCGGATATGGTTGAGATATGTGAATGATGTTTTTGCAGTATTCTATACTGAAAAATCGAATATTGAGGACTTTTATTTCCCTCTTAAATAATAGATTGCCGTCAATTCAATTCACATATGAATTAGAAAATGAGGAAAAACTGCAATTTCTATTTCCTAGACGTTCTGGGTCAATGTAGGAAACTAGAATACGATTTAACGAAGCGATTTAATTATGAAGAAGACCAGAAGTTACAGGTAGGTATATATCTCTAATAATTGTTCACATCCTCTAAACTTTCTCTTTTACAAAGAGAGGGGTTTGAAAAAGAAAAGGTAACAATAAAAGAAAGATATAAGTAACGGTTCTCCAAAGAAAAAAGTTAAGGTTAGGTTAAGGTACACAGGTGTCTCACGAAAACAGTCACGACTGAGCCAGGTATAGTTGAAGTAAACCACAAATGTCTACATAAGGTTAGGTCGTTCTGGTAAGATCCGACTAAAAAGTTACTCCTCACAAAATGTATGTTTTTGAATTTCTCGTGCCCGAGTGTCTATGTAACGTCAGTTAGTTCTGGTTAGAACAGACTAAAACATTACTCCTCATAAGATTATTGTTCTTCGACTCATCCGAATATTCAGTAATTTTTGCAAAAGTTACATAATTACACTTTCAAGAAAACGCCTGGTGGTGGTTGTTCACTATACCCATAGCCATACTAGAAATGAACCTTTTATGGGCATGTTATCTTTTCGACGATCCCCCACCAAGAACTTAGAAAAAAGTGATATCAGACACTACAGAGCCTTTTGAAAAACCCTTAAGGACAATGTTGAGAATACATAAAAGTCGGGAGTTTATGAAATTCCGTGTAAAGACTGCGAAGCAAAATGATATGGGCCGACGCCGACGAAAAGATCTGTAAAAATAAGATACAAAGAACATTTAATACATGTAAAATATGAAAGGACAGAAAAATCAGCAGTCGTTTATTTTATAATGTTTCGCAACAAAACCACTCCATGAACTTTGATTCAAGATTAGTCGACCAAGTTCACAACAGGTAGTTTAATGCTTATGATTGTCTAGAAGTATACACTGTTTTGTCATTTAACAGTGATATGCAGACAATAATCTGCGGGCTTCTGTAGTAAAGACAACTACACCCTTTTGTCAGTTAACAGTGATATGCAGATAATAAACTGCGGGCTTTTGTAGTCAAGACAACTACACCCTTTTGTCATTTAACAGTGATATGCAGACAATAATCTGCGGGCTTTTGTAGTCAAGACAACTACACCCTTTTGTCAGTTACAGTGATATGCAGACAATAATCTGCGGGCTTCTGTAGTAAAGACAACTACACCCTTTTGTCAGTTAATAGTGATATGCAGATAATAAACTGCGGGCTTTTGTAGTCAAGACAACTACACCCTTTTGTCAGTTACAGTGATATGCAGACAATAATCTGCGGGCTTCTGTAGTAAAGACAACTACACCCTTTTGTCAGTTAACAGTGATATGCAGATAATAAACTGCGGGCTTTTGTAGTCAAGACAACTACACTGTTTTGTCAGTTAACAGTGATATGCAGATAATAATCTGCGGTCTTTTGTAGTCAAGACAACTACACCATTTTGTCAGTTACAGTGATATGCAGACAATAATCTGCGGGCTTCTGTAGTAAAGACAACTACACTCTTTTGTCAGTTAACAGTGATATGCAGATAATAATCTGCGGTCTTTTGTAGTCAAGACAACTACACCATTTTGTCAGTTACAGTGATATGCAGATAATAATCTGCGGGCTTCTGTAGTAAAGACAACTACACCCTTTTGTCAGTTAACAGTGATATGCAGACAATAATCTACGAGCTTTTGTAGTCAAGACAACTACACTGTTTTGTCAGTTAACAGTGATATGCAGATAATAATCTGCGGTCTTATGTAGTCAAGACAACTACACCATTTTGTCAGTTACAGTGATATGCAGACAATAATCTGCGGGCTTCTGTAGTAAAGACAACTACACCCTTTTGTCAGTTAACAGTGATATGCAGACAATAATCTACGGGCTTTTGTAGTCAAGACAACTACACTGTTTTGTCAGTTAACAGTGATATGCAGATAATAATCTGCGGGCTTTTGTAGTCAAGACAACTACACTGTTTTGTCAGTTAACAGTGATATGCAGACAATAATCTGCGGGTCTTTATAGTCGAGACAATTACACCCTTTTGTCAGTTAACAGTGATTCTTTTTCCTGAAATGTAACTACTCTCAAAATTAACCTGTACACACGACGCACAAAAAAATGAACTGAATCCAAGAGCAAGACGTGTTATCAGTAGGTGGGGTCAGTGACTAAATTCCTTTGTCAACTGTTGCGCACGATTCACATTAAAGTGTACGTTAAACCAGTCTAACGTTAGACGTGAAAACGTGCTGCGCACTTGTCGGACCACGGATTATAGTCCGTTATATATCCAGTGATAAGACACTCAACATGAACGCAAGATAAATTTAAAATCTATCGGTAGAGTGGTTTCACTGTACATACCAATAAACATCATAGAAGGACGGAGACGCGATGAATAATCAGTCATCTGATACCCCTCATATAATTAATGGAGCAATTTAAATATTTAGTAAACAAGTATTAGATACCTGACCTGTATGAATTCTTCTTATACTTGACTGACCCAAAATCATAAACATTTTAATATCTATGTTTTTCCTCATTCCTTGTTAGCAATGATTTTAGGTTCAACCAGGGACGGATGGGCCTATCGGGAGTTCGGGAGAATTCCCGAAGGGCCAGTTGGTCTTGGGCCGGTAAGGGCTATAAACAATGATCTGAGTTCTGAGGGCAGTCAGGGCCGGTTGCTGGTAATTTCCCGGGCCGGTAAAGTGCATCCAACCCGTCCCTGGTTTCAACGAGATTTATAGTAGGTATTTGGTTTAAATGCAAGATACGCTCTGGTTGTCAGAGTTCCTCGTAGCATGACAATTTATTGTAATTTCCAATTGTTTATGGTAGATCTCTGTTTTCACCTAGTGATCGAAAGTAATGAGTAACCGTAATCAGAACTCATAAACTCAAGGAAAGAGTTTAATATCTCGATGACCTTAATAATGAATACACAATTATTTTAATAGTGTTATTAAACCTAATCAAGAGCGGGGCATTCAGAATCGATCTTCACGAACAAATTGAAACATTGTACGACAAAAAAATAATTTTTTTAAAAATGAAGTAATAAACGAAAATATATTTACCTATATATTTTCGGCACACATAGCTGGAACCGTGAAAACATGCACGCCCTTGTTGCGCATTAGTCGTTCGACGGACTCTACTCCCTAATATATCCAGGGACAAGGCACTCAACGTTCGCGCAAGAAGTTGAGATTTCACCTTTTTAGCTATAGGTTCGTTTTGGTTCCTGTCATTAACTATTCTGAACCAGTTCTGAACACTCGGACAATCAAGTTTTGGAAGACTCATTACCCAAAACTTGTCAGACTTCAACTGTGCCACTAGTGTGTACGGTTCTAAGACGGTTCCGACTCAGAACCAAAAAAAGCCTTATGTGTGCGGAACTGTCAGTACAAACATTAGTAAAATTGAAAAAAAAACCGAGATAGCCTAATAACGAAGTAGGTTGTATGCAGTATACACTTGAATGATTGTCAATCAATATAGGTGTTTCATAGAGAGAACCATAGCAGATAAAAAATGTTTGAGGATTAATTTTAAACCCTGTAGATTGTTACTATTGCTGTTTGGAAAAGATAATATCAGTAGCATATATATGTCTCTAAAATATGCAAGGTCGTTTATTCGTCGAAAGGTGCTCTATTTTAAGAGAATTATACTGAATTACACGATTATAATTATATATAATTTTTGCTATGAGATTTAGAGAACATTGTAAAGTATTTCTTGTAGAAAACTCTGCCAAGAATCCAACAGATATGATTCAACGGTCGTAGCGGACAGTAGTTGTTTTATGTTAGAGACATGCCGGATAAGATTGGATTGAATAATCCATTTTTCGTTATTACTAATGTTGTATAGCTAAGTTATTCAATCTCTAAAAAAATGCAAGTTCTCGTATTGATAATTTCAAATTGGTGGATGGATAATCCTGTATGAAGACTGAAGAGTACTCAGCTAAATTTGTCAGCTTCAAAATTCAGAAAGGATGGTTGTTACAGCTTGGCAAATTTAGAAAGGCATGTCGATAAATACAGGGTGTTTCAGAATTCAGTATCAAGATTTCAGGGGCGTGTTTCTTAGGTCAAAAAAAGACTTTCTTTCCGGTAAACCTGTGTCCGCTACCGCTTCATTTCTGAGATACAGGATGTTGAAATTCAACAAAAAAATTAGTTCTTTTTCAATATCTCTAAACCACTTTGGCTTTTCTTTTTAATTTTGGTACATGCAAAGTACACATAAAAATACATTTTTTCCATTTCGAACGTGTTTTAATTTTCATCAGTGGCGTCTCTGTAAACATGCTCTGTCATTTTTGATCAAAATAATGATACGCTACTGTTTTTTTTGTCAAATCAGTATCATTTTCATAATTGTCTCCTATTTTCCCACAAACATGGTCTCTTGACTATTTTCCGTCCGACAGACGGTTTTCGATTTAAAAAATAAAAGGTCGTCATTCGCTTGTACCTATGCAATTTTTTGTATGTCTCATTTTGCTTTTTAAATCGAAAACTGTTCTTCGTAGGGAAAAATGTCAAGGGGCCATTTTTATGAATAGATAGAGGACACTCATAAAAAATATAATATTCATTAAAAAAAAACAGTAGCGTATAATTATCATTTTTGTTAAATTTCAACACCCTGTATCTTAGAAATTAGGCAGTTGCGGTCATATGTTTATAGGAAATAAAGTCTTATATTGACCTGAAATATACGCCCCCTAATTCTTGATACTGAATTTTGAAACACCCTGTATATGAGATGCGCGAATTAGAATGAGAAAGATTCGGGCGCGGGTAGTATAAAGTGAACATTCAGCTAGAATAAACTGAGCTCTTCTGCTACCGCGCATCGATAGGCGTGCCGATTTCACGTGCCTTGCTAGATTTGCCAAGGTACCTTTTATGAAATAATTTCTACTATAGAATGATTGAGTATTTGCAAAAACCTATTGTGATTTTTTCGTGAAACACCCTGGAACAGTAAACATTTTTTTGCTATACTTTTTTACGTACATCCGAGCGTACATCTTACCAAAACTTATACACGCAACTGATAAACATATTCCAGTGATATTACCTTTTCCAAAAACTAATATACCGGGTGACCCGAAACCAATTTACTCCCTGTATCTTCGTTCTTATTTTGTATGGATGTTTCAAATGTGGTACATATACTTATTTGATGTCATGAATGTATAATAATTTAGCAATTATCAGACCAAATATGACACTTATGGTTTGACCGGAAGCGCATCCAGTTTTTTTATTTCAAATGGAAAGTATATATTTTTTTTTAATTACCATTCAATGCAAAATTACCTTTTCAACGATATTATCACAATCCAATTCACAAATTACTGATATAATTGAGATTTTATAAAAATTTATTTTTGTATTCTCCTCCTAACGGAACATTTTCTTAAAAATGTGCTATGGAAGATTAAACAATATCATGTGAACAACAATAAATCGATGTCAATGTTGTCACACTATGATTTGTATGTAGACGTAACTATTTTCCAAATTTTTGTCTTTCTTCATTGTTCAACATTAGTTCTTTTCATGTTTTGTGTTTCAATATACAGTATCGGAAAGTTTGCATCTTGGGTATGGTAGTTTCATGAGAGCGTAAAGAATAGCTTGCTATATGTTGAGAAAGCATTAAAATTTCTCCTCTACTCGCTCGAGGAAGAGATATCGACATGAGCTGTTAATTCGTCGGGCGCGGTAACAGGATAGGTGCACAGTAGTGCGTCTCTCTTATTTATGTGGTTTTATCATATCATTGCGTTCCTTGTTGCTCGCGTAGATTTCTGTCTATACCCCAGGTGAAAAGTTTCCGATACTGTAGATAGATAGCAGTTTCTAACCTACACAAAAAAAAATGTTATGTTAGAATATAAAGCAAATATAGCGATATAAATTGGTTGCTATGGAGATTCATTTCCAAACTTCTGATACGCTATGTATATCCAAGTATAATCGAAATTATACACGGTAAATTAACTGAATTGGATTTGATGAATTTGTATTCAAAATTTATAGGCTATTAGTTGCCACAGAAAATAAGAACTTGCTCTTTGACAAGATTTCGTTGTTACTTCTTCGTGTCTGTCATTGTTGAAGACGGTAGTAAAATGCGCGAAATAAGCGCTTGATTGGTTACTCTACGGTGGGAAGTTTAAATGACAAGAAGGCTGTATTCAAACTTAGTAGTAGGTAATGGAAAATGGGATATTGGACGCATGTGGTGTCACTCAACGAGAATATGAAGTATTTTCGCCTTTACCACACAAGGGGAGAATACTTCTTATTCTCGTAGTAGGTAATGGTCGGAGCATTTATTTCGTGCATTTTATTGTATAGTCATTGTTGTCGTATACAATTTTCTGTCGCCTAGCAACAACCGTTAAAATTTTAATTTTTTTCTCACGCTTCTCCGTCTAATAATGAAATCGTATGTTAATAGTGAAATATTGTAATCAGACATACAAAGTGGACTTTTTTGACAGTCGAAAAAAAAACTATTTGTCGTTCAGCAGCACATATAAATATTTGTGTAACAGATGTAATAGGTGGGTGTATCAAAAAGGATATTGCAAATTAAACAATATGTATACCTAATCATGAACAATAACTTTTATCGGCCTTGGTTCGTTATCAGCAATAATACTTTCTGACATGCGATGAGTACAATGACCCTCGTTTCTGTCTGTTTTTATACATCAGGTGAGGACGAGGGTTAGACACCTCGATGGAGAGACGGGTTGGGTTGGGTTCGGCGGGGTTGGGCATAGGAAGTAAACACCGACAATGTAAAAACCAGGAAGATAAATATAGTTTTTTTACGTGTTATTTCAGGATGTTATTCGAGTTGTGGTAAACATTAATGATTTTATAGGGTGGCCAGTTCACAGTGTGTGCATTCATTGCTTTAGCAGCACGCGAGAAATCGAGGAAGCATTATTATTGCTGTTGAATCGAAGTGCATAATAATAGTTGTTTGCATTACAGGGATTGAGAGTAATTTCATAAAAAAAATACACACCCGACTCTACAGAATAAAACGCAAAACCACCGCCACGTCAGAAATTTTCGTTGGCATTCTGTTTCTAATAATAGATCAAAACAGTGTTAGGTTATCACATTATTGTTATTATTATTTGTACCGCACCCTTCACTTTCTTGATGCTGTATGCTACATGGAATATTAATATACATTGTTAAACTAGTTATATGAGTCTTAATGTTATATTGATTCTGAGAAATAAATTTATCTTATTTTATCTTGTTATGCTCGAAAATTATTCAATGTTTATTGGATATCGATAGTAAAATGGTGCCTAATGTTATTCAGGAAGAAGCAGGTTTTGACTCACTAAATGTGCTACCTAGTATAATTGGGTATATACCTTGAAAGTAAACGGTATAGTGCAATCTATCTTCCAACAGTTCGATTTTAAAAAATAGCACGGGAGCTTACTAATTATAACTTGGAAACTATACATTTTTAATAGTTCTAATCTCACCTTACGACACTCAAATCGCCATCAGTGCCTGAAGTAAACATCAATGTGATGATAATAACCTTTGGCGATTTATTTTGGTCTAGGCATACCTAATTAAGTTCGTTTCTTCAAGAATTCAGGAGTAAAACTAGTATATTGTACTTTACTTTACGTACAATATAGCATTGATTAAAAGTTTGAATTTGTAGAGGAAACTTGGTTTTGACATGTTTTTTTAAGATTTCTACAGTCTGAAGTATATAGCCATAAGATGAAAGTTTGGCAATGAGTCTCTAGTGCCAAACGCGATTGAACGCATTGGAGATATCCAATGCTACGGCCAGAATTTCACCATGTTTTTTCACAGAAAGCTCCATCTATTACCTCCTAATTCGTAATGAATCTTTCAACTTATTTTCATAAAAAAAATAAATAGGAAACAAAAATAAGTAAGTAGTTCTTTTCATGTTTTATATTTCAATATAGATAGGACTTTCTATAACCTACACAAAAAATCCTGTTAGCATTTAAAAAAATTAGTTTATTGTTGTTGAAAAATAAAGAAAAACAAAAATAGGGAAAATAGTTTCGACTGCTTGGTTTGACATGGAATTATTGTTACTCACATGCTTCATCTTCCATAGCACACTTTCATGAAAATGTTCCGTAGGGAGGGTAATACAAAGATTGGAAGTGTTGGTAAAGATCTAATCTATGTTCCCTGGTTCTCACTTTTTCGAAATTTGATTTGGTTCTTTTCCAAAAAAAAAAAACTGGAAAATCATCAAAAAACATGGACTTTTGCGATTTTTTTCAGAAAACACTAAATAAAATTTTATAAAAGTAAGAAAAAACAAACATAGATTAAACCTTCACCAACAAGTTCAAATTTTTTCATCCACTAATAATGAAAAATAAACCTTTAAAGTTGGGGACAACGAAACCCTTGCATGGCAATATTTTGTGTGAGAGCGAGTGAGAGAGTTTGTATTGTATCATTTCCTCTTAGGTTTTTTCTGAAAAAAATCGCATGAGTCCATGATTTTTATGATTTTCTCATTTTTTTTTTGACAAAAAAAACAAATTAAATTTCGAAAAAGTGAGAAACAGAGAACATAGATTAGATCTTTACCAACACGTTCAAATTTTTTCATCCACTAATAATGAATAATAAACCTAGGGACAACGAAATACTTGTATGGCAACATTTTGTAGCGCCACGGTCTTTCACTTTGTAAGATATCACTTCCACTTAAGAGGGCATGAGCACGATCACATTTGGGATGCATTTTGGGGTAAAAGAGTAAATAACTCAAAAACGGTTCGTCTTATCGGTTTCAAACAAGGACAGGTTTCTAGAGGACGTTTGATTCTACGTACGTGCTGTAATGGAAATTGAATTTTGAATCTACTTTTTCACAAAAATAATGTCAAAAATGTACCAAAATGCAGTCACTTTGAAATAATTTTTTGGGTAGTTAAAACAATTAATTCAAAAAAACATTACAGCACGTACATAGATCAACGTTTTACCTTTCTTTTGATACAAAATTCATTTCGATTGGATAAAAATTGCTTCAAATTTTAATGGAAGAGAAATACCACTGCAGCTACCTCGACTATCTATGAAAAGCATCGTGAAGTGCTGCCTCAGTCATAGATACATAGAATCAAACGCCGTCTAGAAGCTTGTCCTTGTTTGTTTTCAATTTTCCTTAACTGTGCCAATCTGTATTTGATAAATTGTTTTAGTTGACTAGACATCCGCAGATAAGCTATATCACTGGTAGAGAGATTAGCAATGACTTGGAAATCCATATATAATCAAGGAATATGCAACCGAGCGCATTTGTCGGAAGTATGTCCGGTAAACAACCGCAAATGTGAAATTATAATCAAGGAGCGATCTCGAGCAGGTTATCGTGTTTTTCCGGTACGATTGTTGTAGTAGGTCGAAATATACCGTATTGAAAATGCTTCTCCATTGTGAGTTTATCAGGATGATCACGAAAAAATGCTCGGTGCAATGGTGAAATCGTATATTATGAAGTTCCTGTAAATGCCCTACAAGCTACGATAAAGTGGACGATAAACATTTCCACTTGTTTATGTTTTCAGATATCCACGACAAAAATACATTCGGTAGTTTGTTTTTGATCAAATATTACGAATTTCCAAGTCATTACCAATCAAAAACATCAGTCGTCGAATATGGATTGGATTAGTTTAAAAAAAAATCATTTTTCCTACGAGCGTGCGAAAAAGTTACTTTTCCGCACGATTTTTCGTTTTGAAAGTTGTACTTTTCCGCACGATTTTTACTTTTCCGTACGATTTTTACTTTTCCGCACGATTTTTGTATTTTTTAAAATGATGATATTTAGGACTTACTAAATGATCTCTGTAACTATTCTGTCTTATTAGTCATTTTGTAGCATTATTATAAAAACTTGTTTATTAAAAACCTTGTTTTTTCATAAATAAGATGGACAAGAACACTCGTAGGAAAAATATTGTACTTACTTAACTCTTACGGAAAATGTCTTTTCCGCCCTTAACGGCTTGCCCGAACTCCGCTCCGCGTCGTTCGTACAACTGCCGTCGCGTGCGGAAAAGTACTACTTTCCGCACTTAGGTGAATAACTATTTCCTACGAGCGTGCGGAAAAGTAACTTTTCGTTTTGAAATTTGTATTTTTCCTTACGGTATGAAATCGTATGAAGTAGCAACCCTTCCGCTCCTTTTCAGGAGAGCTAAAAGGGCGCCCTGCCAGGTCGAGCCAGAAACCCCCAACAGGGGGGCGCTGATGCCCGGCATCGCTGATGTTAACGGATAGCCGGACATTTCATAACATTATAGTGCTGCTAAGTAAGATACACGCCTCCTGCCTAGCTTATGCGTGTTGTTCATTGTTTTTAAATGCTGATAATGCTGACAATAAGTTTATGAGGCTGGTTGTTGCGATGATAAACCCCGGAAAAGGCTGAGGCAAAAAACCGGGTCAAGGTACTTCGCATTTTAGGTACTCCTTTCGTCTTGGTTCCCTACGGAACCGGTTCTTCCCGTCGCTCCCTGGAAAATATCCAGCGCCTGATATATGAGCCCGCCATGTTTGCTCATTATCGTATACCCTAAGCTTGGTAATATCCTTGGTGAGAGGACTGTTCTGGATGAAGTACTTGTAAGACAAGTTCCTTATGTATGTCGGATCTGAATCGACGCCAGCAAGCTCCCTTAAAGTTTCCAATCGAAGGTATCTCCTATACTATTAGTGATAATACGAGTACCTTGTTTTGCATCCTGTCCAACCGCATAAGTGGGGTGGTTTTCAAGCTACAAAACACTGGACAAGCGTATGTCATTGCGGGCCTCATGGTTTGCTTGTATATCAAGACTGTTTTCTGGGCTCATTTCTGAGCCTCTTGCTATCAGAGGGTAGGTGCGCTTCGGCGCAGCTCCCGACCTCTGAAAAGCCAAGGTTATATGCCTGCCGAAATTTAGACGCTTGTCCAGCTGTACTCCCAGGTACCTCGCAGTGCTCACGTTCTCAACAGCTTCGCCATTGATCGTCAACCTCCTATAAAGCTTTGAGTGTGTGTACTTGTTAACGGTCTCTGACTTCGCCGGATTCACCACTATCTTGTTCTCTGCCAAATAGGGTACGACCTTCCTATCCAAGTGAACTTGGATCCTGTACTGGGCAGCGACGCGCGAGAAGGAATGGGCAAAGATGGCGGTATCATCTGCATATACCGCCGGCGCCGTGCCCACATTCAATCTCTCGCACTGAGGAAAATCGTACGTATTTAGAGAGTACAAGTGTGGTGGTAAACTTGAACCCTGCGGGACACCTATGAACCGTGTTTGAATATGTAGATGAAATGGTTGTTTCAAGAGAAAATGTGAAGATCTCGTGAACCGAAGACATTTGATTTTTTTCACTATTAAATCATCGTTTCTCTCGTCACATACAAAAATAGTATATTATAAACGGGAAAAATAATAGATTTTAGCTCTCTTCGCTTCGCGTCAGGAGACAACACAACCTCGAGCTAAAATCTAATACTTTTTTTTCCTTGTATAATAAATAACTATTTTCAAGATTTAGGTTGGACAAATGGTTAGGACTATTTTATAAACTGCCCTCCATTACGTCATGTGAAAAAAGTGCATATTTTCAGATGCTGAAAGCTCATTATCAATTGCTCCAATATTTGTATTCTGCCTATGGTCCATTCTCCATTCGCTGTGAGAACTACTGTGTAGATTCGGTTGGTGTAGGTGTCGTCCGCTAAAATTTCACTGGATGTTGGTTCGAGATAATTTTTTTTTCAAAGATCGGTATCGATACATGCCTTGTTCTAAAGCAAGTGTGATGTGGGTTACCAGATGCCCATCCTGAAGTCTAATCTTCGGAAAGCGTGGAAAGCTCAGCGGCCACTCGGGGTGGTACTATTTTCCCTTTGGATATACTCTGTGTTTATGACGGAGTATTATTATTATATTTGTTTTGATTTCGTGTAGGAAACAGTATGCTTTCAATTAAGTTGTGTATACAAATGTGGTCACAACATCAATGTTTGTCATATTATTAGAAGGACCATGACTAACTGTTATTGTTTAAAATATACTTGGATGAATCATAGGAAATACATGTTATGCTGACACCAGTGTCTATATATCGATATATCGTGATACAAGCGCATTGCTCTGTGTTGTATCTCTATGAAAATAATTATATTATTGATATTGATACTGAATATACCAGGGAAAACACTCATGTTCTCATAATTTTTTTTTATTGTTTGTCTTTTTTTTAAGATAAAAAAGTGGATGAAATCGGTTATACTTTGAATGAATGATCCATTATTCATGTACGGCATTTACGTACTTTTGGGAACTTCCTTCTCCGCAACAAACCAACTTCTACAGAAGATTTATAAAAGCATATTAGTATTATTGTTTCAAGAGATGTATTGAAATCAATATTCAATCGTTTTTAATATTTATTTTATTCAAAAATTAATTTTAAGTAATTTGTTTCAATATGGAAAACTTCGTTCCCAATTTAAATCGATAAAAGTACTTTCCTAGCTAATACCACTATATATATATATATTGGATTGCATCTGACACACAGTGTGTACTTCTCATGGAAATACCCCGTAACTTCCGGAATCGATAGATTCAATCGGCAATTAAAAACTTGATTTTTTTTTAATCGGCAATTAATTGCATTTTAAGTGATATACACTGCACGCCAGCTATGGAACCACCGACATTTCCTAAAAATAATAGTTGGAGGCTAAATAGGTCGAAAATGTTTTCGAATTCGTGATTAGAGCAACCATTTTACTGCTAACAAATTTTTTTTCTGGAAGCAATTAAGTTCTGAAGAATCCAAATTTTTCTCACTTTTCATGGGAAACCCTTCCATAACTTTTTAGAAATTATGGCACTATGGGGTTAAATAGTTGTTCTGATCAGATAACGAATACCAATACATTTTCGACCTCTTTTGCCTCCCACTAAAATTTTTCGGAAACGGGTTTCATCACTGCTGGCGTGCAGTGTATAACTTGAATGACCCCTTCCATGTCATTAGCTTAATCCCACATTGCGTTCGAAGTTTCTGCAAGTAGAATATTATTGGTGCTGGTGTTTCTTCCAGTCTGGTAACAATGAATTCCTGCGCCTTGTTGTCTCTATCTATCCATTCCTTTTTGATTTTTTCAAACGCATTTCTGTCCGCTAAACAGAAGGGTGAAAGTCGTCTCTAATTTTGTTCCTCTTCTATACGGTACTATTGGTTAACAATCACTAATAATATAAGTGACAGTAAAAAAATATTGTAAGTTTATAAACTAGTGGGTGGATACAAAAAAGGTATTATAAAACTCAAAATAACGTAAAAATAGTCTGTCAAGGATATACTTAAGAGCAAACAATAACATTGATGAAACAAGTATCGGTTTTAAGCGTTCAGTTTTAGTTTTTTGCGAAAATTTTGTTGGTACAAATGATTCAAATTTGTTTGTAAGAATGCGGGAAATTACTGATTTTTGGTTTTGATGATTCTGAGGAGAAAAAAAATTATGGTTTGACAAATGAAAAAAAAAATGTTGATACAAAGAAATCTGTACAAGTGTAGAAGGAAACATTAATTAATTTGCCCGATAAGTTACTGCGTTCACAAGACTGCTGTATTCTTTCTTTGTATTAACATAATTATTTTGCATTTTCAGATTGTGGAAGGTTAGAAAATCATGTCAAGAAACTTGGTGCAATTTGTGCAACATATTTATAGTAATATGGAGGAGAAACTCTCAACTTGTGCTGTGTACACCGATTCTTCAAAGGCTTTCGATAAGGTTCATCATCCTACCTTATTAATAAGGCTAGAAATTTCGGTGTGCATGTTTGCCTGTTGGGACTTCTCACCTCATATGTTCAGGATAAATCTCGGATAAATGCCAGTACGTAGCACTGAATAATACAAAGTCTAACCTAACATGTCATATACATTTCTTACTGCTTATTTTTCCACAAATTACTTTGGTAATTCTCCAATGATTAGATGTACGGTAACATTTAACACCATGATATCTGATGACTTGGACATTTTTAACCTCATTGTAAACTGTTTCAAAAAGAAACTGAAGAAGCTCTTTACCACTTACATTATGCTCACCTAGTTGAGTTATAACTTTTGTTTTAGATTTATAAATTACACTTAGTTTTTTGCTATGTGATTACACAATTTTAACTTTTTATTGTAGTTGTGTGTTATCCTGTTATTGGGCTCGTCCTGTTGACTAACCTCTATAATTAAATGAATAAATAAATAAATATCAGTATCCCACATTTGGTCCAGTTATACGATCTTGGCAGATTTCTACTGAATATGTTTGAACAGATTGCTTGCAGGAAACTGGGACAACGTCCCCATAAAAGGCTTATATCGATCAATAAACAAAACATTTTGCGACGAACGATCGTTAGAAGTCGGTCGTTTGTCGTTTTACTGAAATCGAAAATTGTGTAATGATTTACACTATTCGGAACGCTTCCAGAACTTTAACGACATTTTTATATGGAAACAACGATTGAGATTTGCGAATAACCTGGTTTTTAAGGGTTTCTTTCATGAACGTCATAGACATCCTCAACTATTGTATTTCGCCAATTGGAAAATGTAACTTCACATAATATTGAGGCCTATTAGCTCTGATAAAAGTTACTGTTTGCAAAAGGGTTGAAAATTGTAAGCCAGTGTTTATCACCTAAAACGCTATACTTATATACAAAAAACATTGCAATCCTCAATCGTTTAAAAACTCAAATTTTAGGTAACCAAGTTATTTTTTGTGTTTTTTCCTATCCTTGCCTTGAACAGACCAATGGAGTTAAGTAAACAAATGAGATTGTATGTCAAATTATTGGGATCTCAGCCAGAGATATTGTAAACAAATAGCGTTAAATGATGTGACTTAAAGTTTTAATTACATGTTTTTCGATGAGGTAATGAAATCATCTTGTCAGAATGCGAAATTCGAACCATCATCAATCAAAATACACGTTGTGGCTACTGGCTCGATTTGCATTGCATTATCTAGACGTTTGTTATTTGTCTAATGTCTCGTGAATTATTCAATGTAGGTACATACGAAATTAAAGACATTTTTTACTAAGGTAGCTGAAGAGTGGACTGAAATATCTCCAAAACTAATATGAGAATATGAGAATCAATGCAACATTGGAGCTGGTCAAGCTGGATTAAAAAAAATCGTTTTTTCTTCGGTCTGAGTTCAAGCGAATGTGCAAATCATGTATAATTATTTCTTATTTTCTCAAATTAGTTTGCGCACCAACAGTTTGGGAAATAAAATGAATAAGAGGAAAACGTAAGTAAAATACTGAGAATAGTCGACATGAAACAACATGAAGAATAAAAATGTAAATGTAAAATGACAAGTATAAATAAATCTAACTCCGGATGTATATAGAGACATGAGATACTACAAATATGTCACGCGAACAATATAATATATCGATATTAGCGATATAACGATATTTGGGTAATAACGTGTTCTATTCAATAGACAAATTTATGGAATGTGTGTCCGTTAACTGATGTGTGGAATTTGTCTTGATATTTTATTTATATTAATTATCATCTGCCATGTTATTGTCATTTCCTGAAATCTATTTTACACACTGTACCTATTTATTTATTTATTTATTTATTTCATTTCACCATGTGGACTGACATACCTCGTTCATTTTTATATGGCAAACAAACGTTAATAAACATTATTATTATTCCAATTATTATTATAGTTTGTTTTTGTTTCGGTATACATATTAAGGGCCAAGTAGTTCAGTGGTTGAGACTTTCGCGTTCAAAACCATTGACTGCTGGTCGGCTAGATTCGAATCCTTAGCGACTACAGATTTTTATCTGATGGCCCGAGAAAGTGCTAGGAATCGCACGTTAAAAGATAAGACCTCGTTAATCCTTGGCTCGCACAAGTTTCGACTTTTGAGGGCTGCCGTACGTAAGGGGACGACAGCTGGTTAACGAAAAAAAAAACAATTTTAAACAAACATGCCTCCCTAGAAGAGTCTCTTGAAAAAAGTCTAACCGTCATCGGGCTGCATCCCTACGAGCAACCCTTAAGTCTTGTGCGAGCTGGGGATGACAGGGTCTTACCTTTCAACGTACGATCTCGAATTCTTACTGAAAATATCCGTCTTAAATGAATTAATAAATGAATACTCTGCTTAAAGAGGAGCTTGCTAATTGCATGTTAATTTTTCAAAATTGTAACATAACCTATTATTACTTCACTCGCCGACCGCTGCTACTTTTTTTTTAATAATCAAAGAACAAATATATGAGATAATATCGCCAATCAAATTCTTAAAATGCAAGAATTATTTACTTTTTTTTACGCAATTGTTGTAATAAACAATTGACAAAGCAGTTCACGTGTAGGTTGTGTGCTCGGACGCATCGATCGATGGAGTGGAAGAGAGATAGATGCGTCACAAGCCGAACGCTTAGGCCGATCGTGCCTCTCTATCGCTTGTTCCGCGCTCTCGCATTCACGCTCGGCTCAGGCGGAACGTGACAACGAGTCATACGTCATCGATTTATAAGACGTTATCACGTCAAAAAGTTACAACCAACGTGATGATACTGGGTAGGTACTATGTATCTAGAATAAAGTTATAATTAGACAAATCGTATAACTTGAGAAAAAGCCAAACAACCCCCAAGTATGCCGAAAAAACAATTTGGGAATCAATAACAGAATTGCAAGAATTATGATTCACCTTCCAGAATTTTTTTTTATATACATATAAAAATATTTATATACACTACTCACAATGAAATAAGAAAAAGTGTAAAGACAATATTGTAATCACTACTGGCTGAGGGACCTCGGTCGATGTCCATTTGGTTTTATTCCAATAAAGAACATTTATCATTATTATTATTATTCACGCGTGGAAATTCAGAACAAATTATTCAATTATTCATTATTTTTTTTATGAATGTTATAACTTCAACATTTAATCAGGATAAAACGCTACAAAATTGTCAAAAGCTCTGGTTTTCGAGTACATTTTTCAAGAAACTTACGGATGGCAGTTAAAATTAAAAGAGTTCTATTAAAATTATCTTGCTATATAGTTTCTTGTTCATCGCTATCTTCAAAATCAACATCCACTATCCGTTCTTTCTGATTTTGGTTTATTAAAAAGTTGGGAGAAGGTACTCTTAGAGAGAAAAGTAGTTGAAAACCCATTTCAATCATTTCGTGCAATTGGACCGGAACACATTTTCTAATTTGCCGATTATTAGACATCATTGGTCTTGATAACATGCAATTACCTGCTAATTATGGAAATTTACTACTCATGAATAATTAACAATAACAGATTTCAATGACTCAACAATCAGCAATGCTAGTAGCTGTGTGCTTTGATCAAATTGTTTCGAATGTGAAATAGCCTTTTGTTTATCAAGGGAAGAGCACACAGCATTTCCGAACCGCGTATTTTTTAACGACCGACGCTAAGCTTCGCTAGAAAAAAGATCCTAGTGGTGAAAAGTGTTATTATCAAATCATCATTTGAGGGGAGAAAATCGCCTTTTCCCTAAACAACGTAGGAAATAGTGTGCGAGTATGAAATTCCAGTTTTCGCACGAGTTGTACACTATACTTTTCAGACGACCTACTTGAAAAATTAAATACTTCCTATTTTAAAAATTTATTTGAAGGACTAATAATAAAGAGTTTTTGCCAATATAACTTTTCCAAGTGAACTGAATTTTACATGACTCTATTCTACCTACCTACAAATAATTTTTACTTTACAAGAAAACCTAGTTTTAGGATTGAGTGTGTTTTATAATACTCCTATAATAAAATGAAATCACTAAATAAGCATATTAGGAAGATGTATTACACAAAAGAGAACGAATTTTATTGAAAATTTAACCATATCTAACGGACGCGGTACCCCTTCGAGTAGAAGAAAATTAAATTAAATTGTATACTAGTATTTTTTAGTTTTTGTTATAGTTGGAAACAATTTAGTCGTGTCCTGAATGAAGACTAGGATATATCCCAACAAATCATCAGTTCCGAGCAAAATCAACTAACCAGGATTGGAAAAAATCGAATTAATAATAATAATAATAATAATAGTCTTTATTGGAACAAAAAAAATGGTATACATTTTTACCAAAAGGCGAAGTTCAAATCTGCAATACAAGTACTGCAACTTTGCTCTTCCACTTAACCTCCAATTAAGTACAATTTTTTGAAAAAATCCTAATTAATCATGATTTTTTGAATTTTTTTATTTTATCATACAGTTTAACTATATTTTTGCATAAAACGTAGTAATGTAAAAGGTTAATGAACCGTGGTTATTCAGTATATGTACCCAACAAAAATTAATGAAGTAAAATCATGAAAAAATAACCTATTTTTATGAAATGCGACATTCAAGTCGCGCGCCACTTTTCCTTTTTCCAATATGGTTGTTATTTTTGGATGGGCGTCATTTGGTTTATTATAATAATGATAGTTGATTTCTCAGATGTAAAAGACCCTATCTTTAAATTATAATTGTCTAATTTTATTTAGATTTCTGTGAAAGAAATGAAAATTACACGCATTTGATTTAAATCAAAATGATTTAATCGTGCCAACCCTGCAACTAACAATGCCCGATCTCATGAAGTTGATTTGAATTAATGGCACGACGATCAACAAAATATTATTGATAATTTTATTCACTGGAATGTATTTTTTCCTGCTAACTTTTCTTTTTTTTTTTCAGGTAAGCATCATGTATTCATTGCAGACAAAATTGAGATTCATTAATCAGTAAGTATATATACCTCCCAGAATATATCCCAAACAAGCATCAGTTCTCCGATAACATCTTACAATGCATAACATCTACATTTACTTACACTATAATTAAAAATCTTTATCCAAATCGAGTCATAACGACCCTTATAATCCTTATTTAATCCGTATAAAGTATAGCATTTTATCCACACGTGGAATAATAGTATATTCTTCAACGATATCATGGTGGCTATTATTATCGACGATAAAGATTCCGAGATTTATCCGAGAGAATAATGCTCATTATACGCAAGTAGAAGACTATACTTTCTCTATGACCTCACGAAAATTTATAAATTTATGACGAAAGCTCAGTTTGTTGTACTTATAGGTATCTATCGAAATTATTGCCTTTATTACCAAAAACTAGTATAAATTACAAAGCAATATAAGGAAGAATAATAATTATACATGACTTACTAAATGCTTGAGGGGAAAAATAAAAAAAACTTCCACCAGTAGGATTCGAACTCACGCTCTTATAACCTTTAAATTTTTCTCGGGTACGAACCACTGGACCACACAAGTGTAGTACTTACAAAATTTGTGCATGATATATGACAATGTTGCAAGAAGATTTCATCAGGAGCTAAAGTTAAAACTGAGAAAGATAACAGTCAATCTGACATTCGCGGATGCCAAGCCGTGACAAGTCCAATGAAGCAAAGCCTTCTCGAGATATTTGTTTGGTACATTTGTTGTTTTGTCATTGGTCTAAACCTCTCAGTTACCGTGGATTCTGAAAATTCTGAATATGTGATTCGCCGAGAGCTGTTGAATAATGATTAGGATTCACGGTGTTTTGGAATCATCTTCATTCTTCAACTAATAATCAATACGTAATCAATGTAGAATACAATAGTCGTAGAGAAAAAAACTTTATTCCATTGTTACTTTCTACCAAAATGAAAATATAATTAATACAATATTGCTAGCTTGTCGCGTGAAATAATAGAATCACTTACCTCAACAACCAGAACTCCGCGTCATGGCTTTCTGAGATTAACCGAGTTTTAGAAGCTACACTCGATGTGACGTTTACATTACATTTTTTTTAAATTAAATTCGACTGATTTGTATTTGTGTCCTGTGTTTGTGGAGAAAACTTTTTGTATTTGCGTAACTTCGTGTACACTTCGAAATGCTACGATTGTGACGTAATCTGGCTCTCGCCATCCGATGTTTTGTTTACATCAACTGAATTAACAGGCTTGCCTTCCCATAATCTGTAGTTAGAGTTTGGCGTCCCGGTTTGCTGATGAGTAACTTATTCTTGAATAAATTACCGGATAACTTACCGGCGGGACACCAAAACTCTATAGCGGCGAATAGGTATACTACGTTTAACACCTTCCGTCCTGAAAATCATCGAACACAAACCATTCCCTAACGAAGCATGACGCATCATCTGCCATCAATATTTTTTCCTCGCCATCGAATCCACCAAGGAGACAATAACGAAACGAAGAAAAAGAACCAGCGGTATCGGCGAACGGTTTCGTTCTTTCTGTCTTCGTCCTACTCTCGAAATGTCAACGACCCCCAATCGAAGGCGACGTATTGTGTGACCGACCAGCAGCTCTTGACTCTGCGTCCGTCTGCTCATTGCCAAAGCCGTTGGAAATCTTTCATACACCGCTGTAATGTACCTACTAATCTTATAATTGAAACTATTTCTGAACGTTTCTACATCGACGATCACTCTCCGATTGAATTTGTGATTACAAGATCAGCATCGAAATATAAACGGTTATGTGTCTGATCTTTTTGCTTTCATTCGGTCCTTCGATTATAGCGTAAAATTGTAAACTGGATGGAAATATTTATTGAATTGTTGGTACGTAAGTATGACTGCTCAAAATTGAATTGTTTTGAAATATGCCTTGAAATATATTGTTTAAAGCTTTATGTCCTATGAAATAAAGTTCCTATGAACGTATGAGCGAAGTTGCCTTTTTTCTGAGATACAGGGCGTTGATTTTTTTTAAAACACCCTGTATCTTAGAAAATGGGGCATCTAAATCTGTCCCTATCTGACGGCCTATAACGTAAAAGGGAGACCCTAACATAACACAACACCATGATACAAAATGCCACAAATATTTCAAAAATATGATATGATATTTTGCATTTTTTGTACGACGAAAAATCAATTGGTATCGAATTTCAGTATTGTTCAATAAAAATAAGTAACTTCAGATCAGAAAAAAGCATACAAATTTGAATGAAATCTAAAATGGGAATAATTACTCTGGTTGACACTGACAAAAAATTTCAATTGTCTTCGGTAATTTGTTTTCTTCGTATCAGCTGTTTAAACGTTTGAGAAATTGTTGTTTTCTTGTAACTGTTACATTAGGAGAAAATAGATCGCATCACTGTGCACTCGAAAATTCTGAGCGATTATCCAAACGGGAATGAAGGTCTTATGTTTCTGCAATTGATGTGAAACGATATAACACAAAAGAAAAATAAAAGAAAGACATCAACGTATTTCAGCCTCACGCAATTGCCGAATATAATAGATCCATGGGATGTGTTTATCTCTCATGATAACGGTATTGCAAATTATAGTTGTAAAGTAGATATTGGGAAATAAATGGTAATGGCCCATTTTAGCAATGTTCCTAGATAGTATATGACATATCGGAGCAAATTAATTTATTTGTCCGTCTGCAGTGGGTCTTCTCGTCGTATTTCTCCCACAGTCAGCTGGTATGATCCCAGTATATTCAATCTTTCATTACGTACAGCGTAACACTCCATCAATATATGGTGGGGTGTTTCTGGGTGTTTCTGGATGTTCCCCACAGAATCTGCAGGTGCTGTCCTTCTCTGAGCCTAGCTTCCTCAGGTGTTCTTTGAGTTTGCAATGCCCCGTTATTGTCTTTAGACTAGTTTTGCTGAGGTTAATCAGTGTCTTCGACCTCGCTTGCTCGGTTGAAATTGCAGAGGAGATCTTTGGCCTGCCTCAGTCCTGAAAGTCTTAGCCAGTATGTTGCTCCTATTGTTTCTTCAGCTGTATTGAGTTCTTCTCGTAAGTCAGATTTTCCAAGTCTGCAGAACGGTTCTGTTTCGATCAATGGCGTTGATGCGCCTTTTCGTGCCAGGGTGTCTGCTTGTTCATTGCCCTCCACTCCGACGTGCCCTGGCACCCAGAGGAGGGTCACCTTGTTGTTCCTGCCTAGATTATTAAGTTCGTCTAGGCATTCCTAAACCATCTTCGAGTTGATGTTAGAAGAGCTCAACGCTTTGATGGCTGCTTGACTTTCGGATACGATCACGATTTCCTTGTTCCGGTATTTCCTGTTGAGGTTGAACTGAATGCAACTTTCTATGGCGTGAATTTTCGCTTGAAAAAGACTCAAAGGCTCCATGTTATGGTATTCTTTCCCGGTGTTCGATTGAATTCTATGTTCCATTCTCGCTTGGTGTTTAGTTCCGTTCGAAAAAATTTCTCGAAACTAAATTTCGTTGTAATTTCGTCAGTTGGGAGATCCGCAAGGTGTGCTCAGTCGGCGAAGGTTGAGCCCCTTACACCGTGTTCTGTCCCTTTGAGTCAGACTTTAGCCAACCAAGCAGTTCTCCTCACCATATGGAGAGGAGTGAGGAATAACCTCTATTGCTTTATACAAAGACATGCTAGTCTTTGCACTTTCTCCAAGATACTGATGGGTTACAGCCCTATGTTTTTCCTGCAATGTTCCTGCACACCATCAGTGATGATTTTGCCTTATTATCGATCTTTTCTACGTGTCTGTTCCAGAGTAGTTTTGAGTCTAGAGTAAGACTTAGATACTTCACCTCTTGCTGCCACTCTAAGTCTGCTCCGTCTAGGCGAACAGTCCTTAGGTGTTGAAACTTTGTTTTTCTAGTGAATGGTACTACTGTAGTTTTTGATGAGTTAATTCTCAACCCCACCGAGAGGCACCACCTTTTGGTTGTCTCTAGCTCTCTTTCTATGAGATTGCAGAGGGATACTTTGAATTTGCCTTCGGTTATAATGACTATATCGTCCGCATATCCAAGGCAAGTGACTCCGTTCCCGGTCAGTGTTCCGAGTGGTTCGTCTACTACGAGAGTCCACATCAGAGGTGATAGTACCCCTCCTTGTGGGCACCCCCTGTTTGTGCTGATCCGAAAGCTGGTCTCGCCCACTTTCGTTTCAGCAGTTCTTGTAGCCAGCATTTGGCACATCCATCTGATTGAGGTTCTGTCCACTCCCTTATTCATTAGGGCCCTATTTATTGCTTCATGAGAGGTGTTGTCGAATGCCCCCCCAATTGTGTTATCAAGTATACAAGAATACAATACGTACTCGACTGCATTCAAGTTCTCTAGTCTGGAAGTGTACGTTATTGGCCCACACTTCGAGATCGCTTCAATGGTGACGTAATCATGATCTTGCTGGTCGTTGTTTGTTTCTTGGAAACAGGCCGATATAATAGACGTGTAGTGGTAATTCATAACAGTGTGAAGTTTTGAAGGGTGGAAGGACTTTAGTCATAAAAGCCTAGGTGTATTCAAATTCATTAACGTACATTCAGCTCATGGAATTAAATTATTTTTATGTATTTTCAGGCAGAGAACTAATAGTTATGTACCTACCAATGGAGGTATGATTATGTTAATGATCAAGCAACAGGTTATTATTATGCAGAGAGCTATACCCCAAGGCATAATCTAGTTTTTTTTTACTAAACATAATATACTCAATTATAATGGGATTAAAGAATGTGTTGAAAGATACCCACCTATCTGACCAGTGGTGCTGTGGCACTTTTCATCTCCATTCCGACGAAGACTTATACTCTTTTTTTTTTGTAATGAAATGGCGACAAATTAGGAAAAATTCTTCTTTATTGTATGCGAGTATCTATTATAAACTCGAAGATGTTTTCGAATGATAGTTATTTCCAAAAATGCGCTGCCTTCCCACGTCTTGCGGTCATGCCATTTGCGGTAGGAACAATTTTCGTCCCACTTGCGGTCAATCAATTTAGGGCACAGATACTATCCACTAATCACTCAATATCAATCAGACAAAAAAAATGACTCTTATAATAATTAATAATATGCTCAATTTCCACGTACCTACTCCAAATGCATACGTAATGTAAGTTCTTTCTGGTTGCTTCAAACTACAGAATTACTACCCACAAAATTTATGTGTTCAATTTCCACGCACTCAAATGTCTACATAAAGTTAGTTCGTTATCGTTATATCAGACTAAAAAAATTACTCCTCGAAAAATATTTGTGTTTATTCCTCACGCTCTCAAATGTCTAGGTTAGTTCGTTCTGGTTAAATCAGACATTATTTTCTTTTAATAACATCGATTGACCGAAAGGGGGACGATAATTGTCACGACAGCAAGAAGAATGTATTCAAAAATGTAATCTAAATATCAGGTGCCATCAAAATACTTTATATACAGGGTGTTCATTTCAGGACTTCCCACCCTAATTTTCTCGAAATGTGTGTATTTTTTTCAAAAAATCCTGAGACACGTCAACAAATGTATTGAAGGGGACAAGTTTTCATCAGAAAATGAACGCGCCCCCTTTCATCCCCTGCAAGGGGGAGCTACCAACTTCAAAAACTTAAATGTGAAGGGGTATCGAGTAATACCTTATTTTAAAGGTCTTTTTAATCTCTACACGTCGGTGTTTTTTTTTTAAATTGATCGATCCGTTGTCGAGATATTTAGGAAAATTTGGTTGCTCCTCCGTATACCATTGAAATAAAAACTGTAACTGTTTATTCTCATTCCTTTTAATTCAAACCTAAATTACAATATTTCACACTATTGTCACTTCAATTATTACTCAAAATGTTGTCCATTATTGGCCAAACAATGGTATAACCGCTGTTCAAATGCGTGGCGCACATTTTCAAACGCTTCTGTTCGAAGTGCTCGACATTCTGCAGAAATCCTTTGTTGAAGCTCTTGTAAATTTTGCGGCGGGGGTGTGTAAACAACTGATTTCAAATGTCCCTATGAAAAGAAATCACATGGTGCTAAGTCCGGGGACCTGGGTGGCCACTCTATAGGTCCTCTTCGCCCTATCCATTTACCGGAAAATACGTTATGTAACCATTGACGGACCGGAAGCACATAATGGGAGGGTGCTCCATCTTGAGTGACAGTAGTGTAAAATATTGCAATTTAGGTTTGGATTAAAAGGAATGAGAATAAACAGTTACAGTTTCTATTTCAATGGTACGGAGGAGCAAACAGATTTTCCTAAATATCTCGAGAACGGATCGATCAATTAAAAAAAAAAAACATTCACGTGTAGAGATTAAAAAGACCTTTAAGATGAGGTATTACTCGATACCCCTTCGCAGTTAAAATTTTGAAGTTGGTAGCTCCCCCTTGCAGGGGATGAAAGGGGGCGCGTTCATTTCCTGATGAAAATTTGTCCCCTTTCGATACATTTGTTGACGTGTCTCAGGATTTTTCAAAAAGTCCTGAAATGAACACCCTGTATACATATTTCACATGTAATTTTTCGGGCAATTTTGGTATGGTAAACCTTCCAATAGAATGGTAGAATTCAATGATTGTCTCTACTGAAATTCCTTTATGTATGTTTATTTGATCCATAATGGTTGGTTATTAAGTATTTATGGGTCTTATGACTGATAAGAAGAAATAAATAATTTTTGTCATAACGGTACGATTACAAATATAATATTTCAAAAAGTGAACTTTTCTTCGTAAAGGAGTGGTCGTACAACTTGTGATAAGCGGGATAAGTCTATTTATATAAGAGATTATTAATGGCCCCTAATTTAGGATAAAATTTATCTAACAAATTAATATTCTTTGATTCTTTCCTTGATATATTTACTTACATTCATATCTCATCTCAATAAGTGCTATTATATAGGACATCATTAAATGGATACAGTATTATATTTTATTTTTGCAGACGCTCTCCTTAAAACGTATTTGTAACAATAAAAAATGTTGTGGACAACCCTTTACATGCCATTTCCGGCACATGAGTGGATAAAATTCCGTCGCCACACATAGGTAGTGTTTGCGGTGTTTCAACTGTTTCCTCAATTATGTGAGTAGAATTAGTTTGCACTGTTTCATTTGTCAATCATTGTTTTAAAACTTTTAGTTTTCGTGAAGTGAATGACGGTTAGTTTTAGAAAAATGCATATTTTATAAAATTGAACCGAGCGCCCATCTCCATGGGAAAAAATATAACATTTATTGAGTGAAATCATAAATATGAATTTAAATTTTAACTGAAATCGGTAAAATATACAAAAAATAACAAATGTTGAATTCTGTGGAGAATACAAATACATCCAAATTGATAAAGTACCTACACTGCAATAAAACTACTACAAAATAGTTATTTTTGTATCTAGTGCGCGAAATGCTACTTTGGTGATCGAGAACTGATTTTTTTTAACGAGGCGCAGCCGAGTTAAAAAAAATAGTCGAGATTACCAAAGTATTTCGCGCATGAGATGCAAACAAAATTTTTTCTACAAACGTCAAAAATATTGTTCTAAAATAAATAATAACTATGAAAAATAGTATTGAACTGGCTTAAATAATTTTTCCAAATCAAGTAATTACTGTAGGGTTTCTATGCATCTTGACTGTAACTATGGAAATAAAATGGCATTTGTTGACAATTATTTCAAAGTGACAGTTCTCGATAATTATTTTTTGACTTTTTATTCGCGTCAATTTCGTGCGTGATATTTATTATTGTAAAAGAATGGAAATTTCGAGCGACGATGAACTAAGCAGTACCCCACCTAACTTGATCGATGCGGCCAATTCCGTTATTTCCAACCTTTTACCGGAGAAATCGAGGCGCCAGTATGAAAATGCATATCAGCAATTTAAAGAGTGGTGTGAAGCAAATAAAGCCAGAAAAATATCCGAAAATGTGCTGTTGGCATATTTTGCACAGAAGTCTAAGAAGCTGAAGTCTTCCACGTTATGGGCAATGTATTCTATGTTGAAGGCAACACTCAATGTTAAAGAAAACGTGGATTTTAAGAAATTTACCAAGTTGGTTCCATATTTGAAAAAATTGTCAGTTGCAAACCATCCTAAGAAATCTAAGGTATTGACTAGAGAGGAAGTTGATCAATTCATAAGAGAGGCAGATGATGAAACCTATTTGTTGGTTAAGGTAGATTTTTGATGATTGTTTTATATGTTTTTTGAATTACTGATTTCCTTTTAGGTCGTTTTAATACTGGGTATTTCGGGTGCTTGCCGCCGTGACGAACTCACTAAAATGACGGTCGATGACATAGAAGATAAAAATTCCATTTTGATTGTTAAAGTACCCGATACAAAAACGAATATACAACGAATTTTTACAGTTTCAAATTTATATTATACTGACTTTTACCGAAAATATGCGGCTCTTCGTCCAAGTTATGCTACCAGTCGCCGATTGTTTTTGAAGTATCAAAATAAGAGATGTTTTAACCAAGTTGTTGGAATAAATAGTATTGGAAAGATGCCTAGCTTAATAGCAAAACACCTAAAATTACCAAATCCTGATGCCTACACTGGTCATTGTTTTCGGAGAACATCAGCCACACTCCTTGCTAATACGGGGGCCGATATATGTGTTTTGAAGCGACATGGAGGATGGAAATCTTCGACTGTGGCCGAAGGATACGTGGAGGATTCTATCAATAACAAAATTCAAATATCAAATAAAATTTTAGACTGTGAAATTTCAAGATCAAGTGCTGTCACCTCTACGGCAGTTGCTTGCAAGTCAAAAATGGATAGTCTTCCAACCCCCGAAACTACGATCTCACGAGCTGAATCTGAGTTATCTGGTTTAGGAATAAATATTGGTTCGTGCACTGGCTGCACCATTAATGTTAACATTGTAAATAACAAATAAAATTAGGTAGTGTAAAATTTTCTCACAATTTGAAACTTGTTTTTTGCTTGATTGAGGACCATATATATAGGTTAGAATTTGAAAATCCCATATAGTTTACATGCAGTGTGCGAAATATATTTCGCACATTACTTCGCGCACGGTGTCATGGTAACGAAGGAAAATGAAAAAAAGTGCCACTTCGCATACTGTTGTCAATGTGCGAACCTTGTCATTTTTTGACGTTTGTAGAAAAAAATGCTTCTTGAATTTTTGAGACTAGGTGCTGCTTTTTCCGCAGCGGTTTAAGCTAATGTTCCATTTTCCTTGGTTGTTTTTTACAATTATTTCTAGTTTTTTGTCGTCTCACGAATATTTTTATTTGTTTTTTTATTTTTTTATTGCATAGACTTGGCGAAAGGCAATAATTTCATAAATGTAGTAATGTAGATGGATTATTAATATCCTTAAAGGAAGAAACTATGTATTTCGTGCATTTTTTTTATTCAGAAATTTAATTGCTTTTTAGTTTCTTCATCTGAATACAGTTATTCCTTTTTTCCTATACCTCCTAGGTTTAGGTTATTCCACTTAACAAAGTTGTCACTTCCGCTATAAGCGGAAGTGTCAACAATAAAAATATATTCATTAGATTGTACACCCAAGATAAACAAAGCACCTGTAGACATTTTCAAATTATTCAAATTGGCATTACCCGAGAATCGTCTAATAGACAAGTTACTAGAATATGGTGGTCAGGAACACTACTCAATCTCTGGCCATAACAGAGTTGAAATTTTTTGGACACGACATTTTCTTTACTTGGCAGTATCAACACAAAGCTAATCGACAAATACTCCATGCTAAATTTACAAGTAGTTGAAATTAAACTATGAAGAAATAACTTGATGGAGATGAAATACCTGCACTGAAAAAAAGTGCACTACTAAACTGCTTCGGAATGAGGCTAACAGATTAACAGCAAGGAAGTGAAAACTTGGTAATATATCGGTCTGCGGTTTCTCTTGTCGAGGAAGTCCACTAGTATCAAGCGTAAAAATAGTGAAAACATTGTATCGCTGAATGATATTAATCAAAACAATTCCACCCCTGTCCCCCTGAAATCCAGAAAGAAAACGCGTAGGAATTCGGATTTTTTTTGACGGTTTCGGACGTCAAAAATTGCAAGAAAACAACGTTGATCGGAGGGTTCAAACCCTCTCCTTCCCGAAACCTCGTGACAATAAAATCCATAAAAATAGTGATAATCTATAAAAATTTTGAAAAACGAACAATGTGATTAAAAAAAAATTACTCCTTGCCCTCAGAAAACCAGATAGCCAGATCGAGAACGCTTAGGAAATTCGGAAAAAAATTCCGACCATACAGACTTCGAAAATTGCGGCAAAAAAATTATATCATTTGAAGGGCTCCGGACCCCCCCCCCTTCTTAGTCCTTTGCGGCCCAATTATATTGACATATCCAAGAAAATGAAAAACAGCCTATTCAAAACTTGCAGAGAACAAAAACACCGCCAAACCTAAAACAGAGAAGTAGCGACTTCGACCTAAGCCAGTGTCGGGGCTTACCTGACATCAGACCAAAGAGTTAAAATTTTACTATCGGGGCTGTCCCGACTAAGGATCGCAAAGGGTTAAAGAAAAATGCGATAATCCGCAAAAATAAAATAGGAGAAATCTGTTAAAATAGTGAAATATATGAGATCTTCCAATAATGTCATTCATAGAAATTTTACCCCCTGTTCCTCTAAAAGTCACATAGAGAACTCGTAGGAATTCAGAAAAATTTCCGGTATTTTCGGACGTCGAAAATAACGTCAAAAAATTGTCGATCGGGGAGCTCAGATCCCCCTCTTTCCCAAAAAGAATTGCGAAAACTCGCGAAAAAAAATTCGGAAAAATCCCTATAAATAGTGAAAAACATAGGACCATCGAATAGATCCATTATTTCGCCCTCCTCGAAAAATATCGTAAAAAACTTCAAATCCGAAAAATTGTGAAAAATATAGGACCACCTTATGATTCATTAAAAAAACAACTGGATAATTACGAAAAAATAATGTCGGTTGGAGAGGTCGGACCCCCCCGAAAAATGATCCGAAGAAGTCGTAAATAAAAATTCTGAAAAACATCAACACGTCAAAAAAATGTATTTAAAACATAATTACCTCATGCCCCCCTGAAAGAGAACGTTAGGAATTCCGAAATATTTGAATTGGAAAAATTAGTAAAAGTTCGGATAAAAATCGGACAATCAAATAATTTTCGTAGATTGGCCTGTATATGACCATCATGTAGGATATAAACGTAAAAATGAACATATCAGAAAAAACCATAATTTTATGGATAATTGACGATGTTTTTTTTTTTCGTTTTCATCCTGTTCAATGTTCTTTAAAAGATTTTTTTCATCTGTACAAAAAATAATGTGTAGGGTTTATAATCAGATTTGCACCAATTCATCCGCATAAGCGGTTTAATTAAAATCATTTCGGACTAAATGGCTTCAGATGTAGCGCATTTGATGTTAATGGCGCAATTCTCGTTGGGCGTTGTAGCGTAATTCCCAGAGGGCAGATTGCCTAGTCTTTCCGCCCGCACGTCGAGTTGATGACGTATGCCGGTTCGCAACGGCCCATATCCCGGTCGGGAATGGAACGGATAATCGTTAATTGACCCTGCGGCTGCGTCGACGTGCGTTTTGCTTTCACCTTGATTTCGTTTCCGATGACGGGTTTCGTAGGTCTTCTTAATCGCAGTTATTTGGGGTAAGGGTCCGAGATGATATCGATCTTGTTTCGAGGTGGGGATTATCTGAAACATAAGAATAACAATGAAAAAAAAATGTTTTCGTCAACCGTGCGGGAAGTATCTACCTACTTCCCGGACGATTTTTCTTTGAGAAAGTATCACTTTCTGGACTAGTCCGGAAAATGCTCGAAATTTAGTAAGTATAAATATTAATATAAATAAGAATTAGAATGTTTCTGTTAGTACCTATCTTCTGTACAATTTCAATATTTAATGCAAATAAGAATTAAAATATTAAAAAATTTCTTCTATAAAGAAATATAATAAATAAATGTGTCTCGATTTGTTATACTACACGGTTGCCAAAAAAATTATATACGCAACACGTCCGAAAACAGTTTTTTCCGGACTTTTAATTGTTGTTAATTGTTTTAAAATTGTTTTTTCCGTTAGCTGTCGTCCTCTTGAGAACGGCAGCCCTCAAAAGTCGAAACTTGTGCGAGCCAAGGTTAACGAGGTCTTACCTTTTAACGTGCGATTCCTAGCACTTTCTCGGGCCATCAGATGGAAATCTGTAGTCGGTAAGGATTCGAACCTAGCCGACCAGCAGTCAATGGTTTCGAACGCGAAGTCTCAACCACTGAGCTACATAACCCGTAAATTACTATTTAGAAAAAAGTTGCGCTAAAAAGAAGAAAATAAACTTTGGAGAAAATCATACAGAGTGTTTTTAAATTTTAGAAATTGTAGCGATTAAGAAAATGGGTTGTTATATGTTATATATGTTAATGTAGGTAACAATAAATGGCAAGAATGTTCGTTATTGAAGCAAACAAAACTTTTCAAAATTTTTATGAAATTGTTTTTAGTGACATTTGTTTGGGAGGCACTGGTTTGATTCTCCATGATAGAGCGTGTCTGCAGTGCTTAGCGCGATTTGCGCAGACCTCAGATAGGTGATTACCATTTTGAAAACTTTAAAATTCAATATCTTCCAAAATATATACAGTGACCGCCAAAAAGTATGTACCTACCATATGGGAGAAAAGTTTATTATTAGAGTATTGAAAAAACAATTCTGGGGAAAAGTTTGAGCATGTCCTATAACCTAAAAATCGATTTTGACACATGTCGGCAAATTGAAAAAAAATATTATGAAAAGTGGGGTAAGATGACAAGATATAGAAAA
This sequence comes from Chrysolina haemoptera, assembly GCA_958298965.1. Classification (NCBI taxonomy): domain Eukaryota; kingdom Metazoa; phylum Arthropoda; class Insecta; order Coleoptera; family Chrysomelidae; genus Chrysolina; species Chrysolina haemoptera. Next base: position 14,023,143 of record OY282602.1, on the reverse strand, counting down.
AAGTTATTTGAAAAAGTTGCTTAGAATTCAATTTTATATTCACAAACAAAGTTTGAAGAAAATTGAAAATAGCAATTTTTTTAAATATTTTCCTATCTATACAATATATATTTTTCTTATGAATAGCTTGACTATGCTGAAACACTTGTATTTCAATAATAATGACAAAACTTTCACACCAGAGAGTACTAAATTTAAAAAATTGGATTTTGTCACAACCCTAGCTGTTACATTGGTTCGTATCTAACAGTCATATCAGAAAACTTTAATTTGACGCACCATTTTCAAGATTATGTGCGAAATGAAATGCTCGTTTTCGATTATCATAAAAAATTGACTATAATTGAAAAAACACGATATTTTTTGATTGCCTTATCATCGCAATAATTGTGGAATTCTGATAATATTCTGATCGTTATTTTTCTTCATAATTTTCCATGGCATACCGTTGGAAAATTTCCCGAATTTCGATGGGCAAGGAGGGTAAAAGCTATATTATTCGGCGGTTATACATTCTTTACTATTTTTACGAATTTTTACATTTTTAATTTCACGAGTTTTGCAGCTTTTTTCGGCAACGGACAATGGCAGTAGTGAGATGCAGAAAAGAAGAGGGCTGAGGGAATCTCCCTGAAATACGCACCTTCTAAAGATTACCCGCTCTGTTTGAACTCTGACTTGACGAGACCTTATGGTGAAGCAAGTCATCCAGAGCTGCATCAGTTGTCTAATGCATCTCACTATCTGATCGGGCACCGCAAGGCATCTGAGCAAATGCAAGATAAGCTCATGCGAGGTTGTATTGCGGTATTATTATTATTATTATTATTATTATATATAAGAATATATTTTCAAATACCTATCAACCATGTCTTGTTCGGTAACATTGGATGAAACTGTTCATAAAACCTACAGTCACTAGTCACAGTCACTAGTCACAGTCACTAGTCACAGTCACTAGTCACAGTCACTAATCACAGTCACTAGTCACTAGTTACAGTCACTAGTCACAGTCACTAGTCACAGTCACTAGTCACAGTCACTAGTCACTAGTCACTAGTCACAGTCACTAGTCACAGGCACTAGTTCTTACTAAACTTAATTCAAAACGAACCATGGAATCCAAAGTTAGATTATTATCTACTCATTGACAGACAGCAAACGAGCAAACAATTTTGTTGTTCTGAGCAGCCCAAGGCTCAATCAAGTTTCTAGTGCATTATGAGGAACACAAATAGAATCAAAGGGAAGAGATTGTTTTCGATACAGTTCCGAGAGTTCCATCATACGCCGCCAGCTGTTTCGTGATTTCTCACTCATCAGGAGTGCGTTATGGAATCTCTCGAAATCAAAACGAATGCACTCCTAATTGTGACGGCAAAGACAGAATATAACTCAAAACTTTCCATGGAATCCAAAGTTAGATGATTATCTACTCTCTGACAGGCAGCCAACATTTCTGTTGTCCCGACCAATCCAAGGCTCAGTCAAGTTTATAGTGCGTTACGCAGAACGCAAAAAGAAGCTAAAGTGAAGAGAGCGTTTTCATAAAGTTAAGCATCACCAACATTAATTTCTCAGCCCATTAACACCAAGTGTTTTGATTCTACCTGAACATATTGAAAGAATAACATTTTGTCAATTTTTTGTGGGTAAGTAAAGATTTGGTGTTACAAGTTGCCGGTTGGTTATTTATTTCGTCGTGTTCGATTTGTAGATTCTGTCCTCGGGGTAATTTACGGTGTCCTCGCCAACACGTCGCGGTACCCTGAACTCGAACGTGGGTTTCCTGGGAAACGAGGCGTCGCGACGTTATATCGACCTCTGTGGACTGTGACAACTTGTGTGCGTGCCAGTGATGCCACGTCATGGAAAATTCGCGGAACTTCCGATTACGTGCTAGCGTGAACCCAATGTATCTTTTATTATACAATAATAGGAAGGTTTGCGATAAAATTAGTTATTTATTTGTTACAGAAATGTTTGTTTACTAATTGAGAACTGATTCTCTTTCATGTCAGCTAATTGGACATTTTTCGAAACAAGCTGACAAAAATTAGTAAGATGAAGGAAACAGTCAACTTTACTGGTAATTATAATAATGTAACTTTGAATATACAATAATAGGAAGGTTTGCGGAAAATTTATTCATTTATTTGTTATAGAGATGTTCAATGATTACTACTGTAAACTGATTTACTTTCATGTCAACTAATTGAACATTTTTCAAAACAAGCTGATAGAATTCAGTAAGGTGAAAGAAACCACTTTACTGCTAAGAATATCAAAGCAAATACTCTCCCATCATTCCATTTATGGACATAATTGATTTCGAGATTTTTTGATTCATAAAGTGATTGGGTTTGCTCGGTACAGTTGTTAATGATTAATCATATAGAAAACTGGAATAATCAATTATTATGGAATCCTCACTTACCTACTGTTGAATAGTATCCATAACCTGGTTAGTCAAGTGAATAAACTGAGTATATCTTCCTCTGATATCGTGGTACAGTCATTATCGACACTTCAAAAAAGGAAAGACAGTGATGTTATTCTGAATTATTCATTCGAAATACTTGATTATTTAACCTTAGACTAATGTTATAGTTCAATATTTATTTTTTGTACTAGCGTGCGGAAAAATCCATTTTTTTTACGACCACATAGAAATATGCCCATTTTATGCGCTTTATCGGTCAATGAAGTAGGCCGATTGTATACACTTTTTCATTTTTACATCGCTAGCTGTACTATAATGATCATTTCAGTTCAGGATATTTCATTAACAACGGCTTTCATGAACTACTGATCAATCATTATAGATATTAACGAATTAAATAAAATAAGATCGAATCAAGTTTGTTAACCTCTATATAATAATTTCAATATTGAGATTGATGACAATCGAATTCTATATTTTCGAATAGTTGGCACGAAGTTTATGTTAGTTATGCAGTTAATTTCATCATGTTATTATGTAAGCTCGTAGCAACGAGTGAAGAGTGAAGGAACATTCAGGTTTCGGATAGTGGGAGTGAGGGTTCAAATCCCATATTTTTTTTTCTTTTATTAAATCGATTAGATTTCGTAAGGGTGTTCCGGTTTTAAGTGGGTCACACTATATGAACAAACAGAACGGGTGTGGCTTCATGAGAAATAGAACAACTTTTATATAATATATGTCGGTCTGATTCAGGAGATGCTAATATCATCAATTGGATTCGATCTCAGTATTCTTCAAAATATCTGGAAATGAATGAATTTCCACCGCTCAGTTTTTTATAAATAAATAAAAAACTTCTTAGTAGACCCACCCTGTATATCGTGGATATGTGCAGGAAATATTATACTCTACGGTGGATTCGTATCGAACATACGAATAATTTACGCATTGTTGATTTGGTTTATATATTCGAAAAAATATCTCCACCATGGCCATTTGAAATTTTGGAAAAATCAACTTCATCACACTGTATAAACTAAACGGTTGAATTTAGAGCTTTGGCGCAATGGAGACATTTGATCAGCATCACGAGTTCTACAATATACAGAAAATTCGAGCAAATTCACCGAAAGCCAATTTCCCATTGAAACGGTGCAGGGTGCTTTGGCAACAATGCGTTAATCTTGCAGTGGTTTTCAAGACACGAAGTAATCGAAACAGTCGATCATCAAACGTCTGAATGCCGGACTTTGTCATGCGCTGAGGAATTCGAAAATTTCGTATAATCGATTTCCGCAATTTTCACAACGAAAAGATACATCAAAAAAACGCACCCTCTTGACCTTCTTCGTTAGGCTTCCGTTAATCCTTTTGTCCTTGCGTAAAACTAAATGTCAATGTACTATCGTTCATCCTATTACGATGTGGTCGTTAATATATTTATAGAGGTGGATTGTTTTCCTAAATGGTTTTGTTATTCATGCATATTTTGGTCGAATGGCGGCATAGCAAGCAACCCATGAAAATATCTTTATGAACGTGGAAATCGGAAGGAACACCGATGGAATATCCTGGAAAATACTTTAAACCCAGTAGAAGCTTCCAAAACCTATTCTTGTTGGTTAGACTAAATTTTTTTCATTGTGTATTAAATTTTTCATAATTTATTGTTTTATGACAACATTCAAAACTAAGACAGCAAAAGCAAATGGGGTTTTTTTATCGAATAAATTTCGTTCCTCAACGAAATAATTTTGCCAATCAGTAATTTCACTAGAAAAACTGACATGAAAAATTGCGAGACACCGTAGGTCGAGCAATTTTGTCTAATAAAAGAATAGTTCGCCTGTTTTTTTTGGAAACATAAATCAACGATAATAAATATATAATTCTCGATATAAATGCACCACAATAATATAATCACCTTCATTGACAGGATTATTTGGAGGAGCAGTTATTAAAAACACGATTGTATTATGGTTTCTTCTGATTTGTTAGACGGAACTTCCCCAAAATGATATTGTGTGTTGTGTGAACAATACTATACAATAAGACAGAAAGATGCTCGGTTCAAGCTCAGGCTGTGTCTCCTGGCAAATGAGCACCGATCCGCAGTCAGTCGCGTACAAATATTCATACTTATCAATATCCAAATTAAATTCAATACTCACAAGCTACCAAGGTACCAAGTTTGAGTGGAACAATATTAAAGTTATTCCGATGAAAACAAAACCTCGAGTGGTATTTATTGAGATAATTTAACGAATCAAATAAATGAGTTATCAAACAGAAGTACATACAACATAATTCATTAAATAAGTAAATAAAAGTTTATCTCCACTTGCAATTAGTTGCGTTCCGTATTTACTTATCCGATATCAAGCTGCCGACGTTTCTTATACATGAGTTAAATTATCGACAATAATTTTTTAATTTTTTTTTAATTGGTGCTCCTTTTTATCTATTCAAACCACGCCACTGTGTGTGCAAATCGAACTTTCAAAAACGCGCGTTTTTTAAAGTTACCATGGCTACATCAACAACTCCAGAACCGTTAAGTCTAAATGACAATTTTATGATATGCTGTAGCTAAAATGTTACTACAACCTGAAAATAAATCAATAGAAATAATTTTTAAGAAAAAAAAATTCTGCACGTGAACTCCTATGGAAAGTGGGGAGCTAATTCGATAGGAGAACGTAAAAAACTACTAAAATTACATTGTTTATTTATCAAAGATCATTATTTCATCTTCGAATATCAAATACTCCAACTTCTACCGACACCCGCCAGCTGTGATAATTGCTGAATGATTTTAGTTTAGTTTAGTTTCGAACAAAAACAAGGGAGATATAGAGATTGTAGTCGAGCGTCGCGTCGGGCTAAATCTTATAATATCCCGAGTTTTTCGCGCGGCAATCTGAAAATATCAGTTGCGCATTATCTCTCAAAGGAAGCAATTTTCAAAAAAACATGCCATACCTTTTTTATGGAGATTTTCACGTTCTACAAGCTTGTTTTTATATATTATATCGAAATTTCCAATCCCTTCCAAGTTTTTGATTTTCCGAGATTTCCCTGGAATTTTCTCTACTTTCCATAGGTGTTCGCGTGCTGAACAAATTTTTTTCTTAAAGTACTCCTCAAGAACTGCCTGTGTGCCAAAAATAATTTCCATTGAATTAAGTGTCAGATCAAAACCCTGGGTCTTGTACTATAAGGGTTGTAGGGCAGCCAAGATATTAGTTGAAACGCTTCGTACACGTGGTCACTGATAAAAAATATTTTAATTTCATAAAAATTAATAAAATTCATAAAGCTAGCAATTGTTCATGGATTCATTGGAAAGTTCCTTTTTTGTGTGTCGTTTTGGTAATTGATAAATGACATTTTAATTATGTCTGCGACATTTATACACCCTACACAGGAATTCCAATTGCTGAACATAACGCTCTATTCGTAATAAAAATGGTTCCAATTGCGTAACCCATTTGGTATTTATAAACACGCCAAATTGATGGTAGAACTTTTAAACAAAGTAGTAGTTGATTCGAGGCAAAATCCGCCTGTTACAGAAGAGTAAACTGAAATTGTCTATTTAAAATTTGTCGGCGGAACGATTGAGTGTTGAATTCGAGGTTATGATATCCATTCGGCTTTTGATGATGTACTGGAAATAATTATGGTATTTTAGGCTGCAATGTTCGATTTTTTCTCGTTTGTGAATAATCATGTTTATTGGAATTTTTGGACTCTGTTCATTTTATGATATTGAGGCAGGTTGAAAATGAATATAGACACATCTATAAATATTTTATATACTTTTTAAATAGGCAATTCGATGGATTGACTCAGGAGTGCATATAGAATACTAATTACTCAGTTTCTACCTTATTCAAATTGTATATAACTCAGTATATCGCTGTAAACTACAAAAGCTTGACCTTCAAAGTTCTGAATAATCTAGTCTTGTGTATTTATTACCAATGTGATTCAAAAAGGACATTATACAGTATCGGAAACTTTTCATCTGTGGTATAGACAGAAATCTACGCGAGCAACAAGGAACGGAATGATACGATAATACCACATAAACAAGAGAGATGCACTACTGTGCGCCTCTCCTGTTATCCCACCCGACGAATTAACAGCTCACGTCGATATCCCGTCCTCGAGCGAGTAGAGGAGAAATTGTAATGCCTCTCAACATATTCTTCACGCTATCATGAAACCACCGTACCCAAGATGAAAACTTTCCGATACTGTATAAATATGAGACTTCGATTAATATTTTATTTGAAAATTTATTTTGGGCGTTAAGTTTTGCCTTGAAAAAGATGAAAAATGGTTTACTCGGACTTGGTCAAGTACTATTTTTTTATTAAACGTTTGAGATAGGCTGATTTGTTTAAATTTAATAAAAAAGTGACCTTGAAGAGTTGTTTCTTCCCAATTTCAAGTATCTCAAATTTGAACGTTCTATTGCAACTTTTGGTTTTTTCCATTTTCTAGTAATCTAAGAGCCGAAGAGAGGTCGACCTTCACCGTTCTGATAAAAGGATGGAATATACTTCTTGTGAAGTTTCATAAATAGATACGAATTGCCTGTCAAAATGTGGTCCAAACTATATACAGTGCAGTGAATTCAAGAAATAGAAGCTACCCAAAACACCAAAACTACTTTCACTAACAAAGTTGGCATTCTCAAGAGCTATACGCTTATTATAAGCGTATTTGTTGAATTGTATTGACACCAAAGGTTCCAAACATCTATTTTCGATATATACAGTGAGTTTCAGAAATTTGCACCATATGGAAAACTTTTTTATTATCGATTTGTTAGAAAATGTTCTTCATAAAAATTAGCGCATTGCAGAATACTTGCATAATGAGAGTTTTCAACTTTTTGATGTCCTTTTCATACACAAAATATTATTTTTCACTTTTTAATAGTAAAGGACACATACTACAGGTCAAGCTACGAAAATTATTCGACTGCCCGCTGTTTATCACAATTTTTACGAATTTTTCCAAATGAAATGTTTGCGAATTCCCATGCGTTCTCTATCTAGCCTTCAGGGAGGCAGGGTGGTATCATTTTTTCAAACTAGATTTTTTAATGTTTCTATGTTTTTTAGAATTTTTAATATTTTTTTCAATTTCATTTTCGTAAATCACTTCTACAGATTTTTCGAATTTTTTTTTCGGGAAGTAGAGGTAGAAGTGTATTTTGTTTAACTATTCGATGGTTTTATGTTTTTCACTATTTTAACGGGTTTTCCGATTTTTTTTTCGCCAGTTTTCACTTTTTTTTTTTTTTAAGAGTGGGATCCGAGCCCCCCGATCGATATTTCTCTATCTGACTTTCAGGTGGACAGGGGGTATTTTTATTTTATAACATTATTCGATGATCCCATATATTTCACTATCCTTAAGGATTTTTTCCCGATTTTATTTTCGCTTGTTTTCGCAATATTTTTCGAGAGCAGGGGGTCCGAACCCCATCACCGACATTATTTTTTTTTGCCTCAATTTTTAACGTTTGAAACCGTCGGAATTTTTTTCGAATTCTTACGCGTTCTCTATATGGCTTTCAGAGGGAGGGGGATATTTTTTTAAAAATTAGTTCATTCCAAAATCCCAAATTTTCACAGATTATTTTGATTTTATTGTTTCGAGTTGTCGAAAAAAATTTCGAGAAGGACAGTGGCACGGGTGTATATTTTTTTTTCAATTGAATCATTCGCTAGTTCTGTTTGTACACATTTTTTTCATAAAATTTGGCTAGATACATCAATTTCCTATACTTAAAATATCTACCCATGTCAGCTACTCACAATGTATTTGTATTAAAATTTATATTGATTTAATCAATTGAATGTATTGAACTAGACCGCATGTGGTTTAGCGTATAAACAATTAATTTACATTTAAATTCTAGTCGGGCATTGAATTAATTTGCTCTTCATAGATCGAATCATGGTCAAGGATGTTCTTATGTGGTTTTTATTATTTACAAATATACCATAAAGTTTGTAATAGTTGCGTCACCTATAAGTATCAATAATTATAATTGCTATTATTAATTTATCTTTCGTTTTCTATATCGCTGACTGAAATGGAAAGCAACGGAGAAAGTGGTGTTCATAGTCTGAATGGACCAACGACCCAGAAAAATTAATAATCAGATCATGCCTCACCACAAGTAATCTGGGAGGTTATGGTGTTGTGTTTAAAACATTTTTTATAGCCCGTTGAGTTTGACCAAAAATCAATCCATGAAGGTAGATTTGTTTGCAATTTACAAGAAAACTTGTAGTTTCTGTTTTGTGAAACCCACAGGTATTTCGTAATTCGTATGGACTTATTTGGTCTGGATCATGTTAATTGGCTCTAACTGTGGATTTCTTCAATTTTGCCATTTCTTTGTTCTCACCGTAGATGATGGGAGTGTTGGTTAAGATACTATCCGATGTGTCGTATGAAGCCAATATCCACCGCTGGCCACTAAATATAAGTGATATTTCAACTTCATATACATTTTTTATTCCACCAATGGGTCTGTCTATTAAGGTGACTCCAAAGGCGGTACAACGAAGAAGTCTTATCGCGCCTAGAAGAATAAATATTCTAACCCAAAAACCATCATAGGATTACCTACAGGGGTTCAAAAATAATAGCTTAACGGAGAGAGCCGCCATAAAGTGGAACCACCTCCTTTGCAACTATTATTATTATTGATATTATTATCGTTGTTATTGCACGGCGGGGCTGGCGTTCAGCCGAAGTGCAGGTAGTTTTTTACCACTCTCCTCAGTCAGGACTATCTCATGAGTACTCCGAATCTTCTGATGATGAACTCTTGGAGATTCCTCACGAGGTTTCCCTGTATGATAATATCTTCTGCACTACAGTGTCCAGAGATATCCATTCTCATGTGAGGCAGGGCTTCACATTCCAACACAATTTGGGAGGCTGTTTCTTCCTCGTAATCACGGAATCTGCATAGTGTGGAGTCTTGGTGTATCCCCAGAACGTGTAGGTGTTTTCTCAGGTGGCAGTGCCCTAGCTTCCTAAGATAGTTCCGGCTCGGTTCGAGAAATTGTCTTGATAACCGGGCCCCATAACAATCATCTTTCCGTGAGTATTGCCTGAGGCATTCTCCCAGGAAGATTATTGATTGGTTTTAACCCATTTCTTCGTGTTCTGCTCACTGTCCCCGAATGGGAGTCCACAGGGTGGTTCCGCTCCGATAAGAGTTGTCGTTGCCCTCGCTCTTGCTAGGGCATTTGCGCTCTCATTCCCCTGGATGTCCCTGTGACCTGGTACTCTGTGCTCCTAGATTGATGAGGTTTATGTGAGCGTACCAAATTAGTTTGGAAGAAAACCTGCATGAACCCAGGGCCTTTATTTCCACTTGACTGTTGGAGAGAATAACTATAGGTTAGTTTCTATAGCCCCTCCTTAGAACCGCGTCGCTTCTTATGACCTCTCTTGAGTTGGAGTGGCCTAGATTGTAGCCTTTCCATTGATCCAAACAGTTTAGTCTGGAGTCTTCGGAGGCTATAGTTACATACAGATACATTTGATTGGATGCGATGCGCAAGCTTGCATGCATTGACTCCATGCCAACATAATTGAGCTTCTTTTATGAATTTGTTTTTTTCTCTCAGAACGTTCTGTTGCAAGAGAGATCAATGGTATTAAGTTTCCAATAATGAGCAACGTAAACAAGAAAGACCATATATGTACAGGTGATTTAAGATGAAACTACCGTTATAAAACTTATATTTTTCAACCGATTGGAATATTTTGAAGTTCGGTAGACATTCAAAAAGTCCACAAATTTCAAAGCTGAATCTCCACGTTTTAGTCTGGATGGCAAAGTGCACCTGTGTTTGGTCACAACCAATCAGAGAGCTAGAATATCTTCCATTGCCTGAAACGTGGTACGTTTTACTTATATGCTTCCGCGAACCCCTGGTTCGGGAAATACTTCCCCGTGAACATGTGTGATGTTGTATTAGTAATCTAGCTCTACCATAAAATAAAGCAGTCAATTACCATGTGTGTACTCATTTTGATTTTCAATTAATAAAAACCTTACAAAAAAGATTATTTATTATTTTTTCCGTCGACCGTTCATTTATGCTGTATTTTAACGCCCTCAAAATCGTTGATTAATGACCCCTGTTAATGAATGATTTTCTATTAATCAACGATTTGATTATATGCAACCCAACATACATTGCTCTAATACATTTTACATTTGTTAGTACTATCTGTCATTATTATTTGTCAGGAAATAGTGATTGTTTTTTATCGTATCGTTAAATAAATAAACATTGAAAGTAAGATATCTCTATTTTTGAAAACTACTGTCGACGGAAAAATATTGTAACAAACTCGTGAATTAAAATATTAACAATCTAGAACATTATTATCCCGATTGTTAATCGCCCTTATTAATACACTTGTTCGTTAAATAACCATTTCATAACTGTTGTCTGGTTAGGGTCATCACCTGTTAGTTAATACCAGAGGGTAGGTTGAGGATGGGGCGCGTCGCGGAGGCCTGGATACACGCCGAAACTACGCAAATAAATGACACTCCTAATTCTATCCTGGCCGCCATCCTGTGAATAATATATAAGTTTCGAATGTAATGGATTTTATATTAGATTCGTTTCCTTGTTATCTTAATTCAGAATAAAATTTACATGTAATTGACTAATTGAAATGAGTAATTGCAATGGCATTTTCTGTTACGTAATGATTTTCTTAAAAATTATCTGTCAACTCGAAATTATAGCTTGCAGTCATTGTTTGGCGATAAGCTTTCTTGTTCATTTGTCTAGGTTGATTTAAAAAAAAAACCGTAAGATAGTGAGTTACCGATTATGCCCAGTGCACAACTGAGACTGTGCCCAGTTCCAGTTCACTACTTTTCACATGATACCATAATAGGCCAGTAGATATAGACATTAAAAATCGAAAATTTAACAATAATTCCTAAAGTTTTCAAACTTTCGTCAAGTGAATTGTACATCGAGAAAGCACTAAATTTCAGTTTGCAACCTGTTCCGAAGTCCGGAACATTGTCAAAAATGCAATTAACTTGAATTTTGCTGTAAACTCGTTGAAAAAATTCTAAAAGTTCTGCAAACTTGGAGTAGTATTGAATATATTATTCCATATCTCGAATCAAGTTTGCAACTAATTTAAGTGTACGGAATTTTTTTTATCAAAATCTTATGTTTTTCTTTGATATACCACCAGAAAAAATTTTAAAAGTTCTGCAAACTTGACAGTTACATCGGAAAAATATTCCGAACAGTTCTACCTTTTCAACCTTTTACGTTGACCAGAACATATATTTTTTTAATTCGTGGTTATTTTATTTTTTTTGATCAAGGTAGTCTCGAAATAATTACAAAAGTTTTGAAACTTTGTTTCAAATTTTGAAAACATCTTTCTAATGCATCAACAAATTGGCAACTTTACCAATTTGGATAAATCTAATTATTTTAAAATTAGATTTTTGCAAATTGAATTAAGTTCCGTTCGTGATCCAGGTTGCAAATTTGTCAATGTATCAGAGTACATGTTTTCAAAATTTGCAACAAAGTTTCAAAACCTTTGAAATTATTTCGAGACCACCTTGATGAAAAAAATGACCACGAATTGAAAAAATATTTTCCTATTAATGTGGGAAGCTGAATACTTGCGTAGAATGAATGAAGAGGGAATTTTGTATACAAGTGTATACTTAATTCTTCAACAATGCAAAGCGCTTTCAACTTTCGTCATCTTCAGTGCTCCAAAGTCAGTTAACAGGAAGTTTCACAATTTGTGAGAATATCTTAAATATTATCATTAACAACATTTTGGCTTGATTCCAACGAAAATCATGTGAGAAATTCAAAGGCCATGTGGATATGTCTCGTTATTTTTGAAAATAACTAACCCTCTTCATTTATTTTTCCGATGTATCTGTCAAATTTGCAGAACTTTTGGAATTTTTTCCCATGGTATATCAAAGAAAAACATTAGTTTTTAATAAAGAAAAATGTCCCGTGCACTTGAACTGAGGCAAACTTGCTTGCTTGAAATAATATATTTAATATTACTCCAAGTTGGCAGAACTTTTGGAATTTCTTCAACGAGTTTACAACAAAATTCAAGTTAATTGCAATTTTGACAATGTTCCGGACTTCGGAAGTGTATATTCAAAAGTGTATAGTTCGTTTTTAAACCTTTCTCGACCTTGTATTAAAGTTTCAAAACTTTTGGAATTATTGTGAATTGATTGTCTATATCTACTGGCCTATAATCTAATCCGCACGTGCATTCTCTCTGGAAGTATTCAATTGAAAAAAATCTGTGGTTATTTCAGATGCGACGACGACTTATATAAATAGATCGTATTTTAGTTTTCGATCTCTCATCGGTTTCCTGTTACAATTTGTTTTATTGTCAATTTACGTCGCTTACGTCACTTAAATCACTTTATTCATTTCATTACGTGCTACAAGAAGAGCATTACTTCGAGAATTGAGTTGACAAATACTCATTGTCAGAGAGAATAAGTCAATGTGCACTTTGTTACTTTGTTTATTGAATGATATGTGGAAGCGATAAATTACTGGCCATAACCTCGACAATCGAGCATGTTCTAATGGTTTTCTGGAATTTGAAAATATTGAACATCACGCTTAATTGAAGTATAAGGATTGATTTATTTGTGGAAAAGTTCATACAGAGAACGATGTTGAGAATGTTACAAATTTGAATCACTTCCAAGCAGTTTGAAATCTTTGAATGTATCAGGTTTGTTTTATAATAGCTCATTAATATGACACCATACATGCGGTATTTTACAACCCTCCTTCAAATTAACTTTTTGACTACAATGGGTACATTTGCTAGCTTGGAATTTTGCACCCACGCAGCATTGGCGTGCTTGGATGATCATGATAGACCACTTACATATATTGATATGTTTGTCAAAACTTTACTGAGTACAATTATCTCAAATCTCAAGGAGACTACAGTTCCTAAACGACGTTACTGTCCTCAAGTGCTTTCTACCCAGTATGCTCTAATGAATAGTTTTCAGTTTTTCTTACTTGTTATTTTGTTTCAAGTTGTGTTGATCTCCCTGTCCCATTCATTCATTGTGATATATACAGAAAATGTGTAGAATGCTATTCCGTTATGGAAGGGTATAAGGATTTTTCAGGATTGTCATTCCAATCCTACGTCACTTACCACATACATGATATTACATTACCCATTTTAGGATGAAGTTGAAGCCAGTGCCATAGTTCTTCCGATATTATTGATCGTGTACTTTATGTTCACGGACATTTCATGTTTATGACATTTTAGGAAAAAACGGTGACGTGAAGGTGACTGAAAATTATTGAATCATTACATTAAAAATAGTTTATTATTTGCTTTGCTGCAAATTGACGATGACAGCTAAAAATATGTCACATCAAAACAGCAACAGTATAGTATCAAACTATTTATCGTCCTTTCCACTTTAGGATTCATTTCATGTTCATCGCAAACTCTATGCGAATGAAGATAAATCTTGTTTTTGTAGTTGGACTTGCGAATTAATGATTAAAGCGGAAAAAGTAACGTTTTTTCTGTGACGGGTGACGGGAAAAAAGTTTGACATTTTATCCCTGTTGACAGGTAATAAAATATAACTTTTTATGCACTTTACCGCCCGGCGTAAAGAGGCACTTTATCGCCCGCGGGCGCATTATGGCCCGCGGGCGGTAAAGTGAACAATATACTCAAATTTTCCATATATACGCACATCATTTCACGGAAGACCTACCACGAAACAATCAATTCAGTTCATTAAAGAAATACTCATTTAACAACATTTATTCATAATCTACATATTTTGGAGCGTGTCTTTTGATATTGGTGATACTTTCCCCAGCATCAGCCAATAAGGTGGCTGAAGAACGCTTGAAACAATGACCCGTATACTCTTCTGGGCCCGGTAGCTTCAAAAATGTTGCAATTTTTGTTGGAATTTGACCGAAGATATTCTTCCCAACAACTTGTTTTGTGCATTTGTTGTTCTTATAGAATATAAAAAAACGCCCATGTTCAGTATTTGTGGGACGTAGACTAGCATATCTTCTATAAATATCCAAATAATTAACTGATTGGTTTTCATTACTGCAGATGGTGAATGTTCGTTGTATTTTAGTTTTTGACTCTCGAATTGTTATCAATAAAGCATATGTTAGGTCTTGAATGTCATCAAGCTTTAGATTTGATAATTCTTCTCTACGACAAGCACCATGTATCCCAAATATTAATGCAAGCTATAAAAGAATCAATAAGTTTTTTAACTACTTGAAAAATATAGGTATGACATACCTTCATCATCAGATATACATTATCTGGAGCTTCTTTTAGAAAAAGTCCTATTTCATCTATTCAATATTTTAGATTTCTTTGGCTTATATCCTTCATTCTTCCGTTTCAAAAATGCTATCAATTTTGGGAATTTGCTTATGTTTATATTATTATAAAAATTCAAAGTAGACTTCAACATCGAATAGTATGACCACAAAGAAGATGGTTTTCGATTCTTGGACTTCTCTAAAAAATATCCCAGCAATATATCTTCTGTAATCACCATCACATTATTTCCATTGCGCCATTTGATGAATTCATTATACGTCTTTTCGTAAAGTTTCTTCGACTTTGTTGGTAGCAGTTCGAGTTTTGCACTCTCAGCCGATTCCATAATTTCCATCGGTATGTATATATTATGTTCTTCATCTGATGATTCCATATTCGTGTTGAGTTAACTCACGTACTTTTTTGGATAAACATGAAGATGACCGTTTACCTTGTTTATTGAATTTGTTGCTAGACAACAGCCACCAGCTTGCTTAACAACGTCAGAATTAGGTGTGTATATACTGGGTATTCTGTGTACAGTTCGAATAAATGAATCTATTTCAGTATACAGAGATACTTATTGACACGATAATTGCGATATACATATTACAGTGTCCGCCAAAATCTTGGAACCATATGGGAAACTTTTATTAATAGTTTCTCAGAAAATGTCACTCTTCATAAAAGTTGGTTTTTCATGCTGTTCCAAGATTTTGGTGGACACTGTATAAACCGCTAGTGCATAAAATTTTGTATGTATCACGTGCGTAAAATGCGTTTATGGCCTTCGGCGTGTAATGGCCCTCGGCTAACGCCATCGGGCCATTATCCACGCCGCAGGCCATAAACGCCTACTTTACGCCCTTGATACATAAATAACTATTATGAAATTACTTTTTTCCCCGAGAACCGGGAAAAAAGTGGGTACTTTTTTCCGGATATATACACATAGGTTAATGTAGATATTTGATTAAATCGTCGTTTTTTCCGTCACAGAAAAAAATTGTTTATTATACAGGGGAAAAAGATTAGATTTTAGCTCTCGGTTTGTTGACAATACAACCTCGAGCTAAAATCTAATACTTTTTTCCCTTGTATAATATATAACTATTTGTTTTTGTTAATGACAGCTAATTGTAACCACAAGATGTCGATCATGTTTATTATAGAGGAATCCAAGTATACAGGGTACCATTAGCGCTCTATGAAAGTCTACTAGGTAGTAAATACTTGTTTGCAATCTCCAATCCCGTCATTTTAAACTAAAGGTGTAATTTGTTTAGTTGAGTATAGTTTGTTTAATTATTTCAAGTCTTAAAGTGTAGCACCTATATTTTTCTTGGTTTCGATAAAACAGTATCCGGATTTAATTTTCTGAAAAAAATTGCTCCTCCTGAATGAACCCCCCCCCTGAACAAAATGGACAAGTTCAGTGATGTCGTTAATACTATATGGAATTAAAATATGTGTCTGTGAGAAATACATTGATTATGTTAACGTATTTTAGCGTGGAACGTCTGTGGTTTCGAACCTGTGACGTCACGTGACACCACAAATTATTTAGCCGCGCCAGGGCATTTGCGCCGTTTGTTGTTATTTAGAGACAGTCAATTTGTTTTTATCTAAGAGTATAAAGTATTGTAATTTTTATTTTGCCATAATGGATGAAGGCTTTGAAAGGACAAAGTGATAAATTTGCCTAAAATAGATATGTTAGTGCTGAAAAAAGGAGTTAAACTCTTTAAGTAAGTATCTATTCTCAAGTTTGCTTCATCAGACGCACGGTTCAACTTATAAAGATGATTTTTTTAAAAACGTTTCATAAACAGTTTGTAGTTCAGTACTGCACATCACGTGTCCATTTTATTTATTTATTTATTTATATACGGACATGCCAATTTACAAAAAACATAATTATTTAAGAGACAATGTTTAAGTTACAATCATAATCAACTAAAACTAAATTACAACAAATTAACGTGTCTCATTTGATTTTTGAATGAATATGTGATTGTGTCGAACAAATCAATTGTTTCACAATTTTTATTTGCCAATTTAACTACCCTTGTAATTGACTCATTTTGGCCATAGTTTGTACTGTGATGAGGAAACATGAACAGTTCTGAAATTCTTGTTCTTCTGGGATTAACATTCAGTTTAAATAGTTCAATTAAATTTGGACAACGTATAGCTCCATTTACAACTTTGTGCAGAAATCTCAGATCAATTTCAGCCCTTCGATGTTCCAAACTTGATAAGTTTATCTGAAGATCTTGTAATGAAGCCCAATAATTTAAATGATTTAGAAACAATGTTATCAATATGTGTCTTAAATGTCTTTGGAATCAAATAATATGCCAAGATCTTGAACACTATCAGCCACTGACAAATTAACATTTTTCACTTGGTAAGAGTATTGAATTGGATTCATAATTCTCGAAAATGTGATTGATTTGATAAAATTTGTTTATATTAATATGAAGCATATTTATATCGCACCAACGGGACAAATTGCTCAAATTTTACTAGCGATGATGGTGAATATCTGTTTGTTTGAAGCTAACCGTAGTTTACAACATTGTTATTTAAAGCGACACAATGGATAATAATAATAATAATAATAATAAAGGTCTTTATTTTCTTCAACCAAATAAACATAAACAATTCAACGAGTAACACTCAGGTGACAGCACTATGTGTGGTGGCAGATAGCACTGTCTCTGTTTTTCATCTTAAGCGAGGATTTTACTCGGACAAAATTATAGATATAATTCACAGATTATGTAGGCCGCTCTATTGGTACTCAATCTGTGCTATTGGTATATAACTGGGGTAAGATTTTCTTTGAAGAATTGCGACAGCTTTCCGTATACGACATTCCACTAGGTAATTTGCCTTAATACCAACCAAATAGGTACTTACATCAAAATGATCTTCACACACACAGTACTACATATGTAGTACTCTTTGGTACACAAAAAAAAAATTATTGGAATTTTTAACTGCCGTGCTTTCACACATAGGGACAGTACAATATATGTAGTCAAAATACGACACGAACGGAGCAAATGACTGCACACCAATGAATTTGTAAGTACGAGCCACCTCGTGTAATAAAATTATTATTCCGGGTGCAACTTCAAAGTCCTATAACGTTTTCAATTCTAGAGATAGTTCAATGATTCTTTCACAATTTTGTTTCATTTTACTTGAATTTTTATAATTACCCATAACCAAAAAATGAAAACTTGTCCATAAGAGATTGCAGAGGGTTATTGATCGTTCTCATTTAATGATCCGATACAACAAGTACGTTTAAATCACCACAGGCAAATAATTTCATAAACTGCAAAATTCATAATTTGAAAATTCATCTAAAAGAGTAACATCTTATTATGAATCTTAATAGAATATTCATTCATATGTTATCGAAAGTGTTCCAATATGCAAAATAATTTCTTTTTAATTATCATTCATTCATAACTGGTAATAGAAAAAATTGTGTATGCAACGCTCATGTTACTGGTATTGATATTCTTGTAAGTTCATTCTACGTTCGTTGCATTCCTTTGGTTTCAATTCAGGGTCTTATGCAACTATAAGTTGATAATCGGTTGTTAACGTTGTAATGGTTCAACGAAAAATAAATGAGATAGGCATAAATATAGTAGTGTAGTTCAACCAGGTTTACAAATACTTTTCTGTATTTTGTTTAGTTTACAGCATAAATTAATATAATCCGCTACTTTTTTTACCATATTCTCCAATTATTCTTTACTGCAGTTTGGTTTGTTTTTATCAATCGTTGAAATAAATTAAAATTGTTCTAGACTTCAACGATAAAATTTTTAATAGTCTTCTGACCAGGAAAAAATTATTTCATTTTTTCATATCTTTTAGCAGTGGTTTTATTTGAGTCACGATTTCGATTCGGTCCAATTATCTTTCTATCTTAAACTGAAAAACCCATAATTATTATGCCAGGCATTTTGAAATGAATGTACGCATTATATTTAGAATTGTTGAATTAGGAATGTGTATAATTGGATTTTTTCTATCCCAAAAACCAGCCAATTCGGAAATTAGATTAAAGCACTTATATTCATTTCAATTTTATATTTACTGGTTACATTTAAATCCGAACTCTCAAAATACGCGTGACCACTTGCTTGGAAAAACAAAATAATTATGTATATAACTATTTATGTCGGTAACATTCTTTCTACTTGATCATTATCCAGCTAGATTTTTTTAAGTTCAATGACCCCATTTTTATTCGTTGTCTATAGAGGGTGACCCAGAATAAAAGGGACAACATTTTAAAGTTTCTATAAACATATAACAAGATCAAACGAACTTACATTAAGTGAAGTTCGATCTTGATTATACTACACTCTCGTCGCAACGGTGACGTCACAAACTTCAAAGCATCTAAAAACTTTCATCTCTATCCCCCGCTCTCAACCCGTTCTTGGATGCTAATGCTTCGTTAAAGAACATTCTCACAACAACTAATTGAATGTTTTGGAATTTCACATACCAAACAAGGTATATTTATGGGATGGCCTTTATCGTGTCTTGTGTCCGTTATATTCAACCAGAGTTGGTGAAAAATTGACAGATGTGGATATATAGAATGACAGACGATTTTTTGACAGTTGACATATTTTTGGGGTAGAAGAGGTGCGTTCGGTTTTGTCAAATCGAGCGCAGTACCACATGATTACCGACCGAGCTAAGTGAGTGAATGGTAATAAACGAACGCTCCATAGGCTAGATCATAATCTAAGAATCTGTCATTTGTCTAAATAAGGCACAAGTGAAGTAAGCTAAGGATCATACTAAATAAGTCATATCTGTGTACTGTGGGTATTTGACGTCTCGATTCGGAGCGAACCGATTAAATAGATGTTAGCTGAACTGATGAGTAAGTTGGACGTACGTTAGCAGACCCCCATTTGCTGAAACTGTCAGATTTTGCCGGTTCATTTGATTAAACTCTCCGACACACATTTTTCGAACTTGGTTGGATTTCCCTCTGAAACAGAAGCAAGATGAGCATTGAGAAAAACGCTAATTGTCACTTCTCGTGAGGCATAACTTTTGGGGAACACCTGAAGCTGAAGCCCTTCAGAGGTCCAGGTTAGAGTCCAAAGGCTTCAGAAGCCCAATACGTTTGAAAAACCAATAAGAGAGGTTGAATATACCACTTTGCCTGAACAAACCAAGTGCCTCAGGCAACAGAATGGGCCCTGACTGACACCTCAGGAGTACAAGAGATTAACATTTCAAGTAAACATTATACTCAAAAGCACATACCGTTAATGCATTTTGACTTTCTTGTGAGAATCTCTGTGTCTAGGTCGTCCTCCTTTTTGTCTTCAGTTCTGAGTGTAGACAAAGCTGAGGGAATTCCAGCGTTATCAATTTGGCCCACTCAGCCTTAGTTTCTGTTGTTTGAGAAACTCCAAAAATATATCCCTATATATTTTCCTCCAAATAAAAACCTCTGGGTTCTTCCAACAATCAGCACAACCCCTTATGGAAAACACTTACCCTGATGGGATCTGTATGATGGATGCCAGATGGATGGTGCCAGATGGATGGTGCCATTAGTATGGAAATAATATTTTCAATCCAGGTTGATGACTACAACACCAGCATTGCTTAGGTAGCTCAGCCTGGACCCACAATTTCTAGTTTTTCTAGTTTTCTAGTTTTCTAGTTTTCTAGTTTTAGATGTGAATACATATAGATTATGCTTACCTGAATAAAATTTACAAAATTTACATTTACATACATTTAAATGTAAATGAATTTGTCAGTCTACCCGGCAATTTTCTTTATAATACTTTTTAATTGCAGATGTGCTTGGTCTGGTAAGCGTAGTATTATGTGCTGTGAATACCTTGGTCAGTGCCGTTTTCCTAAGTACTCTTTATCTAATGATTCAGCGATAGTTTGTGGATTGTGCGGTTTTTTGTAGGTAGGTTGCATAGTTTGAAAGTGTTCGTTGTTTTTTGTCCCGTCTACCTATTTCAACATGGTATTTGCAACTCATAAATCTGTTTTATGATTGAAAAAATGGCAAAATATAGCGCTCAACTATATTTGGGGGTCAATGGCCTCTTTTCTTTTTGACATCTTTCAAAATCGACCAATTTTGGTATTTTTTCCACTATCTGGCATCATCATACAGATCCCATCAGGGTAAATGTTTTCCATAAGGCGTTGTGCTGTTTGGAGGAAAATATATAGGGTTATATTTTTTGAGTTTCTCAAACAACAGAAGTGGGCCAAATTGATAAAGCTAGAATTCACTCAGCTTTATGTACACTCAGAACTGAAGATTAAAAGGAGGAAGACCTAGAAACAGTCACTTTCGTGGCGATGAAAATCTACAACCACGCGCGCCTGGAGGAGGTTCAAGATCAACTTCAGTTACAGAGAAGACAAATATAAATGTTTACAAGATTACTTACAATAATTGTAGTATCAACTATAAGAATAATAAAATAATATGAATCTTTTTGTATTCTTGAAATTTTCAACCGAATTCGTGCTTTAAAAATTGACAAAATAATTCTGAAAAAAAACCTGTTTTTTGAAAAAATGCACTAGGTTATTTTCTTTTTCGTTTTTTTCAAAAAATTGTCCCTCTTCTTCGAAGTCGAGCAAAAAATTCTTTGAAACAACTAAAAAAATACTCGTGCAGTTTCAAAAAAGACGTTTTTTTTCAGAATTATCGGTAATTTTTAAAGCACTTATCCCCGATTATTTTATTTTATTTTTCGACTCCTCGAGAATTTCTGAAATAAAGATATCTTAGTAAGTATCATTAATATTATCAGTCACCATCTATGGTGTATTCATTAATTAACAGGTTTGTTGACTCGATTCAGGAAGCTACTTATCATCCACCAGAATGAGTGCTGATTTATCGGATGCATAAGTTGTTTTTTTTTTCGCCTTATGTATAATTCATATTCATAAATATTTGAACTTCAGTTAATTCATGATATAACAAAAATGTGGTTTACTCCTTCTTTTATTCATAAGTAACTACTTGACAGGAGACGCAATTTCTCAGTCTAGTTTACAAGTATACAAGGGAAACAAACAGACATAACGCAACACTCGGGAGATTCTGGAGAGTCGACTCTGGACCAACAGGTTTTACCTCAGAGTAATAAAAGTCATAGAGATGCCCTGACTATATCTACACAAATGCCTGTTTTGAAGTGAACATGAACTATAATTTTCTATACAATTTGTGGGTGAGGGTGGTGACGGGTGGTGAAATGTTATCGACAGTTTGTTTACATTTAGAGTAAGAAGGACCCCTAATACAAACGAAGAATGACAACTTGATCCGAATGAAATGAGCTGGCATACACGAAACTACCCGAATGAATACGGACTTAACATGTTTAAGGCCCTCGCTTGTAAACAAACAAAGTTATGTTGACTTCAAGACAAGGATAGAGAAGGCATCTCTATGGTCTTTTATTACTCTGAGGGTTTTACTCATGTGCAACATGGTCCCGTTTTCAAATTGCGACTCCACGCATCAGGAGAGTAATCGATTTTTTCGCTTCATTAGTTCATAAGGAAACGGTAATTCGTTTTTTTCTGAATTATGAAGTAAAGTTACGCATTTATGCAATAAATTACAAAATTCAAAAGTTACAGGAGCATATAGTAGACAACAACTCATAATGCTGAACTAGGAGGTGAGGTCACGAGTTGAATAGCCAATTTAACATCGACCTTTGTGTCCCACGTATTTTCTTTCACACTAACTATTTCATTGAATTAACACTTCACCTAATGCTCATGTCCCGCTTGTAAAATTTCATTATTATTTCGAGAATGTGGGAGCAGATAACCTATATTTAAAATCAGATGTGGCATGAAAATTAACTTGGAGGATGGAAAATTCTGTTTTTATGCAATAGTTTACAAATACATTTGCGTCAATCCTGGTAGAGTGAGAATAACATTGCATTTGATATAGATAAAACAACGAAAATAAACGAATGCATTATTGCCATATTATTTATTCTATGTCAGGAACATTAATTTGTTTAAATTGTTTTTTTACCTTGGATTGTAGGAACGATAATCGTAAAAATCCAGGTGAAGTGAAAATTCATTGCAAACTTTTATCAAATTGATACCTCTAAGTGAGTAATACTTTTTCCCGTTTTTTCAATCAAAGCTATCGAAGAATTAGCAGTTCCTTATCGTAATAATTTTTTTGTGTGATACTGTGAGATTCTGTGTGTTTGCAGTTATATAATGCCTTAAAGTAATAAAAGAATTAAGGCCGATTCAGATACATGGGTGGTCACGCGAGGTTTATGAAGGACGTGCAATTTACAAGCATGTACATTTTTAACCCGTGTGCCTGAAAACTGCAATACCAGGTCATATTTTCTCTGGTTCTGTATTAATTTTCTCAATACAGGTGGAACGACATTTCAGTTTTTCAAATTATCCCGTTGTATATTTCACTGAATCTTTCATTATGTGAACTAGAAATTGTTCTAATTCTGTGCGTGCTAACTCCGCGTTTTTCACGCACGCAGAAAGGCACAAGTGTGAACGTCGATGGTATGCATTTATCATGCAGGGCCAAAGAAGCAGTGTGGGCACCAATGTATCAGAATCGGCCCATAGAGATGCCATACCTATTCCTACACAAATACCTGCTTTAAAGTGGACATGGACTATCGTTTTCTATACAATTGACTATATTCACCGTCGCCATATTGTCATGCGACAATACCAACTATCCATTGTTACCAACGGTTCAAAATATAATGTATCGGTAAAAAAACGCGAAAAATAAAAAATGTGTTATATAGTGCATATTTCATATGCGTATTTTGTGAATTTCAGAAAAATGTAACCGAAAAGAAAATCTAGGATAGGTGGGTAGATATACCACTATCGGTATCAACTTTCACCTGAGCTTCAATAATGACAACATTGGCACTATAACTTGGTGAAACATTTTGAACTGTATATATTTGCCTTTCAAACATGAGGTTAACATAAAGGTGCAATTTTTGACACTGCCTTCTGTAAATTTCTCTTTTTATTTCAAAATGTTATTTTCTTTTGATGTTTTTGGAAATTCCGAAACGCTTTTGTCCAAGGACCATTAGTTTTCATCTAAAAATGGAATCACTTGATACTAAACTCACTCCCACTCTACTAAACATTTTATGATAACTGCACTGCCTAAATAAATACTTATCATTTTAAAATTTCACTGACGTATGTAATTAGTAAATTTGGTTATTCTTAATTGACAACCCTGGGTAAGTTGGTATTGTTGCATGACAATATGGCGACGATGAAAATGTTCAATTTGTTAGCGAGGGTGGTGAGACGTTATGGACAGTTTGTCGTAAGTCGGACCATAATACAAACGAAGAATGTCAACTTGATCCGAATGAAATGAGCGGGCATACACGAAACTACCCGATTGAATACGGACATAATATGCATAAGGCCCTCGCATGCATGCAAACAAAGTCTGTTGCCTTCAAGACAACTAACTCTTTTATTACTCTGAATATAATACCTATTCTATATCAACAATATCAAGGGGCATTGTAAGAACCCACCTTTCTATGATTCATTCATAATAATTAACTTCGATATATCTGAAATACTATAAAATTATCATTCTAAGTTTACGGTATCAAATCCGAATAGTTATCATTTCGATAATCATTTTTTTCATTGTTTGCTACATAATTTTGTTATATAATGTTTATTTATAAAGTTCATAGTTGTTTATTTCGGTCTTGACCTGTTCGTATCTCAATGTGAATGAAAAAACCTTTTTTGTCATAATCAGCCCGTTAATTAAGTTTTATCAGTTATTTTATTGTTGGTGACTTGAAGTCTGTAACTACCGATAACGAATCTCTTCAATTCAGTTGATAAGCTGAATGCTGATAAATGTTTGTAATATTCTCAGTCTTCTTTCGGGGATGATCGGTAGGTAGCTTTGGTTTGAAGAACGTGCTCAGTGATAATCAAAGGATCAATTGATGGTTGTTGACAGGTAATGTTACACAGTAGTGTATTTGGTTTTGTGATTGAATTATAGTGATATAGGATATTCAAGTTGCAAAAACCGCATCAGAAATATCCCTAAACCGCAGTAAGTTTTAAAAAATAATTTAAAATGGCATTTTCATAAACAGAAACAATTGTCAATGATAAATTCATTTTGAACAATAATATCCGTAAAAAACTCAAATTCTGATAATATATACTTAATCATATGTTGAATGCAGTCGTTGATACACTTACCGATGTCGGGACAAATGCGAACCTCTTTAGATTTTTCGGATAATGACAAAATTTAAGTGAAATTGTTTAGGCCCTACCCACCACACTACTAAAAATTGCAAACGCTTCTCTCGTGTAGAAAGCGCTGCAATTTTTGTAAACATACAAAAAAAAATATTTGAATGTCTACAAAATAATTTCAGCGCGTTCTTTACGAGAGAAGCGTATGCATTTTTTTTTCGTGGTCCATTTAACATCAGAGTAGGCCTGTGAAAACGCAGACGTTGAATAATCGTTCTTGAAACCTTTTTTTTAGATGGTCCGTTGATGATTTCGGGGGTGTCCTGGGTTTATACACGAGAGAAGAGTTTAAAAAAATATGATTACTGACCGGTCTATAATCTAGGATCTTGATCAGTGTTAACATTATGTGACTTGAAACTTGAACAAGACAGTCGACTTTAAATATTAAGTTTCTATCTAGATAATATAGACATTAGTGTGCATGGTGACGTTTACAGTATTGAGTCAGATTTGAAAACAACTGATTATAGTATTCATCAGGTTTTTGTAGCCCTTTCTTGTAATTTTTTTATGTAAATGGTTTATGTAGTTTCGTTGGACTAACAAAATGTTTCTGTTTGCTAATTATGCAACCCCCATAAATATGCTCAGATAAATAGCTTATCAGTTTACCTCAAACAATGGATGGTAGGTACCAAACATTTTTCAAATACCTAGTTTACAGCTAATGCTCTCAAAACTAACAATGAAAAAACTGGGGAATATCAATATAGTCTAATGTCATTGTTCAGCATGGAAATACTGTCCAGTACGATATTATGAATGATCATCGACAGTTCAAGTAAACGGATTCTGTGCGAAGTTGAAGTTGACGGCACTCTCAAAGGTCAAAACATAATCCCTGGAAGGTTTATTCTCGTTTGGTACACCCAATAGAGCACTGTCAGCTGACGTCACAACATGGCGGTCATGGGCAAGCGCGTGCCTAGGGTCATTCCATGGGAGGGGTAATCTTCTCCATGGGGGGGGGGGAGTAATCACCGTTTTCGGGCATATTATTTACTATAAAGATGTCATTTACGTTCGAAAAAGTTAAATTTTGATCTCTTTAAGGTCGTCATATTACCCCCCCTCAGGCACGCGCCTGGTCATGGGGGGCAAACAAAGCATTTGACATTTGATGAATTAATTATCACAATGATGCAAAAAACTTTTTTCTAGGAAATCACTTTTTGCAAAAAATCAACCAGAAAGATTCACGTAGCCTTAGGGAAAATGAGTTCAATGGGTTTGTTTTTTTTTAGTTTGCTTTGTTTGTCCCCCTATGACATTGTTCCGCACCTGTCATATTCCGTCACTAACAGTGCTCTATTAATTAATTAATTCGTCGGCGGTAATCATGATCCGGTATAGTTCAGTCAATGATCATGTCTCCCTGTATTTATCCCATATAGCACCGATTTTCATAAAAATTTGGATTTAGATTCTTCTACTTACTAGAGGTTATCTTGAACGATGGAAAATAGCGACTAAAGTTTGTCTTTCAGTCGCAGATGATTCCATAACAGATTTTATGAATGTCCTATTCATATTTTCGAACCAAAATCAAAATGTTCAGCATGTTTCCGAAGTGACGGCATATGAATGTGAAGACTGAGCTCGATAGTTAGGCCGTCTTTCCACGGGCCACTTTTTGAAGTTGACATCGACGGCAGAAAGTGGGTCGTTTGTAGCCGTTCCGACCACTGAATTGGTCCGACCCAGCCAATTTGTGTAGTCGCGCCAACTTCAAAATGTGGTCCATAGTGGTGCGGAATTTTCACTGTACCCAAGCATTACTTTGCACAACTTAACATGGATTCCGACGAAGAGGCTCTATTGCTTTTGGTGTTTCAACGAAGCTCCAAATTGCAGGTTCCGTCTTTATTTCGACAATAAACGTGTCCGTGTTAAACTTGACGTACCTTGAGACAATAAAATGGCCGCATTGTACGTAGCTCTTGTAAAAAGGTCGGCGCTGCAGTCGACTGGTGGTCAGTGGACGGTGGCAAAAATTCAATTGTGGTCGAAAATTCGCCCGTGTACAAAGCATCAAAGTATGCATTGACGTAAATGGAAAGTGCAAGCTGACGACAGTAGGCCACACATACCACATAACTTCGAAAAGTAGCCCTTGGAAACTGGTTCTTGGTCTCCATAGGACCGCTAACGAAAAGAGAGATAGATCGAAAACCTGCGGTGTTACAGAGAAGTGAGATAGCTCGCAAGCGAAGTATCTCCGACGAGAAGAATGGCTCTTTTTTGAACAATATCTAAAAGTTTTAATGTGTGTTTAGGTGCTGCACTCCATATATTATGGAAACAGTATTCCCAGGACTGGTCGGATTGCCTTATAAATCATAATCAGTTGACGGGAAATGAAATACATCTTGACACGAAACAAAGAAACATTTTTTTAATGGCTCCTTTGGCAGAAAAGCTCAAATGGTTTTTCTATGAAATGAAATGGAGGATTTCATTGGTGTGGATACTCCTGACATAGCTACGCTGGCTACTGTGAGATTGGCCTTTCACATTTTATTCTACCAAGTTGTTGGATCCCCATTCTAGAATATTTGTATGAGTCCTTTTTTCACGATTTTTTCTTGTTCATTTCTGCTTTCACTGGCTATACTATCGGAGCTTTAAAAGAGAATGCGGTTTTGGAAATGACACAACACCGAACTTTCACCAAAACCGTAATATGCACTCACTTTTAATTCATATCAACTTCATAATTTTCGCCAAATTATGTAATTAAATCAATAACACCAATCCCAGGACATAACCTAACCTAAAATTATATAATTTTTTATTACGACTGGCTTTCTGCCTAACACGGTGTAGTTTCATTGAATTGAATAGTGAGTTGTGAGAGGGTTTGAGACAAGGGAAACAACAAATACTGTTGATGCGTAATTATATGTCAATATGGATAAAGATTATTTTATTCGTGAAACAATCTTGATAAATACAACTCGTGTTATCGATGATTATCAAAAATTTCTTCTCTTTTTCAAAACGAATAACGCTGCTTTAGGAAACCACACTCGCCCTGCGCTCGTGTGGTTGCCAAGCAACAATTAATTTCTCGAACTCAAAGAAATTTGTCTTTCGATAATCACCGAAACACTTGTTGTATTACCTATGATACTATTGTTAAGAATGTCTGCACATGTTCATGAAGACCTCATAATTCAAAGTTAATTTATGATCAGCAGGATGACTTGCGGTCCCGGCGAGGCAGAATTCCACTTTACTAAATAAAGTCACTAGCTCCATCCACACGTTCAGAAATACCTATTTCCTTCGTTCATTATTTTTCATTCGTTAAATTACATAATGGTCCTCTTTTGTTACAGATCTCACACAATGACCGATACCAGTCAGGCGGAGCTTCCGCCACAAACCAACGGCATTTCCGATTTAGACGACGAAGAGAGAGCGAAAATGCGACCCGTCGACATTGACGCCGACGTGAGAGAGATGGAACGAAGGAAACGAGTGGAGTTGATCATGAACAGCAGGCTGTTCCGCGAGGAGCTCGAAAGGATAATAGAGTCGCAGCTGAAGGACGGGTCCGGGCCGAGCGGTCTGCTCCAGCAGATCTCCGACATGGTCGGAGTCAACAAACAGTCTGGCAACGTCTTCAAAAATTCCAGCTGCGTTACTCCTATAAACGACATAAGGGGGATCGAAGCTATGGGATACGCCAAAGGGGAGAAGCTTCTGAGGTGTAAATTGGCCTGCCTTTACAGATTGATAGATTTGTACGGGTGGACTCATGGCTCAAGTACACTTATAACTGCCAGGTAAGCAAATAATTCAGCTTGAGTCAGACGAAAAAAAAATCCTAGTCAGTTAGAAAAGGATCTTTAAAGATGAACATTTCATGAAATTCGGAAGATAATTCATTCGAATATTCGTATTTTAAGAAATTCATCACTGTTTTCATTAAAATACTAAAAAGTTATGTGTCTCATGTACTTTTAATACCTTTGTGTTTGTGAAGTTCACTCGGTGATACCTAAGCACATACCAGGCGAGAAAGGTAACTAAAAATAAGAGTTCTTCAGGTTCTTCTCTCTCCGTTTTCCAAGTAAACTCCTGCTCCGGCTTGTCCCTTCCCCAGTTTGGACCCGTCTGTAAAACAGACCAGGCTTCCTGGGGGAAAGATCACCCGTTCCTCTTCCCACTTTTTCCTGTCTCGTATCTCTAGAGAGATCGTCATTTTCCGCCTAATTTTGCCATCTGCCTGTATCACTTTGATAACGGATAGAGGCAGTTCTTTCTCCGCTACCATTGTGATTTCGGTGTGCCTTGTGTCGCTTCCTTCTTTATGCAAATTAAAAGCGACCCAGCAGGGCGTCTAGGGCCTAGTAAATTCTCATGAATTCTCAGAAATACATAGAAAAAGGCACACCAAATTAGTTTGTTTTCTGAAAATTTATTACGTTATTTTTGAAATAGACTATTATGAAAAGAAAACATCAGATACATCAGCTGATAAACCGTCACAAACTCTGAGCTATTGGGAAATCTAAGAGTGCGAAGATTTTTGCGAACTGTTCTCAGACAGTAAAGCTCGGTTTAATGGATTGATTGAATATCAAATTTCAATAAAAATCAATGCCGAGATGTTCATATTTTTTATTCGATCGATACAACAAAGCATCAATCAAATCTGGGACGGGATTGAAAAGAAATCATTCGACTGTTGAACCGATTGAACACAACATATCAAATCGTGAGACTTCTTACAAGGAAATGACTTTTCAGTCTCAAGAAACTCTGCTGAATACGACGCCGACGGTACCAATTGTTGGTCCTATCCTATCTCCTAAAAAGACGGATTTATTAGATGCATAATTTTTTACTAGTGTATCATGCATAAATATTTTAACTTGATTAATGAATATGATATTAGAAAAATGTGGTTTTGGCTGATTTTGGTCATATTTTATAATATCAATTCATTCGGAAAATAAATACACTAGTTCATTGAATTCATGTATCATGCTCTCAATCATGCTGCAAAAGAAGGTCAAACTTTCACTGAAGTTGTTGCATTGCCTTAAAATCTGTTGGAATAATAGTAAAGTAAAAGAAGTGCAAGTATTTATAAGTCGTAAAAATAGTTATTCATTGTATGGGTGTCTTAAACACGGAACAATAATAAGACGCGAAATTCCATACAAAGTTTTATCCACAGCAGAATACTTTTTCTAATTTGAGAGCTTTTTTACGTTTCTGATTGATAATGATCTACTTGGAAAAGGAGTGACTTGGGTGAAACAAAGAGTCTTTATTTAACTCATAAGACTTTAGTGTTTTATTGACTACATAAGACATTTGTAAACAGAACTCGTTTTAGCATTCACTAGTCCCTAATTTAATAAATGACTTCACCTCATCTATACATAATATGAATATTTGGAAAACTGCCTCAGTTTCAGCCGAGGTACTTTTCGTTAACAACATTTGCATCATCAGTAGCTGCAAGCTTTCTAACTTCTTCAAATAATTGACAAACGTCATTTTTATTTTTCAAAGAAAATTTTTTGTCGATAATTTCATGTTTTATTTCTTCTTTCAGGTTGAACCAGGACGATGAACAATTCTTGGTCAACCCTTATGGAATGTTATTTCATGAAGTAACTGCCTCTAGTTTGATAAAAATAGATATGCAAGGTGGTGTAATCGAACAAGGCACCACAAACTTTTCAGTTAATATTTCCGCATTCTCATTGCACGCCGCGGTTCATTCTGCCCGACCAGACATCAGATGTATCATCCACGTTCACACACCATCTGTTGTAGCCATATCGTCTCTTAAACATGGGATCATGCCTTTGAGCCAGGAATCTGTAGTTATCGGTAAGTATTGATAATCCTAATAATCATGCATGGAAAATAACACGACTAAAGTCAGTATTTTATTCCAATATGACATATGTTATAACTTTTTAATTACTAGTAAATGATTATTACACCAATACTGATAAATAAAATCAGCTTCAAAAAACTTCAATGTTCCAATCAATAATATACAGTGCTCGCCAAAAAGTACGTAACATATGGGAAAAAATTTCGTGAATATTAAAGAAATGACATTAACTAAAAGTTACAGAACAGAACATTCAAAGGAAATAGCTTTCTGTGAATTTGGCTTAATTTTTGGTATGTTGTGGTTCTTGATGAGCTGATTAAAAGTGTTCACAGCCACAAATCTCAAAAATGGACAGTTTTCGAGATATGGGTTTTTGCTCATCCATCGGAGAGCTCTCATTTCTTGTTGGGATCGAATTCGACTATTTGGCGCCTAGAACCCGACTGAAAAATGGTCTTCCTCAGTTATATTATGCACCGTTTTCGAAAATTGTTCATACACTGCTCTACACTGCCTCTGGAACGAGGTACAAACCAAGATCTTCCATACATCTTTCCATGCTACAAGATAATATATTCGGAAAATGTAATATTTCGGGTATTTTTCGAAGAGAAGCCGTAATATTTGATTCCAAATATATCTAATATCCAGTAATATCCAATATGTTTTCCAAAATGTTCATAACGAGGCTCAGCGAGCTGTAATGGGGGAAAACTGAGAAATCTAAATCATATATCCTAGAGATGACAATAATTTTGATCACTATTAATGTCATTTACATATGATATGTCATTTATTTCTCACAAATCTCGATAATCTGTGAATGGGGTGCCAAGAAATTTTCCTCAGAATGCATCTCACAGCCAAACGAATCCATGAAAATGTCTGCCTCTTTGCTTGTTCTGTGTTTTAATTTTTGGGTAGTAGGAATGTTCTTTTCTTTGTCAGCCAATCCAGAATGATTCGGTTGTTGTTAATAATTCTGATGTTAATTCTTATGTGCTGCATGAAGGTTTTTCATTCAGGAAAATTGGTTATGCCGTCAAAACCTGGTGATTTCCAATTTGCTTTATTTCCAATGGCTGCTTTTACTTTGTTTTAGTCGATGTTCTTTATTATTATTGTTATTATTATGAATGTTATTCTTACTAATATATTGTTTTCGATTCATCCACTTATTCATTTTGTAAATGATCATATGAATAAACAGTTATTTATATATTTTGTAAACTTTAATGTAACACTTACAAAAAAGATGGTGTTTTCAAGAATTTGGGTGTAAATATCGAAAGTTCCATTCATAGTTTGCTTTCAACACCTGAACTACCCCATTCTACCCGGCAAGTACTATCACGTATCAAAAATGCAGACATTTTCACGGATTCGTTTATCTGTGAGGAGCTATTATCCATCTCGAGCCATTCTGAGGAAAATGTCTTGGCACCCCATTCACAGATTATCGAGATTTGTGAGAAACAAATCACATATAATATGTAAATAACATCAATATCTCTGAGGATACATGATTAAGATTTTTTTCATTTTCCCTCATTACAGATCACTGGGCCTCGATATGAACATTTTGGAAAACATATTAGATATTATTGGAGGTCAGATATATTTGGAATCGGTTATTATCGTTTCTCTTCAAAAAAATACCCAAAATATGTCATTTTCCGAAAATATTAATTATTCTAGCGTCATCCTGAGCATGGTAAGGTTTATGGAAGATCTTGGAATTTGTACCTCATTCCATAGGCACGGTGGAGCAGTGTATGAAAAATGTTTGATAACGGTGCCTAGTATAACTGAGGAAGACCATTTCTCAGTCGGGTTCTAAAAGTCGAATATTGAAATTCCATACCAACAAGTTGAATAAATAAATAACATAATAAAATAAACAATGGAAGATATCATTATTTAGGTGCATTGATAAACAATTTAGTTCTAGAAATTGATGATACCGAGATGCAAAACATCAATATAATTCAATTAAACTATTTGAATTATATTTATTATTATATTTTCATATATTTATTTCAAGTAGTGCTTTATGAAGATAATAATATAATTAACAGCTTTTTCACTTCAGAACATATCACTTGAAAACAAAAAAATTGCAATTCACAGGCGAAGTCAGCACGCACACATACCTGGGTGGTCTCCTTGATCCCGAAGAAAAAGACAAACTAGCCAGAAACCTTGGACCTTCGAACAAAATTCTACTTCTTTCCAACAAGGGAGCATTGTGCTGTGGCGAGACCATCGAAGAGGCATTCTTCAATGCCAAAAATACCGTCCTAGCCTCAGAGTCCCAGCTCAAACTTATGCCCGTAGGAATAGATAATTTGATATTGATCAACGACGAGATAAAGAAAAGAATATATGATGCAGCACATAAGCCTCCAGAGAGCACACCACGGCCCGACCAGCCTTCCATATTAGAACAAAAGGTCGAGAGGAAATGGAGGGTTGGTGGAGTAGAATTTGAGGCTTTGATGAGGATGTTGGACAACGCTGGTTTCAGGACAGGTTATATTTATAGACATCCCTTGGTGAAAGGCGATCCTCCAAGACCCAAAAACGACTGCGAAGTACCCCCGGCAGTTTCTTCACTTGGGTATTTGCTAGAGGAAGAAGAGTTTTATAAACAAGGGTGAGTTTTGAATTAATAGTTTATTTGACCCCTGGTTTGGAACAAAGTTTGGTTTTATTTGTATCGTAGTGCCATATAGTTCCTGAGCACAAAGTATGGATAGAACCATATTTTGTTGTAGCTATTTTTGACTAAAAGTTGTGTTGTCTTTCTTACAGAGTCTGATTTTGGTATACTCACGAATATTTTGTTCAAATTCAAACTGGTGTTCGGACAAGAAGGAACAAATCACCTTTTCGTATTCATGGCTTCAATATATCTTTAATATCAGTAACGTCTTTTTTCATCAACAGCATATCTACACAGAAAACTTTGTGTTGTGTACATATCAACAGCAAAGCTTAAAAAACTCAACAGTAACAGTCCTCGACAATCGTATTAACTGACAATAGTGACAGTACAATGACAGTGACACATCGACACACCAACATAACGCTGACCTATTCCACGATTCCAACATTGCCAGATTGTGGCAGTGATGTAAAATTTCTAAGGGAGCAAACTTCTGAAATCCGAAAGTTCCGTAATTAAATAATGGTGAAAAACAATATGTGAAAATTAAACAAATATTTATTTCGATATATTTGATATACATTTTGAAATTTAGGAAATCAGCGAATTGTTATTTAAAATCTACACCATTGTACAGAAATTGTATTCATTGTTTCATCTTATTGAATATTACGAAATGTCTGTAATGAAATGTCATTTTTCTTGACCTTGCAGACTTTGGAGGAAACTGGAAGGCGGAAGAAAAGGTAGTGACCGTAGTCGTTGGTTGAACTCGCCGAACACATACCAGAAAGTCGAAATTTTGGAAACCGGAACCCCCGATCCAAAGAAGATTACAAAGGTAGAATATATCAAAGTTGAAAGTAGAGAATAAGATAAGATTGATACAGATCAGATATTTCAGTGTCACATCGAGAGCTCCCATATACCTATATTCTTTATCAGTTATTAAAAAAAATAGTATGCAAACTGGGTGTTTGCGAAAATTCTTACAGCTATAGCTTTTCGAAATATCACAACGGAGCTTTAAAATATCATTCTAGAAAGATTCGTTTTATATTAACATTCTGTAAAATAATGACCTTAGGCGTTGGAAAATTCAATCGGCCATAATACATGAGGGAACTATTTGTATAAATTCAAAATTGATGCTAGTTATTCCGGTCTCCATAATAATCATGGCAACCAAGAATCTTATTTATGTGTTCATACATTTAAAAATCTATACTGGTAGGCATACTACAGGCTTCATAAATATGGCGAGATGTTAAACAATACATTCCTATAAATGTTAGTAGAAGAGCTGGTACTGAAGCTCTAAAGAAATCTTTTATTTTTTTGTATGGGTCAAATTATTTGTTTAGATATATGCTAGTTATATTCCAGCTTTCATAATTTTTTAAGTAGTTTCTATAACTACAAGTTTTGGGTATACTTCATTACCATTGGACAACTGGTTCTGTCTTTTGGCGGCTCAAAGGTAGACTAAAAATCCATCAAGATATTTATTCTTTTCTATACCATACCGGTGTAGATGGTCCTTTATCAAGCATTATACAAGGTGACCCAGGGTTAAAAACCGCCAAACGTTCAGTATCGGTTTTTCAGGCGAAAATAAGATTTTTTCTTCATATAAATATGTCCCAACTAGCTTCGTTTTCGAGATTCAGGGTGTCAAAGTTTTTAGAAAAAATGAGAGTTGGCACACATGCTAGTAGGAAGAAAAAATCTTATTTTCACCTGAAAAATCGATATTGAACGTTTAGCGGTTTAACCCTGGGTCACCCTGTATATGTAGATGTAGATCAATTTAATATCCAAAGATTAACAATTGAAGTTAGAAACAATTTGTCCATTTTACTTTCGAAATTATTTTATTATTCATGTAAATTAGTGCAATTCATTTTCAAGTCTAAATTTAAGTAAAAAAGTTGTGAAAGATGTGTTTAATGCCTCAACTTTTGTAAGGCATTCTGCTTGCTTCGATGTAGCTGCTTCATCATATCATTCCTATAGATTTTCATGCAGTCCTCACAATCTAAATGGGTTGTCAAAATTTTTGACAAGTTCAAGTGTAGTTGGTAATGTTAGTGTTGAAAATCATTACAAAATGAATCACTTTTAAGCACATCTAGCTAACAATAAGTGTATCCATTAAATGTGGTGTTTTGGAAATAATAATTTTGATATGAAGAGCACATGCTAAAAAAGATGAGGGTCACAAAATGAAAAATCTGAGAAAAATCAATTATAAAATTCGAAACCTTGTCAATTTTTGGTGGTTTGACCTGTTGGCAAAAACTAAATTTCTAAAAGCTAACATTTTTGTTAAT
Organism: Chrysolina haemoptera; assembly: GCA_958298965.1. Lineage (NCBI taxonomy): Eukaryota > Metazoa > Arthropoda > Insecta > Coleoptera > Chrysomelidae > Chrysolina > Chrysolina haemoptera. Next base: position 13,986,988 of record OY282602.1, on the reverse strand, counting down.
AATATTACTTTGGCATGAGCATACAGAACAATTCTAAAAGGGGAAAAGCACACAAAGTCAGGGAGAAAAAGATGAGGGTCCTCACAAAATGTTATCCTTTATTGAACATTCAAACTAAACTCTGTTAAAAGGTAAAAACAATGTATGTCTTGGTACTTCTTAGCATTAACTGGAATCATATCTTCGTATTGGAGATTTCGAAGTTGAAACTGTCTAGAAGGTAGTTCCAGTGTTTTAAGTAATACACCGTTGTCCTCTTTCTTTGATTGGTTTTTGGGAACTTTTTTCGTTTTTTAATATTCTGTTTTGGTTTTTGTGGTGCCACTACAATACTTGACGTGAAGCCTCCATTGTAAGAGTCTCTGTGATCCATCATCCTGGGTTTTTCTTTTCTTATAAGTAATTTCCTGATTGGGCGACTCTCAAACGGACACTTCCGTATAATTATAATAGTTTTTAAGATGGTTAGTCCAACTTCGGAAAATCGTCTGGTCTTCACAGCTAAATATTTTTTTTGACGCTTCACAGACACGTCCAAATTTCGGTCTCTTTTTGAAAATAGCAGTTGGCACACAATTCTCAGACATTTTGAAAAAAATGCTATGGAAAACACGTGTCGTAAAAGAAATCACATAGGTACTCGACGTATTCTGAGACCTCAAGCCTACTACCCACTTGATAAACACTAGTTACATTATAATCTAAGGTTAAAGGTTAAAGTAGGGGTGAAGTGGAAAATTTTGGACCCTCATCTGTCTTACGTCCATCAGCTGGAGCTTCATCCTTTTTACCCTGTACGGCAAATATTAAAACGCGTTTTACTAGGCACTGTCATCTGTTTTGTTCTGCACGGTACGGTAGGGAGATAGTAATGGCTCTTGGCTATAATTTTAGGAATTTATCTCAAATATGGATATTTCGGACACTCATCCTTTTTAGCCTGTACTCTTCACATGTCTTTCTTGTTTCAACAAGTGGGTGGACATAAATATGTTCATTGTTGACTGGTTTCAGTGGAGATGGTTATTATCTTGGTCTGTAGGTAGTTTGAGAGTTTTTGTGTTCTTAGGAATATCATTGGTCTGAATAACTCAATTTATTTTTGGAGAAAATAGATGAGGTGAAATTATCACTCATACGTTTGCTTACCTATGCTCTCTCTGAAAAAGAAAATAGTTGTAGTAACTGGGGACGAATATTATGGAGCAGTAAAAGATTTGGGTATAACTGGCAAAAAAAAATACCTGTTGCATTAAAATCACAAACAAGATGCTAATTTCTGTTATTTCATTAAAATACAGTGAGTCAGATAAAGTTTTCCACCACTGGATATCTGAAACGGTATTAGCTACAGTTTTAATTAAATGGAAAAAGTTGATTAAGAGAAATGGCATATACTATATGGAAGTATGATATTAAAAAAAAAATTCTTGTGTTATTGTCAGAGTTGGAACAAGTTAAACAAATAGTTCTTCAGAGAAACTTTTTATAAGCTTTCTTGTGATGATATCAGTTTCACTGTCCAACGTTTTGTTATCAACTTAATTTTTTTAAAGAATAAAGTGATTTTCAATAATCATTTAACATGTTAACCCAAACTATTGATTTCTTCTCATCACTATAGCATTACCAGAACTGAAATGGGAATAACCTGGAATACGAAAAGTTACACACATGACATCATTTAATATTAGTGTTTTCCATTTGTAGGAACAATAGTATGTGCCTATTGATCAACTGATTACAGCACTCCTGTGCATTTCTTTTTACGATTGCTGTAGCAATTTTTCAAACAAGCTGCCTTTCTAAAAGTATTACTACGTGACGACGCTTGAATTCTTGCTCTATGGCTTGTCAGGCTTCATCTTTACATATGGTGGACGTTCGATTTGTCTTTATTATCCTCTAATATAGAGGCATACTTGCGAGCAATTAATTGCACTAAAAAAATTCTTTCTGCATTCGTAAAATTTGGTACTCGAATTTTGTTATTAGAAGATTCACATCTTATATTTTAGGTAATTGAGAATGAGCCGTAAGCGGTTTATTTTTTCTTGAAATTGCTGCATTGCCAAGTTGATTTGCAGCTTAGCTAAGTGTGGCTTAATATTCGACAGTGCATATTGACAGTTTCGAAGCCGAGCTTTATATTTTAAGCTAGCTTACTTAAAATCGGCTTACACGTAAAACGGAGAATGTGGCCATAAGTTGATGATTGTTCGATAACGAATTGTCAAATGGTAAAACCAATCTCATCACAAGAAAGCATATGAAATGATTCTGTGGAAAAGTATTTTTCGTATTGTGCCAATTCTGAGGACAAGAGGAAAAAAATAGGTGATTGAAAACTTTTTCCAAAATAATTTGAAAATGAAAATTATCTTGGACTCGGTGCATATGTTGGTTGCATTGAAATTTTCCTCTTTTAGTTAATTTCATTCAGATATTTTCTATTTTGGTAGACCGGATCTGGTCAAAATTCCACTTGTATGAAACAGGACTGATTTTAATTTAAACTGTATTTTGTGCAGTGATTGATATTATATTTAAATTACTTATTGATTTTCAAAGTATATTCAAATGATACATTCTAGATTGGGAGATTACCTGGAGAAGTATCCCTTTATATAAATTGAGAATTATATTGTAGATATATGTGCCATTTTATTTTTAGGAGTTTCATTTCTACATAAAGTAATTATAAATTTTGACTATTGCTGAATCCTCTAGTATTGAAATCTCTGAAATCAATGGGCATTTTCATTTAGATGACAAATGACCAACTTTGTTTACCTGTCAGTACCAACAGCAGTGAGAGCTAATATTTTTTCGTTTTAAATAAAATGAAATAATCTCTGCAAGTTTTGTTGACTTGAATTTACATGGAGAGGAAAACTTACTATTAGAAAATATTCGTGTACATTATTTTATCTAGAATTATCACAAGAAATGGTAAGTATATAACACACAAAAATAAATCTACGAGGTATAGGTACCTATTGTATTCAGTTACGAACGCCAATGTGTGCAGTTGCATTCGTCTGTTGTCATGACTGTTGACAGAATGTGAAAATACCGCTAATTTTGAACTAAGCCAATTACAAATTGTTATTTCAAAACTAACCAATGGCTATTTACTTTCCCCATATCCAATCAGACTTACTGTCTCAAAATGAGCGCATGCGCCTTAAACAATTATTATCTAAATGAAAAGGCCTATTGCACAGTAATATACTTGAAGAAATTTTGAAATCTGAAAAATAAATAATTTTTTGTAGGTGATTTTCTTGGAGTTTTGCTTGAAAAAGAAGTTTTTGAACCTCCATAATTCATCTATTTCTCAAGAACATTTCATATTGCTAATTTAATTGAATTGAAGTGAATTTCAGGTCTTGATTCAGATGACTTTAAAAAAAGATGTTAAATATCAAGCACATATGTGTTGTGTATTAGAAGATATCGTTTATTAATAATATCTTTCATTATTCCATTTTATCAAGGTGAGCAATAAACAATTTAGAAGGGTTTATAATTTAGCCTGAATTTTTTAATCCTATGAATTTTTATTCAGAATGTATCTTAGTTTCTAGCATAAGATTATTTGAAGAGCGATACTATAGGATTCAACTAAAGTAATACTTTTGTCCATGATATTTGTCTTGAATAATTTTAAGTCAATTATTATATTATTAACAATTTAATCTGCTTGGCTTTAAAAATAAATAGATTTTCCACGAAATTAGTTTTGTATCAATCCATCCCAAAACCTAACTCGTCTTGCGGACTTTGGGTAATAATTTTTAATCATAATTGTATATTTTTTTCATTCATCATCATACTCATCAATTAGTATGTGTAAATATTGTTATTTCAATTGAGCACTGGGAAAAATCATGCTTGTTCTTCATTGATAGGTTATCAATCACTGATATGTATGTTTTGATTTTAATTTTTATCAGAAGACTCATCTTTTGCATATGCTAATAAAGCTTAACTCTGCCATTAATTTTAACAATTTATTTTCATTTTCATTATTTATTTTATGTGTCAAATTTATCCCAGGGTGTGGCAAAACCAGCACATTGTGTATTGAATGTTCATATATGTAAGATTATGGGTTTTAAAGTTCTTGATGTAACAATCTTGAATTATTCCAAATTTCTTGAAATATCTGTATAATTAGTATTCTTCATTGGATGGATATGATTACATTGCACACAATAGAGTTTACTTTGTTTATGGTTTGGAACTGTACTAATATCACTTAACATTACTAATGTGCTGGTTTTGTCTTTCAGTGGGTTGCGGATGGATCCCCTAGCCATTCAACTTCAGTGAAAATAGATGATGCACTTCAGTTTGTCCCCAAAGGCACTAACCCTAAGGAGTTTAAACAAAAACAGCAGCAGGTAAGGAACTCTCAATTTCTATTCTGTAAAAATGTATTCTACTAAAAATCCATCTTATAAGCAAAATAGAACTAAGTACATTTTGTAATGTATTCATCCTTGTGTTCACTCCTATATTTAGTAATTTTTGTGAAGAACCCCTTCGATATGACAATTTCCTCAGACCGTTCAAGAAATTGCTGATGTTCGAAGCAGAAAAAGAACCGAACCTCGTTTTTTTGTGCAATTTATGGAGTGTAACGTTTTTTATGAATGTGAAATTGCACCCGTTAGAACAAAAAAATATTAAGCACTATCCGGCTCGAAGGACCAAAATGTTTGAGGCGCTGGATGCGAATTTAAATTTTAATTTCAGTTTGAAGAAACCACTCACCTGTGCACCAATCAGTAGAGCATAAAATGAGTGATTTTTAACAAAAATACAGGGAGAAAACCAACTGTGCCATCAGTTGAAAGAGAGTTCTTAGTTAGTTTCTGTTATGTTTTGGACTCGCAACTGTCATTTATTGATTTGTTGTTTATAACATTTGAATCCAAAAAAAAAATGTTTTTTAGGGTTTCTTATAAAATGAAAACTAATACAGCAATCTGGTTGCTCCAATAAGAAGAATTTTATAGTATTAAAATATGACAAAAATGAGACTTTTAACGAATCATAAGTAGCAGATAAAAGCTAAAGAAACCAATTTTTTTTATTTTCAACTCCACCATTTTTCAATTTGTAGGGTTTGCCCTATTCAACAAATTAGTGAATTATGTGTACTCATTTGTGCGCAAAACAGGCGCTGTCGGACCATTTGTTTTTGCACAATTACAATTTGGAATTCCTTTTAATTTTTTCACTATCATGTAGTATGCCTGGTTGCTCTAGTGATAGTCCGATTTCAATTTCTCCCACCGAATTTTGAAAGTAGAAGTATAAGTACTTCGAAACGTAAATTTTCATTTTTTGCTACAATGCCGCGAAATTGGTGAAAAATGCATGCAAACATGACTGAAAACGTCCGAATCCGCCTAAGCGGTCGTGTAGTAAGAGAGACCAGGAGATGAGAGGACATGATAATAGCAGAGTAAATTGATGATGGTGTCGCTACTATTGCAAGAAAATGGCGACTTAGGCCGTCTTAGTTTGTTACATTTCTTTATGTGAAAATATAGGTTTATTCGTTTACATTGAGGTGTAGTGTAGTGTAATTTACACCACATTTTGAATCGAGTGTAACTGAGTGCAGTTCAAACAAAGGAATGTGTCAAATAATCTGCAAATGAATACTAAAAATCGAGTGTAAATTACCTTAGGTGTAGAAAAGTGCTAAACCTCGATGCAAACGAATAAACCTTATGAAATCATCGTCATTTGTAAATTCCTTCAATTTTATCATATTTGACTTATTATTGTAATCCCCTCGAGTGGTTTTTTATATAACTCAAGTGTTAGATTGAAGTGTTATCAAAATATCGAAGTAAATAATAATTTTGATATTTACAAGTTAAGTTGTACACAAACAAAAAACAGGTGACTAGCACGTGCTTGACTGATTCAAATATTTCCGACAGGGGTTGTGACCTAATTAAACTCTCCAATCCCTTTACAATAAGCCTTCCATCATCTCCCGGTCTCTCCTACTACTCGACCGCTTAGATGAGCCCGGCAATTTTCAGTTATGTTTGCAAGCATTTTTCACCCATTTCGCGTCATTGTAGTGAGAAACAATAATATACTTATACTTTCAAAACCTATTTGAGATATTGAAATCGGACTGTACTAGAGCATCCAGGCACGGTGCAAGATAGTTAAAGAAATTCAATTTCAATGTCAGGCAGCGCCTGTTTTGTGCACAAATGTACACATAATTCACTACTTTCATGAAAAGGAGCAAACCCTAGTTTTTCTCCGTTACTAATGATCCTATCAAATCGTACAAAATCGCATTTTATTCGTATTTCAATTCTCTACAATTCTTCTCATTGGAGCAACCACATTGCTGATTTTACAAGCAAAACATTAAAAAAAACTTGTTTGACATGTTTATAACAAATTAATAAATAACAGTTGTGAATTCAAAACAACAGATTATAACTATGGGCTGTCTCTTATGTGATGGTACAGTCAGTTTCCTCCTAGTATTTTTGTTCAAAAAAAAATCCTCTATTGATTGGCTACTTGTGAATTTTTCTTCTTCTGGATGCCCCCTCGGTCAGTTGGTGATATTTTTACGATAAATTGGAAGAGATTTGAATTTGTGATGAATGCGAAAATGCAAAGTTGCGGTAAAAAGCTACAAACGCACACCTTTGTGTCCTTTTATTAACTGTCATTTTTTCCTTGTCTCCATCGATAGTCTAATGTTTTGACCTCATAATTAGGAAATACAGTCATAAGTTAAAATTAACCAATACTGCAATTATAAAATGGAAAATATGATACATAACCACGTGACTAGTAATGCTAATCACATTCATCTACCATTCTCTCCTTTGAAACTCTGACAGAATTCCTATAATAATCTAAGGGATCAATTGTTGAATAATCACTCTTTGACTTTGGTGAAACTGATAGCTTCAAACTCTTCAAGTCAAGATTATTTAATCATCTTTGTAACAATGCATATTATTCTATGGATAAATTCCTAAATTCTCAATTAGAAGTATTGTGCTACAAGTGCTAAATTTGAAGACGATACATATGTTTTTATTATTTATATTGACTGTCATTGAAGGAAATTTACCATAATTTTATATCTACATTGTCTGTATGTGTATGTTGTGTGTATGTATATATGTTGAACTGACTAGTCTGATAAGTTTTGTAATTACATATTTATAATGCTTTAATGATGAATAAATTATCTGTCTAGGAGTGAACGCCTTTCTTTTTTATTGTTCATTTTTAAATTTTCCCATCATCCTTCAGATCAAAGACTACAGAAGAGCAGATAAAATATCCGCCGGTCCACAGTCTCACATTCTAGAGGGTGTGACATGGGAAGAGGCAAAGAAAATGCAGGATGCTACTGTGACCCAAACAGGTGACCACGTCGTTCTCATGGGTGCAGCATCCAAAGGAATCATCCAAAGGGGACACCAGCACAACGCAACGGTATACAAATCACCCTATGCTAAAAATCCATTCGATTGCATTACAGACGAAGAGCTCGATGAGTACAAGAAGGTGGTGGAAAAGAAAGTCAAAGGAGATTGTGAGTAAATTATAAACTGAAAATAGCAAATTAAGAAATGAATCAATCTACTATTACTGGTGCTAAATTTATAAATAGCCTGATCACGTGGTTTCACTTCTTATAAATTTTATGGAGTTGATGAGAAAATTATATATTTTTTTTTTTTTAGATGACACAGATTTCAGTGAATCAGAGGGTCTTTCATTGGCAGCATTGAATAGAAGGCTGGAAGAAGTTCACATTAGATCTCCCACGTCTGTTACTAGTGAAACTGAAGAGGAAAGTAGGGATGGTAAGTGTGGAAAAGTCAATAGAAATAAATTGAACAAGTTATTGAAAGATTTTAAGTAACTCCTCCTTAAAAATGTAAAAGCCGAAGGTTGTAGTTTTTCTTTAATTCAACTTGAATTTGATCAACCTTTTTAAATCTTCAGAAAATCTTCTCTTCCCTTGCTTTCACTTCTTTTTTGGCTGGATAGTTTGATTACTCCCAATTTTATTGTACCTATGTTACATTCCTTGAAGAATTGCCAAACTGCATTGTTGATGAAGATTCATTCTTATTTTGATGATTTGTATATTATTGATTTTGATACACTTTGTATGATAGGGTTTAAAGTGTTTAAAAGTGACAGTGAAATAAAGGAGAAAAAGTATTGTAAAAAAGTCTCGGAAAATAAACGGCGAGATTTCTGTTTCAGGCGTTGATTTTCATTGAGCTATTGAAAAGTACAGAAGTATATTCACATGCAGTTTCCTTTTTCAATTTCATTGAAATCCTTCAGTTTTAGTAACCCTGACAGTCTTGACGAAAAGTTTTAAAATTTAATTATGATAATATATTCACTATTGGAATGTAAGGCGCCAGAACAATATCACAGTATAAATGAAATAGCGAAACAGTTTTAGAAGCATGCAATAATTATGATTTTTCACTTTGAAAATTTTTTACTCATTACACACAAAATGAACTCTTATTTTTTTCAATCTGTTCACTTTAAAATACTGATGGTTTTTTTCTTTTGGCGTAACAAATGTAATCAAATTTCAATATTTCTTCAAGAAAGCACATATTGTGGTAAGTAGTTAAAAAGTATGTTTTGTTTTCAGAACCCCAAATTTTGCGGATAGAAACTAAAACAGCTCCAAGACCTAGTCAGCCAGAAGTAGTTTTGAGTGATGGTAAGTCTTCTTTATTATGTATTTTGTTGATATTAGTGTAAGTGTTGTAGAGCTTCTGTACTCGTCATGTTGAAAATATTTTTCATGTAGTGATGTATATCACTTTACACCTTTGCCAAAACAAAAGTTAATTCATAATAGATTAGTCAGTTAAATGTTTCAAATTAAACTCTATATTTTTTATCAGTATATTATTTTGATAAATGATGGAAAGATGGTAAGTATTCATTACAAATGACTTGCATTCTAGATATCATATATATCTTTGAAACTCGACCATTAATAAATATTCATTTGGATATTGCTAATGATTTGTTCCCACTATTTTTCTTTTTATCTATTTTTTTATTCGGTTTGAATTCAGTAAGGTGAATCATAAAACAAATAGGCAATTTTGGATAAAAAACTGGTTTATCTATTTCATTTTTGCCTTGATAAATCAGTTGCAAGAGATGCAACAAGCAATTTTTTTTCCAAGTCACAAATGCCAAGTCATGTTAGATTTACACTCTTCCCACAGAACAAGAGGTGTATGTAAATTACTTTTCGCCATAACTGTATAATAAATCACTAGTAAATGGTAGGTAAATGTGTCAGAAGGTATGAGGTTAATATAGGATATATTCATCTACAACAAATTATTTTCAATTTGAATAATTCACATTTTTTTTTGTACAACTCAATTATGAAATGCCAAGTGGGCTATGTGTTTCAAGGGGATATTCTAAATTGTAATTCAGTCACACTATGAATGTCTAGAGATTATTGAATTCCACAGTAAAAAGTTCTACACCAAATTGAGCTCCTTCCAATAATATATTATTCCTAACTCCCCTTGTTCACTTTCATAAATAATAATAGCTTAAAAAATAGTGGTAACATCATAAGTCGATATTGTCACTTCAGAAAGAACTAGAATTAGTCTTACCGCAATATCATTCATCAATTTTTTGTGAACTTACATACATACATAATATTTTGAAATATTTTAAAATGCTCAATTTCCCCAGTAGTGCTTGCCTGCATAGTTACATGTTTAGTTTAGTTTATTTGTGTTTGTGGTTTTGTTCTGAAATCAACTTGAGAACCAGACTCTCATTAACTCTGTTATGCAGGTTGATTTTTTTTTGAGTTGGTTACCAAAATACTACTGTAGCAAAGTTGCCAATTACGTATTACACAAAATTTCAGTTACATTTTTTATTTTGCCTTGTTACTTTGACTTTGATAAAATCAGTTGAAAAATAAAATTTCCTTCATATCAAAAACTTTTCAAATTGTCTGCAAAAATTGTTTTGGTTCAGTAGCAATGTTTTATCAAATTGTGAATATTTTCGGATAATTTGTCTTTCAACGGTACAAAAATAATGTACGGGATAATTAAAAATTCAATAGTTCAACTGGTTTGATCAACATTTTTCAAATTGATCATATTGTTGTATATGAGCATAATGAAGTTCCAATATAAAAACTTTCATCCAGTGTTTAGCAGGCATCTTATTGTTTTCTATTCCTTGTTCATTTCTACTTGGAAACTAACTATAGTTAGCAGGTAAAATAGTTTTCTCTGGTTATCTCAATAAAATTCCGAAGATCAAGAGTAGTTCTTCCTTCCATAGGCATAGGCAGCATCTACCATTTCGAAAGTTTTGGATGATACAGATTTATGTCATTACTGCATTATAAAAGTAATTCTTGATATATATGAGAATATTATATTTTTCTGTTTCATAAATTATTTTGTTAAAATGTAAATAAGCATAATATTATTATTACCGTCATAAAAAATGTATTAACCACTTGAGTTTAATCCACTCTATCAGTGTTCTTTTTTTATGTTTAGGTGGGTGAATAAATTTTGTTGGATGTTGGATACATTTTATAATTATAATTATGAGTATACTTTACTGTCCGAAGATGAAAATCTTGTTGACAAAGATTAATTCAAATATATGCATAAGAAAATATAATTGAAAAAAATATACACGAAAAACGCACGTTTATAAGATAATTAAGTAAATTAAGTAAAACAATCAATCAAAACAATCATTCGATCCTTAGATTAAAAATTCAGGTAAACTATAATAGGGTCTCTTACTCGGTAGGTTTTTAATGTTTTTATAAAACGCTCTGTCTACATTAGGGTCTTTGACTTTGATTGGGAAATGATTATATATCTTAACTCCATTATAAAATAAAAAAAAACGATCACCTATAGCTAGTGAAATACACTCAAATAGGGGAAAAAGGTAGATAATCCCTCATTACAAGCCACTCGTGTATTTATGTGACAATATATTTCCTTGCTTAACAACCAATTAGTGGATTTCAAATTTTGAAATTCAGCCAAAGGAATCGGAACTACAGTGACTATTTCACTCATCTTAAAATTCTCACCTAATCTGACCAATCGGAAGCCAAAGACAACTCGTGTTATCGCGATAACACCAGCTGTCTTTCAATTCTGATTGGAGGATCAGCTTCGGTATTTTCAGCGACGTAACCATGACGAAATGAATACGTTTGACAGTTCAATCAATAATGAATATAGTTGGATATGTCAGAATGAGTCACTTCACTGCAAATTCAAATGAAATTATGAAACGTAACATTATAATATTGACGATTTTAATAATTTGTTTATGACTGTCATACATTGTTCGTATTTATATTAATGAAGAAACTTTATTCGTGAAATAGTCTAATAAAATTCAACTCGTGATTGAATTTATCTCATAAGTCTGTCTTTTCTTTCTGAACTCAACTGAATTGTTTTCACGAAGCAATTCAGTTTCGTTCAGAAATAAATCGACAGACTTATCGCGAAAATTCAATCACTCGTGGTATTACTCCTGAAAATATAGCTTGTCGCTGTATTTTCACGGTGATAAACCTGCTAAGTTTTTGTTTTACTATCTGTCAAGTGAAAATAATGATTTAAATTATAAACGTCAAATTTATGTGTTTTGACTAGTTTTTTTTTTTTTTTTTTTGGTGTGTTGGCATCGACTACTATGGTCATTAGCCAATTTTTGACTAGTTATCTTTATTTATCAATATGAGCGATCCTTGGGGACAAATATCCATTGGTATCATAGATGAGGTAGTGGAAAAGAGTATTCCGTTGAATACGGCTAGAAGTAAAGCATCAATCACCAGGTGACACAATTTTTCTTTATTTCAAATCGATATATTGTCCTAAATATAATTCGTGGAATGATTAAAAACCTATTATTTTTTGGAATATCAATTCATTGGCAAACCCAATGCAAGAAAATACAACTCGTCCTGCGGACTCGTATTTTCAGCTTTGGGATTGCAATTCATTATTATTCCAAAAAATTATCGGTAATAATCATACGACTTATTATATTACCCCTGAAAACAAAGCCCGTGAAATACTGAGATGAATTCTGTTTCATAAAGAAAATTATTTTAATCAATGATATAATTTTATAGTGGAACTTTAATGAGATAATCAATAGTTGCGTTTTTTTTTTGTAGGTGTTTGTGTATTTTGATAGCTTCAGAATTTGTGAAAGTTATGCACTGTACCCATGCAAATATTTGACAGTGACAGTATGATTTTTCAAATATTAAAGTAGTCTCAATATATTTTTATCAAAAGTTCTAGTCAAACTGTTTGCGAGTGTTTTCATAGAATAATTGTCGAATATTTCTTGTTCATTTTTTGAAAGTCTTCGTGATGAGTCATCACACGCTGAACATGATAACAAATTGGGAGTCTAATTTCATTAATATTTTTTTTTTCAATTCAAGTCATTAATTTAACATCTTGTGCCCCGCCATAGCAGGATTTTTTCTAACCGAAATATTTTCCTCTCTGTAAATTTCCCATTTTCTTGTTTCAACATATAACAAATTATTTTGTTGTTTTAACGAGTTCGTAGTTGGTACTAGTGAGGCATCTCTTTCACACCACGAGGGGCTCAAATTGTTGAAGATTCAGTATGCATTATACCACTTTTAATATTACTGTCATAGGAACTAGTTCTTAAATTAATTAGGCAATGAATATCATTTTAAATGAGTATTTTGCTTGAATACAGTACACAACTCAGCAAAATAAACAGATAATCAAGATAAGATATTTTAATATGTTCAATTGATTATCCGTCACAATAAAGCTTTGATAGAGCATGATGGCATGATTTTTTTTGCATGTTCAGTTGAAGCATCCCCAATAGAAAAGTTCCTCAAAGCTGAAAGGATATCTATAGACAGCTTTAAGGGTAAGTTGTTATTCAGCCCATAAATTATCTAGAATGTCCTAATAACCCCTAAAACTATTTGCACTAACCCAAGTTTGTTATATATCTTTTTTTTTTCTTTTTTTCTTTTTTTTTCGCTTCTAGCCTTTACAGATATCATGTGGTACCAAAACTTATTTGTAAATAGATCTACCACCATCAGAATCTCTTTCAGGTCATAGCGTGATACAGCCGCAGTTCTACAGGACCCACAGTCACGCTGGTTTTCCGAAAGGCTCCTATTTGGTTCCTAATCCAACCCATTTCCACATTGCACGTCAAACCCAAATAGCCATTAGACGTCCTGTACTTGTATCAGTAGCAAAACATAACAAGCCATCTCATTATCTTTTCAATCATGGTTTTAACTCTAGGAACTCTACTGTGACCATTAACTTAGGAAATGCCCATTCAGTCTCTGTGAAAATACCTCTGGAAACCCTGACTGGCTTTATATTTCCATTGGCAAATGCGTTGAATTTCGGAAAGGGTCCTGTTCTGACTAACCAGGGCTGTCAAACAACTTACATGAACAATTTCGAACGTGTACGGCCAAGCAGAGAAGACTTGAATAAAGTTACTTATACTCCTTTATACGTTGACAGTTATAGAACTTGTCAAACAAAACCAGAGAGTCAAGACAAAACAACTTCATTCGAAAAACGTATTTTGAGTAACATGCAACAGCAAATGCTTGTAGACCTAAGTTCTGAATCCGAGTATGAATCTTTCGAGGTTAATGATGAAAGTCATTATGGATCAACGAAAGGTGATATAAATGAGTTCAATGAAAATGATCAGGAACCAAATGAATGTTTAGTGGAAGTCACTTCGGAGATAGCTGCGATGATGCCTAGTACTGGAAGTAGCTCCAGTGTTTCGGAAAAGAATGACCATACTGATAAAGTTATCGAACTAGTTGATGATAAATCACCAGAAAAGTCTTTAGAGAATGCATACATTCAAAACAAAGATGATGTGTCGCAAGATGAATATGTAGAAGCTAATAATGTTAGTTTAGACGAAGGAATTGATGATCGCACATTTACTGAGCCTGTGAGTGCAGAGGCTGTTCTGGATAAAACTGTAGAGGAAGCTACTATCCAACTTTCGAATTTGATTTTGGAGTATTTGATACAGCAGTGTTTTGAACTCAAAGAACTGGTTTTATTTCCAGAAGTGTTGCGCGATTCCAATTTTTCCAAGCTTTTGGCAAAGTTAATTCAGGTTTACAGCAAGTTCTATGGAAAAGATATGAGGGCTGAACAAAAAAATGAGGTCAGAGTCTCAGTAGCTACTCATACTTTAAAGCTTCTAGAAATCGATGAACGGTTCAACAACTCAGGGGATTCTGGAGGTTCCAATACAGTTTCAGACAAAGTTTTCAGTATTTCAGAGTTCTTGAATGACATCTTAGATCATTTTTTTAATTCTCTTGAAACTAGTGGCCAGTTTGCGGAATTTGCTCTACCCCTGACTGAAGATGATGAAGGTGTTTTTCATTCTACCCCTGAGCATCAAAAGAAGCAGCGGGTAGACACTACAGAGGAAAATGTTCAAATTAACACGTTTCACAAAAGAACAATCGAAAAATCTGGATCTGAAATTTACTGGATTTCTGTTTCTAATTCGCCGAGCCTACCGAAAAAGATGGGAACCCCTAACAAACCTATTTTAAACGTTGATGATATACCTTTGAGGCCACCCGAGGATTTCATTGCTCCTAAAAGGTCCTTGTCCCCAATCATTGAAGAACCTCGAATAAACTTGTTTTACCAATTCATGGAAGATGATGACTTGTTACATGATTCTAAAGACATACAATATGATCAAGACAATAGTACCATAGAAAGCAGTAGTGAATCAGAGAAAATAGAGAATATTTTAACTGAAAGTTGCAATAAGATTGGCTCCTATGTTTCTTTTGATAGGCCAGAGGTAAACATTGTCTTATCCAGTGAAGTGAATTTTTTCAGGACAAAAACAGTAAATGCAAATGCTTTTGTAAAATCCAAGACAGCTATTTTCAAAAATCGCCAGTCAGGTAATAAGGAAAATGAATTAGACAATTCCGGAGACTGGATGGGCTATGACACTGCGAAGTTTTGAATTATTCACTGTTTTATTTATTTTTAAGTTCAAAATACTTTTTCGTTTTTTTTGCAGTTCTAACACATATGGTTTCATTTACTCTGTGCTAAATATTAAATATAAGTTCAGCATAAAAAAAACATGTTTTTTCTGTTAAACAATGCTCTTCAGAGTTTTTTTTTAATATGGGAAAATACTAACTTAAAATGAACACAAATGGTGTGAAGAAGCTGTTATTATCCACACAATATAGAATTTACTTACAAAGATTTGTTTTCTTTTTAAAGTGCAACTGAAAAATAGCATATAATAATTGAACCAAGGATAGACCAAAAAATACTATAGAATTGTAATTTAGCAGTAGTTTTAGCTTCACAAGCACACTATGATTGAAAAATTTCATTTGGTGAAACAAATTTAAATAAATATGTTTTCAGTATTCAGTATTTCAAATATTTTTTTAAGATCCGTTTATATATTTTCTCTGGTCTCTTCTTGGGATGATCTATTTTATAAATATTGCTACAACGTAAAAAAATTAACATTACTAATTTAGCGCTGCAGTTAGACTGGCACCTT
This sequence comes from Chrysolina haemoptera, assembly GCA_958298965.1. Classification (NCBI taxonomy): domain Eukaryota; kingdom Metazoa; phylum Arthropoda; class Insecta; order Coleoptera; family Chrysomelidae; genus Chrysolina; species Chrysolina haemoptera. Next base: position 13,971,274 of record OY282602.1, on the reverse strand, counting down.
TTACACTAAATCTAGCTTCACACTTGTAATGAATATACTCTTTTGGTTTCAATTAAGAAAATACAAGGTAATCTACTCTTACATTACTAACTTTTTGTTTTTTTTTTTGCATGCTAGTAACATACCTATAGTGCAGTTTTTGCAACCTCGCTTTGAATTGTGTTGCAAAAACTATGTTTTGGAATATATTTTGATGTGAAATTTTGCTTTTCTAGGAGAAAATACTTTCAATGGAGACCAGTCGGATGCCCACATGAGCACACTCTCTCAGAGTAGTAAAGAGGTCAGTTTACATTATTTTAAAAATACATCAGAAATTTTATATCAAGAAAATTAAAGCAAGTGCAGAAAATATAATGAATACACTATCACAAATTTAAAAACTCAAAAAATATTTTTTTATCTGTTATTGTTTCAATGCTAAACCACTGAAAAGGCTGAGAGTAAGCCGCAATCCTATTGATGCGGCTATGAACCGTGTTTGTATATGTAGATGAAATGGCTGTTTATAAGAGAAAATCTGAAAAATCTCGCGTACCAAAAGGTCTCAAGCCGTGGACATTTGATTTTTTCACTATCAAATCGTCGTTTTTGCCGTCACAAAAAAAAATATCAGATTTTAGCTCTCGGTTTTTTGTCTCACAACCTCGAGCTAAAACTAGAACTTTTTTCCCTTGTGTAATAAATAATTATTTTTTCTAGTTTCCAATATATGAATAACAAATATTAAAAGAGCAGTTCAGGAAAGTTATTTGAGAGTATTTTTAGGTATTGATGAAATTTATTGAATTGAATCATGGATTTATTTTCAGGACCACTCTATTTCTGAAGGGTCTCCAAAGAAGGACAAAAAGAAGAAGAAAGGGCTAAGAACTCCTTCATTCCTGAAAAAGAAAAAAGAAAAGAAAATCCGCGAAGCATAGGTAAGTATTTGATTTGTATTTGTTCTTGACAATGATAATGATGGGCCATTTTTTTTTGTCAAATAAATTTTATATTCATGATTGCCTTCTATCTTCTCATAAAAACGATCTCTTGATTTTTTTTCCACCAGCGGTATGTTTTCGATGAGACAAGTAAATAAAGACATTTTATTTTTTAAATCAAAAACTGTTTGCTGGATAAAAAAAAGGCAGGGGACCATTTTTACGAGAAGGTAGATGACAATTACAAAGAAAATATTTATTTGGAAAAAACCAGTGGCGTATCATTATTTTGATCAAAAATATGGCAGTGCATGTTAACAGAGACGCCACTTATGAAAATTGAGAAAATTGTTATGAAAAAATGTATTGCGTAATTTTCATGTACCAAAACTGAAAAAAAACTAGTAGTTTCAGATATATTGGGAAAAATTGTTTTTTTTTTTTGGAAAATTTCAACTCAGAAAAAAAGCGGTTGCGACCTTGAAGAATTTTTCTTGAAATCAATCAAGAATTATCGCATTCAATTATGAAACACCCTGAATTTTATGATATTTCATTTTATAAATCAATTGACCATATTCACCGTCGCCATACTGTCGTGCGACAATACCAACTTACCCAGGGTTCTCAAATAAAAATTACCAAATTTACTAATTCCAAACGTTAGTGACAATAATTAAAAATTATATTTATTTAGGCATTGCATTTCTCAAAGAATGTTTAGTAGACTTAAGTATCAAGTTGATTCCATTTTTGGATGAAAACTAAGGGCTTGTGGACAAAAACATTTCGGAATATCCGAAAACATCAAAAGAAAATGATATTTTGAAATACAAAAAGAAGAGTCTACAGAAGGTAGTGTCAAAAATAGCACCTCTTTGGTTACCGCATCTATAAGGCAAATATATAAAGCTCAAAATGTTATACTATGTTGTCATTATTAAAACTCAGGTGAAAGCTGATACCCATAGTGATATCTACCCATTAAATTTTCTCTTCAGTACAATTTTTCTGATACTCATAAAATGCGCACATGAAATATGCACCAAATTGAACATTCTTAATTTTCGCGGATTTGTTATAGATACATTATATTTTTAACTGTTGGTAACAATGCATAGTTGGTATTGTCGCACGACAATATGGCGACGGTGAAAATGGTCAATTGACAACATATCTTATCCAAGATCATTACAGATTAAAATTTTTCCCATTATTTTTTTTAGGAACTTCCTCTACAGAATAAAATAAGTAAATGCCTCCATTGAGACTGCCAGCGACTCATTTTAGTTTAGAAATTCGAGTGCAGCGGCTAAAATTTTTGCACTACTTGTGACAATGAACATTTGTCATTTTTGAAAATTATATTAAATTATATTTTAGCTTTATCTGTACAGGAAAACCATAAAGATTTTATTGTTAATTAACTTTCAAAGTGCGATATAGTGGTGGATTAATTAATATATATTAAATAATTATAGAATGCAACAAAATAAACAATTCACTCGCATGACTGACATCACTGAGAAGAAATTTTCAAATGTGTGTATTGTTTGTCTTGTGGATTATATACGATTTTTATTTATGTAAATTTTCAGCCTTTTATCTTTTACTATGCAATTGTTTTTGTTATTATAGATTAATCAAAGAAATGTGCAAATAGATAATTATATATATTTTAAGGCCATATTTTTTTGTGATGGGAGCGGGAGCACAGTTTCTTATCATTTCTACTTTAATAAACATATTCCTAATAGTTTGCACAAACTACTCTTTTTATAAATATGTTTTCTTAGTGTTTAAGAAATAAACGGCTTTTTCTGCTATATACCTTGTGGTTTTTTTTTGTATTTTTTCTCTCTTTTGTTAGAATCAACAAAATCAGATGAAAATATTTCGAAATTAAATAATTCTTGTTTAGAAAACACTATGGAAAAATATTTATCAGTACTTGAATTTTCTTTATAAATATCAGTCTATTTCATTTTCTATTCAATATTTATTTTGAAAATATTCTTAGGGTGGTTGATATATGGCAATACGTATTCTCGAATAGTGAACTGATAAATTTTGAGCTATTTTGACAAAAATTTTTCTATAATTCATGGATAACCTGAGTAAGTGAGGTATTCTTGAATATTTATAAGTTATAATTACTAATAAAAAATGTTTTGAGCAAATATTATGTTTATTTTTAGTTCGAAAATATGAATATGTTTGTGTACGAATATTGACGATTTTCAATGTTTGAGGAACAATATCTTCATTATTGTTTATTCAACATTTCATATTATTTCATTAAACTGCTTTGAGGTTGTAAAAATTAATTTCTATTCATGTGTAGTAGACAGTCTGATATTTAAAAATACCACTTTTGTACATAATATCAGTTTCATTATTACAAAATTTAGTAGTTCTCAAAATATTCCTAGTGATCTATAGAATCGCTATGCCAACGTCTGCCAAATTACCATTTGAAAGTCACAATTTTAACATTAGGTGAACTGCAAATTCATAGTGACTGTGAAGATCAAACTTTGAATACAGAATCTTTGATAAGATTAGAGATCTTCATCACTTGATACCACTAAAAACATAGCTGTTTCTATTTATTTTATTTTGGAAACTGATATTTTGCTCACTCTTCAAATAGAAGTAATAGATGATTATAAAATGTTTGTTTAAAAAAAGTATCAGTTATTAATTGTTTCTTTTATATGAAGTTGTGCTTTAAATTGTAATCGCTTTGATAAAATGTCTCACGTATAATTTTGTACACTAGGAACAATAATATTGATAAATTGAGGTACCAACATGAAATATATGAAGCTGTTCAAAATATTTTACAGTTTATTGAGGTGTAATATCAAAATAATGTTCATGAAATTTTTTGCATGAACATATGAAGAATCAATTTTGTGTATAGTTCATTTGCTTTTTTTCATTTCATTTTCAGTAGTCTGACCTATTGTTTATGTGCAAGTACTCTTTACTCAAATGCGAATAAAGATAATTTCATTATATAGATGTGATTCATTTCAGATGAAGTTACTTCATACAGTGTGTCTTACTTTTCATGTAACACTCCTGGAAATTATGAATCTTGTAAAATCACTGCTAGCAATTAGCTATGGGCACTAGAACAAGTGGAAAAAGTAGATTTCCTATGTTTTATTGAATCAAACATGGTATAGGTCCCTACTGTTTACGTGATCCAATACCACCTACCCAATTCAACATGTTGTACTTGTCTCCAATAGTTTGAGATATTTATAATACTGGTCTCAGTGAGTGGAAAATTGAAATTTTGACCAACAGATCCTTGTAACATATTATTGTATAAAAAGCATTGGCGCAGCCAGGGGTAAGCCTTTGGGGCTGCAGCCCCTCCCAAGCAACTAATTACCACTCGGATGACGAAAAAAAAAGTTTTGAAAGGAATTATTGTATGTTTAGCCCCTCCCCAAAACAAGTCCTGGTACGCCACTGGGCGTCCTGCCATCTCTTGGACAGTAGCCGAAGTTGACTTCCACCTCGTGTCGACAGTGAATCAGATTGAAATTTTGCCAAGTTTTGTGAAAAAACTAAATTTTAATTTTTATAATTAAAACTAATGCTTTACCGCAGTATATAATGGCTTCAGAAGCCTACTCACCGAATTTGACTGCTCTAGGAACAACTTTATTTTTTGATCCTTTTAAAAAACAAGGTTCCCTTTGGAAATTTGTTTGCTAGAAATGGAAAATAAATTTGCTTCAAAATGCACACAGAAAAGGACCTTGACAAGCAGAATTCAGAAACATAATCAGTTTTTCTCTATCTCTCATGGTTTTCGAGATATTTTAATTTTTGTATCGCAAACAGATTTTTCATCACTCTTCTGCCATCTCTTGGACAGTAGCTGAAGTTGACTTCCACCGCGTGTCGATACTGGATCAGATTGAAATTTTACCAAGTTTTGTGAAAAAACTAAATAATAATTTTTATAATTAGAACTAATGCTATTCCGCAGTAGATTATTGCTTCAAAAGCCTGCACACTGAATTTGGCTGCTCTAGGAAAAACTTTATTTTTTGATCGTTTCAAGAAACAAGGTTAACCCCTTTGGAAATTTTTTTGCTGGAAATGGAGCATAGATTTGCTTCAAAATGCACACAGGGGAGGACCTTGACAAGCAGAATCCAGAAACGTAATCAGTTTTTCTTTATCTCTTATAGTTTTCGCGATATTTGAATTTTTGGATCACAAAAAAGATTTTTCTTCACTGTCCTGCCATCTCTTGGTCAGTAGCCAAAGTTGACTTCCACCGCGTGTCGATACTGGATCAGATTGAAATTTTACCAAGTTTTGTGAAAAAACTAAATAATAATTTTTATAGTTAGAACTAATGCTATTCCGCAGTATATAATAGCTTCAAAAGCCTACACACCGAATTTGACTGCTCTAGGAAGAACTTTATTTTTTGATCGTTTTAAGAAACAAGGTTAACCCCTTTGGAAATTTTTTTGCTGGAAATGGAAAATAGATTTGCTTCAAAATGCACACAGGGGAGGACCTTGACAAGCAAAATTCAGAAACGTAATCAGTTTTCCTTTATCTCTTATAGTTTTCCAGATATTTGAATTTTTGTATCACAAAAAGGATTTTTCTGCACTGTCCTGCCATCTCTTGGTCAGTAGCCAAAGTTGACTTCCACCTTGTGTCGATACTGGATCACATTGAAATTTTACCAAGTTTTGTGAAAAAACTAAATAATAATTTTTATAATTAGAACTAATGCTATTCCGCAGTAGATAATTGCTTCAAAAGCCTGCACACCGAATTTGGCTGCTCTAGGAAGAACTTTATTTTTTGATCGTTTCAAGAAACAAGGTTAACCCCTTTGGAAATTTTTTTGCTGGAAATGGAAAATAGATTTGCTTCAAAATGCACACAAGGGAGGACCTTGACAAGCAGAATTCAGAAACGTAATCAGTTTTCCTTTATCTCTCATAGCTTTGGAGATATTTGAATATTTGTATCACAAAAAATATTTTTCTGCACTGTCCTGCCATCTTTTGGTCAGTAGCCAAAGTTGACTTCCACCGCGTGTCGATACTGGATCAGATTGAAATTTTAGCAAGTTTTGTGAAAAAACTAAATAATAATTTTTAAAATTAGAACTAATGCTATTCCGCAGTATATAATAGCTTCAAAAGCATACACACCGAATTTGACTGCTCTAGGAAGAACTTTATTTTTTGATCGTTTCAAGAAACAAGGTTAACCCCTTTGGAAATTTTTTTGCTGGAAATGGAAAATAGATTTGCTTCAAAATGCACACAGGGGAGGACCTTGACAAGCAGAATTCAGAAACGTAATCAGTTTTCCTTTATCTCTTATAGTTTTCCAGATATTTGAATTTTTGTATCACAAAAAAGATTTTTCTGCACTGTCCTGCCATCTCTTGGTCAGTAGCCAAAGTTGACTTCCACCTCGTGTCGATACTGGATCAGATTGAAATTTTACCAAGTTTTGTGAAAAAACTAAATAATTATTTTTATAATTAGAACTAATGCTATTCCGCAGTAGATAATTGCTTCAAAAGCCTGCACACCGAATTTGGCTGCTCTAGGAAAAACTTTATTTTTTGATCGTTTCAAGAAACAAGGTTAACCCCTTTGGAAATTTTTTTGCTGGAAATGGAAAATAGATTTGCTTCAAAATGCACACAGAGGAGGACCTTGACAAGCAGAATTCAGAAACGTAATCAGTTTTCCTTTATCTCTCATAGTTTTGGAGATATTTGAATATTTGTATAGCAAAAAAATTTTTCTGCACTGTCCTGCCATCTCTTGGTTAGTAGCCAAAGTTGACTTCCACCGCGTGTCGATACTGGATCAGATTGAAATTTTAGCAAGTTTTGTGAAAAAACTAAATAATAATTTTTAAAATTAGAAATAATGCTATTCCGCAGTAGATAATTGCTTGAAAAGCCTGCACACCGAATTTGGCTGCTCTAGGAAGAACTTTATTTTTTGATCGTTTCAAGAAACAAGGTTAACCCCTTTGGAAATTTTTTTGCTGGAAATGGAAAATAGATTTGCTTCAAAATGCACACAGGGGAGGACCTTGACGAGTGAAATTCAGAAACGTAATCAGTTTTTTTTTATCTCTCATAGTTTTCGAGATATTTGAATATTTGTATGGCAAAAAAATTTTTCTGCACTGTCCTGCCATCTCTTTGACAGTAGCCAAAGTTGACTTCCACCTTGTGTCGACATTGAATCAGATTGAAATTGTGCCAAGTTTTGTGAAAAAACTAAATAATAATTTTTATAGTTAGAACTAATGCTATTCCGCAGTATATAATAGCTTCAAAAGCCTACATACCGAATTTGACCGCTCTGAGAAGAACTTTATTTTTTGATCGTTTCAAGAAACAAGGTTAACCCCTTTGGAAAATTTTTTGCTGGAAATGGAAAATAGATTTGCTTCAAAATGCACACAGGGGAGGACCTTGACAAGCAGAATTCAGAAACGTAATCAGTTTTCCTTTACCTCTTATAGTTTTCCAGATATTTGAATTTTTGTATCACAAAAAGATTTTTCTGCACTGTCCTGCCATCTCTTGGTCAGTAGCCAAAGTTGACTTCCACTGCGTGTCGATACTGGATCAGATTGAAATTTTACCAAGTTTTGTGAAAAAACTAAATAATAATTTTTATAATTAGAACTAATGCTATTCCGCAGTAGATAATTGCTTCAAAAGCCTGCACACCGAATTTGGCTGCTCTAGGAAGAACTTTATTTTATGATCGTTTCAAGAAACAAGGTTAACCCCTTTGGAAATTTTTTTGCTGGAAATGGAAAATAGATTTGCTTCAAAATGCACACAAGGGAGGACCTTGACAAGCAGAATTCAGAAACGTAATCAGTTTTCCTTTATCTCTCATAGTTTTCGAGATATTTGAATATTTGTATAGAAAAAATTTTTTCTGCACTGTCCTGCCATCTCTTGGACAGTAGCCAAAGTTGACTTCCACCTTGTGTCGACATTGAATCAGATTGAAATTGTGCCAAGTTTTGTGAAAAAACTAAATAATAATTTTTATAGTTAGAACTAATGCTATTCCGCAGTATATAATAGCTTCAAAAGCCTACATACCGAATTTGACCGCTCTGAGAAGAACTTTATTTTTTGATCGTTTCAAGAAACAAGGTTAACCCCTTTGGAAATTTTTTTGCTGGAAATGGAAAATAGATTTGCTTCAAAATGCACACAGGGGAGGACCTTGACAAGCAGAATTCAGAAACGTCATCAGTTTTCCTTTATCTCTCATAGTTTTCGAGATATTTGAATATTTGTATAGCAAAAAAATTTTTCTGCACTGTCCTGCCATCTCTTGGACAGTAGCCAAAGTTGACTTCCACCTTGTGTCGACATTGAATCAGATTGAAATTGTGCCAAGTTTTGTGAAAAAACTAAATAATAATTTTTATAGTTAGAACTAATGCTATTCCGCAGTATATAATAGCTTCAAAAGCCTACATACCGAATTTGACTGCTCTAGGAAGAACTTTATTTTTTGATCGTTTCAAGAAACAAGGTTAACCCCTTTGGAAATTTTTTTGTTGGAAATGGAAAATAGATTTGCTTCAAAATGCACACAGGGGAGGACCTTGACAAGCAGAATTCAGAAACGTAATCAGTTTTCCTTTATCTCTCATAGCTTTGGAGATATTTGAATATTTGTATCACAAAAAACAATTTTCTGCACTGTCCTGCCATCTCTTGGTCAGTAGCCAAAGTTGACTTCCACCGCGTGTCGATACTGGATCAGATTGAAATTTTACCAAGTTTTGTGAAAAAACTAAATAATAATTTTTATAATTAGAACTAATGCTATTCCGCAGTAGATAATTGCTTCAAAAGCCTGCACACCGAATTTGGCTGCTCTAGGAAGAACTTTATTTTTTGATCGTTTCAAGAAACAAGGTTAACCCCTTTGGAAATTTTTTTGCTGGAAATGGAAAATAGATTTGCTTCAAAATGCACACAGAGGAGGACCTTGACAAGCAGAATTCAGAAACGTAATCAGTTTTCCTTTATCTCTCATAGTTTTCGAAATATTTGAATATTTGTATAGCAAAAAAATTTTTCTGCACTGTCCTGCCATCTCTTGGTTAGTAGCCAAAGTTAACTTCCACCGCGTGTCGATACTGGATCAGATTGAAATTTTAGCAAGTTTTGTGAAAAAACTAAATAATAATTTTTAAAATTAGAAATAATGCTATTCCGCAGTAGATAATTGCTTGAAAAGCCTGCACACCGAATTTGGCTGCTCTAAGAAGAACTTTATTTTTTGATCGTTTCAAGAAACAAGGTTAACCCCTTTGGAAATTTTTTTGCTGGAAATGGAAAATAGATTTGCTTCAAAATGCACACAAAAACAAAAAGTAGCCATGCCTGCAAAGATGAAAATGTCTGAAATATTCGACATATTTAGTAATACATTAAAATTTGAATGACAATAAAATTAAACACCATAGTCTCTTATGGAATTTGGCAGCTGATCACCACCAAACTGTTTCGCGCCTAAATTCTGAGCGCCATCTAGCGAAATACTATTTTGCGGATAAGTACTTGATCTATGCATTTCCAAAGACAAAAAGATCAGAATCTTTAAACAATGTTCTACGTTATCTATATGGTGATAAATGATTTCAGTTAGTTATTCTGTATTCAGTTTCGAGCTCGATCGAATGGTTTTTGATTTCTGACAACCTAAACTCCAGATAGAGAACTAGAAATAAAATTGGTTTACTCTTAATCATATTTTACTCTCCTCCTTATAGTAGGAACTGAATAATAGGTACCAAGTATCAGCATACAGAGTTTCTGTAACTCCCATACTCGCAACTTTGGCAATATATGGAATGAAAAAATTCATTTCCAAAATTTGTTTATTATTTCATAATAAATTAACTTACCTAAAATAAATATAAGTTACATGTAAATAATACTACAAAACAATAATAATACTATCACAAAATGCAGTTATACACTATAACAGTCAAAATCTTAATCTAAAGGTATATAGGACATAGGTATATTATTGCATCTTCAATTTTGAAGATATTTGCAAAACTTTTATACTTTGAAGGAACCAAAATAATCCTGAAAGCATGAAAAACACTTCAACAGCCACCAAAACACTGGCACTGATATCACCAAACTTCATTCGCTGTATTACAGTCACCAGCAGCATGCACCTCAAAAGTTCAAACACACAAGCATGTGGACGGTTGTCGAAAAGCATCCCAATGGTGGTAAGCGAAGCGATGATGTAGATAACGAAGGCCAGTACTGTAATTGGGTTTATACTCTGTAAGGAAAAAAATCTTTCAATACCGACTGAGTGAATAACATGTATATTTATACTTCATTATTGCTATCATTTTACTGAATCATTTAGTGTACAGTATCTCTGAATTAGGTTTGGAAATTAGTTGGACAACATTATCAATAACTTTTTTGTTACTAACGTTGTTTTCAACACGGCGGACAAGGCTTGAGAGATATATTTTCCACAATATAGGCAATTTATGCTAACTTATAGACAATCATTGAATATAGGTCATAGAATAGACAGTATTACCCTTAATTTCAAACATAGCTTAGCAGATACTCGATACTTGTTTTTTTTTGTATTTCTGCCGGCAGAGAACTGTTGTATTTTCAAGAATAAACTTACCAGGTGATGAGCGGCAAGTTGCTGAAATCCATACACAACAACACAAAAGTGAGTAAACAGGTAAATATTGCACCAGAAAGGCAATTTCACGTCGTATTTTTCCCTAGCAACGACCTGAAAAAACAGAAAATGGGTATCAACTTATATAACATTCTACAGAGATCATGGATAATGTCATTTAATTTAATTTTTATTCTAGAATCCGAAACTACAGTCCACAGATATTATCTGGATTTTTCGCTGATGGATTATTAAATTTATACCTCCACTTTAAACTAAGAAGCTAGCAGGTGACCTATTTGTACCTACCTTTATTTTGTCTTCTTCTAACCCCAACCTAGGTTTGCCTATTTGCCAACTTGGTCCATAGAAAATGGCAGCAAGTTTATGCTGCCATGTGTTCATGCTGCTAAACTTTTGAATCACATATTCACTATAGAAAGTCTGAAAAAGAAAAAGTATTACTATTATTTATTTCTTCAAAAGAAAACAGGAAGATGCAGCAAGATTTGAACATTTTTTTTCTAACCAATCAAAGAAATTTCTACACTGTTCACCAGTGTGTAAAATGATATCTTTTAGCTTAAAAAAATCAATAGGGCGAAACACATCAACTATGCGTAAAGCAATTTTTTACAAACTGTTCATACATTTACTCATTTTAGGAAAAAGACAGTATTTTATGTTGAATTCTACTTGGAAGTCATAAATTTGATAATAAAAATTTCAAATTTGTATAACTTCTCTTGGAAACGTCCCTGTAACGTCAATAACTTCGGATGTAGAATTGGTGTATCTATCAATTCCACAAAATTCAGAATTCTACGTCAAAAACTACGGAAGTTGCGGTATACTGTTTCGATAAAAAGTGAGACACACTGTATACAGGCAGAGAATTGAATCAGGCAAGGTATGAAATAAAGCTTTTTTAACCATATGAAACAATGTCTTGGCAAAGAATGTACCTAAACATTGTAAAAATGATTCAATTTCATACTTTGCAAAAAACGCTCTTAGTCATTACATAGAATGACTAGACGTTCTATACAATACCTGGATTTTATTCTTTACGGGTAACATAATATAAAATGGGGAATTTTGATAAAACTCAATTTTCCACCTATTTATATGTAGTTGGAAAGCCCTTTACTAAAAATCCAACCTTACAAATGCGTTACAGACTAACTGGCCATAATCGGTATTATGTTTATGACCAAGAAGTGTAAATATATTGTGTGAACACCCAAAAACAATATAACACAAATATAGGAGCCTACTACATAGACCATTGTATAAAGATTTTCAATCTTTATTCTTTATATAATGGTCCAACACTGTAACCAGCAACACATTTGTAGTTGAGGTCAAAACACCCTGTGTTTACAAGGAGAACTAACATTACCACACATACAGCTATGTGCCATTGTCTGTACTTTATAATTAGGTAATATTTTGAATTACCTGTAAATGCAACGGGTTGAATGATGGTTGATTGAACACAAGTCCATAAATAATCTCTTCATCCTTCTTTTCACTAGCAAAAGTACCGAAAATTCGGTCCCAAATTATCAGTACACCTCCATAGTTTTTGTCCAAGCAGTATATGTTACTTCCTGAAATTTCATAAATTGGAATTAATAAATCATTCCTACAAAGAACTTTGAAGCAGAACTAAATGACTGATGTTATAGATTAATGTGGGAAGCTGAATAGTGAATACACTTTAGTAGAATAAATGAAAAGGAATTTTGTATAAAAGTGTATAATTTCTAAAATTGCAAAGCGCTTTCGACTTTCGTCATCTTCAGTGCTCCAAGTCAGGTAACAGGAAATTTTACAATTAGTGAGGACATTTTAATTATATTTAGTAACATTTGTGCTTAATTCTAACGAAAATCATGTTAGAAATAAGAGGCCATGAGGATATATTAGGTCATATTTGAAAAGACAAATATAACCTGATGCCTCTGGCCTCTGATGCTTGCAGTTCTTTCCATTTTAATGTTCATAGGTATGCATCTATAAGTATATAAAAAACATAATAAGGGTAATTATCCGTGTTAATTCGTGTTCATAACTGTATACAGCTATATGAAACATAAAGAGCTTCAATATTATTTTTAAATGTGTTCAGTCATAGTTGAAGGGTATTAATAATTTACAAAAGGTAAAAGATAAAATGATTTTTTTGAAAAAATTAATAGCATCTTGAAATTTGCTAAATTTTCGCTGAATGTTTATTTTTTACTAAAATAGGGAAATAGGGAAAATTAATTCTGTATTTTCTTCTATAGAGGGTGTCCCAAAACTCAACATCACCCTGAAGGCTGATAGTCCAGCTCATATATAAGTAATCAGAATATCAAAATACGCCTTAGTAAAATATTGATAGTTTTGGAGATATTGACACTTTTATGAATTTCGTGAAAACTTTTTTTTTGATATTTTCAACGGTTGACGAGTTATAGACGAAAACAGGCTTTTTTTACCAAAGGGGAGGTTTTTAGGGATGAAGCCATATCCCTCTTAAACGAATTATTATGGTTTTATGATATATGGCACCTATATTAACAGTTTATTGAAGAACAGTTCCGTGCCCTATAATATTGTAGGAAATTTATACATCGACTGTACTATTTCCATCCTTTTTTATTCTTTTGTGATACCAAATTGTGTATATAATGGATTTTTATTAAGTAACCGTCAATTTAATCCAATTTTAAAATTAAACTATTTGAAATTTTCTGTTGAAAGCATTCTCTTCGGACTACCACAATGGGTTGGTATAACGATTAAGGTTCTTACCATGATGGACCCGATGATGCTGAGGCGTATTGAATACATATTCCAGTGGACCAAGAGTGGTGATAGTTTTCGTGTGTATCCAAAACTGATAAAGCAGATTGAATTGTTGATGAGTTATAAAATGTGCAGGTGGAATGATGAAGGCTAGCGGAAGATAGAAAATCTGGAAAGAAATTATATATAATAGGTTGCGGTTAGCGCTAAATTAATTTTTCATTGAAGTACATGAATCATTATCATAAATACATATTCCATTCGGAATTTCTTTTCATCCAAAAAAATTTCGTAAACCCTGGGTGTGTCATATATATCTATATTAATTATTACTATTATTATTATTTTTCATTTGAAACAAATACCTTGTAGCAAAAAATGTATATCACTTTATTACATTGAAAGGAATTTTTCAAAGTTCTCAAATGAATGAAAAAGTATGATTCTATAATAGTGGGACTTCAAAATACTACTTTCTAGGAGAAATTATTACATTAAAATATTAGGTACCAATTACATTTTTCTTAATTTTTGTATGGTATTTGGTGTAATCAATTCTCAATTGCTGTTATTGCTATCGAAACCAAATTATATTCTCATCTTGTTATTTTAAAATAAAACTTTGAATTCTATATTACAAAATTCCATAAAAGAGAAACTGGTACTTTCGCAACAAAACCAGACAAATAATTCATTCATTATTATGTATGAATAAATTAGCAATCAAAATTGTAACCTAGACATTGAATAAAAGAAAGTACCTAATTTCATTTGAACTTTTGACTAGACGATGTGTGATTCTCCTTGATGCAAAAAATATCATTACGGAACCAAATTGTATTTTGATCTCTCAGGTGTTCTTACGCAAGAAATTCACAATCGATATTGAAAGTTACCCTTCAGTCCCTTGTTTTAATATACCATTTTGTGAAACTACAGCAAATTTAAAAGTTTCAGGCGAGATTTGACGAAATTTTTTCGAAAGAAGAGGTTTTGAAACTTTATTGTTTCATCTTCAGGACTCAAAAATTTAAGAATGTGTTAGGTACTCGAAAATTTAGAAAGTAGAACTCTGAGAAATTAATTGCTGAAAGAAGTCGGAAGTTTCTCAGCAATTTTTCATTTGGCTAGGTTTCCAAATGATTTGCGCGAACTGCATTGTCTGTAATTTTGAATGATATTGAGCGAAATACTTACAAATCCACACCATCCTTGCACTAAGGACTGCCTCAACCCAACAGCCAAATTGAATTCCTCGGAACTGTGGTGAACTTGATGTTGTGCCCATAAAATGTGAATTTCTGTAAAGTTCGAAAATAATGTTTGTAGATTTTTTATTTTCAACTATATCAAACATGAATTAGTCTGTGAAATTCACCGGAAAGTGGCACAATGGCAATCCAATAATTTTAACGTCCTGTCCTTAATAATTCTACAAGGTAGGATGTGGCAGAAAACAACTACTACTCCCCTCATTGATAAATATATATGAAAACTGACATGCACATTGTAGAACTCAAAAAGTTCTAGGAAAAAAGTTCACATGTAACTATATGTCAAGGTTAATAAAATTGATAAAATATGACTAAAAGATATTTCTAAAATTAATTATTATCTGTCAAGGGTGATTTTAGGAGATAATGTAAAATTGTCATCAAAATAAATTTGCTTATCGTCAACAGTAAAAGTTGTTTACTCACAGCAGTTTCAAGTACTTTCGATATGCTAGTGCATACCTAATGTGATTACTCTGTAATTCATTATATTTGACGGAACATGTTTTTTGAATAGTGTTATGACCTTCGATATTTTCAGCTCATTCGGAAAAATATACTAATCAATATTAGAAATGTTATGGCTTTAATGATACAAAAATGAATTTGTTCAAGAAGAATATTGTCCCTTTCACCATCGCCGCCTGATTTATGGTTTTTCAAATTTTTAATTATATTTGAACATCTTTTTCCAGAGAGTGGACGACAAATAGTGCTAAACGTTCGTGATACTTATAGCGTTTATTGCACGATCCTTGCATTTTTTGCCTCGATTGAAATACATCAATTTCCAGCTAGTAACTGAGAAGTCAAAAGCGGCATTTATATGAAAGTATGATAAAAGGTGGCCTAGGAACCAGAATTATGAAGACGTCGGTAAGTAATGTAGGCGTCGGTAAGTATTACTTACCGACGACTTTGGCCTATCAACCAGTACACAAAACTTACAGTTTTAACAGGAGATCGTGCAAAAAAAAATTAATTAAAAAGTCCTTCAACCATATTTCGTAAAATATTTATTCAAATTTTTCACACATTCCGATGAATTCAATATGTGTCCGTTATATACAATTTTAGGTATTTTCTTATGTCTTTATTTCCCTAGCGTGTTATTGGCAATATTCTACATGTTTCAATTTTCATTTGATGATTTTCGTACGAGTTGATCATTCACATTATTCTTGCCTCAGAAAGCATCGATATATACAGGGTGAACTATGATCAATTAGGTATTTGTCACACCTGTGAAATTTTAGAAAAATCCGAAATCCGCGCAGTCTGTCAATTTCAGTTTATGACTCACCGTGTTGACTGCGACATGAGATTTGTGATCAAAAAAACATTGTTTTTGCGTATACGGAAAGTTCAATCGACACCAATATTATTTATTTCAATTTTCATGGTAGTGACGTGTTGTGTTTGTGAATTCATTTATTTTACAAAATCCTATTTCCTCCAGGGGCGGCGCTTTCCTACACCTACAAAAAGGTATTTTTTTGTCCAGATTTCCAAATTTCACTTTGGTTTCCATTTTGGTGTAAGTGGTCGGCGTAGTTAACCGTGTATATATTCATTATTTGCTTCCCTGATTTTTTTTTTGATTTTCAGATAATGCATGCTTGAGTCTGCGTAAAGTTAGACTCGATATTTTTAGCATCCAGTAATTCTTTGGTCATGATGGGAACACATTGTTAGTAGCTACTTGAGTTATTTGAGCTTTTTCGTAAAGTAAAATATATTTGAAATTGCCATGTTATTGTTTATAAAAAAAAATGGTCATTGCAGTTATTAGATTGATATAACACATTCCAGTCAAGATCCTCAAAACATTTTCTGAACCTTTCAATGTAAGAATCATGGAATTAACGTTGGAATTCCACTGGAATTGTATCTTCATTAACTTGGCAAAGGAATTTAAGGTATATTGCGCATAAACGATCGGAAATGTTAGTTTTCACATTCTTAGCCTCATATTCACTCTCTGTTTCACCACACTATTCACGATAATCCGTTATCTGTACATGTTTGTGAAGTTAGTTGGTGTGAAAAAAGTTCTTGTCATATTGTTGGAATTTAAAGTAAACACGCGATATGACATTTCGAGAATTGAAGTCAATATTGAAATCTCCAATTATAATTTATTCATTGTCATCGGATCTAGAAGAGGTTCGAATAGCTGGCACGATATATCACTACTATTGTAATGTTTATTTCTTCCATTTCAATTCCAATGTAGGAGCAGCACTGTTAATTATTACCGCAACAATGAATCGTGGAGGATTATTTCCAGTCGGCAACAAGATTCAATCATTCAGAAAAATTAAAAAAAAAACTCGCCCCGGCTGGGAACCGTACCCGGGACCTCTCGATCAGCAGGCGCGTGTGCTATTAACCACTGCGCTAATCCCCACTCCACCTGTCTGTCTTGTGTAGACGTCAGTTTGAAGCCGCTACAGCTTTGATCACTGACACAGTTTGAAGCCGCTACAGCTTTGATCACTGACACAGCATAAGGTGCTTTGTAAACCAGCTCTGAACTCGCGTCGAACAGTAACAGTTACAGTTATTAGTTCTACCAACATAGCTGAACATCTGAAATTCTCATTTATTGCGCGAACGATCATGTTGAGGGCCTATAGCACTTGATGTAATACGTTGTACGGCGATTGCGCATTATGGAAGTTCATGTTTTCACGGTTTCAGCTATGCAAGTACAACTGTAATTTGAAGAATTAAAAAAGGAAAAAGCTTGAAAATGAAGCGCTGTGAGCTGGAGGAAACTAGTACATGCTATACATGGCCTTGAAATAATAGAGCCCTTATGGAAAATCTTATTTAAGGCCAACTTCACCTATAGTTACATAACGCGAGCTTGGAGAGAGAGAGAGAGAGAGAGAGAGAGAGAGAGAGAGAGAGAGAGAGAGACTGGTGGCGTTCAAACCAAACTGGAGACGTCCAATGGAAAAACCAAAGTCTCACCGCCCCATCAGTGTCACTTCCCTTATCCTAAAACAATGGAGAAAATAATAAACTGTTATGTTGAACTCCTTATTAAGACCAAACCAATTTGCTTATCAACCAGGTAAATCAACGATTAAGGCTGTAAAATTCCTGGTTAAAATCATTGAAAAAACCTACTTATTGTTTGTCAACAATCTGATAATGAAGCTACACGATGTTGGTTCTAGGACTCAATGTTACGCCGAAAGTACGAATTTGAAGCCCCAACTCTGAATGGAACCTAACAATTTCCAGAGAGGTTGAATATCCGGGCTTCATAATCGACCAAGAATTGACATGGAACATGAAACAAACTACACCCTTTCCAAAGCTATGGCGACATGGTAACACAATAACCATCTTTGAAGCGGGAGTACGTTATAGAGATATGTGCCCAGGAGCTCCTCGAAATGGGCACCTGGGGAAGAAATCCCTATACTGTTAGATAGCCGATAAGGAACACTGAAACCTCGGCAAGTCTAAGCTGACTTGGGACTGCAAACAATTCCTGAGACAACTGGCAGCAAACTTTGATCCAGGTCACAGAGGTGTTAGAGCCAACGAGGAAGCTAATTGCCTTGCCAAAGAAGAAGAGAATTCCACGGTTCCTTTCTCTCGAAAGTCCACTTGACATAGAGTGCCAGCACAAAGACAAGCGAAACGAGGCGTGTGAGCAGTTCCCTAGGGAGAGCTGAACAGCTTATTGAGTTGAATGAGGAAGACTTGGAATTTACGATAACAGGACACGAAAAATTGGTAACTCGCCTCAAAAAAATGGTCGAATGATAGTGGTCGCTAACGCAAGAACTTCGCTGAAACTGCAGAACAGTTTCTTCGTGAATACCCATCAGCTATTTTCTGCAAGATACTTACGTTCCTGAAAGGGACTTTTTTAACGTCCTCAGGCACCATAGGAACTCAGAAAGTTTAAGTTATTCAGAAATTATAAATATAACGATACGATTACAATTGCTTCTTGTGTTTGCTAGCTCGTTGCTTTCTGTCAGATATTTGTACAGTTCTACTCACCTAGCTGAAAAAGTGAAAACATGATGTGCACTCGTCGCACAACGGAATATTGTCCGCAATATATCCACTGATAAGGCACTCAACATGAACGTACGCGCAATTTCACATGTTCAGCTAGGTTTGTCAAACTGTACTGCATACCACTTTGTAGGATCATTAGAGAGAAGGGTATTCCGAAGTTTTCAAAATTGGTCAACTTCCAAGATTTATTTTTTTATATCTTGCAATCTTACCGTGACAGGATCGATGTACCCAGTAGTAACAGAAATCAACCCCTAGCGCGGCTATATACCAAGTTATTTGGGAGTCCCAAGGAAGATTCACTAGACGAAAATGTTGATACAAATAAAAGTAGGCGTAGCTTTCGGCGCTCCTAAACACAAATCTGAAATAAAATAATATAATGAAATCATTATTTCACAGAGCATCGAATGTGACTTCGGATAATGTTCAAGAAAAAAAAACTATGTAAAAATTTCATTTGAAAAGTGCAGAGGATCAGATAGTTCATTACTTGCTGGAAATATAGAGATGTAGTGACCTTTTTTTTAGGTTCCATCGGAACGGCAGAGATCGTTCGACTCGATTCGAGAGAACTAGTTGATAGTCGAATGAGTGCGCTGGTAACCGTCGCGTCGTGCCGATCCGAGTCGAGCGGATTCAGTGCGCGTACTGCTTAATTCGCGCATCTCATACGTTAATCGATATTCCTTTATAGATTTGCCACAAGCTATATGCTATATATGTTGTGGGTCGCCTGACAAGCAGGTGCCGTATACCTGTGTTGCCATACATAACACGATGAGCCGAGACCTCCACAACTCGAGGAATCGTTCGAGCGGCGGTAGACGTAGAATGTTATACAACAAAACATCTCGTTATAAAACAAGATTGCCGCCACATATATATTTCAAATTTCGTATTTATGTTCTTTGAACCTCAAAGTTCATCAACAAATCGTTTTGAAAAAAAAAATAAAAAAATAAAGAATTACTCCTTTGCGGTGGTATGACGGCCATTTGGAATCGTCGGAAAAGTATGGCATGGTGATTTTCGTGAATGGCTACTTGACGATGATTAGCTGTACACAAATTAGCCTGGTACAAATGATTTAATTCTTTATTCTTAATTAATGTGTTCTCGTCGGTATGGTAGGCTGTAAGTCACACCGGAGAAGTATGGCATTACGCTACCGCCTACTTTTTTTCCATCTTCTTTCGAAAAATACAAGAATTTTTGTGTAACAAATCGTTCGACTTTTGTAAATAATCCGACACGTTCGATTAACGTCCACGACGTTGGGCTGCCAGTACCAGCGCTATGACCATCATCCCTGAAGGGTCACCATACAAATGACCGGAAATTTTGTGTTACCATCCGTCGATCTATAATGGATCCAACCATCATCCAAAACAGAAATGCACCGTCATCAACACCCTAGTGAACAGAGCGTTGGAAAATGTCACTGTCAGTCACTGTCTACTCGTATCTGCCATACATAGAAGGTCGAAAATTCTGAAGAAGGAGAAAATTAACAACGTCTCAAAACCCACGAAGAAAATATCGGAATAGTTGAGATCAGCAAAATACAGCAGAGATCCACTCAAATCAGCAGGAGTTTACATGACACCATGTATCTGTGGTAAGGTTTACATCGGACAAACGAAAAGGAGCATTGTTACTCGCTTTGTCGAGCACAAGCGAAGTTGTTGATTGGGACAAACCGAGAAGTCCGTAGTCGCTGAACACGCATTGTCCGACGGAGAACACAAGATCATATTCTAAAACACCGAGAGGCTAGTAACGTCGAATCTTTTATCCCACCAGAACGTATTAAAAAGTCATGTAAATACAAAAGCGCCAAGAAAACTGCAATAGGAAGGAAAAGAGAACATATCTACCCAAGATCTGGCACATGGCACTGAAAAGCTCCAAAACGAAGCCGTGTCACCCAAATCGAGAGGTAAGTTCGCGCGAGCTCACCATCCCAAAAAGTGTGCGCCAAAACAGCATTATTAATGACGTGCCAGGAATGAGAGCTTCAGTTTCAGTTGATACGTCAAGAAGAGTACTTCAACCATGCCACTGAAAATAATGCCTGACCGATCTATATAGGGCCCATTGTTATTCAGTCCATATACATCTAATATGACAAAAAGTTGTATTCAATGTTAATTCCACCTATATATAGAGGCCATTACACGGTGTGAAGAGTGACGCGCCTGGCATGTGGACTGAGGAGTGCCACGCCAATTGTGTGCATGGACGCTAGCGATCTCACGGCCCGTTTGTTGATTTACAAGTCGGGTGTCGTTCGCGTTGTGTGGTGAACTGTGTATCCCAGTCTAGCCACTCCGCACTCGGCGTGTTTCCTTTGAACTGTTGACATGACACTCCGCCCGAAACTTGGCACGCCGCACCATTCTCACGGCGCGCGTAGTGCCAGTTCACACGCCAGGCGCGACACTCCACACGCCAGCGCCGTGTAATAGCTTCTTAAGATATGATGACACTCAACTCTACTTCTCCTTCTGAAAAGGTCGAAAACAGCCTGCGACATGATCAATATATAGCAAACCGAATTTCATTCATATCATCATCTGAGAGCACCCTGTAATTACTGTAAATATATTCAAAGAAATTTTATTTGATCTAAAAATGTAAAGAGTGCTCGTTACACAGATTATTATTAACATTCAGATAGATATCGTATCCCTTGATTCTGTTGATGAAAGCAAAAACCTTGGTGCTATCATATAGATAATAAAATGAGTTTCCACAAACACGTAAGCCGACTCATTCAACGAGCATAGTATATCAATTTGTAACTAGGTAATTTATGGAAGTCGTCATCTCCTACCGAGAAATGTTAAAATCGCACTGTGTGATCAATTGATTCTGTCGATATTTAATTATGCTGACAGTCTATATGGCCCTAATTTCAGTGGCGGATCCAGGGGGGTAAAGAGGGTAATTACCCCCCCCAAGCCTTTTCCTAAGGTCTGAGAATGAACGCAGTATGTTTCAAAATATCGTAATTTGAGTGTTTCAAATACTTTTATTCACAATTCTTACATACCGAACCACTTTATTGGTTGTTTTTATTATTTCATATATGTCTATTGGAAATATATTCATATATTACTTTTCTTAAATGAGAATATTTATATTCATTACCCCCCCATACCCTGGATCCGCCACTGCCTAATTTAATCGTCCAATATAAAAATAAAATACGAAAAATTTAAAACGACTAAACTTTCAAACATTCATTTCACAGCAAATATGCCATGTTTATAATAACTACCCGCTGATCTCAAATTGCGGAATATAAACACTTTCAAAAATAAACTCAAAGTCTAACTCTCGGAATTATTAATAATTTTTCTACGACAATGCGTAAACTAAATGTTTACGCACTGTTCACAGTGCGTAATGTGCTACAAAGAGCATAAAAAATCAACACTGCATAAAAACATCAACTGTGCGTAAAGGAATTAGCTCGTTTTCAAAAATAGTTATTTATGGTACTAGTGTGTTACGTTGAAAATAAGTCACGCGAGAAAGATTAATACTACGAGGCCGTCAGGCCGAGTGGTATAAATTCTAAAGTGACTTAGGAAACATAACACATGAGTGGCATACAATGTTTTATCCAACACATGACCGTTATGACCCATAAGTCACTAGTAAGTTATGGATTATAACTCACTAGTGTGTTATTTGATAGTTTACTTCTCTAAAATGACATTAATAATGACAGTCATAACTGTCATGTGTTGGATAAACACATTATTTTATGTCAATTCTACTCGGAAGGTCATCATTTGATAATACGACGACAATTCATATCAAATGAAACATTGAAATTCTTGATACAATTGCTACAATTCAACATTTAACAATAACTGTCGAAGAAAAAACTTTGTAGATACACTTTGGTAAAGTGCTTATTTGTACTCGCGTGTTGAATCGTCTGTGCCTCCTTCAACAAAGTTCACGCTCATAAAAAAAAGTACTTTGCGAACTTGTTTCATAAATAACTATTCTATCACATCACGTGCAAATAATTATGTTGAGGATCGAGTCAATATTTTGCAAGGTTGGGGAGAACGATATTTGACAGGTCTCTTGTCAATTAGTTATTGAACTTCGCTTTTTGTCATCAAATAATTTCTAAGAAAATTTTGGTCTGCTTGTGTTTTATAATGATAATAAAGACGTTTATCACAAATCAAAGACATAGTCCATCAGATGTGTGAAGTGGCTACAATGCGTATACTGTTCTTGAAATGTTTTCGATATTTGCAAGGGATCTAACGCAAACATTTTGAAATAGGGTCAGGAAAATAAGTCCAGTGTGGTAAGATGTGGTGACCTAGCAGGCCATCTAACCCCCGTACTACGCAATCATGGTGAAAATATATGTTTTATATGGTTGAACTAAGAAACACAGTCTATATCATAAGTTACAAAGAAAAATATGACATTATTAAAAAAAAAGTTTACATGTAAGTCTTTGACAGGTGACGAAATATGGCTAATTGTTAAAATTGATGTTAAAATCAGTCCTAGATTTGTAGCCTGTGGCCGCAAATAAGAGGACGCTCACATTTTTATTTATTTTAGGAAGGTACATGGGGCGGCGGAAATAAAGAAGCCTACGGCACTGGTTGAAATTGATATTTACATCAACCGGAATAAGTCATTCATGAACCCTTTAAAAACGTTATGGATTTTTCCTTCAAATAAGAAAGTTACAGGACCGCGAATACTTGGTTGAATCACTCGATATAAAGGTGAATTTATAACACCATGTGTAACTGAAACAAAATCATCAATCATCAATATTATGTATCACCTTGCATTGTTCGTCGATAAAATATTATTATCAATCCGAGATTTTGTATTGATATCATTATTTAGTTCATTAGATATTACAATAATTTATATCCGATCCGGTTTCAGTAATGCTGCGATTGATTACGGCAAAATTTTAATTTTGTTTACGTTGAATGCGAAAATATTATTGAATATGTTCTCTGAGTATGAGGAAACAGGAACATAATATTTTATCCGGTATAACATCATTAATTTTTATTGTTTATACTAAATAACTTCATTATAATTACTATTCCGTGATATAAGTAGGTACTTTCTATATGTCAATTACGATGTAAACGCGAATAATTTGCGCTGTTTGTACAAGTAATTGGCTACAAGATAAATGACACTTTGGAATCCCTTCCGGAATAGCTTCAATTTTATTGCAATATGCAAATTGTAAATTACCATGTTCTTCTTGGAAACTTTTTATTTTTATTACCAAGTACTTATGTAGAAAGATACTCACTTCCCGGAATGATGTATGAGACCATGAGACAAACTAGTTAATCCATCGTTGAGCCTGTATGTTGGTTTCTCGTCCACCCACAGAATAATATTTTCCAAGATCATGAACACGAGAAAGTATGGCCAAGCCTGAAAAAGAAAATGGATATTTTTAAACATTTCCACACAAAAACATAATATGCAGAAACCAATTAGGTAACTGGTGAAACTCAAAATATGGCAATCAATTTGTGAAAATCTGTGATGGTATAGGTACCGAAAAACAACAAACGTAATAGTTATTTACCTAACAAGTGCGGAAAGTAGTACTTTTCCGCACGCGACAGCAGTTGCACGAACGACGCGAGTGGAATTCGGGCAAGCCGTTAAGGGCGGAAAAGACATTTTCCGTAAGAGTTAGGTACAATAATTTTCCTACGAGTGTTTTTGTCCATCTTATTTATGAAAAAACAAGGTTTTTATAAATAGTAGTTTACCTAACAAGTGCGGAAAGTGATACTTTACGCTCGTGTTAAGCACACTATTTTTTCTACTAGCGGAAAAAACACCCAAAAGTTAACATAAAGAACATTTATTATTAAATATATATTAAACTATACAACCATGCTTGGTAAACTTTCTATTTTAACCTTCTGCGACGCAATATTTAAATGTCAGTATAATCCGCAAAAACTAAGCAAATCTACTTTTCCGCACTAGTGCGGAAAAGTAACTCTTTCAAAACTAAAATGAGCGCGGAAAAGTGGATTTTTCCGCACGCTAGTAGAAAAAATATTTTTTATTTAAAAAAAAGCTTTCATGTATTAGCTATAAAACTGAAAAGTCAAAAATAATATTTACTGTATGAAAACGAAAAACTTTTGAAAATTCAAATATTTCCTTAAAAGCTTGAGGCTTCATTTCGAGTGTTATGACATTTCTTCTCGCTTCAAGCTATTAAGAAAATATTTGAATATTCAAAAGTTTTTTGTTTTCATACACCAAATACGAATATTTCAGTTCTTAGAAAGATTATTTACGTTTATTTCAATTTGTACTTTTTCACATTAGAATTTGTTCAAAAATTATCTATCTGAAAAGGTGCACCTGGTGCCCAGAGGTTGGTACGACAGTGGCATACATTTGACAATCCTTGCCATCCACGATGTTTTTACGAATTTTTCCAATTGAAATGTTTTCGTATTCTTAAGCGTTCTCCTTCTAGACTTCAGGAAGGCAGCGGGGCATTTTTTAACATTTTTTGACGTACCGATATTTTTCAGAATTTTTAAGACTTTCTCAGATTTTATTTTTGCGAGTCTCCACACCTTTTGTCGGTGGGGAGTCGACTTCTCCGATCAACATCTTTTTTTCGTAATTTTCCACGGCCGAAATAGTCACATCAGAAGGCCAAGATGGTAATGGTTTATTGAATTACACGGTAATACCACGTTTTTCACAATTTAACTATGAGATGGTCCCGTGTTTTTTCCTATTGTTATGGATTTTCCGATTGTATTTTCGCGAGTTTTCGCAATTTTTTTCGAGGAAGAGGGGCATCTGAGCCCCCCAATTGACATTTTTTGTCGTAATTTTAGACGTCCCAAACCGTCGGAAATATTTCCGAATTCCTACGTATTCTCTATCTGGCTTTTAGTATTTTTTTTAATAACTTTATACCATGATCCTATTTTTACGAATTTTTCCGATTTCATTTTCACGAAGCTTGACAGAATGCAGCACCAATACTTCGTATGGCCACTAACAGTGATCGATACATTCGGTTGGATACGCTTCGAGAAATAAATTAATGGCGAATTTAATGGAAAATTAAAAGCATACTAGTGTGTCATGTATGAAAGCATCTGTAAAATTTGAGAGCTATCCGTGGAACAATATCTTTGTACAACAACCTTCAATAATGCGATACTGCATCCTATCCGCTCTTGCAGTATTGCCACATGTTACGATCTCCGAGTGTAGGATCATGATGGTCGTTGTTCTTGATTTTTATTGGTTGTATGTATCATTGTACACGAATACCCACTGCGAGTGAAGAAACAAACAAAATCATCCTTCAGATGATCATATTGGGACCGCTAATAAATAGTCCTAGGTACGCACATTTGATAAGCCCTGGCAATCATGCATGTCACCCGTCAAAAAGGTCGTCAGTTTCATTTGTGTTTTGCAATAAGGTTCTAAACTGGAAGAAATATCACAAAATCATATCCACAACTTTAATGTGACAACTGTCAAATTCGGAGGGGGTACATGTTTCGGATTCAGCAAGAATCCATCTTCAGCCTTATTTATACAAGTTGTGGAGAGAAAAAATACTTTTTATACAATAATTATGAAAACAACTTAAATGATAGGAGGGGTACTATTGTTTATGACAATTGATGATTCAATTGTTATAAACTAACAATAAATGTAAAATTTTTTTAGACTCTTTTTCACAATTTTCTTCGCTGCATGTACATAAATATTTCGAATAATAAAAAAGTTTTTCGATCAGTGAAAATTTGATTTCACGGTTTCTACTATTTCACATTCTCTATTTATTCAGATAAAAACGCGATTTTATTTGATCTTTGAAGCGCTAAATAATCCCCTTTCGATTAACAACAAAATCAAATCGATATCTTGAGTAGTTCTCGAGATATTGAGTGATATGTTTGAGAAAACACGTTTTTCAATTATTCTATTTTTTGGTACTTTTTTTAATAAAAGATTTCATCCCCATAGAAAAATGTCGTCCAGCTGGATTATGATGAACAATCACATGAAGAAAATTATCAGATAGGTCTGATTTGGTTATACCACGAAAAAAAAAACGATGGATTTTGGCCCTGGTTTTACTCCACTATAGAGCCCGAAAAATTATCTACGCACTGAATTTCATTGTCATATCTTCAAAAACGACTCAGTCAATAAACTGATCTTAATTTAAAAATTATATCATTTACTAAGGTCGAAATTATCATTTGGTTTGTACTTTTTGTGTAATACTTAGTACTTGAATATGGAACTTTCTTCATTCAAAACTCATATTTGTAATGGGAACATACTTTTCGCAATGATTTGCAAATTCCAGACAAAAAAAATTGATTTGGTTCAGTTGTTTCAATTCGTAGTCGAATAATAACCGGCTAGTCATTTCGTAAATAACAAAAAATGAGGTATGAATAAGCATATTTATCAATCAGTAGGTGTTACTTGAACACGTTTTTCAAAGTACCTACCTAGGTATGTTAAATTCAATTAAATGCTAATCAGTTCCTCTCAGGAGACAGATCAAAGTGCATACAAGATCAATTCTAATTCGAACTATCAAGAAAAATTACATGCAAGGTAATTATCCGTGTGTTTTAATTTATGCATGCATGCATAATAAATGATTTGGGTAGTTGTAGTTCGGATTATTCAATTGATAGTGACATGTTTGATGATAAGATGGCCCACTTTCTGATCTGAAATAAAAAGTGAAGGGCCCAAAAAAAACTACCACTCAAGAGATACCGATCTGTATGTAGAATGAGGAAGGACATAAAACCGGTCGGATTAATTTTAATACAGTTTCGAATTATTTTCATTGCCTCAAAAAGTCGTTAGATAATCTATAAAGTGAGTAAAGTGTTACTTTTTTTACGAGTAAGCACAACGCCGTAGGCTGATTGCGTCAATTAATACGGGTGAAAAAACACTTTACTCACATACAGTATTTTTTCTACGACTGTCAAGAAAACCAGTACGTATTCAGATTTTCATTGCAATAATATTAAATCAATGTAGCCTATTTGTTGATGTATAGTTATTTTTACCGATTGGGAGAACCTAATTTTTTTTATTTATCTTCAAAATTATTAATCAATATTCTGTAAAGCTACAAATACCTTTTTTATGCGCTTTATCGATCAAGGAAGTAGGCCGATTGTAAAAAATTTTTCATTTCTTCATCACAAATGATCATTTCAGTACAGGATATTTCATTTCCCACAACTGTCATGAACTACTAGACTGTCATTTTTATGATCATAAATAATAAGATAAGATCGAATCAAGTTTGTTAACGTTCTAATAATTTGAAATTTCACATCCGTTAAAAAAAATATGTTAACGATAATGAGTCGTAATAGTGAGATGATTTGACATTGACACCGCTGATTTCAATATAAAGATTGACGACAATCAAATTCTAATTTTCGAAAAGTTGGCACGAAGTTTCTGTATCAGTTAATTTCATCTTATCATTATGAACTCGTAGCAGCGAGTGAAGATTGAAGGAACGTTTAGGTTTTGGATAGTGGGGGTGAGGATTTTTATTGAAATTTTCAATATTTGTATTTTCAATTCCTTTTTTAGGTTGTAAATATTATGGAATCATGACGGCAGGAAAGTTTATGATAAAAAGTGTTCTTTAAAATATTACAGATTTGTTTATGATTCAGATGGTCGTAGAAAAAGTATAGTGTACAATTTGCATGAAATGACCCATTTTCCACTCGTAGATATATGAACTACAAAATTAATCGTGGGAAATAATGCCATTTGTATGCCATGTACAATATACTACTTACAATGATACTGTAATATTTGAACAAATTTCTCAAGAAGGCTTTGCTTCATTGGACTTGTCACGGCTTGGCATCCGCGAATGTCAGATTGACTGTTTTCTTTCTCAGTTTTAACTTTAGCAAAAAATCTCGGTCTGATGTTAGACCTTTCTCTTAGATTTTCGTCCCATGTCTCACTCATTCTGAAGCGAGGATACTGTAGTATTAAAATCAATTTATGGCCATAGATTGCGAAGCACTTGTCCTCTCTCATGCGAATTATGCTGATGTGGTTTATGGTCCTTACCTTCTACAAGCAGACAAGGGAAGACTGCAAGTTTTACAGAACTCTTGCTTCCGACTCATTTCTCATCATTTCTCATATCATATCTCATCATTTAAACTCTCTAGGATAGCTGAATATGGAATCCCGGCGTATTTTTCTTGTTTGCCAGTTACTACCACAAAATAATCACGCAAACTAAACCAGCCTATCTCTACAATGAAATTAACTTCAATTTCAGAACTTTTATCAAAATTCTGACTACACCACTAGATTCAGAATACTTCGAAATACATTGTGCCAGAATTTCATCGAAATCTATTCATAAATAAAAAAATATATAAAATAATAAAATTTGAAAAGAACGTTATTTAGTGGAATTTCAGAAACATTTTATTTTATAATTTTATAATTTGTTTATTTATGAACAGATTTCGATGAAATTCTGATCAAACATATTTCGAAATATGCTGAATCCAGTGGTGTAGACAGAATTTTGATAAAAGTTCTGAAATTGAAGTGGTGGGATTTATTGACATAATCTCCAAATTTTATTGCCATATAACTTTTTAATGATGGACGCATTCCTACGTAATTTTCACATAAACTATTTGAAAATGTTGTGAATCCAGTGACGTCGTCAAATTCTGTTTAAAAAAATCGCTAGTATGTTTTTTGGATTTTTGACATTGAAAAAAATTCGAAGTAGGCCTTGAAATTTTGATTTTGATTTTCGAATTCATGGCACTTAACTAGAACCTTTGATGCTCTATCTATTGAAAAAAAAAACTTCCGAATCGGATAATAAATAACAGTTTTAGAGAGGTCGCCCGCTTTTAAATGGGTCACTCTGTATTTATTTAATGTAGTTACTAAAGATCGTTGAGTGTGAATGTTTTATTCAGTTTAGGATCTAAATAAACCACTATTGTTGTTTAAAAATAGAATGAGTAAGAAATTCGAATGCGTAGATGTTGAAAATTATTCTTTTCACAATAAAAATGAATTCGTGAAACAAACTGAAGTACTACTAGAATGAAAATAATATGTATCTACAAACAATTAATTTTTTTTTACGACAGTGCGTAAAATAAGTGTTTACGCACTGTTGACAGTGCGTAAGGTGACTCTTTTGCGCACAAGTGCGTAAAAAAATCACCTGTGCGTAAAATCATCAACAGTGTGTAAAGTAATTTTTTACACACTGATCATACATGTATCACTTTCGAAAAATAGAGAATTTTGCGTCAAATATAATTCGGAAGTAATCATTTGATAATACGACGACAATTCATAACATAAAAAATTTAAATTAATAATACAATTGCTACAATTTGGCAATATAATACCTGTCGCAGAAAAAAACTTTGCATGATACACTTTCGTAAAGGGCTTTTTTGTACTCACGTGTTTGTTGAACTCGGCTGCGCCTCATTCAACAAACTTCACGCTCATACAAAAAAGTCCTACTTTACGAACTTGTATCATAAATGGCTATTTTTTTAAATTTACAATTGAAAATATAACGATTGTTGACCGACTTTTAACAATGAAGCATATATAGTTTTCAACAAACGTAACGTGATTATTTTCTCAATTAAAAATTCACGGGCTATTAATTCTTGATACCTCATTTTATTCCAATATAAAATAAATATAAAGATAAAGAACCGATTTTCGAAAATGTGGAATAAATCAAATAAAAAATTCAACAATTTCTGAAATGAAGTTTCTGAATTGAAAGTTCTGAAAGATGATTAAACTATGTTTTCGAATTAACCAACATGCAGAATATTCTCATTGATAATAGGTACTTACGTTTGTGAAAAAAGAAGGAACATCTTTGGGATCACTGAACGTCGTTTCAGAAGGGCTCACAATATAAAACATCCGACCCAACCCTCTGAGAACACCTGCAACATCTTCTGTGGAAAAAAAAGATTTATCTGCTATATTCTCTCTTTCCACCAATTTAATCAGCACTGATGTAATGGGCTCCGATCCATTGTACATCTCAAATATTCCAGTTAACTCCATAATTCAGTTTTCAATGAAAATAATTTTGATTTTTTGTGTCAAGTCAGTCGTTCTTTCAGAGTGAGAAAACGGAACAAACTGCTCATCAGTTGGAATCCTTCCAACAAGATTTATTTTTAAGGTAGTATCTAGTGAGTGGGTATATAACTGTATTTGTCGAAGTTATCTGATAAAAATACTTTGATTAATAAACACCAAACATCTGAAACTCGCTTTATATTGGACTGGTTTGAAAACAAACGCCGGTTTCGGTGGGGCAATAATTTATTAATATATGAATGCTAGGCTAGCTACGAGCTATTACAATTCATAACACATTCTGGGAAATGCAGATTCTGTAGATTTAGTGAATGCAGTTTGTTTACTCACAGTAGTCAATACAAATTAGAAGTGAGAAACTGAAGAAAGAATGACGGTATTTGAATAGAAAAATGTACCTAGGTGAGAGAGAACCGATTGAATGAACAATGATAATAATAATAATTGTTGAGAAGAAGAACATTCTCCGTGAAAATTGAAAAATGTGATTTATTTCTAATATCTAACAGAAAACAACTACTTCCCCGGCTAAAGCCACGCTGGACATTGAACTACATCTGATAGATATTGTGAAAAGACTCTAACTGAAAAGAAAAAATTTAAAAGTGAAAATTCGCATTTTCATTCAGATAGTTGATTTTTTAAATTTTCTCTAGTTTTCATTGGAAATTCATTAAATAAGATAAGGAGAATTATTATTGAAAAATATCACTCACAGAAATTGTTCATTTAATTGAAGCAAGGTTCGCTTCTCTCGTATTTAATCTCCAATTCAATGTCCAGGGTTTTGCAGGGGATTTAGTTGTTTTCTGTTAGATATTACAAATAAAACACATTTTTCATTTTTCAATTTTCATGGATAATGTTCCCCTTCTCAACATGAATACCTTCCAAGAGGTTATCTTGAACGACGGAAAATAGCGACTGAAGTTTGTCTTTCAGCCGCAGATGATTCCACAACAGATTTTATGAATATCCTATTCATATTTTCGAACAAAAATCAATAATAATTATATTATCCCATATTGTGTAGAATTAGTCATAAAAAATCTTAAAAATAAAATTTGCTAGAAAAGTAAGTAGACAGTTTACAAGACTAAGTGCGAAAGTTATCAAAAATTACCGTAAAGTTCATGAATTATTGAACAAGTACAAATTGACGACAATTTTCTATTCACCCTATCAATAAAATTCAAGGTCACTGTGTGTGTAGGTATAGAATAGAAAATTGTCGCCAATTTGTACTTGACCAATAATTCATGAATTTTACAGCAATTTTTGGTAACTTTGGTAAGTTCTTGGGTTGACCTCTTCATGTCATTATGTTCGTATTTCTAATTGTTAAAAAAATGTTAAAATTGTTTTTTCTGTTAACTAGCTGTCGTCCGCTTACGAGCGGCAACCCTCAAAAGTCGAAACTTGTGCGAGCCAAGTATTAACGAGGTCTTACCTTTTAATGTGCTATTTGTAGCACTTTCTCGGGCCATCAGATAAAAATCTGTAGTCGCTAGGATTTGAACCTAGTCGACCAGCAGTCAATGGTTTTGAACGCTTCTGTCTTAACCACTGAGCTACCTGACCCTCTTGAATAGAAACTATGACCAGAATTGATGAATAAATACAACCAATCTTGGTTAATTCTATTGTTCATTCATTCATGAATTATTCATGAGTTTTATTGGACTAAGTAAATTTGTAAAATTGTCGAATTTGAGTAGGGATTGACAAACTAAGGATGAAAACGTATTGATCTTAACTCATAAACATTATAATCGTACTGATGGTAGTATATTTGGGTGTATACGCGGGACATAGTCAAGAGCGACTAGTATTGCTAGGGAGAAAAGTGTCACTTTTCCTCCCGCAGGAAAAGGCACTTTACTCCCATGTAATACATATGATTTTTCCTCCTACCCACTTAATGAATCTTTTTTGGTAAAGTTAAAACGCATCTCAACTGCCTTTGTCTAAAACGGACCTATACTTGAATGATGGAAAGTATAGACAGTACAGTCATGTCCATCTGATAATCTGAGGTGATGCAATGGCTAGCGTCTTGGGCTTGTCAACTAATTACACCTACAATGACGTACGCTTGTCCGGTGTTCTGCAGCCTGAAGCCAACTCCACTGGCGAGATTGGATAGGATGCAGAACAAAGTACTCCGTATTATCACCGGTAGCAGACGATACCTTCGATTGGAAGCTTTTAGGGAGCTTGCAGGCGTCGACTCGATCCCGACAGTTATAAACAACTTGTCCTACAAGTTTTATGAGTACATGCTCGATAGAAGTCCCTCACCAGGGAAATCACTAAGGTCAGAGTGTATGATAATGAGCCCCGCAAACACGGCGGGCTCATTTATCAAGCGCTCGATATCTTTAAAGAACGAAGGAAGGAGCCGGTTCCGTAGGGAACCAAATCGAAAGTATAACTGAAACGTAGAGTACCTCGACCCGGTTTTTTGCTGCAGCCTTTTCTGGGATTCAACATTGAAACAACCAGCCTCATAATCTGCAAAGAGCATTATCTGCATTGAATAACATTTAACAACACGCATGAGCTTTGCAGGAGGCGTATATCATGCCGAACTACAACCGTGATATAATGAAAAGTCCGGCCAGCGTTACCACCAGCGCGGGCGGACTACAGCGCCCTCTCGCGGGGGTGTCTATGTTCGCTTGGCAAGGCGCTCTTCTGCTACCCTGACCGGGGAAAGAGAGCTGCTACTATTGCGGCCATCTTCCCGTCCTCCCCCTAACCACCTGGGTTATGAAGAACGTGAATGATGCTTTATTTATGACATGTCATTGATCTCGAAATGTTAATATGTGATAGTTTACAATAAAAACTTTTTTAGTTAGTTAGTTAGTTAGTCTTGGGCTTGTAATCCGAAGGTCCCGGGTTCAGCTCCTGGCAATTGCAACTTTTTTTTTTTTGTAAGAACGTTAGTTTATTTTTTTCTTGTTAGTGATTTGAATTATTGGACATAAGTAATGCTATGTGCCTATTTGAATGAAGTGTCGATAATCTGTTTTCTAAGAGCTGCGCTTGTAGAAAAAATAATGTGTGTATTTCGAGCACAAAGTGTCATTGTCGTTCCCAAAGATTAATCTTTTTGTCGAGTGACAATCAATCACTTTGCGCTCTAAATACACAAATAGCTATTAAAGAACTAAAGTAGAAGTAACATTCATGTTTGATTTTTACCAGAATACAGGAAATATAAAATGTTCAAGAAATTACGGAAAAAAATTGATTATAATGGATTCACAAGTTTCATCGTTAACAACTTACTTGAAAAGAGGGGGAGGAAAAGTACTTTCCTCCCTAGGGAGGATCCATAGTTATCTAGTAATCCAGTACGATTGGGTTTTGAGACGAGGATCGATTGTAGCACCACCAAACTTGGTATGCTAGTTGTTGGAACCATGATAAACACGAAAAAAAAAATGTTTACCGAAATTCCAGGGGCGGAACATATTTTTTTTTTGTTTAAAAATAAATAAATAGATTTTTGCTGTAATCGTGGAAAGTATATGATGTATCGCAAAAACGACTCAACAAGGTGAAGTTCTCCACAAAAATTATTCCCTGTAATTTTTTATGAAATGCTCTCGTTTTCTCAGAAAACGTGATTGAATGCCGACATCAAATTTCAGGTTTACGCTTACCCGCCGCTGGAAGTTCTGGCCGAATATTTGATTGATTTAAAATGATCGGAGAAGGAGAAGGAAAAGTTTCTGAAGACTCCTACTTTCTCATGCAAATATAATACGCGAGTATTTGTGTACCTAAAATGTGTTTTGTCGCACTTCACGGAGATGTTTGCGGATGATCTTAAAACCATGAATAATTTAGTAAATATGGAATTATACTAAAGCAGGTCCCACTTAAACATACCAATAAAAACTTTGTTTTACTCCTGTCTCATTTTCAACTTATACCCATACAACCGGCATTCTTTTCAGTAAATGTTGAAAATAATCGTTTATTCATATCCTGCATATATGTTTAATAACACTATTGTGGAGTGCAAACCTCAAGCTTGAAATCACATACTTAATTTTTCATGTAGGATGTGTATGAGAGATTATTTTCAACATTTACTGAAGAAATTGCCGGGATTATGGGTGAGTTTAAAATTGAGGCAGGATTAAAACTCCTAGTTTTTTCTTTGGCATGTATAAGTGATACGTGTCTCACTAGTCCAAAATCGTTGCATATGGTCCAAAGAGGGTACTGATTCCTACTTCAGTATAATTTTCCATGACTTTCGGATCCTCCGTAAATATCGTAGAAGGGTTAGGTGAAGTGGGATAAAACACATTTTGGGTACTCAGATACTCACTATTATATTTGCATAAGGAAGTAGAAGTCTTCAGGAACGATATACACTTTTTCTTTTCCTTCTACTATAATTTTTAGCAAAGTAATGACAAATCAAATATTTGGCCCTGCCGGAAATGACAGTGGCGGATTAAAGCGAGCCTGAAATTTGATATCGGAATTCAGTCAGGTTTTCTGAGAAAACGATCGCATTTTGTGAGAAATCAGTGAGTATATCTCTTGTGGAGAATTGAATTACCTTTCACCTTGTTGAAATTGTTTCTTGATAAATCTTATACTTTCCGAAACAACAGCAAAAGAACTATGTATCGTTTAAATACATTTTTTTCTGGTTCCATCCCTGATTTTTTCGTAAACTTTTTTTTTTCAAAGTGCTACGATTCATTTTTCACTTGTGGCTTACATTTGTCTGTGGTTACTGTACTACTAGGTAGAATGATCAACTTTCAGAACAGATGAAAATGCAGAAAATGCAACTATACCGACTCAATGGTGTTTTGATAAGTGATATACACTGCCCGCTAGTCGTAATGGAACAACCCATATTAACGGTAATTCACAGAACGGGCCAAAGTCCTTCAGATTCGTGATCTGAACGATTTTGACAAATTATTACAGATACATCATTTTCCTGAAAAAAATTCAGACTATAAAAATCCAAATATGTCCCATTTTTCCTGAGGGCACACTCGTAACTTCCGTAATTATAATCAAGGTAAAACGATAAACTCTCAGGACTGATAAATGTTTAAAATTCACTGTGAGTCTCCGATTAAATTCAGATGTTGCTTCGCGATAGACCTTCTACAATCACCGGTACTATTTCAATGTTTTCTGGTACAGTTCGTCGGGCCATGTTTGAGACTAATAATCGATATCAAAATCAACAGTTATTTAAAAGAACATAAAATTATGGGAACACACAAACAACAGAAATAATAGGATCAACGCAGGAACAACAAAAGTCACCAAAACAACAGTAACAACAGGAAGTATGTTAATACGAGGAAGTAATAAATTTAGTACGCACTATTAACGATATTGTTTGGTAATATCGATTCTCATTTGTTTTCATCGTCAGGACATCTCATGAATTTGTTTAAATGTACCCATTTAAATTCGCGGAAGACTACGACAATATTTATATTATGAACAAATATTGAGCGATTATAAAATGTGATTTTTGACCGAAAAAACATTTTCAGGAAAAATTTCCGACCATTAAATGGATTCATTTTTTAACTGAGAGCTGCATTCCTAAAATGAAGGTTATCAAAGAAAAATTTGTAGTTTTCAACTTTTAAGCAATAAACCGCAAAAGAAAGGTTTTAGGTTTTTTGCAATTTTTTCAATGTTCCGCCACGAAAATTTGTTAGCAAACCACAAATTCGGATTCAGCACCCCAAAACACATAGAGAATGGAAGTAATCAAAACTACCCCACAACTTTCTTGGTAGAAATACAATTAAATCAGATTATATCTACACCTAATACATGGCATGGGAATAGAAGGAGAAATAGGATATCTCATAAAATGAAAGAAACGGGGTGGCTCAACGTGGCCAACCATCAAACTTCATTCGCGTTGTCTTTTGATAAAATTCTCAATACCTAAAATATGTATATTGAACCGATTTTCACAATTTGAATTTGAGAAGAAAGAATTTGTTTGATATTCCCAAATAGAATGAAGAAATAAATATATCTTTCTTTTCACATCAGATCACCTCGGCCTCGCAAAGTAACTCACTAGATACACCAAAATTATCCTTATCTCTGAATTCCTATAAAAGACAAGTACAAAAAAATGAAGTATTTACACAACAATGATATCTGCTTTAACTATATTATTTTCTAATTGGATAAACACTCTAATTTAAATTTTTCCATTCACTGTTTTATTTATAAAATGTCAATTTATGTGCCCATCCATTGAGAAATATTGTAGCAGGTCATGGTCTATAAAGAATATTTGTATTTATTTTCATTTTGTTGGGAGAGTGTGGATGAATCGGTCATCAGATTTAATGTGTCATTTTAGGACAGAAAATAAAATTATTATCAGTAGCAAAGACAAAAACTCCTTGGTTTACTCAAAACAACTCAAAATTTGAAGTCTCTGATGGAAGAACGTCATACTGTTCTTCGAAATTTCAAGAAGTCGAGGTCTGATGTTGACGGAATGATTAAGATAAGAAACGAGAAGAATGTTTTTATAGACACGCTTTGCAGTAGTATGATAAAGAAAACTTATTTGCAAATTATTGAGAAACCTTAAGGTCATCCAAAATAAGAATAATTCGATTCCAAAGGATACCCCTGACCCAAATGATATACGACTGTTTTGGTCTTATTTGGTGTAAAACGCATCAGATGAAAAGTGTGGAAACGCTATCAAATATTAAAGTAGAACTCTCGAACCCTTCGATTTCACAATGGCATCTGTTCAACAAATCCACGACTTTCTCATAGAAAACAAATTCACTGCCCAAGGAATCGATAATATTTCAATAAATATGATTTTATCCAACACATGACAGTTATGACTGTCATTATTAATGTCATTTTAGACAAGTAAACTATCAAATAACACACTAGTGTGTTATAATCCATAACTTGCTAGTGGGTTATGGACGTTCATATTTAAAACCTATTAATTATTATCTCATAAAAAAACGATTTCTTCTACTTGTTGGATAAAACATTGTATGCCACTCGTGTGTTATGTTTCCTAAGTCACTTGAGAATTTGTACCACTCGGCCTGACGCGTGACTTACTTTCAATATAATACACTAGTACCATAAATAACTATTATATTTGCAGTCTATTTATTTATCCTTTTATTACTCATCTCATAAATCACTGCACAGAAGAAAAAAGGCCCTTCATTAAGGAAATATCCCTTGGTCGGCCGCAGGTGCGAATACAGCATTTCGTTTAGAGGGGGGGGAATTTTTGGTAGGTGGAGGGGGAAATTTTTGTGTGATTTCTACTACCTTTTGGAAAATTCGTCAAACTTATGTGGTTTGGTCAAAATAAAGTGCTGTGGTCGTGAGTCGTTAGGGGGGGGGGGGCAATTGTCCCCATTGCCCCCTTGTATCCGCGCCTGGGTTGGCCTCTACCCGCAAAATATGTAAGTAAACTTTTTTTCTGAATCAAAAATAATAGAGCACTGTCAGCTGACGTCACAATATGGCGGTCATGAGGGACAAACAAAGCATTTGACATGAATTAATTATCACAATGATGCAAATAACTTGTATTATATAAATCCAAATATTTCAAACTTTTTTTAACAGGTATCAGTCATTTCTTAAAAAGGATTATAGCAAAATCACGATTGCCCTCAACAGGTTATATTTTCAAAGAACTTTCAGTTTTAAAAACATCAGATAGATTTTTATATAGAACTTAAAACTCCTACAAATATTGAAATATTCTTAAAAAAAAGAATATTTCATAAGAAGATAAAATTTTGTGCATTGAGTATTGACATCGAATATAGGGAGATCAAACTAGATTCTGATGTAGAGCAAGCTTACTGTATGTTATTAGAATACTACACTGTATCAGATAACGCAAAAGAGTTTTGGGATAAAGTAGACAAGTTACATATAATCATTCTATTATTAATATTTCTAATTTTGCAAAACAAATGATTTTGTCTTCCTGTATCAAACACAAAATGTATTTTCTCTGCATTTAATTTAATTCAAACCGCTCATTGAATTTGTTTCATTCATATCAATTTTTGATACATTTGTACTGGGATTCACCATTCAGTTGAACACTTTTAATTTTTGAAAAATTTTAAATGTTAGGGTTCCTCAATTTTATTATTTTATCCAAAAGTAATTAGAATAAAGCAATTAGTAATTCCTTTTTAAAGTCATGTTCTTTGTAACTGTAATTAATTCCTTTTTTGAAAAAGTATTTTGTAATTGTAATGAGTTCCTTTTTCAAAAAGTACTTTGTAATTGTAATTACTTTCAAAGTACATGTAATTACCCAGCTCTGCCTAGGATAAATAAAGTTAATTAATGATACTAGGGAAATTTCGAAAACTAAGACAGATAGATAATGAATAAATAAAAAAAATTGCGTATAAAATACACTGGAGCTTTGAAATATCATGGTCAACACCAAAATATTAAGTTAATTTTCTCAGATTTGGTAATGAGGTAAGACTTGATGTTTGTGAAATGAGGTTTTTGTCTTTGAAAGAATGTATTATAATGTGGAAATAGAGTTGCCTTGAGTCAAATTTCTCGGTTTCACTGTATACAGTTTTGGTTGGGCAATTCGTTCTCTAGGTGAGTTACTTTTAGGAAATAGTTACATGATATTACTATTTTTTTTTTCAGGTTGACATTTGGACATCCATGTTCCATGTTCTAGTCTCAAGAGCTGGTTTAAATACAAAGGACCAGGCAGCCGGCCTTATGGAAAAATTGTCACTGGTTAATTTTTCTGAATTTTTGGTATGTTGTAGAATATGAGACCTCCTGAACAAAAGTGTCTTCGGGCCCAACTCAATCCTATGGCTAGTTTTCATGTTACAGGGTGTCGGGGAAAATGGCCATATCTTCAAAGTATATTGCTCTCAGGAAAATATCTAAAATGATGATGTTATTCGCGACAAATATGGCCTGCCCATGAGGTTATAGTTTCAGACTAGTTTTTAAAAATATTGTTAGGAACAGGTTAAGTCGAGCATTATTCAAAATAATATTCTTAATCAACCATATATAATGAACACAGTAAAATGTTCATCATTTGAATATGTCAAAATTGAAAAATTCAAAATTTAGTACAGGGTGAGTACGGGGTGACAATTTTTTTACATTGTATATTTTTGTTTTATACCTGAAGCTTTAGGGATACTTGACTACGACCCATTCAACATACTTCTTGTCCGCAATTGATATACTGTATGACACATACGCTAGATGATTACAAAAATTGCGAAAATGCGATTTTTTCATAATTCACCTTGTAATTAAAAATTTTGTCCGTTAAATTTTCCAATTTTTTGTTATTACTCCTAGGTTGAGTACATTAATTAGGAAATACCTGATGGAATATTTTTCTATTTTTCCATTTCATCTTACTGAGGAAACACTTATCTATATACGGTTGCTTTTCAATCTGAGTGTTTCACCCCCTATCTTGTTTTCGTTTGTCATTTTAACATAAATGAAGTTAAATTTATACAATATACTATTTAATATGCATAAGCTAATTTGAATATTTTCTTATGCAATATCTGATGAAGATATTTGAGATATTGCATTATAAAAAATATATACAATTGAAATTAATTTTTCAATCTGATGAAACTATTTCCAATATTGCACATTATACTACACACAAACTCTACGTTAACGCCTGGTTTTTTTGCAGCAATTTATATATTCATGCAAAAAATTGTTTTTATTGTCAGACTTCGGTCATTCACGTATCTTAACGCAACAACAGACGATTAATATAGAAGGTGTGGTCGGCTTCCAATTTCAATCTGATTTTCATAAAATTAGAATTTCATTTTGCCAATGTCAAAACAAGATTTTTTAGATTTTACTTGAATAGATATTATACCTTCACTTACATAGATTTCTCGATTTATTTTTTCATTCGAATTCAAAACATTTCTTAAGAAAAGAAAAACGATGTTATTCATTTATACGAGTTTCAGAAGTTGATCAACATCATTAGTGAAGTTTTTATAAAATTTTATGTAAATACGGATGTTTTGAAAGCACACCATTTTTCTTTAAAGTTTTTTATTGTTGTTGGCAACAGCTGGGTATCAGAGTGCGTGCCGTTTGGTCAATGTTTGCTGGGCAGTTGATCAACCAACATCAGTAGTGAAAATCTAATAATCTATCATTGATCGTGTGGGAAAAGTTCATTTGATGTAAATACATATGTTTTAAAAGTACACCATTTTTTCAAAAATTTTTCATTACAGGAATCAGGGTTATTTATTCCAAAGTGATTTTTCCTATGACCCAATACAGAACTGAAAGTGGCGTGTATCACACTGTATTTACCCACGAAAAGTAATTCGAGGGTGGAAAGTTATATTTCGCACTTATGCAGATAAGCTGCCAAATGCGTGAATATAATTCAAATATTTCAAATTTCCCTATGCAATATTTATACTTAAAACACAAAAAACTAAATCCTAGACTAGATCAATTGTTTGTTATCTATAACAATGTACATACATTGCAAATAATTACCTCAAAAAAAAAGTTAAATTTGTCTCTTCTTTCTTCACTCCAAGTTGTTTCCTGATGGGTGGTGACCCTCGCCAATCACCACTCTGGTGTCTAACAAATGGCCAAATACATGTGTGAACTTTTATTACTCTTGAGTAGGTGTTCTGATTTCAATATCTGATTGTTTCTATTAGAGAGATCTATATTACTCAGTATCCATCATCTCGTCTGTCATTTTACGTTTAACACTAGTGTTGAAAGTGATTTTGTAAAAACATCAGTTTTTAGTTCATATGTCAATGAATTAAAAACGTCATTTTTAATGACAGTTGTACAAAAAATTATTTTTACAGGGGTATTTTAGAAATTTTCTTTTAACCCGCGTATGACCCCTCAGACCACGGAGGCAAGGAATAATTTTATCATAGCGTGATTCAAATCATCGGAAGCAATTAATACATTTGACCCGAAAGCAGCTTCAAAATTGTTGTTCTGTGGTTTCAAAAACAGTATTTTAGAAATTTTCTCTCAACCTTGATATAAACCATCAGACTACAAAGGCAAGGAATAATTCTATCGTAGCGAGATTCAACTCATCGAGTCAGAAGCAGCTGAAAAATAGTCGTTCTAGACCACAAATGCAAGGAATGATTTTAACGCAGCTTGATTAAACTCATTGGAAACAATACATGTGACCAGAAAACAGCTGAAACATAGCTGTGTCAAGGGTTCACAAAAGATATTTTAGAAATTTTCTTTCAACCCCCGTATGACCCTTCAGACCACGATGGCAAGGAATAATTTATCTCTGCCAGATACCTGCGTCTTGTTTGTCTTAAATTAGTTTCCCAATAAGCAGAAATATCTAATGGGTATAAATAAGGACAATTCTGTATGTAAATTAAGTTTAATCTGCTTCCTCTTGAAGATGATCACTTGCTGAATGAAACACGTGTCGAGGTGTAGCGGTTTGGTATTGGGATAGAACTCCAGTATATTCATTACTATACCAAGTTCCAAACTGTGTAATGCAAGTATTAAATGTTTAAAACAAATTAATAAAAGACAGTTGTGAGTACAAAACATAAAAAAATATACCAACGAACCGTCTTCCACGTGATGGCACAGTCGATTTCCTGATCGTATTTTTGTTAAAAAATCACTAATTTTGGGCTTTATTGATTGGTATAATTACAACTAACTCGAACAATAACCACAAATGACAATGATTAGCTTATTCCACCAGAATATTTTGATAACACATGAAACTGATACTTGAGGGATATGAAAAACCACTCAAGAAGATGAAAAATTAAGTAAGACAAATACGATAAAATTGAAAGAAACTACAAATACGATGATTTCATAGACAAACAACTGTGCTTCGGCGCCATTTTCTTAGCGAGAGCAGCGGCACCATCGGTCGATTCTTCAAATTTGGCAGCCAGCCCCAAGGACAGCCCTGGCAGCCAACTTCACATTGGTTCTTGCAGAGGAAGAAGAAAATTTGACAATTCATGAATTAAAAAAAATAACAAATGTCAAATTTGAAAATAATTACAAATAAAACTTGATTAATTTGAGACCAGACGACCGACCTGAGAATGTCGAATAATGAACAAAGTGCTAATAATCTTGAAACAGAAGAGCCGTTCGGGCTTGGTTGTGCATTGGAACATTTTACAGAACATGAAGAAGTTTTCAAAATTATTGATAACCTAAAAAACATAGTAGATTCTGAAAGGTCGATAGAGAAATCATATGAAAAGTTTTCCTTCATTCTCAGCCAGTACATTGAACAGCCACATTTGATAGATTCACATATAAATGAGTTGTTGGAAAAATTTATTGTTATCGTTAGGGATAGCGAAAACAGCATTGGCCTGAAGCATCTTGCTTTTAAATTTATGTTTGTTGTTGTTAATGTGAGAGGATATAAAGTAATAGTTAGGCATTTACCACACGAGGTAAGTTTTCCGCTACTTTTTTTGGTACATAATAATATTCCTAGATTTTCTTAGGTAGCGGATCTTGAGCCTGTATTACAGTTACTGGAATGCCAGAATCCCGAAGATTCGGACACATGGACAACAAGATATATTTTATTACTTTGGCTTTCTATTATTGTGATTATTCCATTCCATATGTCCCGATTTGATGGATTTGATAAAAATGATGCTGAAAAGAAAACTGTTATGGATCGCATTTTGACCATTATCAAAACTTATGCCATAGTTTGTGATAAGTGTAGAGATGCTGCTGCTTATTTGTCACACAAATTCATCACCAGGTAAAAGTTGAAATCAGCTTTAAAATATTTTTCTTAAATTATTCTCTACCTCAACTGAATACAAGATAAACATCAAATGAAGAATGTACACAAGTACATGGTGACTATCAGTAACCTGATTCTGAGGAAAATGAAATTTCAACACGATCATTTTTTTCACTTGACAAAGTTTAACATTTTGGTGATTTCAACCAATAGCAACCATTACTCTAGCCAATCATTCAATTATACTGAAAAATTCCTTCATATTGTATAAACCAATCAAATGTCATCATTTTCTCATTTCAAATCAATGAGAACAAGACTTTTTGATAATTCTGCCTCCAGCCCGTGTTATTTTCAAAATCGGTGTTTCGATTCTTCCATATGTATACGTTTCCACGATGTGAAACTCTCTTCCTTTCGAGCCAGTAAGACCACACTCTCATGGACAACCTATGCCAACGACAATGACATATCTTATTAACTAGTATGACATAAATGTCAGGCTGCCAGGCTTCATGTTTATTATTATGAGGTATAACTATTCAAGAATTCACGATTATGAAACTTTCTTGACTTTATTTGTTTGTGAAATTATCTCAATGAATACAATTTGTGCTCACAACACTATTGAAAATTATATCAAAAATTTTAAACCCGATCAAAGTGCTTGGAGGTAACACCACTCGCCCAGGCATGACTATTATTTTATAGTTTCTTTTTCTACAAAAGTACTACATTATACCATAACCATACCATACATATATATTTAGACAATTATATGTAAGTATTTTTTACTTAGGTACAGAGTTATTCACTAAAACTACTCACCCCTTATAATTTTTATTATTTTATATTGGAAAAAAGTTAAATGTGAAAGTTATGTGATTATGACTGGATTTTGATAAAATCCTATCAAAAATATAGTAGCGTGCAGATTTCATTGAATACATTTTTTTTTAACTTTCTCTGTTCTAACACAAATATTAATTTCATCAAAAGGAAATTCATAATAATTTCTTTATAGGAATGATGTTAAAGAGAAATATCTTGCATCTTTTATTGAATGGGTAAAAGAGTTGAGTGTATCGAAGGATAGCAATGTATTTGTACAATA
Source organism: Chrysolina haemoptera (assembly GCA_958298965.1). Taxonomy (NCBI): domain Eukaryota; kingdom Metazoa; phylum Arthropoda; class Insecta; order Coleoptera; family Chrysomelidae; genus Chrysolina; species Chrysolina haemoptera. The sequence continues at coordinate 13,926,296 of OY282602.1, read as the reverse complement.
TGGCACCTTAGCTTGTGTGGCAACAATCCTGAAACATGGAAAACGTGATGATCTATTACCACACGCAAGAACTATACTAGAATGGATAGTAAATGCAGAGTTCCGAAATAATTCTGGGTCCAACATTCAAAAATTGGTGTACAAAATAATTCAGAGAATAGGTGAGTACATGTATCAATCTAAATATTGATAAAAACTCACATCAAACATAAAATAGTGCATGCCATTGGCATTTTTTAATTTTATCATTTGTCCAAAACATTTTCAACTCATGTGTGTATAATTCTTCATACTTCTTTTTATTCATATATTACAAACATAAAAGTTACCTCAGAAAAAAAAATCTGAATAGGCCTGGAATATTGTATTTGAGATTGAAATAACATGAAGTCATACTCAATATTGATAGAGGGAGGAATTTCAATATTTAAACACCAAACTTTATATTTTGTTTTATGACTCTGCCAGTGTACGCATTCCACTGTTGTCATCGAGGTTGTCATCTTGTTAGAGCTAAACTTAATCCTGAAGACCAGAATTGCATTATTGCATGAGTTGTTCTATCAAATGGTCGATACCAAAATATACATGCATAAAATATTTAAACAGATCAAAATGATAATAATATTGATTAATAACATATTTAAACCTTTCACGAGAGAAACAAGATATCCTGCCCTACCAGGACAATGCTTATTGCCATAATCCTATACAATAGGAATAATTAGGTCGAAAATCCATCAGAAAACAACTACTTTCCTGGCTAATACCACGACGAACGTTGAATTACATCTAATGAATTTTCGTGCAGAGTTCCCACAAGGATGTCTCCGCAATTGCTAGTTGCATGGAAATGTTCATTGAAACATTTGGAACACCTATAGATCGATTTCTGGGTTCTTGCCCTCATCAGTATAGGGTAGGCCTCTGCAGACAATAACTAATGTCTTCAACAAATAGTTCAACAAACTCTCCATGTAAAGGCAGAAGCTGAGACACCGCCCGCAGCCTAGCGTTCACTAAACCACGGGCGCCATCTGAAGTCTAGCCCCTCAACCAAAGCAATACCCAAAACTTGTGTGATTAATTTAACCACCAATACAAATGAAAATAAGCTTGTCAAGAGAGAAACAAGATGTCCTACCCTACCAGGATGACACTTATTGCCATAATCCTATACAATAGGAATAATTGGGTCCAAAATCAATCAGAAAACAACTACTTTCCTGGCTAATAGCACGACGAACGTTGAAATACATCTAATGAATTTCCGTGCAGAGTTCCTACAAGGATGTCTCCGCAATTGCTAGTTGCATGGAAATGTTCATTGAAACATTTGAACCACCTATAGATCGATTTCTGGGTTCTTGCCCTCATCAGTATATATATATATATATCTTGACAAGCTTATTGTGAACAATGCAGATTTCTTCATTTAAACCATTCACGTTTACAAGTTACTATCTAAATTTTTCACCTACAATTATTTAATTTTATTCGAAGGAAAAATCATAGATATCATCAGCTACATTTTTGTCATTTCCAGGTTTAACATTTATGCCTCCGAGGATAGCTTCTTGGAGATACAAAAGAGGACAAAGGTCTCTCGCAGCAAACCTGAGCTCTGGTGACGGTTCAGTGGCAAAAACTACAAATGAATGTGAAGAACAACAAGAAATTGAAGAAGACATCGAAGTGCCTGATGAGATAGAAGAAGTTATTGATCAGTTGATACATGGGTTGAGGAGTTCTGATGGAGTTGTTAGGTTAGATTTTGATCACATTCCTTATCATTGACCCTTTTCAAATTGAATTGAAAGTTATGTGGTGTCTGCAATATAACTTGTATGAAATGTTGGTACTCAAAACAATGAATGGAAATTAAATTTTGATATATTTGCATAATTTACAAGGCGCGATTTCTTCAACATCTTGTATGATCCTTTTAATGATAATTTTCTGTGTTTAGATGGTCTGCAGCAAAAGGTATAGGTAGAGTAGCGGGAAGATTGCCTAAAGAATTAGCAGATGATGTTGTGGGGTCTGTACTAGAGGCATTTAGTCCCAGAGAATCTGATGGTGCTTGGCATGGAGGGTGTCTTGCTCTTGCTGAATTGGGTATATATTGACTGTGATTCTCTTTGTCTCTGTTTATTTTCTTGATAAAATCTTATCAAATATTTCACGTATAATTTGATGTTGGTTTGAAAACTATGACTTTTTTTAGGAAGAAGAGGTCTACTTCTTCCTGAACGTTTACCACAAGTTGTGCCAGTTGTACTCAAAGCTTTAGTTTATGACGAACCTCGAGGATATTCGTCAGTAGGATCTCACATCAGAGATGCCGCCTGTTACGTCTGTTGGTCGTTTTCTAGAGCTTATGAAAGTCATGTATTGCTTCCTTATGTGAATGAAATTGCCAGTACTCTGTTGGTTGTTACATGTTTTGATAAAGAGGTAATATTACTAATTATTTATTTCTAACTGACATTGAACCTCTGAAATTATTTAAAAATGATGATGAATTAAGTAATCGAAATATATTCCAACTCTTTTGCTTCAGATAAATTGCAGAAGAGCAGCGTCTGCTGCATTTCAAGAAAATGTAGGTAGGCAAGGTACATTTCCTCATGGGATAGACATTCTTACAACTGCTGACTTCTTCTCTGTTAGTGTCAGGACTAATGCATACCTCAATATAAGTACATACATAGCACAGTTTGAAGAATATACTCAGTCCTTGATTAATCATTTGCTCGTGAGAAAGGTAGACCATTGGGACACTAATATAAGAGAACTAAGTGCCAAGGCTTTGCATAATTTGACACCGAAGGTAAGTTTATGTTAAAACATATGTAATTTAATTCTGATAAGAAATAAGTTGTGCTCTTCTGAACAACGCCAAATGTTTAGCCTTGGAAGGTAACAAAACCTACAGTGAGGATTATTGAAAGAAATAACAATTTTTTTTTCTTGTTTTAGTTCATTTACGTTTTTACCAAATATTGAACATCTTTCAAATTATTATGCGTTTTCTTCGATTTTTTTAAGTAATGAGGGAACACTGTAATTAGAAAGTGTTTCGCCGATATAACTCTGAATTTTTAATTTTCTGACCGCAATTTTTGTATAATGCAAAAAAGTGATTTCGTGACGGCACGTTTGTCAAAATTAGACTTAGCAACGTTGTATAAGTTGTGCAACGTGAAATCTTAAATTCTCATGATTTTATCTGGAACACGTGACTACTGCTCTTTAAAGATGGACGCCTGGAGGTACACAAGAATTATTGTTTGTGTTTGGTTTTGATTATGTGGCTGTTTCAAGTAAAAGTGATTATTTATTATTATTAGAACTCAAAAACAAATACATCACATTGAGATACATAGACAAAGTTAGAATGATCCTTTTAACTTTCACTCCTGAAGAAATGGGTGCTTCTTTGGATGTAATCCCAGTTACTGTATTTGACATTATTAGATATCTTCTGTTCACTCACAGTTTTTATACCAAACAGCAAATGAAGGCCTACAAAAGTTTGACATGCTACAAATATTTTATTTGCTGGATTTGTCCATGATTGCGAAGCACGAAAAATTAAACATAATGTTGTTGTTTACTAGATGAAAACTTCTGGGTAGTTAATTGTCCCAAACGATATAAATTTCTCAAAAAATTTGGGCTTCTGAGAAAGTATTGTGATAAGTCAGATGATGAGTTATTCTGCAATTCGAGGTTCGATAATGATAATATATTCATCACTTCTCTGTAATTATATTTGGCTACAACCAACCCTAGTTTGTATGCCATGGTCTTTAAAAATTTATATTGCACATTCTCTAATTGCTGTATATATTTAAGGTATTAGGGACTCCAGATTATTGGGTCATATTCTATGATGGAGCGTACTAAAGAGCAATATAAAATGTTTGTGGTAAAAAGAGAAAAGTTATCTGATGATCTCACATTTTTTAAATTTCTTAGAGAAACTGAATTCACGTTGTTGTTGAAACAAAGTTTGGCATCTAACAATATACCCAAATCTTTACACTCATCTTAACATTCCAAAATTTCATTATTTAAATGGTAATTAAAATTAATTGGTGATCGAGACCTACTGAACACCATTGAGTAGAATTTCTTCGTATTGAGATGAAGGCAGTTTGCCACACCAATCAGAAATTAAATTTAGAGCACTCTGAAAGAGATTTGCATCATGAGAACTCTCCACAATCTCGAAAATTTTTAGGTCGTCGGCAAATAGTAAGAATTTTGAATGACTAATATTTGAATTTATGTCATTGATGAACAGACAGAACAACAAAGGCCCACAATGGGATCCCTGCGGCACATCTGATTTTACCAAAAGAGGTTCAGAAACTGTACTATTTACTCTAACCGATTGAGTACGACTAATTGGATAACTTCTTATCCATTCCAGCATATTACCAGAGAAACTAATAGCAGATAATTTTTTTTAATAATAATTTATGACTAACCCTATCAAAAGCTTTTGAGAAGTCAGTGTAGATATCATCTAACTGTATAAACCTCTCAAGTGCCTGTGTTATGTAGTGCTGATAATACAATAAGTTTGTTGCTGTGGAACGTCCAGATGTAAATCTATGTTGTTCTGGTAATATCAAGAGTCTACAAACAAGGCAATCAAAGACTTTAGGAATAGCTGATTGAACGCATATTCCCCTCTAATTTTCGAATTTTTCTTTCGAACCACTTTTATAAATAGGACAAATGAAGCTCCAAAGATCGGGGAATATGCCACTAGTTAGTGATTTATTGTTGAATAAAAGGAAAATTGGTGTTGATAAAGTATATACACATTGTTTTAGGAAAAAAGAAGGAATACCATCAGGGCCACTCGAAAATTTTGATTTTAGGTTACATATAGATAGTTTCAAATATTTTTGATGATTCCAAGGTACACAATGATAAATCTATAGTTTTTCCATAAGAGAATCGAGTATAATTCGGATCAGATTCTATGTATGAAAAAATTTGGCAAACAAGTCGACTGCTCCTGACATCAGTAGACATGATGTCATCATAAGTCATTGTATTAGGCATATAACTGGTGTTTTTCTTATCACTGACAAATTCCCAGAAACATTTTGTGTCATTAGTCAAATTATTTTCAATATATTTATATTGAAATGGTATAATTTTTCTTCTCCCTGCTCTTATTTTTCTGACAGTCGCGATATGAAGTTAAACGATTAGTGTGAAGTTATCCACAGTTTTCCAGCCATACTTTTTATGAATTGGGAAAATTTACATGCGGCCGTACTGCGGCGTTGCCAAGTTTTTTTAATGTCCCTGAACTGAATACTTATTTATTCGGTAATATTTTTAGCAGAAATTATTTATAATTGTTCATTATTTTTCGACCCTGATCCATGCATTCAATCTGAGAGAGCAATTGAAATATGACTTTTGTTGCATATGTGAATTATGATGGATTTGAACTGGAATACTGGTAATGATTAGGTAGGGAATATTTTAAATATTGTAACTGAGATAATCCTGGTAATCCGCACCTACAGAGTCATAAAAACTGTCATTTTGAATAAATCTTTTTTTAATACAGAAACGTTTGGAATAACCTAAAGAGGGCAAATATACCTACAAAACAATTTGGGGCGCCGTACGAGAGACAGGATCTCTCATTTTTTACATATTTTTGCTGATAACACGGTTAATACTGGACGAATCAAAGAAAAAATTACACCTAAATTATCCTGGTAATCCATAGAATGCCCCTCTATCCTCAGATCAATTTTTAGCGGCACGAAATTTCATCTATGGTTTTAAATCTCGAGTTATCTCGGTTATTAGTTGATGTGTTAGGATTATTCACTCATAGAGACGTTCAGTTATATGAAAGGAACACGAATAACTTCTGAAATCAATTTGACCCCACGTCGAACAAGTAGAAAAAACATATTTTCGAAATTCATGGATGGGCATTAGCTCGGTTATTAGTTGCTGTGTTAGGATGATTCACTCATAGAGACGTTCAGTTATATGGAAGGAACACGAATCAATTCTAAAATCAATTTGACCCCACGTCGAACAAGTAGAAAAAACATATTTTCGAAATTCATGGATGGGTATTAGCTCGGTTATTAGTTGCTGTGTTAGGATGATTCACTCATAGAGACGTTCAGTTATATGAAAGGAACACGAATCAATTCTAAAATCAATTTGACCCCACGTCGAACAAGTAGAAAAAACATATTTTCGAAATTCATGGATGGGCATTAGCTCGGTTATTAGTTGCTGTGTTAGGATGATTCACTCATAGAGACGTTCAGTTATATGGAAGGAACACGAATCAATTCTAAAATCAATTTGACCCCACGTCGAACAAGTAGAAAAAACATATTTTCGAAATTCATGGATGGGTATTAGCTCGGTTATTAGTTGCTGTGTTAGGATGATTCACTCATAGAGAGGTTTGGTTATATGGAAGGAACACGAATCAATTCTAAAATCAATTTGACCCCACGTCGAACAAGTAGAAAAAACATATTTTCGAAATTCATGGATGGGTATTAGCTCGGTTATTAGTTGCTGTGTTAGGATGATTCACTCATAGAGAGGTTTGGTTATATGGAAGGAACACGAATCAATTCTAAAATCAATTTGACCCCACGTCGAACAAGTAGAAAAAACATATTTTCGAAATTCATGGATGGGTATTAGCTCGGTTATTAGTTGCTGTGTTAGGATGATTCACTCATAGAGAGGTTTGGTTATATGGAAGGAACACGAATCAATTCTAAAATCAATTTGACCCCACGTCGAACAAGTAGAAAAAACATATTTTCGAAATTCATGGATGGGTATTAGCTCGGTTATTAGTTGCTGTGTTAGGATGATTCACTCATAGAGACGTTCAGTTATATGGAAGGAACACGAATCAATTCTAAAATCAATTTGACCCCACGTCGAACAAGTAGAAAAAACATATTTTCGAAATTCATGGATGGGCATTAGCTCGGTTATTAGTTGCTGTGTTAGGATGATTCACTCATAGAGACGTTCAGTTATATGGAAGGAACACGAATCAATTCTAAAATCAATTTGACCCCACGTCGAACAAGTAGAAAAAACATATTTTCGAAATTCATGGATGGGTATTAGCTCGGTTATTAGTTGCTGTGTTAGGATGATTCACTCATAGAGAGGTTTGGTTATATGGAAGGAACACGAATCAATTCTAAAATCAATTTGACCCCACGTCGAACAAGTAGAAAAAACATATTTTCGAAATTCATGGATGGGTATTAGCTCGGTTATTAGTTGCTGTGTTAGGATGATTCACTCATAGAGACGTTCAGTTATATGAAAGGAACACGAATAACTTCGAAAATCAATTTGACCCCACGTCGAACAAGTAGAAAAAACATATTTTCGAAATTCATGGATGGGCATTAGCTCGGTTATTAGTTGCTGTGTTAGGATGATTCACTCATAGAGACGTTCAGTTATATGGAAGGAACACAAATCAATTCTAAAATCAATTTGATCCCACGTCGAACAAGTAGAAAAAACATATTTTCGAAATTCATGGATGGGCATTAGCTCGGTTATTAGTTGCTGTGTTAGGATGATTCACTCATAGAGACGTTCAGTTATATGGAAGGAACACGAATCAATTCTAAAATCAATTTGACCCCACGTCGAACAAGTAGAAAAAACATATTTTCGAAATTCATGGATGGGCATTAGCTCGGTTATTAGTTGCTGTGTTAGGATGATTCAGTCATAGAGAGGTTTGGTTATATGGAAGGAACACGAATCAATTCTAAAATCAATTTGACCCCACGTCGAACAAGTAGAAAAAACATATTTTCGAAATTCATGGATGGGTATTAGCTCGGTTATTGGTTGATGTGTCATGATGAATAATCCACGAGAAGGTTCTCTCAGATGAAAGAATCAAGATGAAGTTCTATAATCAGTTTGGTCCGGCCTCGAAACGGTATACTGATTTTCAGTTTTTTCCACCTGGTTAACTTAGTATGTTTGATAGTTCTAAACCAACCATGTCATGATTTTGAGGTAGTTGTTTGATGAGGACTCGAATCAAACCGTCGAAGTTATTTTTGAGAGTTTCTATTTATCACAGAGGGAATTTTCATAATTAAAAATTAAAAACCCAAAAACCTAAAATATTCCAGCTCTCTCTAATAGATTTCCATAAAAAAAACACATTTTGTTCTTTGCAATTTTTCGATCAGACTGTTGGTTCGCGAGTTATCATATTATATAATAGCGCATTCACATTTTGATTGCACCTTATATTCCGTTTGGATTTCGGCCGTCGTTGATGTACAGCTGCTCAGTATTACCGTATTAGTAGCCACAGAGGCTTGAGTTGTTTATCTTCATTTTGATCCAGGATATTGAGATATTTTCTTTTATTTTTCACAGTGGATTGTTTTTGAACTTTCACTTTTGATTTAATAGGGATTATTATATAGAATTATTTTTTTGTTTTTTCGGTACTTATTGATTGAGTTAAGGCGGTGTGGTCTCTCGGTAGCTGGGTTTTCACTCTTAAGTACTACCGACAAATTGAAAGGTTATTAAACCTTATTTCTATTTTCATTGAAATCTATTTGTCTTCCATATCAACCTGGTGCATAATACACTTGACTTTTCGGTTTTCTGTTGTTTTGATTCTGCCTAGGGAGTTTAGAAGAAAATGGGACGTCCAAAATCGAACGGGAAACAAGGACGAAAACAAAAATTTCCCGTTGATGGTTTAACCTTCTTTCTGAGAAGTAATTACGCTCACTTGTTTCGAGACAATTACAAGAGTATGAAATTCACAGATGAAGTTATAGAAAAAGCGTCGCGATTTCTATTTCTGTCAACCAAGCGTAATTTTCGGAAAGATATATTACTAGTTCTGAAGAGAAATACCGGTAATATATTTTCCAAGCTATTCGGTTCCGATGCAGAAAAGCTGAATGATGATCGCGCTTTCGTACCTAGCACCCAGGCTTTTGTGACCAGAAACAGCTATTCTGTAGAAAATATTTCTGAATTTCTTGTGAGAAATAAAGTTACCCCCAATAATTTGTATGATTCTTATGTCTGTGATAGCGGTATTTATTCAGACCTTTGTAAATATTTCAAATATAAAAACAATTTGAAAAATCGTAAAAGGATATACATGTTTTGTAAAAGAAACATTGGTGAAATCACAGGTTATTCACCGTCGAACATTGTCAATAACATTTTCGACTGCAGTCTATCGCCAATTAATGTCAGAAACGAAAGTGATATTTGTTCACAAGACAATATTCATGAAAATAATTTCTGCTGCACTGATAATTTTGACAAGAGAATGTCGTCACCAAAAGATGATAATATGTGCATGAGTTCAGAAACGCCTGCAGGTGAAAACTCTCAGTATGGGAAAAATGAACTTGTCGAAACAATTTGCCCAATGGAGTTAAGTAATGGTTTGCAAACTTCGAGTGAAGAACTCGATTTCAATTTAGACGAAATCTATGAGAGAATAAGTTCGAATGAATCTCCACAACAAACACATGAATCTCCGGTTGAGATAATATCAACTTCTCAAAAGGTTACCCCAGATGTAGAACGTATACCAACAGAAATCAATAAATTATATGAAGAAAATGATTCATTTCAATCGGATAAGTGTGTCGAACTCCTCCCTCTTGGTACAAAAAATATGAATAATAAAAGTTATAAAAGAAAATCATATAGCTCCTGTACCTATAGAGAAGGCGAATTTCACTTGACGAATCAAGAATTCAACAGTATTTACGCAAAAAGAGATGTTATAAGGGGAAGTTACACATTTGTTTTAAATAAGAAATTCAAAAGCGTCAATAATACGTGTGTTCTTTATTTCAAAGATAACAGATATATGAAGAAAACAGATTCGCACAAGTTTTATGCTTATTGCGCCCATGAATGCAAAAGATTTATTTTATTTCTGAAAAAAGTTACAGATGTCACTGCCTATTCGTTTGGCGTGGATGTTTTTAGTACATCACAAAACTTTAATCATGTTGAAAAATTGGCACAACAGTTGAGAGGAGTAGAACGAAAAATTATTAAAAATAAGTTACTGTTTTGTAAACCTTTGGAACAACGTCAAAATGATATTTTATCATTGAGTAATTTATCAGTTGAAACCAATAATTTGGGTTCGGTTAGATCAGACGACGTTTCTAGGAAAGCTCGTTCAGAAATTTTGGGAAAAAATGATAGACATTCTGACGACATCATAGATTTGATCCTCATGAGAAAAGAACACCCCGAATATATACAGTTCGTTGGAAACCCTCTTCATGTCTATCTGTATAGCAAAGAGCAAATATCCTTAGTTGATGCTCTCGAAACACCAGTATTACATCTCGATGCAACTGGTTCCATCATCCGTAGACCTGAAGGAACAGGAAAAAAAGTTTTTTATTATGCTGGTGTTATTCAGTTACCAACCACTCAACGATTATGTCCAGTATTGGAAATGATCACCAATGAACATGACGCTGGAAACATTGGAGCATGGCAGTTGAAATTCAGATCGTACTGTTTGTCCGCACAAAAAAAATGGCCAATTTTCCAATACGTTGTCACAGATTTTAGTTGGGCATTACTGAATGCTACTTCCATCTCCTGGAATGGGATGGAGTTGAGGGACTACATAAACCTCACTTTTGATTGTTTGGTTCACTCAAAATCTTTCCCAGCCTCGAAAATAAAACTACAGATCTGTTGCTTTCATATGTTCAGAATAATGTGTCATGAAATAGATACAAATTTCACAGTAGCTGAATCGAAACAATCATTTAGAGAAATATTTGCTGCTGCAATAAACCTAAAAAGATGGGATTCTGCCTGCGAATGGTTCATAAATATATATATTATCCTCAATTCAAGAACAAAATCTACTGAGTTCATGAAAAGTTGGCGATCATTGTTAGAAGTATGCTGTGAGGACAAAACAAATATAAAAAATTACCGCACTGGTCCATCTGATATAACTATGATTACACTAGCTGCTAATGAAAAGACTTTGTACGAATCCAGTAATTTCTTTAAATTCTTTCAAGATAAATACCAACGCCACCAGTTGACTGAGGACAACTTGTTTGATGACAATCCGTACTACAATCCAAATTTCTTTGGTGTCATCATGAAAAGGTTTATTCCTTATATATCATTATGGAGCGGATTATTAATTGATGATAGGGAAAGGTTCAGCAACGCTCCAGCAGAAAGATGGTTTGGAGTGCTTAAAAATCTATTGATGAATAAAAATATGTCCCAAAAATGTAGTCGTGTTGTAAGAAAACTACGAAAATATACTCTATTTGTCAGTAAAGAGTATAATTTACAAATTCCCAAGTCGAAACGTAATGCCAAAAAGTCTAATAATACAGATGAACCAGCTACTGGTCTTGCTTCTCAAGAAAGATGGCAGAAAAAAACCCAGCTTTCGAAAAATAATTTTTTGAGGAACAATTTGAAAAAAATGCTGAACGAATGTTCTATCAGTGGAAAAAACGATACTCTACATCCTTGTATATATTGTGGAGAAGGATTTCTTGATCACTCTGCTCTCTGGGTTGCTTGTGATGGCTGTGATGGGTGGATTCATCAAGAATGTGTTTCAGATCATCCCCAAGATTTTGAACAATCATTTTATTGTAGATATTGCAAAGAACGTAAAAATGATGACAACATAGATTATAGCCTCAATAATCGCATAAAATGTGAAACGTATTTCAAAAACTATTATTGCAAAACGATTGATGAACTTTTAGAAATTGAAAAACGAACTCGAGATCAGAGAAACAGTGACTTGTGGAAGAATGAAAGGAAAAACCGATTGACGGCATCTCATTTTGGTAAAATTTTCCGGGGAAGAAATACAGATTCCTTCATCAAAATCGCTAGAGATATAATAGAACCAACTTCTCTCAATGTGGCGTCCATCAATCACGGAATTTTGAATGAGGGTTTCGCTATTCATGCCTATGAGAGATATAGAAACGTCACAGTTCAAAAGTCAGGTTTGCAAATAAATCTGCACTATCAGTATTTGGGTGCATCACCCGATGGACTGGTGGAAGATGATGGTATCATCGAGGTAAAATGCCCATATTCCATCAAAGATTTGGAACCTATTCGAGCCTGCATGGATAATTTATTAGCATACTGTGATAGAGAAGGCAATCTGAAAAAGAACCACCCTTATTTCTATCAGGTTCAAGGTCAACTCCAAATAACTGGGAGGTGTTGGTGTGATTTCATAATATTCACACACAAAGGAATAAAAGTTGAGCGGATTGAAAAGGATGATTACACTTGGAATACGTTATTGATGAAACTTAACGGTTTCTTCAACTCATATCTTCTACCATATCTATCAGGTGCGTCACACGAACTGAAAGAATTTAAATGGAAAACAGAGAAAAAAATTATAATTTTACAAAATGGTCTTGTTTCGGATTCAGCATATTATGCAAATATCAATAAGCGATACCGAATATCTCAATTCAGAAATTTCAAATGTGAAATGACAGAAGTGACTTCCGACGACTTTAGTATTTTGTCGTCAAACGAGTGGATGACTGACTGGCTTGTGGACATTTGTTTGAATATTTTCAATATAAACGATTATCAAATAGTCAATTGTATATTAGCTACGAGAATATTCTTATTTTCTGATAAAGAGCACCACAGTTCGATTGATCATTTCAAATTTGAGAAAGAGGTTGTGGTTTTCCCAATCCTACAAAATTTTTCCGATTTGAATCCTCGACCTGAACTGCATCATTTCTGCTTGGCTGTGGTGGATTTCTCAAATAAATCTTTTATTTTCTTGAATCCTTTTGGCAGTACTATCAGAGAAACTGAGAAGTATCAGAAAAAATTCCTTGAATATTTCAAATATCAGAGATCTCTTAGTGGATGTCACACCGAAAGTCAAAGTTGGCAATCGAAAATTATTGAACATGACAAACAGCTCGATGGATACAGTTGTGGAATATTCGTTATATATTTCCTAGAAAACATTGCAAAAGGCAAATCTCTCATAAACCACGTTGATATAAAAGAATACAGAATTTATCTGAAAGATATTCTTATAAAATTTTCAGATGATGTATCGGGAGACTGTCTTTACTGTGGTTTTGCGTTTGAAACAAATGACTCCAAGTCTTGTTCAAGTTGTCTCAGATCATCTCATATACGATGCACTCAGCACTTGACTACTCCCAAAGCGAATGAATATGCTACTGGGTTATGTGAGTTATGTATGAAGTATTAAAATCATTATCGAAAGAAATTGTGTTAGATCATTTGAAGGGAGAAGTCATATAGAAATATTTTTCACGAATAGAAATTTTGTATGCATAGCATATTATTGACATATTCGCTAGACGGCCTTTAGATAGTGCCACAAAACAGCATTTTCTGGGTGAATAGGTGACAAAAACATTTGCTCATATGTAGGAAGTGATGTAGGGAATATTAATATCTACAATTTCAATCGATTCTATGGATTTTACTACTGGCGAGATTGCATTTTTTTTTCACGAAAATATTTTGAAACCATGTAACTTTGCGACATGAAACGTATTTTTTTTTTTCAATGGCAAGTCTATGTAGAAAGTGCTCGTAGGAGCAAATTAATTTGAGAAGTTATTTGTTGTTTTCGTTAAACAGCTGTCGTCCCCTTACGAATGGCAGACCTCAAAAGTTGAAACTTGTGCGAGCCAAGGATTTAACGTGCCATTCCTAGCACTTTGTTGGGCCATCAGATAAAAATCTGTAGTCTGTAGGATTTCATATATCTGAATAAAATTCCCTATGAGTGAGTCATCCTAACACAACAAATACTGACTGAGCCAATACCCAAAATCCATGAAAAAAAAAATACGTTCTTTTCATATAAATGAACTTCTCTATGAGTGAATGATCCTAACACAGCAACTAATAACCGAGCTAATAGCCATCCATGAATTTCGAAAATATGTTTTTTCTACTTGTTCGACGTGGGGTCAAATTGATTTTAGAATTGATTCGTGTTCCTTCCATATAACTGAACGTCTCTATGAGTGAATCATCCTAACACAGCAACTAATAACCGAGCTAATACCCATCCATGAATTTCGAAAATATGTTTTTTCTACTTGTTCGACGTGGGGTCAAATTGATTTTAGAATTGATTCGTGTTCCTTCCATATAACTGAACGTCTCTATGAGTGAATCATCCTAACACAGCAACTAATAACCGAGCTAATGCCCATCCATGAATTTCGAAAATATGTTTTTTCTACTTGTTCGACGTGGGGTCAAATTGATTTTAGAATTGATTCGTGTTCCTTCCATATAACTGAACGTCTCTATGAGTGAATCATCCTAACACAGCAACTAATAACCGAGCTAATACCCATCCATGAATTTCGAAAATATGTTTTTTCTACTTGTTCGACGTGGGGTCAAATTGATTTTAGAATTGATTCGTGTTCCTTCCATATAACTGAACGTCTCTATGAGTGGATCATCCTAACACAGCAACTAATAACCGAGCTAATACCCATCCATGAATTTGGAAAATATGTTTTTTCTACTTGTTCGACGTGGGGTCAAATTGATTTTAGAATTGATTCGTGTTCCTTCCATATAACTGAACGTCTCTATGAGTGGATCATCCTAACACAGCAACTAATAACCGAGCTAATACCCATCCATGAATTTGGAAAATATGTTTTTTCTACTTGTTCGACGTGGGGTCAAATTGATTTTAGAATTGATTCGTGTTCCTTCCATATAACTGAACGTCTCTATGAGTGAATCATCCTAACACAGCAACTAATAACCGAGCTAATACCCATCCATGAATTTCGAAAATATGTTTTTTCTACTTGTTCGACGTGGGGTCAAATTGATTTTAGAATTGATTCGTGTTCCTTCCATATAACTGAACGTCTCTATGAGTGGATCATCCTAACACAGCAACTAATAACCGAGCTAATACCCATCCATGAATTTGGAAAATATGTTTTTTCTACTTGTTCGACGTGGGGTCAAATTGATTTTCGAAGTTATTCGTGTTCCTTTCATATAACTGAACGTCTCTATGAGTGAATCATCCTAACACAGCAACTAATAACCGAGCTAATACCCATCCATGAATTTCGAAAATATGTTTTTTCTACTTGTTCGACGTGGGGTCAAATTGATTTTAGAATTGATTCGTGTTCCTTCCATATAACCAAACCTCTCTATGAGTGAATCATCCTAACACAGCAACTAATAACCGAGCTAATACCCATCCATGAATTTCGAAAATATGTTTTTTCTACTTGTTCGACGTGGGGTCAAATTGATTTTAGAATTGATTCGTGTTCCTTCCATATAACCAAACCTCTCTATGAGTGAATCATCCTAACACAGCAACTAATAACCGAGCTAATACCCATCCATGAATTTCGAAAATATGTTTTTTCTACTTGTTCGACGTGGGGTCAAATTGATTTTCGAAGTTATTCGTGTTCCTTTCATATAACTGAACGTCTCTATGAGTGAATCATCCTAACACAGCAACTAATAACCGAGCTAATACCCATCCATGAATTTCGAAAATATGTTTTTTCTACTTGTTCGACGTGGGGTCAAATTGATTTTAGAATTGATTCGTGTTCCTTCCATATAACTGAACGTCTCTATGAGTGAATCATCCTAACACAGCAACTAATAACCGAGCTAATGCCCATCCATGAATTTCGAAAATATGTTTTTTCTACTTGTTCGACGTGGGGTCAAATTGATTTTAGAATTGATTCGTGTTCCTTCCATATAACTGAACGTCTCTATGAGTGAATCATCCTAACACAGCAACTAATAACCGAGCTAATACCCTTCCATGAATTTCGAAAATATGTTTTTTCTACTTGTTCGACGTGGGGTCAAATTGATTTTCGAAGTTATTCTTGTTCCTTTCATATAACTGAACGTCTCTATGAGTGAATCATCCTAACACAGCAACTAATAACCGAGCTAATGCCCATCCATGAATTTCGAAAATATGTTTTTTCTACTTGTTCGACGTGGGGTCAAATTGATTTTAGAATTGATTCGTGTTCCTTCCATATAACTGAACGTCTCTATGAGTGAATCATCCTAACACAGCAACTAATAACCGAGCTAATGCCCATCCATGAATTTCGAAAATATGTTTTTTCTACTTGTTCGACGTGGGGTCAAATTGATTTTAGAATTGATTCGTGTTCCTTCCATATAACTGAACGTCTCTATGAGTGAATCATCCTAACACAGCAACTAATAACCGAGCTAATACCCTTCCATGAATTTCGAAAATATGTTTTTTCTACTTGTTCGACGTGGGGTCAAATTGATTTTCGAAGTTATTCTTGTTCCTTTCATATAACTGAACGTCTCTATGAGTGAATCATCCTAACACAGCAACTAATAACCGAGCTAATGCCCATCCATGAATTTCGAAAATATGTTTTTTCTACTTGTTCGACGTGGGGTCAAATTGATTTTAGAATTGATTCGTGTTCCTTCCATATAACTGAACGTCTCTATGAGTGAATCATCCTAACACAGCAACTAATAACCGAGCTAATACCCATCCATGAATTTCGAAAATATGTTTTTTCTACTTGTTCGACGTGGGGTCAAATTGATTTTCGAAGTTATTCGTGTTTCTTTCATATAACTGAACGTCTCTATGAGTGAATCATCCTAACACAGCAACTAATAACCGAGCTAATACCCATCCATGAATTTCTAAAAATGTGTTTTTTTCTACTTGTTCGACGTGGAGTCAAATTGATTTTAGAATTGATTCGTGTTCCTTTCATATAACCAAACTTCTCTATGAGTGAATCATCCTAACACAGCAACTAATAACCGAGCTAATGCCCATCCATGAATTTCGAAAATATGTTTTTTCTACTTGTTCGACGTGGGGTCAAATTGATTTCAGAAGTTATTCGTGTTCCTTTCATATAACTGAACGTCTCTATGAGTGAATAATCCTAACACATCAACTAATAACCGAGATAACTCGAGATATAAAACCATAGATGAAATTTCGTGCCGCTAAAAATTGATCTGAGGATAGAGGAGCATTCTATGGATTACCAGGATAATTTAGGTGTAATTTTTTCTTTGATTCGTCTAGTATTAACCGAGTTATCAGCAAAAATATGTAAAAAATGAGAGATCCTGTCTCTCGTACGGCGCCCCAAATTGTTTTGTAGGTATATTTGCCCTCTTTAGGTTATTCCAAACGTTTCTGTATTAAAAAAAGATTTATTCAAAATGACAGTTTTTATGACTCTGTAGGTGCGGATTACCAGGATTATCTCAGTTACAATATTTAAAATATTCCCTACCTAATCATTACCAGTATTCCCGTTCAAATCCATCATAATTCACATATGCAACAAAAGTCATATTTCAATTGCTCTCTCAGATTGAATGCATGGATCAGGGTCGAAAAATAATGAACAATAATAAATAATTTCTGCTAAAAATATTAACGAATAAATAAGTATTCAGTTCAGGGACATTAAAAAAACTTGGCAACGCCGCAGTACGGCCGCATGTAAATTCTCCCAATTCATAAAAAGTATGGCTGGAAAACTATGGATAACTTCACACTAATAGTTAAACGAGTCAAATTAAAGCGAAGAACCAAAAATAAACGGTTTTTGCCGCGGTTACTTTTTGGTTTGAAGTGACAGATGAAACAGTGATGTCACAAAAGCTGAATTTACACTTATCACTTGAATGCAGTTGATAATACTAAACCAGTTGTAGTTGCTGATTTGTTTAGAATTTTCATAGTTCTTGTGAAACATAGAGTTATCCAGTTATAAATTTAAAAACAATTCGAGTTGCTGCCTCAACATCGGAAGTAAAATTCATAAAAAAATAATATTGAAGCCATTTCGTGTACATACTCACCATTCAAAGGTAGATTTTTGCTGTCTCTAAATCGTCAACTACAACCTCCTTATCTTTACCCTCGTATAATTGAGATTGACTTTATATTTTTCCATGGTCAATTTCATGCACTCAAATTTTCAAATAAGAAAATTTTCACCATTTTAACAGGTTAGTTATACGTTTACATTTACGTCACAATAACCAAAATTCAAAAACAACTCCGGAGCTGGGTACTACCAGTATATTTCTGGTTATTACTTTGACGTAAAACATTTGATTAGTGACGTCATGAATTTATAACCAAATTAATAACCAAAGTCGCTTGAATGTTCCGATAATTACCAATTAAACAGTTAAATGAAACAAGCAAATAAAAACAAACATTAACCTCAAATCTCGATATAACTTTTGTTCCGTGACTTGTAAGAATAGTTATTACGATTTGCGGTGTTGCCAATGATAGTAATATGAGTTGAGCAAGTGATAAGGTTTAAATTATGAATATCAAGCTAGTAGCTTTATTCTGAAGGAGAACGCTATGGCCTGTTTCGGAACGTGGATTATGCTGGGGGGAGTTTCTAATGAACGTAACGTCAGAGGAATACTTTCAAATTTTATATTTTTATTAAATGAAAAAAACATAGTGGCACTTGTTGAATGAACGTTTTAGACTAGAAACAATCGATTTAAACGTATTTTGCAAATTATTTTTCGTTATTGTAAACGTCCAAATCAGTTTCAGTACTTCACAATACTTTCTTTCATTTTAAAATTTACATAAATTTTACTACTTTACAGCTTCCTGAATATATAATTGAGGCAGTTCTACCAGCCTTATTTGAAAAAACGAATTCCATAGACCTGAACAATCGACATGGAGCTGTATTAGCAATTGGAGAAATTCTTCATGCCCTGTCAAAAACTGCAAAAGATAAGGGTACAAAACTCGATTTACTTCTAACAGAGGATTTATTGGATAAAACCAGAAAGTTAATCCCAACATTTAGACAAAAAATGTATTTCAGAGGATTGGGAGGAGAACTAATGAAGCAAGCTTGTTCTGATTTCATAGAAAAATGTTCTTTGGCTTCAGTACCATTCCACAATGAAGTTATAATAGGTGAGTTCAACGAAAAAAATAATTATGCAAGCGTCAACTTCCTTGTGTCCTAGTGGATATATAATCTTGAAGAAAATTATATTAACTAACAGTTGATCAATTATGGCACCCTTTTTATTCTCATATACACCTACAACATTGCCTTATTGTGGCAAACACCTGTCAGAAAACAATCACTCTCCTGGCTAATACCACGACGGGTATTGAATTATATCTAACAGATACTTGTGCAATGTACCTCATTGCAGAGGAAACATTTGCAAGTGCTCCCTGAACGTATTTTTTTTTCTAACAAATTCATAGGAAAAAACATGTATTTATTTGTTCCAGAGGACTGGCTTCAACTACTTGATGAATGCCTGTCCTATGATGTTGTCAGTATTCGTACATGCGCCTTGAGTGCATTACCTGTCCTACTCCAGGAATATTATCGCGGCAAACCAGAAAATTACGATAAAATCGTCAAGAAGTATGTTAAAGAGCTATTATCCACTAGTAATGAACAGAGTAGAATGGGACATAGTCTCGCTCTAGGAGTACTGCCGAAGTTTATCTTGCAACCACACTTTGACCTAGTAGTGACTTCGTTGATCGAATCTACTACCATCACTCCAGCATCTTTGAAATGGGCTGAAAGTAGGAGGGACGCTATCAAAGCTTTGACTTCCATAGCAGCTGAATCTGAAGGAGGTAAGACAACAATTAATGTATTGTGTGTATATTTATTCATTCATTCATGCATTCTGAGATGATTTGATTTGATTTTGAATCGAATCTGACCATAATCACAAATATTATCCGCCATCTTGGAGCCGCTATTTTGAATTTTCGAATTTTGATAAAAACATTCATAATTTCTGACCCCAAAAACCTATACACACCAATTTTGAAGCAAATCGGGCCATTATCACAAATCTCGTCCGCCATCTTGGAGCCGCCATTTTGTTTTTTCTGTAACAAAAATGTAAAAATGTTATAGTGCATTGTCACCGGAATTATGAACACTTGCCAAATTTCAAATCATTTGGACATCTGGAAGTGAGTGAAAATCACGTTCAAAATTTCCCTTACATACATACCTACATACATACAAGTGAAGCTAATATGAGAGTGTTAATAAGTATATTTTACATTCTCCATGAAATTTTTATTTTACAGTTATTACCAAAGACCATATTGATAAAATATACCATGCCTTATTGGAAGGTTTGAAAGATTATACGCAAGACAAGAGGGGTGATATAGGAGCATGGGTTAGGGAAGCTTCTGTGGTCTGTCTCCAAACCATGACCTTTCTATTGGAAAAATCAGCTCCTGAATACTTGTCTGAGAATTTATTGAATCAAATATTGTCAGGTATTGCACAACAGGCTGTGGAAAAGATTGACCGTACTAGAGCCCTTGCTGGAAAAGTATTTTATAGTCTTATACATAGGTGAGTGTAAAACTACAACGCCATCTTTGGGAAATAGCTAAATTCATGGAATGTTGTCATATTTATTGTGGGGATGCTCTAGGATTAAAGGTATGAAGTATTATCAATTCATATGGAGGAACAAGTGGTTTATACTGCTTGTTGTGACCTATCCTTCATTGATGATTGTAAATAATCATGAAATATGTATTTAGGTGGTCCCCCATTTGAATTGGTTGGATTTCAAGCTCTTCATAGAAATCACTTGCAACAATTTCTTGTAGAAAAAAAAAATTAAATGGCTTGAATTTTTTAAAATCCATTGTTCATTATTTATATAATTATCTAATTTGATTTGAATTTCAGTAATTCACTGCTAGAAAAACTCTCTTACTATAATGAACTGGGCCGTATATTCCCAAAAGAAGAATGTGACGTATTGAACTGGAATTCTGCTTCTTCTACTTTTCCAAAATTCGTGCAGCTTATTCAGCTTCCACCTTTCACTTACAACATTCTGTTGGGACTCATATGTAGTGTTGGAGGCATGACTGAAACCTTGGTAATATACAACATTTTTTAATTGACTAATATAGATTATCGTACTTGAATATAACAAAATTAAATATTTTTATGTAATCTTGACAAACTAGAAGTTTTTCCGGCAAGTGGATGTGTGCATTCTATTAAATTTATATACAGGAAGCAAAAGTATAATTTCTTTTTCAGTACATATTTAGGCATATCTCTCTCATATAATACAACCAAAGAACTTATTGACTTTTTATTTCAGGTGAAAAATTCCAGCTCTGCTTTATTTGCTTACCTGAAATCTGAAGTTGAGGATAAAGGATTATTGGAAATTCAGAGGATATGTGATACAATTCTACAAATATTTATTGAAAATCAAAAAATAGACAGGATAACGGTATCAATGTTTAGATTTCTTGACAAACTGTTTGATTCTGGCTGTATCGAATTGATAACTGCAGATTCCAGTTCAGAATTCATCAAAAAAACTTTGAAGCTGATCCAAGTAGAGATAGCTGGATGTAAGGATATTTATAAGTTGATTGACGGTATAACAGTTCTTTGTCAGTTCATTCAGGTGAGTTTGTTATTGAAGATACTTAGTTTTTTCTTTATTTATTCAGATGTTCCGTCCTCTTTTTGTTAATCTGAAGATGGGAAAAAACTATCACAATTTCTTACATAGGGGCTCATAAATTGCTCCCTATTTTCATTATTTGAACCAGATACATGCCATACTGCTAGTGGGCATTAAAGAAACCACATGTACATTATATCCTATAATATACATAACCAAAATAGTTTTTTATTTCTCGTTAAGTAACTCAAATGAAAAGAATAAAGTTAATCAAGTTTTGTTGCATTTCAGATAAAAGGCGAAGTATGTGATATAGCCCTAGTCCAACTGAGTATTCTCCTGTGTCACAGGCAACCCTATGTCAGGCGAACAACGTCAAACAAGCTGTACGAATCTCTGCTTGTCAACGGAGAGAACAGCAATATCAGTGCGGAAAATCTTGATGACGTTATGAATATTCTGAGTGGTACTGATTGGGAAAAATCCATGGAAGATGTAAAACCAATTCGAAATCAGTTATGCACTCTGATGGGCGTCAAAGTTCCAGTTACTGTAAAAAAGAAATTTTAGGATGACTGATTGTGTTATTCAATGTCCTTTTCTATTTAATAATTATATAATAATTTTCTGAATAAAAACATTCACAAAAACGAATAATATCAAATGAAGCAAGTTTATGATTTTGTTAACATTTATTGGAATATTGATAGTGGGCTCTGGTTCCATTGGATCAAATTTATTCAGTAACCGGCAGATTTTCGATACAAATGGAAAAAATTATTTATAACTTTCAACTTTGAAATGATTTTTTAAATATCTCGGTACATAACCATAAACCGGGGATGGTTGAAAATGTGAAAAAAGCTCTAAACAAATTTATTATGGAAGGTATTGATCCCCTTGCAAGCACAAGCTCTGAAGGGTTTTCTTCGAAAACCAAGAGATTCAAAAAAACACATAATACAGAACAATTGCTAAAATTGTTATTTCCATCAACCGGTTATTTATAATACACAGGTATTGGAATGAAACTGAAAAATAAAACAAGTCTCAAATAGAAGTTCTGCCTTCAAAAAACATTGCTGTAGATCTTGAATTCAATTCAATTCAATTCAAAATATGCTTTATTGTCATAAGTACATAACACTTGTTGACAAAGCTTGTTACATGATTATACATACATACATACAACATAGATATAATTTATATAAACAAATGATACAAACATAATATGAATAAATAATACAACAGAGACAGTGCAAACAATATTTGAGACAATCAAATTATAATGATGCTTTATGTTCAATAAACTAATAATTTTCAAGAAGAAAATATAGTATTCAACAAAATCGCTTGCCTCTTCTCGACCTTAGAGGAACGCTCTTTATTGAATCACACATAAATTTCTATCCTGCTGTGGTAACTAGCTTAATTATCTGTTTAAAAAAATTCTGGTGAAACGATTTTGTTTGTGAGGATCTTTGTACTGTGTTGTTTTTATATTTACCTACCATCAATACGTAATGTCAATCATAACGATATTGAGTTTCGTAATGAGGTTCATTACGACACTGGAACTTCATTACGACACTGGAACATAAACATAGAGTGGACATGAGTGGATATTTAGAGTTATTGATGGTAGGTAAAGTATTGTACAATGGGTCTAATGAATAAACCTTGAGCAAATGCTTTTACTCAGATTTCTTGAAACAGACCTATCCATTGTATTAATAAATGAGAAAGACACACCTATAGAAAAAGCTTTTGCTAGCTTTTATTCATAACACCCAATATATTAGTATCGTAACTTCTATTACGATAATCAATGGGTTATCAAACGTTCCATCTCATATCTTAAAATGAGTCTTACAACACTTATATCTTAAATATCTATTTTGATTATCATTGAAATAGAAGTTCTGTCTTCAAAAAAAAAATCTGTATATCTTGAAACATAATGATACTTCATGTTTAATAATCTAATAATTTTCAAGGAGAAAATAGCATTCAACAAAATCTCTTAACCCTTCTCAACTTTTCATTTATTGACTTTGGAGGATCGCGGTTTATTAAATCATGCATTAATTTCTTCCTTGGTGTGATTAGCCTTATTACCTGTTTAGGAATTTACTAGTGAAACGATTTTGTACTGCAAGTACTTTTGTACTGCAAGTACCTTTGTACTGTGCTGTTTTTATATTTTTGACCATCCCTCGTATGGAGAAGGAGATATTGGAGGTATGGAATATATGTGCATTTTCAATTTTACAGTATGTAGATACGTTTTAATTATTATTATTCCCATATGTATCTAAAAACTGCTGTTGAAGAAATGATTTTCTTTATGAAAGTCTAAAATTAATTCTAATATTTTTTTATGTTTATATATTATATTAACTCCTTATGTAGAGTAATGTGTCTTATTTACCACCTCGAAACTGAACTGTATTATCCTAAAATAACAGTAAAAACGCTTATAATGTGATGAACATGATTATTACTTAATTTCTGCCATTATTTTGTAGCAATATACTTTTGCACTATTGATTTGTGTTTAACTTTGTGATAAATTGATCAGATTTGCTGTTATCAGCTTACGATATAATAACCTGTACAAAATTAGTAAACAAAACAATATTTGTATTTTCTAATCCTTTCGGCTGGATTACCGCGGAACATCTGTAAAACCCCGTAATTTTCGCCTATAATTACAACTGCCCCATACAAGTGTGCCCAGAAATGTACTCTGGTGGTATGAAGGACTGAGGAAGCAGTTGAAAAAAGTTAACCCATCCAAAAAAAAACTTCTTAGGGCTGATTATAAATGTTCCTTCTTGGAATATGACGAGGAGTTGAGAGTTAAATGCTTTTGATAACCAACACCCAGAAAACGGTAGAGATCTTTATTTTCCCCATTATTTAGAAATAACGAAAATGAGACCAAATATGATAAGGACAGTTTTAACAATCATGAAATCGATATCCAAATTTCACTTATCACAGTAAGTGATGTATTTAATAAAAATTAATCTGTAGTCTACGAAATAAATATACCATAGGGTCAAACAGTCAAACTTACGCTTTTATCTTGATACCTATGAAAGTTTAGAAATAAGTAAACAATAAAATTATGAAAAATATGATGAATTTTTAGACATTTTAACTTGAGGCATATAGAAAAACATATAAGGGGATTACAAGTCAAACAAGATAGAATTGAACTAACCTACAAATGATGATTAGCATATTCCACAAAAATATTTTGATAATACTTTGAACAAACACTTTAATTTCTGTGACGGCAGTAGGGATCGAATTCGAGCCGGATACCAGGATTTTTTTTTTTAATTGAAAATTCAAAAAAAATTCCTTGCTTCCGGTCCTATTTTTTTTGAACGGCAGTAGGTTCTAGGAGATTATTAATTTTAATCTACCTAACGCAAGGAATGCCGTACAAAAATATTTTGTCCGAAAAGCACATCTGACGGAAAATCATTATTATTATAGTCAAATACAACACCCAAAATTGACGGCCTAGAGCCTAAAGTTATTTTCTCATTTAGCAGCATCGTTCTGTACATGTTTCGTGCTGGGTCAAATGACACCCCAAAATGTTATGCAGGCTTGTAGTCTATAAGAGACTGTGGTGTTCAATTTTATTTTATAGAAAGACAAAATATTTCTTTGAAACATTCAATTGACATTCTAAAATAAACGAAAAATCGGTATTTGTCCCCTCTTTGAGTCTTGAAAAATTATATAGAATTCCCCTTCACTTTCTCTGTCTAAGTTAATGTGAACCCAAATGTTTTTTCCTAAAACAAAACGGAATATTCGACATCCATCTTTCTCAGAACGTCTACACTGGTTTCCATTTTCAGTAGTGAATAAACGCGATATTATCGCTCATCCAGAGAAATTTTTCGATTATTAATTTTTCGGTATCGCAAGATTCGCAAGTGGTTTCACACGTCTTTTCTCTACACTCACACTAGTTAAAACCGATGAAACTGACAAAAAAATCGTGGGTTTGCGGTAGACTATGCAAAAACAATGCACAGCTCGGATCCGAAAGTGGGAAATATGCGGCCCGGCCGCCCTAAATTTTCATTGGAATGACTGGTAAGTAAGAATAGTTTGTCAAGCGGCGATCAAACGGCCACCTTAAATATTATGAAATATTCTAGTTTGGATACTTAATGATTTATTTATTTTGTAGAATTTCATGTTGGTTCAATAAATAAAGAAAAGTACAACTTTTGTCTAATTTTCACTGAATTTGGTTAATTTGGTGGGACTGGTTTTGGCTTTTACACCATTATCAAGGACCTAATATAACTTGATAATGACAGTCCCTAACAAATGAACCATTACGAAAATTAGACAGAAGTACCTTTCTTTATTTATTATTTCCTCATAAAATATTTCATATTACAAAATTCCCCGCCTATTCTTCTACCGGTAAAGATGATTTGTTGTTGTAGTCAGTTGACTTACTAACCCATTACAGAAATCTGTGTAACTGAGTATTAATGATTTTAGTTTCCAGTACAGACACTGATGAGACACTGCATATCGCATATCACATCATCATCATCATCATCATCATCATCATCATCATCATCTTCTTTCTCTATCAACAATGACATCATACATATTCTTCGATTACAGGTATTCAGTTTCGCATCTAAACTTTGTTTTTACCTTCAAGCAACGATAAAGTTGTTCAAAACTTTATTCGTGATATTTATTTGCCACAGGAGAAAATTTAAAGGTGGATTTATGGTCAAGTTTTAGGTCGTAAGTAATAAGTCGGAAGTTATAGTAATAAGTCGTAAAAACTTCGATCATTGGCAAAAGTCATAAGTTTCAAGACCTAAGGAAAGTTGTCAAACTTTCATCTTTTACAAAAAAACTAATTTTTAATACACATGCGTCAAGCGGCAATAATACACTTATTTTCTTATGATAATATTACGGTCTTAAGTCTTGGGCATGAATGGTTATTACTTTCCTTACGACTTCTGACTGTTACTTAAAACTTCCGACTTATTACTTACGACCTAAAACCTGACCCTAAATCCACCATAACAATCGAAACAGATGGCGGCCAATCAATAATTACATTGACATTACGGATTCATTATACGATTGATCACGTTATGTTGAAGAATATGCATAACATTAATTCCAAATTGACTAGTTGAGCACAGTTTTAAAACTCAACTATTTTCGATTTATGCGCCATCCATTGACCAATAGCAAATGTCCCATTTCAAACAGAATCGAAAACTTGAGAGGAAATAACGTCACTGATTAGACCAGGTCCAGAACTGAAACTTTTCACTTAGTTTTAATATCGGTGGTTTTAATTGAGAAGGCTAGGCGAAATTTGCATTGAGACAGTTGAATGCAATGGTTGAAAAAACGCCGTAAAGCTAGAAAGCTAGAATAATTTCGAGTTGGAATAGGAACCTGTCAATTGCAACTTTGTGAAAATTGATAGATGTCGCTGATTACTGAAAAATTTATAATATATTCTTGCTGTGATCTGTGATTACACTGTGAGTTTCTTGAAATTTAAAATGGTCTGTAATGTAATTGTCTTCAGGGCTTGTTCTGAAATGAATATATATTCCTTAGTAGAATAAAATAAAAACATTTCTCATAATGACATGCGTGTTTACTCATTTCAATCATCTGTCCTCGCGGTTCAAGTCGTTTGCGCAGTAACCAGATCCCTTTCATACAAAACAGTTCCGTGTGTTGTTCTTCGGTATTCAGTTAGTCAGCTGTCGTGTATTTAGAAATGGCATAGGAATTGTTTTGGGTGTGTTTTTTGGTAGTGTTGTGGTATTTTTGTGCGGAGACCATGATTAGTGATTGTGTTATCGTGTTGTGTCTACTTTTAGGATCACCTTTTATTGAAAGTGGTAAGTGGAATTTGATTTTTCAAACAATGCTCCCACCCCCTACCCTACCTTGTGGGTGGGATAGAGGTGGTGTCACATTGTGCTCGTTTCTTTTGTTGTGGGTGCAATAAATTTTGTGACTTTCAAGGTTTTTGAAGAATTTTATCGAATTCTTTAGAAATGGTTTCGAACATGTTTCCACAGGATCAGAACCAGAAACATACTTATTACATCAAAAACAATGCACTACCTACTTCCAAAACTTAATGTATTGCTGAAGTTTTCCTGCTTTAAATAAGTATCTCATTCTAGTAGATACTTACCAAGGTATACCTATTAACCTATTCCCTTGATAATATGAAGTTGAGACACAATTCAGTACTTATTCTTATATCCTACTCTCTTTAAATTATCTACTGTTAATTCAATCATAACAAAAATCACAATAATGCTATAAATACATATACTCATAGTTAATTTGTGTACCAATATGACTAAAGCATTTGTTATTATGAACCTCTTACCTCTTTGCCTGGCTCATCAGAGAATAAAGATAAATGTAGTTATAGTTCAGTGGCACCAGTGATTCTAATTTATGGCAGTTCGCTTTAGACACTTCTTATTGGGAAAAGTCTACATTGTTCCTTCGTTCATTGTTCCCAATGGGTTTGAAACAAAAACGATTTTTTTATATGGTATTCCTCATACCTAACTATAGTCTAGTTCCTAAATTGTAGATAGTGACTCATAGGTTGTGTGGTTCATAATTCATATAAAGCAGGTCAAGAAATAGAACAGAAATCAACTAGGTACTTGGCTTCAAATCAAGTTTTACTTTGCCACTTTCATACATACTTTCAGCACTTTCAGATCCCATAAAAACCTGAAAATGTACGATGAGTCACTATCTACAATTTAGGAACTAGACTATAATTGCTGTGACCCGTTATGTTTTCAACCCGCTGTAACCCTAACCATATTCCGTTCCAAACAAATAGGTATATTAAAACCAATTGTTCAAAAACCGAAATACTATTCAGTTGCGGAGAAAGAGCACTCGGGCCCATAAGCTGAAATAGAAAATAGGCCCTAAGGAAGAGCACTTGGCCCATAAGCTGAAATAGAAATAGACCCTACAGAAAAAAATTTAAATATTATAATTGTTTAGTAAAAAGTAAATAGTTCAAAACCTTTGGGCCCCTTAAGGATCCAGGCTTCTAAGCATTGCTTATCTTTGCTTTTTGAAAGATCGGCCACTGATACTAGTGATTTTAATCAATAAGAGTTCAATTCAGACAGTTATTTTATAAGGAGAAGTCTCCATTAACGTGATTGTGTTAGGATATAGATATTGTTCTAAGTTCATTATGAAATGAACTTCCTTTTCATGAAGTATTTATTTTGATATGTTTATTGTACAATAAAAGCCCAGTAATTTTTTTTGTTTTCTGGTCAGCTGAGTATAATTAGTTACATACTTACATTTTTGTGGTGTTGAAATTCTCTCTCTTTAATATAAGTATGCTTATTTTCATAACCGATGGTTTTCATAAATAGCATCAGTCATTCCACGGTTAGTAGTTTCATCAAAATTATAACCCAAATAATTCAATCTTCACCCCACTTTGTCATCACTTCGGAGATTAATTCAATGAATGACGAAGCTTTGGATCTCATCGTCTAGAGAAGGTGATTCAAAACAATGATAGAGACCATCATATCTGATCCGGCTCTGGTTTTTAGAGAAATACAAAAATTTGGATTACAGTTTTCATAAATTTGAAGAAAACAGTGTTTGGGTTGAACAAGCTGACCAAAAACCTCTGAGGTTCAGGTACTCAAAATCTGCCTACAAAGTTTTCTTCCAAGCTGTAAGTAATATGCTTTCGAAAATAAAAGTTCGTTCACAAATTTTCAAAATGCTTTCGAGTCTGTCATACTTTTCATTTCAGGTGGTAGACTATTAAATATTTTCAGACTCTGTGAGAATATGGAATTTTTGTCAACGCTGAAGTTGGTTTTAGCAGAGGCATATTATTGGCTATTTGCCGTGAGTTGAATATCATTTCCGAAGGAAAATTTTCTTTTCTTTTTTGAATGAGACATACAGTTTCTAATATGGAAATGCAATAAATTCTTACTAGGTACTTATTTTAATCTTGATGAACAGTGGCCTACAGTTGTCCAAACTCTTAGCTCTGGATGTATATGTTTACCTCCTTTTTTTGTCAAATAAATACAGATTATCAACTGCTGCAGAAAGCACAAAAAACGATACCATTAATACCATATCTCAAATGCGATTCACCTAATGAAAAATAGGATGTTTTCCCTGTAGGTAAATACATACTTATATCTGCAGTAATTGAGAATTGAGAAAGTTATAGAAATTGTACAAAACTACAAAGTGTTAAATTATTTAATAATCTGTCACTGAAGATGCTCAGCAAGATCTGAGAACATGAGAAATGTTCAGGTAGGTTTGTGACCACCACAACCATAATATTGATTTTCAAAATAATTCAATAACTTGGTCAAAGTTTCTGTAGATTGGGATATTTTTGGCATAAAAATCTGTGCTTACTGAAGGTGTTCTATAATACCATAGTCAAAATATTTGGTCGGGCAAGATCTTGACCCCCACATCCAATTAAGTTTATTCGTGAGTAAGTAGGTATATCAATTTCCTAAAAAATTCCATCATCGAAAAAAGGATTGAATTTTTTTTCATCAGTCTTTACTTCTGGATGTGTTTGCTCCACAAGTCCTGCAAGTATGAGAAATTATATTGCTGCCCAAAATTTTAAAGCGCTCAACCACCAATCATATTAATTTTCGAAAACTTCCATCATTCCATCAAAGATTTTGATACTAAAACCTGGTTTTATTGATTTAAGTATTGATCATTTAAACAATGCACCTCTTCCTCATAATGTTCCTGGATGGATTTTTTTTGCATAAATCAGTGCTACCTACTGAAAGCCCTGTGACCTATGTCAAATTATTTTGTTGGTCTGGATTTTGACCTTGACAAACATTACTTATATTAATTTTCCAAATATAATTTCCATAAACCTTTCGTTAATGTGGATTTGTTTGCATAAATCAGTTCTACTGAAGATGATGCATGATCATATGTACCTATTTGGCAACAACTGCTGATAAAGTCTGAATTACGAAAATTTGTCTGATTCATCATTATTCATCAAATTCATGACTAGCTACGGATTGTAAATGCTGTAGAACGATCTTAGGTGATCAGGCATGCGTCTGTGTCTATAGTCTAGTTCCTAAATTGTAGATAGTGACTCATAGGCTGTACGGTTCATAATTCTTATGAAGCAGGGCAAGAAATGGATCAGAAATCAGCTTGGTCTTAGGTTTTAAATCAAGTTGTACTTTGCCACTTCCTCACATTCCCCCGCACCTTTAAATCCCGTAAAAATCTGAATATGTACGATGAGTCACTATCTACATTTTTGGAACTAGACTATAGGTATAATTAAGTGAAAATTGTCAAGCTGTGTGCACGTTCCAATGTAATTGGATGAAAAAAAGGTTTGTATTTCGTGCATATGATGTCCCGTTTTAAATTGTTACATGGTCCTATGGACACATGATATTTTTATGGTATGGCTCTTGTACACCTGACGAGTACGCACTGATGATGACTTTATAGTCGAAAGCGCTTTGCTATGATTTTATAAATAAATTTCTGCACGAAATACAAACCTTTTTTTCATCCAATTATAGGTATAATCGCTCCCTTCTTCCTTGTTCTGTGCTCCTATGTCGCTGAGGTTTTTGCGAGTCTCTCAAACTAGTTTGACCATGATCGTCGCCATAATTTTCAAGTTGTACTGATAGGGGTTCGGTGAAGGTGGTGTCTTCCAAGTAGAGATTAACATATTTTGTAATCACTAATGTTTTCCATAAATAAAGAATCATAATTAGCTGCAACATAGGGGAATACTCGCTGTAACTCTTAAACTCATACAGACTAATTGCAAAATAAAGCTAATAGGCATATGTTGAATGTTGACTTACTTAGAAACCTGCTATTTTGAGATAAGCTCCTTCTTTTTAGCCACGAATTG
The DNA here is from genome assembly GCA_958298965.1 of Chrysolina haemoptera. Taxonomy (NCBI): domain Eukaryota; kingdom Metazoa; phylum Arthropoda; class Insecta; order Coleoptera; family Chrysomelidae; genus Chrysolina; species Chrysolina haemoptera. The sequence continues at coordinate 13,894,639 of OY282602.1, read as the reverse complement.
AAGCAATTTATACTGTAAAGCTAGTCGAATAACCCTCTTTTTGTGCTGTTTTGACTGTGATAGCAACTATTCATTACTGTCGGTTAAGACCAAGCCTCGAAAAAATCATGATTTTTAAGATTTTTCAAATTTTTCAAATTTCAAATCATGATTAAGTAATGTTTTTCGACTATTTTAAGTAGGCACTTATATATTTTTACATGCAAATGCAAACAACAACAAATAGCATTTTCCTGTTTTGACATATCTTCTATAGGTTTACTGAATTTAATTCTTGTCAGAAATCAATTCGCTTTCTGCCGCATCGCGCCAAAATTCCCTTGTGTAAATCCCGGAAAATTCTATCAGAACTGGTTTACACAAATCAAAACACAACAAAAAATAAAGTAAAACGGACGAGAACTCTGGGGTTATTACAGTGGCAGGTTTCACAACAGAATAGTATTCTTGCATTTGCAAAGATTCTTCTGATCTTGAAACGATTTCTATGTGCTGTCTCCCCATAAGCTTTTCTAGGGCGAGTATTCTTTACATTTGTTCACTCCAATTTATGAAATAAATCAGGATAACAACGTTTCATTTGCAGATTGTATTTAGTAACAGTTAGTTTAATTTGTATTTTGACTATATTTTGTAAAATAAACAAGTGTAATTTCGGATATATTCTGTTATTCACTGACTAAAATAAAATAAAATCACTTGATTAAAATCATTGATTTAAATGGGGCGAATTCAGGTTAAGACCCTCGAAGAATATATTTAACGCTATTGGCGTCTTTTGTGTTTTTCCGGATATCTGATAAAAAGGTTTGTTTACACTATAACCACTACCGATTACCGATCTGAAGGAAGCGGCCAAAGATAGAGGCCTGAATTTCCGAAATCACATAAACACAGAGACCAGTGGCGTACCCTTCAAATTTTTCAATTCACATCTAATTCATAAAACAATACAATAAAATCGGAGGGAAACCATCACCAGCACCATGCATCCCATAAAGGGGGCGGGCGTATTTTCCTCACCAAATCCCTTACCTACCTGTAAAAGCAAGGGTGTACGATAATTCTATAGGTAATCTCCTCATCAAATATATTTAGGAAATTACCTCCGCTGTGAAATATTTTTGTTTCCTACGCCCAATTAAACTTTGATGAAATTTGACTTTCGTGATGACGCGCTGGTCATGCATCTTAAAAGCAATGACTTGGCGGCACAATACTGTGCATTGTGCCGCCTAAAACTGGTTGGAGGCTTTGATTGCCGCCATTGCCGTGATGATGGCCACTCATTTCAGTTGATAAGTATAGTTCAAAATAACGATCAAGTGCAACCTATCTTCAAACAGTTAAAAAAATAACGGCGCGGGAGCTAAGTAAAGCTTGAGGCCTATACAACTTTAATAGCACCAGTTTTACATTAAATCACTCAAATCGCGATTACTGCCGAACCGAGGCCTGAACTAAACATAAATGTAATTAAACTTCATGACTTTTCAGCGAATCATAAAACAATGTTGGTATAAACTGTCCAGTACAAATTAGTGATAACCGATATATTTCGATATTTTTAAATATCGATATATCGGAGTGCAAATATCGATATTTTAGCACTGAATGTATTTGGGACATCAAAGCATTGTAAAAATGACTTAACTAAGTACATCAAAATAGAACCGTACTTAAAAAAATTAAGGTAATGATCGCTGTGAGATAGCGGAACATTGAACCTCAAAATTGTTTAGTCTTACATTTAATTAAACATAAAAAGAGATCGTGGGAAAGTGGTCTTTTTCATATATTCCCAAACAAATTCGGAATATTTTTCTGCAAGGATTTTTACCAGCCTATTGTAAATAGTCTTTTTCTCGGTCTTCTAGTGAAACACTCTTGAAACTTTTGTCAATACTTCGGGCAAGACTTTGTCAAACTTCTTTTCTCAAGGGCAAATGATTTATTAATTTCCATTTCGGCTGAGTTCACCTAATAAAAGCTTTGCGTAATAAATTAGAAATTAAATCGCGGTGTAGAGATAATTTGTTAAGAGTAACTTACACACTCTGGTTTTACGTTGAGTATTGTGGTGCCGACGTAACGTGATACTTGTCGGTTTAATGATGGATTTTTTTCATTTGTCGCTCATTGGAGTGCATCCATTGTTATTAATTTATTCCGCTTTCGGATCCTTTTTGCGAAAATTGTGTAATCGATCCGTGAAAAGATTGTTTGTTTTGGCGTTGAGGATTTCCTAATCTTATTTCATGCAGCCGATAATTATCAAGGCCCAGTTTCACAAACTTTGTTCGATATACAGGGTTGCAAACTATTTGTGCTCTATTCCCTTCTTTAAGTTGATATGATGATTAGAGTTACAGTGGAAATATCTGTTGGAATATATGTGATTTATTTCCATAAACAGTTGTATTGACTAGAGGTGTTGATTTTTTTATCGAACATCTGAGAAAGACAGTAAGTTGATTGTCTCTTTCTCTTTCTGAAGCGAATGTTATTGTCTGGCGTAGTTTCTAATGTGATCTAAGAAAAGGTTCAAGTTATCTTGTCTCTGATTCCAAATGGCAAACTCAAATTACAAAAATAACGGAATATATCCTAACAATTAGTTTTCGTTGCTTCGAAACGAATAGATACCTTTATAGAATATAGCATTTTTCTTCAAAAATTACTATCATAAGTAGGTATCAATATTTCTGAACGAATTACAGAAAATAGAATTTCTTGCCAGAAATACTTCAAATCGATTTATTTAAAAAACAATAGTTATTGAAATAGTTGACTTTTCATAAGAAATGAATATAAGAAAACTTCTTCGTATTCGTCTTCTTGTGAAAGATCGTGGTTTAGCCATCACATAGGCGGTGTCAGCAGTTCTATCATGGATTCAGGTTGAACAGTTGTTCTAACTAAATTAGTCGTCAAGGTCATTGACGAACGAACAAGCTCTGCTCCGATGACGATGGTTTCAATTGTAAAACAAGGTTAAAAATAAAAGTAATTCTGGCTGTTCCTCACGGTGTCAAATAATTCTCTAATTACTGCACAGCAGTCGACAAGTCGCTCATGTAAGAATACTATGAAGGACGATGATTCACTCACAGACGTTTTCCATCGAGATTTTAAAAATGTCCTTGAAGCTACACCAGTATTTCTGGCACATTCCAAAACAAAACTACAACATAATTTTGTACGCATCTATTACAAATTTTCTGATAAAACGACATTGTAGAGTTTTTTAGATTTGAAATTCTTTTTCAGGAGGTTGAGCTGTGGGTATATAAATTAATTTGTAGCCCCGTCGGAGGGGTGTGGTGGGGGAGAGTTTGTCGAAAAAAATCAATTTTCTAGTAGTAGAGTTTTTTAGATTTGAAATCCTTTTTCAGGAGGTTGAGCTGTGAGTATATGAATTAATTTGTAGCCCTGTCGGAGGGGTGTGGTGGGAGAAAGTTTGTCAAAAAAAATCAATTTTCTAGTAGTAGAGTTTTTTAGATTTGAAATTCTTTTTCAGGAGGTTGAAATACATAGCGGAAGGGATGTGGTGGGGGAGAGTTTGTCGAAAAAAATCAATTTTCTGGTAGTAGAGTTTTTTAGATTTGAAATTTTTTTTCAGGAGGTTGAGCTGTTCGTATATATGAATTAATGTGTAGCCCCGTCGGAGGGGTGTGGTGGCGGAGAGTTTGTCGAAAACAATCAATTTTCTAGTAAAAAGATATCATAGAGTCTTTTAGATTGGATGTTTTTTTTCAGGAGGTTGAAATACATAGCTGTGGGTATATGCATTCATTTGTCACCCCGTCGGGGGGATGTGGTGGGGGAGACACAGCTATGTATTTCAACCTCCTGATTATCCAATCTAAAAAACTCTAAAATGTCGTTTCGACAAACTCTCCCCCACCACTACAAATTAATTCATATACCTTAGTCTAGCCTCCTAAAAACAAATCTGCCATCAAAAATATTCTATAAATTTATTCATTTAAATAATATCATTTTTCAATTTTAATGGAGAATGTTCCACTTTTCAATATCACCCCCATTTCACCCTCTCTCATAACATGAGAAATTACCCTAATACTCAAATCCCATGGTAATCAACCTTCTGAATATGATGGAACCATTGAGAAATATCTAATTCATCATTCAAGTAAGAGAGAAAAATATTACCAACTGAGTTAACTTTTTCTTAGTGTACATTTGTGGATCTGGGTAACTTCAATTTTACGGGGATGTGTAAATTTCGTATTCGAACCGGAAACTTCATGCGGCAAGCTTTTGAACCTCTAACTAACATCTAAAGAAATTATTTTTTACTTTTTAGCGCGTATGCGAATTTTAACTTTCAAAATTATTCTTTTCAGTTAGTCTTTTTACAATATCTATCAGGTGTAGTTCAATGTCCAGCGTGGCTTTAGCCGGGGTAGTAGTTATTTTCTGTTAGATATCCCAAAAAAATTACATTTTTCAGTTCGACCACTAGTGGTCGTCTCAGGCTCAGCCATCAGCTGTTGGTGACGACGATGGCGTGGAAGTTCAAAGCGCTCGACGAGGCCAGTGACATGAAGGGGAGTTCCTGTGTATTACTCACGTGTTGGCCTTGTATTATACCGGGCGATAGGCGATACGCGGTACGCAGACACGGCACTCGGTAGGCGGTGACAGCACGTTACATGATAAGTACGTTTCTCGTTTATTTCTTGTAGTTATTAGTCAGGAATCAGGAGGTCTGAAAAAGACCTTTGGTATGAACTCGCTGTTATCTAATAACAATTATATGTACCATATGGAGAAGGACATGCCGGATCCGAATCCGGTAGCCATTTTGTTCGCGTTTGGTCGCACGGATTGCGAATAGTCGATAATAAAAAAAGGAAAAAAAGGATAGCTTGAAATATTTTTTAAATATAAAACCGGATTCATAGCGGTTGCAAAAGCATAATTTAGTTACTGATTCACAATTCATAAATTTTTAAACTTGATTAATGCATAAGAGATTAGAAAAATGAGGTTTACTATACCGTGAGATGTGAAAACTTGATTCCGTAATTTATTCAATGATAAGGCACTCAACATGAACGTACGCGCAATTTAAAATGTCAAGCTAGATTGGTTTCACTGTATTTCTTTAATTAATAAGCATAAGTACTTGACAAGTGACAGTTTACAATTTCTCAACACAAGAACATTTTCGATGAAAAAGCTTCTACTAGGTACTCATTTTCAGCACTCTGGATAATTTGAATTTAACCCTAGAATTTTTAATAAAATATGGCGCCTCGATTATTATTATTATTGGTATTAAAAAACAAAAAACAAAAAATAAAATACGTTACTCAGTATTGAGTCTACATTATCGGTAATACCTAAACATTCCGTCAGCCCTAATATCGAGGGTGGCACGACCCACCGTCTAAATTGACGTTTTTTCGCATCTCACCGGAATCTAACTATCTTCGACTTTTCAATTCCTACCCAAAACGGGCGTACTACAAACTTTCTTTTATAATTAATCCCCCTTTTAGTGTTTTTCAACATATAAAGAAATCTGCAATTTATTTGGTGAAATATTGTGGAATATTCAAAACATTCATCATGGTTACAATTTTTCATTTTAATATTAGTAATGACGATCTATTTGAAATGTCTTTTCAGTAACTGTTTTCCATGGCTATTGTTATTCATCACGGACCCTTCATCATCACCGCACAAAGCAAAAAAGCAGTGCATTCTGTCTTGTTAAAAATTTTAACTTGTCCTATAGAACAGTCATGTATTATTCGGTGTTAATCACCAAGGTCAAGAACCTATTATGTGTTTGATGCCAGAGTCACATGATTCATTGTGATAATTACATCGGATATGTCTGGTTGTATAATTATAATGTAGCGCGCTGAAATGTTTCATCGAGAGCATGTTTTTTCATGTTGAACATGTCACACGGTAGACTCGAAAGTTGTGAGTACATCCATAAAATATGCGAAATGTTTTTCATAGCTCAATGCTTTTATGATTCAGATTTAACGCTTTTTTTTCATTCTCAAGTGTACACGGAGAAAAATGGAAAAACCAAAAAAATAGTAATCTTTACAAACATGTCTGCTACTATAGACAGCAATACGTTATAGTAAGAATTTAATTATTATAATTGATTTATGGTGATTATTACAAAATAAGTATTGTAATGAACATTGGAATTTTTGTAATATAATGAAAACAATAAACTGAAAAAACCTTTTAAAATAAAAGTCTTATATAAACACGTGAGTAGGTATATTGATATTCCTTGGTGGCGCGTTAGTAACGTGCTTAATTGAAAGAACGGACCTCGATCATCTGAGTGAGATCTATTCTTACTTGTTAATGTTAGACAAAAACACATAAATAAATCTCATTCCCATAGGAATGCTTTCCTACAAAATTTCTCTTTAGAACCAATTGGAACTGTATAGTACTCCTAGCAGCCAAAGCCAATTGTCCGAGGGGGAAGTAACTCGTTCATTAGGTGTACATCATAATATTTTCATTACTTCATTACTCATTATGTCCCGAGCATTAGACCTCTTAGCCATTACAGATTCACGATTGAAACGTTTACATGAAAAATTTACGTTAATCAAAATAGTCAAATCGCATATCATGTCCCTTCAATAGTTTTTTAGAGAATAACCTGGCCCCTAAAACTTTTCATATTATTTTTCATTAAAAGTAATTAGTAATTAGGTGTACAAAAAATGACTAGTTGTTTCCCCCTCGCAATTGTATCTTTATGCGTTACACTGACAAATGACAGATGTCTTCAAATTATTCAAAATGAAGCCTCCATTTTCTATAACGTTCTTTCCAGCAGTTGCAGCCTGTTGCCATGTTTTACGGTTAACAGACCCAACTACGTTTAAATAATAATTGTTAACTTGTATTGTTGCTCCATGTTTTACATGCATGTAATGTCTCGTTCTTCTTTCAACGATCAATGTCAATGACAAGTACTGGTCTTGACTTTCACTTCATTCTATTACATTTTTCGCGGTAAGGGTTGTGATGTTGTGAACTAATGCTAAATTCTCCAATACCTAATATTCGTACTCATCTTGAAAGTGTCTTCCAATCTCCTATATCATTATGTATACACACAAAAAAAAAAATTCTTGGATCAAGCATGACTGCATTGACTCAAGAAAATTATTTGTTTGTATATAACGAAGGAGATGATTTCTTCATTTCAAAAAAATCTTATTTTTTCATTTTGAGAAATTAATACATTCACTTCAACATAAGCATGGTTTTGAGTTTAAAATCAATTTATTCTATTATATAACATCATTTTCTTGATCTGAAATTATGAATTACTCACAATGAGAATTGCATTCATTCACTCCAAGAAAAATATTTTGTTTGTGTTACAATATTGATTACTTTGAATGGAGAGAATTATATTACTGATCTGAATCTATGAATTTTTCATAATGAAACTTTTTCATTCTCTTCTCAACAAAATCATTTGTTTTTGTCAAAATATGAGATGAAATCATATATTCCTAATCTGATTCCATAAGATACTCTCAATGAGACTTCCGTTCGTTCTCTTTATCAAAACCATTTCTTTCAGTAAAAATATTAATTTACTCGATCAGGAAAAATGATATTCTTGATATGAAAAAATAAATTGTTCATGACAATATGTTGGTTTTCTCTCTTTAACAATACCAGTTGCTTCAATCAAACATTTCTTACTATCAAAGAATAATTTCATATTCTTGATTTGAAATGAATCTAAATTGCTTGGGTAAAATCAATTGTTCACTTTGAATATATCATTTTCATTGCTTGCTCAGAGCTAGAATCGTAGCGTTATGTCTTGTAGAATACAAGCCCACATAACAGTTTTGGGGGCCATTTGACCCAAGATGAAACATATTCAGAACGAAGCTGCTATATGAGAAAATAACTTTAGGCACTATGCCGTCAATTCTTGGTGGTGCAAATGACTGTAATAATAATAATAATTTTTCATCTGAAGATGTGCCCTTCCGACAAAATATTCTTGTACAGCATTCCTCACGTTGGTAGATTATGAGATGATAATCTCCTAGAACCTACTGCCGTTCAAAAATAATGGGACCGGAATCCAGGATTTTTTTTCATTTTCGGAAATTAAATTTTTTTTTTGGCTTCCGGTCCTATTATTTTTGTACAGCAGTGGGTTCTAGGAGATTAGTATTTCATAATCTACCAACGTGAGGAATGCCGTACAAGAATATTTTGTCGGAAAAGCACATCTTTGTTGTCATTGTTACAGTCATTTGCACCACCAAGAATTGACGGCATAGTGCCTAAAGTTATTTTATCATATAGCAGCATCGTTCTGTATAGGTTTCATCCTGGGTCAAATGACCCCCCCCCCGAGTTGTTATATGGGCTTGTAGTCTATTGAGACTGATTTCGAAAGTCTTTTTATTATACTGTGGAAAATTGACATGAATATTTCTCGTCAAAATTAATATATATGTTGTGTTTATGCAACCAGTAAACAAAATGTATTTGGACTTCAACTTTGTGCAGATGTCAAAAATACTAAAGTGCTATAGGTACTACCTAATGAAAGATAGTTGAAGTTTCTGCAGAAAATATGTGACAAGTAATTATGAGGGAATAGTAGAGATTTAGTCTGAATACAATGTTGTTGTACAAACAGGGATGTGATGTAATAATACAATGTAGTGTCAAAAATAATTGAAACAACAGTATTTATTGAAAAGTTTTATTGAATATTATATTGTATAAATACAAACTTCTGGCATAAAACAACTAAAAATACAATGGCGTAAAACAACTAAAAATACAATTCTTTGGTCAACATGATTTTTTCTATCTAACCTACGATACAATAATTTTAATACTATGAGATCACAGAAAAACAAAAAATAAACATTATTAAAGGAACAATTCAGTCTTTTCGGTCTGAATCAGAAACATTTACAAAGTCACTGGTCAAGAGATATAAAAGAAATATAAAATATTGGAAAATTTAAAGCACTGGAGTTAACCAACTGAAACATATAGATCTATAAAAATGGTAAAAATATAGAACAAAAACAACATATTTGCTAGGGTGGACCATATTGACACAATTCTTCTCATATAAACTGAACCAACCTTTCTCAAATATAAAATTTGATGAAACATGTATGAATTTGGAAAGAGGAGGCTACATACCGTAACATGCACAAGAAACCCCTCCTGGCATTCCACTGCAGAAAACTTCCAAGTTTTATTGTTGTTTCACTCTGCCTCTTGGTGGAATCAATTGAGGTAGAAGCGAAACCTGTTTAATCAATTTGACATCTGCAAAAATATATATAATATTATTACGAATTCGATAATTCTTATATACGCAGATATAAATTAACAGAAATAATTTCGAAGAAATGCATGCATATAGTTTCAAATCAATATAAAAAGTTCGAAATAGTATTTGCGAACAATTGAAAAAATATTTCTTTCCTTTAAAGAGATGCAGTCATAGTTTCAAATCAAGAATATCAAAAGTTTGAAATAGTATTTGCCAACAGTTGAAAAAATATTTCTTTCATTCAAAGAAATGTGTATTCATAGTTTTAAACCGAGAACATGAAAATTCCGAAATAGTCTGTGCCCGTTTTTTGACCTACTAGTACTAATAAAAGTACATCAATAAAAGGAAATATTTCTCAAAATCATATAGGATTTGATAATAACTACAAAAAAGATTACTTCATAATCATGTAGGACAGGTATATATAGGTACTAAAGACTTCAAACAAGCCAATAGGTATATGTAGTTAGTTATATGGCTCACACAATGTTTAACCATAAATTATTTCCCTGTAATTTATTGTGATAGGTACTTACCCAGGAATTTAAATATGGTTTCATCATCAGCCTTCCACAAGTTCAGGAGTTGTTGGATATCCATGTTTTCATAACACAACACAATTTACTCAGTTTATTCAGTAATATTATAGTGGCGATTAGAAACGACACAGCAAAAAAAGGGAACCGGCTCTAACCTCTAACAGCGGCGTCTGCCTGATGCCTCAATGTGCCTTACTTCGTAACTCTTGACTGGAAGACTGGAATACTTGAACTGTGGCCTGTGGCGTGGCGTGGCAGGACTGCACGAAGGTCGCTGGCACGTTCGCGGTTTGCAGGTCACATGGTAATAAATAATAAACGTTGCCAAGTGTATTTTTCATCGCAAACCTATTGGAAATTCAAAAGAAGTGATATGGCCTCTGATAGCTGAATTATCAATATGAACTTATTCCTGAATATGATCTGAGAGTTTCTATTATATTGTTGTTGCCATTGCCAAATGTGTATATCGTGACTTAAATAATTACCTATAGGTAGTTGAATTTATTATACGAATTTGATTAATTAGCTTTCAAATAAATTGGTTTAAAGAAATATAAATATTTTGATGTAACTGCAAATTAAGAAGAGGAAAAAAATATCTCGAATATGAATAAACCTATAACAACAACTTGTCATTCAATATACTTAACTATAGGTACCTCATAGGTACAATCTCTGGCGCTGCCATCTTAATTCGAATTCCCAATTGCGAAAATTTCGAAATGAGGTCTTATTATACCGGGTGTCCACGGAAGGAGGCTCGCCACTATAACTTTTTTGTTTTTGGAGATAATGGAATGAAATTTGGAAAATCTGTTCGAGACATAAAACTGCTTTTTTTGAAAAGTGACTCGACTTCAAATTCCAGTTTTACCGGAAGTGACATAAACTTAAGATTTTTAAATGGGACACCTGGTATATTTCAGTTTTTTATCTCCATATGACATTTTGAATACAACCATGTACCATACCCAAGTCACTTTTTGTTTATTTAATTTTCAATCTAGAGGATACGTAGGTACAAATTATTATTAACAGTCCTAAAATTTTTGGCAGAAGACATCTTCACTATCCCGCTATGTGAAATTAGTGTTTTTGTTTCAGTTGTGTTGGTCAAATGCTACTGGATGAATTCAAATCGTGTTTTAATCTCAATAAGAATCTTTATTCAACGAACGTTCTAACGTAATATTTTCAGTGTTTTATAGAAAGTTTCTTTTAAACCCAATAGTGTGCGGTATCAAATTAATTGTAATCAAATGCTCTTTCTATCTCACCCAACGAGCCACCATATGCCATTTAAAAAAAAATAGAAATACAATTTTTAAAATTAAACTTCACCTAGCTGAAACATTTTGGCAGAAAACAGCAAAGTTGCATGTTTACAAACATTTTAGAACAGAAATTAGTGATTTGAACGTATCCATGGCTCTCTAGATCGAAATATAAATTTAAAAAATATATTAAAAATAGGTTACAAAAAGTCACAAATGGAGACAAAAAAATGAAAATATACCAGTTGTCCCATTTAAAAATCGAAATTTTATGTCGCTTCCGGTGAAACCCCAATTTACATGAAGTTGAGTCACTTGTCAAAAATAGCAGTTTTATGTCTTCAATAGACCAACCAAGTTTCATTTCCTTATCTTCGGAAACAACAAAGTTAAAGGAGCGCGCCACCTTCCGTGGACACCCGGTATACCTAATATCATGTGCTTTATTATACGTTACTGAAGTTTAATTGAATCTTTTTTGTTGAGATTTGGTACACCTTGAAGTTTGTCGAAATAACCATTTCAAGTACACATAACATTAATTCTAAAGAATTTTTGTCTGCTTTCTCACCTACCTATACCTATTTTAGGTAGGTATCAGGTACTGAAAAATATTATGCTGATATATTAGGCACAGAACTAGCTGCTTATTCTTATTTCCCAATTTATATATTGCAGATTATAACAGAAGATGCCGACACCCTTCAGTCACCGTTTTTATTCAACTTGGCCTTTTTGCCTTTCCTGTGAATTTATTAAAATATATCGGTGAATGTGGCATCATCGCCCAACTACCAATTCTCAAGAAATCAGCATTATTCAAATGAGAAAATGATAATGCCAAATAGTGATGGTGATTTACTTACAACAATAAAGTTTCACTTCGAAAATAAAGATAAACAAGTCAACGGTATTAACCAAAAATTTAGAGGTAGTTGCCAATGTTTCAAACATAATTATTGAAAGTTCACCTTGCAGCGGAAAAACATGTTTTCAAGAAGTTTCTGTAAATGTGATATCGAACAATATACAAAAGACCAAGAAGGAAGCGACACAATTTTGTATGCCGAATATTATGGTGGGAAAATACACACTGGCCTTTGAAAGGGGAGGGGAGTTCAGCCCCCCAGAGATCAATCAACACTCTAAATTGCACTTGATTGCACCTCTTTACTTTATTTTATATATTTTAAGTTTATAGGTTACTTATGATTTCAGAATGATAATGATGATCAAATTTTTGAATGTGCTTGCACCAGACTGAGAATTTTTGACTGGGTTACCACCCCGATACAGCAGTGTTACAACCCTGATATTGAATCAATTCTTGAAATCAATGAATAAAAATACTACCCTATTTGAACATTATTTTTTTTGTTCATGATGAATAAAAAAATTATTTTTCGAAGGATTTTTTTGAAAGGACATATGTCTATCAAAATCCTTGTCCCCATCAAAAACAGAGTTGCAAAACAACATTCAATGGCATATATTTTGAATTAAAGAAACACATATTTGACTTATTCTATATGAAGGAAAGAAAGTATTCTCTCGAAATATTATGTTTATCAATTCGAAAAAATTGTCAACATAAACCTGAAGAAACTATTTCTTTTCATTCAAAACGATGCATTTTTGTGTTCTCGTTTCGAGGAAAATGAGGTATAGAATCAAGATATTAGGATTATTGATTCGAAAAAATTAATAATATCAACTTGAAGAAAGTATTTCTTCACTTGAAGCAAATGCATATAATTATTTTTGTATCGAGGAAACATAATTGTTGAATTAAAAAATTACCTTTTTCTAATTCAAACAAATCGTAATGTCAACCTGAAGAAATTATGTATTTTCATTCAAAACAATGCAAATTCATATACTTGTGTCAAGAAATGGAGTATTGAATCAAAATATTATGTTTCTTTGAATGAACAAAATCGTTAATATCAAGTTGAATAATTAATACTTTCATTTTTATAATGGCATGCTTGGCTTAAGTATATATTTCAAAAACATTATTCTCTCCATTTACAAAAAACAAATGTTTTGTGTCGAAAAAATATGCTCAATATAAAGGAGAAATTTACTTGAATATTCAAAGAAATGAGTTTTCTCAATTTGAGAACTTTTTTTTTTGTGTGTAGAAAAACTTTATACCTTATAAATTGGAAGACAATTTTTCTACGACCACATTGAAATATGCCCATTTTATGCGCTTTATCGATTAAGGATGTAGGCCGATTGTAAACACTTTTTCATTTCTACATCGCGAACTGTACTGTAATGATCATTTCAGTACAGGATATTTCATTTCCCACGGCTTTCATGAACTACTAGACTGTCATTTTTATGATCATAAATAATATAAGATCGAAGCAAGTTTTTTAACGTTTTAATAATTTGACATTTCACATCAGTATTTACAAAATTCGTTTAAAAACTAAGTAATCGAAAATGAGTACCTAGTGAGGATGATTTGACATTGACACCGCTAATTTCAATATAAAGATTGATGACAATCGAATTCTATATTTTCGAATAGTTGGCAGGACGTTTCTAAAGCAGTTAATTTCATCATATTATGTGAGGTCGTAGCAGCGAGTGATGAGTGAGGGAACAGTCGAGATTTTGGATAGTGGGGGTGAAATCGATTAGTGTTCGGTTTTTATTATAATTTTCAGTATTTGTATATCTAATTCCTTTTTAGGTTGTTTGTATTATGGGAATCATGACGGCAGGAAAGTTTATGATAAAAAGTCTTATTAAAAATATTACAGATTTGTTTATGATTCAGATGGTCGTAGAAAAAGTATAGTGTACAATTTGCATGATGTGGCCCATTTCATGCTCATTGTACAATATACTATTCTAGATGTATGAACATAGTTTTACGTGTGAAAAGTACCAAAGGATTTTCGGCCGGAAAATTTTGTGAATTTTTTTTTATATGCCGTGCACACGTCCGATCGCTAAACTTTCATTTGTAGAGCTCAAAACTGACATAATTTTCAGTGGTTACAATCCCAGAAGAGAGGAAATGAGTCGGCAAAATATGTCTGTCTGACGGTCTATATGTTCTCCAGATTTCTCCCAGTGTATAGCCAGTCATGATATCTCAGTACCAAGCACAATACGTTTCTATTAAAAATGAAAATTTTAGAAGCCGCTTTTGCACATAGCAAGCAGATTAGAATACTGAATAGTTGGATACCTGACCTGGGTTAACAAATAGCCTTTACGTGACTCTGTACAATATTACCAAGCTGGAGACCCAACCCCTTTTGCCCTCGCTTTTGCCATTGTTCAGAACTCATGATAATTTTTTTATGAGATACAGTCATTCCATAATTAATATCGAAAGGGTGGGTGGTATATATGGTTGAATATTCTGTACGACAATTACGGTGAATTGTTTTCCAGGAAATGTCGACGTTATAAATAGCAATTGAAAATAACTTAAGGGTAATATTTGCATTTTTAATATTTGTATACCTATATGCTATTACTTATATGCCTCGTGAACACCATTACCCAAATGTACTCTCCCTAAAACCACAAATCAAATTGTATCATCATCGTGAACTATGAACTATGCATTGCTCTATAGAGCACTGTCAGCTGACGTCACAACATGGCGGTGATCAGCTGATGGGGGGGACAAACAGAGAATTTGAGTTTGAAAATAAAATTGATGTGGTTAGTGGTTAATTGTGATTTTTTGCACAAGTCTTCATGATTTATGTCCTCAAATCTAAAAGAGAAAACTGTTTGTATGATACATATCATCATAACAACGTATTTTTGAATTGGAAATCCCTGTTTATAACACCTCTACAAACGTATGCACTAAATTCAGACTATACACAATGAACTAATATACTCACTAAAATGCCAAGAACGTGTTTTTTCGCAGAAAATCAACAAAAAGGATACGCGTATTCTTATGGAAAATGTCTTTGTTTGTCCCATTGTCCCCCCATCGAATGTTTGACAACTGTCAAATTACGTTACTGACAGTGCTCTATAGACACCATTGTTGTGGTGGCTAGTTTAGTTAATTTTGTATTACAGAGATTGTATATCAGTGTTCAGTAATGATTTCCCAAGTTATGAATAACCTGTTTTTGTGAAATACTGAGAAGTAAGTACTGAGCTATTGAAAATACAACTTAGTCCGCGCAAGCGCACTCCGAAACTACATGCCGTTTTCGGTCTTAAGTCGCTTGGTCAAGGTATTAAACGTTCGAAGTTTATTTTTGCTATGAGTTCGAATCTTCCGAAAAGCCTTAATAGTCCAACCAATATAACAAAAATAAAGCCTGTTTTGCAAATTAATTCTAATAGTAAGCGACTTGCGCCATGACTTCGGGGATACTTTATAAATAACTAAAATCCAAATTGCAACTCAAAATTTTTTTTGGGCAATTGTTTAAACAATGATTATTAAAAAAAGGGTCCTTTTTTTGGTTTTTTGTAAATATCTACTGTACGAATGGCTTTACTCATAAAAGACCGTTTGTAGAGAATGAAAAAACCTACAAAATGGTTTTTGGAAAATCCCAATACGACCATTTTTCGCCGAGAAAAGCCGGAAAAACTCTTGATAAAATGCCTTTTTTCAAAAATTCGTATCTCCCTCAATTTTCAATATTAAGAAATAATTTTTTGGGAAATGGTAGCTAATATCATGTACGTTGAGCTCCCGAAAGGTGGAAATTGTCGCTTCAATAGTTTTCCTACAATCGGGTTTTAAAAAAATTACAGCCATATTTTGCATGATGCGTTATATTACGGGAAATGGTCCGATTTGAATTTTTAAAGCGGCATTTTGAAGTTGAGGTTAAAAACTACAATTTGTCTATCTCACATTTTCCCATAAGTTTGGAGAACATTGTGGAGGGGGCGCCGAGAAGCGACGTCTTCGCTGTATAGAAAAAAGCGCCTTGTGCGCGCAACCGGTCTCTCACTTCTCCTCCGCTTCTCGGCGCCCCCTCCACTACTACCTTAGCACGACTCGGCGACAAATTTTCACTCGAAGCGCTGTGTTCAGAAGCATTTTTAATAATGTTCTCCAAACTTATGGGAAAATGTGAAATAGACAAATTGTAGTTTTTAACCTCAACTTCAAAATGCCGCTTTAAAAATTCAAATCGGACCATTTCCCGTAATATGACGCATCATGCAAAATATGGCTGTAATTTTTTTAAAAACCGATTGTAGGAAAACTATTGAAGCGACAATTTCCACCTTTCGGGAGCTCAACGTACATGATATTAGCTACCATTTCCCGAAAAATTATTTCTTAATATTGAAAATTGAGGGAGATACGAATTTTTGAAAAAAGGCATTTTTTCAAGAGTTTTTCCGGCTTTTCTCGGCGAAAAATGGTCGTATCGGGATTTTCCAAAAACCATTTTGTAGGGTTTTTCATTCTCTACAAACGGTCTTTTATGAGTAAAGCCATTCGTCCAGTACCTTTTGAGATATTTACAAAAAAACAAAAAAGGTCCCTTTTTTTTAATAATCGTTGTTTAAACAAATACACAAAAAAAAATTTTGAGTTGCAATTTGGATTTTAGTTTTTTATAAAGTATCCCCGAAGTCATGGCGCAAGTCGCTTACTATTAGAATTAATTTCCACATTTATATTGGTTGGTCTATTAATATGTTTCTAGGGTATCGGGTCTCGATAAGCGCCATCATAATATTATCATGCAAGGAAGTGTGCTGTGAGTTATTAATTGTACGGAAACTGGAATAACGATCAATTTCGTTAAAAAGAATGCATCACAGACGATTCGTACAGAACTCCAAGATTTCCAGAGATGTTCAACTCTTCGTGGAAATATTTTCAGTTCATAATTTCTAGCCTCGTTTCTAGCCCTTGTGCCACTTTATTTTTATGTCGTAATAACGAACGCTCTCATTATTCACAGGGGACCTTCTCAAGGACCTTTTCTGTTGCCCATTTTATCGAGAACATTTAGGAAAATTCATTTGCAGTACATGTTCACCAACTGGTCCCTAAGTGGACTCTAAAGAAATCGATATAGTGATAATAATATATAAGTTTCGCAATAAAAGTTAACTAAGTGTTTACAGTACAGTATGGGTGAGCTTAAGTTTATTTCTTTGAAGGGGTGGATACTCTTTTTTTATTATATGCATGAACAGATTAGACATACATATTTTTTGAGGAAACTCAGTTCCCAGAACCCTGGTAGAACGGAATAAAGCAACTTAGAACGACTGCAGAAACTTTTGCAAGAACTGGAAAATAAGACCGTTTTGCAATAAGAACAGCAGGACCGGTTTCCAGAAATGTTTACAATAATGGAACGTAATATACAGTGTGACCCATGTAAGATGGAAGCACCCTTATAAAACTTACACTTCTCAAACGATTGGAATTCACCAAATTTCATGAATAAATCTCGATTTCCAGGGCCAACTAATCTTATTTTTCAAGGTCACAAATCTAAAAAAACTACTATCGATTTTTTTAGAGAAAATCTGACTACACCACTGGATTTCCGACATTTTCGAATGGTTCATATGTAAATTACGTTGAAATGCGCCAATCAATTAAAAGTTATAATGGAATGAAATTTGAAAATTATACCGTTTAATAAACTCACTAATTCAATTTCAGAACTTTTATCAAAATTTGGAATACACCACTGTACTCGGAGGTCTCGATATATCACTGGTCAAAATTCCATCGAAATCTTTCCATAAATAAGAAAATTATAAGATAATAAAATTTGAAAAATATGTTAACGGAATTTCATATTTTTTATTTTTTTCATTTATCAACAGATTTCGATGAAATTATGAGTCGGTAATATTTCGAGACTCCCTCAATCCAGGGTGTAGTCAAAGTTCTGATAAAAGTTTTGAAATTGAAGTGGTGCGTTGATTAAACGGCATATTTCTCAAATTTCATTTCCCTATAACTTTTTTCTGATTGGTGCATTTCAACGTAATTTGCATATTATAAACCAATTGAAAATGTCGCGAATCAATGCAAAATTGTTATTCTTGAATTCATCATTAACGACATTAACGTCGACAAATTTTATTTCACGTATATTTCTTTCAGTCAACACAATAAGTATGATGAGAACATATTTGAAATGTATTCTAGAACGTTTCTTATATACTCATTTCGTCCACGGTTTGAAAATATGTCTCAATAACTTTCAGTGACGTTCAGCTTGATAGCTCAATCGAGGCCTCATAATAGCAGGCATGGAAGTTCGCAACAAGGAGCCCATTGAGTAAATGTATATATCCACACGAATTAACGTTCAAGAAACAAATTTATTTGAATGTAGCAGTGTATAAGATAGGAGAATATTCCCATTGTTCAACTAAAGAACAATACTGTGTCGAAAATGGTTTCGCAATCTCGATTATCTCTTTCAAAATATACAGCGAAAATAAGTTGTAAAGTTCGCTGTATGTACCGAATTGAATTGACTATTATTTTCCGCCGGAAGGGTTTCATCGTTTTTCTTTGTTTGGACGACCTATTGGAACTTGAATTCGAGAATGACATTCATCGATTTTCCACGAGCAAATGAAACAAAGTAAACTGAGTTTGAGAGCGATGTCGGATCAACTCACGCATGACGTTAACATGAACAGACCTTGAATCAATTTCCTCACCTTTGGATACTTTTAATGACTTTGATTTGAATATGCTGTGGAAATTGTAGTGAGTGATGCTTTCTATTCTCATATGTTCTGTTAATGCTTAAAAAAACTAGAAATTATTCAAGATATATCCGAGGCCATAGCAGATCCCCGGACACACTACGTTTTTCCTTATTTAATTAATCTGATATGAATATGATATCATATGAAAGAAAAATTGGGTTCTACAAACGCAGTTCTTAAAAAAGCTCCATACGTCATTCAACATAGGCACATATTATAACTTATGAGAAAATTAACACACATTAGCTATGTCCTGAACGTATAAGCTATCCAAATATCCAATAATCCACATATCTGATCAAAAAGGAAAATAACTCATGTCTGAGAAAAAAAAAGTACCGCCGCGGCAGATATCGAACCTGGGCCCCATCTGTTAAAATTAGTTCGAGAGTTTTTTCAAAAAATTATGTTCCTCGGCTACTTTGGTGAGCGGTTGTAAAAAAAAATATTGTCTCTTTGTGAAGTAGTTTTCATTATTAGATTTATACGAGGGGGAAATCCCTGAGGAATTTTGATGTACATGTCTTGGGTATTAGTGGTATTACTCGGGAATTAGTGGTATTACTTGAATATTATTGGGCATTACAGGTATTACTGGTTATTACTCGGGCATTAGAGGAATTAGTTAGGAGTTATTGGGCATTACTCGAGCATTACATGGGTTTTACAGGAATTATTCGGAAGTGAGAGAACAAATACTGCACAATAATAATCGGTGAAGAGCAATTTAGATGACAAATGACTAACTTTGTTTACCCGACAGCCCCAACGGCAGTGACGGCGAATATTTTTTCTTTTTAAAGAAAATAAAATAATCCTTCCAAGTTTTTTCATGGATAGTTAACTTGAATTTACATGGAGAAGAAAATTCACCATCAGAAAAATTCACGTAGGTACATTATTTTGTATAAGAATGAAAGGTTTTTGGTTGTATAAAGTAGGTCAAAATTACCTAACTATATAGTTATTTATTATACGAGGGAAAAAAGTATTAGATTTTAGCCGAGAGCTAAAATCTAATATTTTTCCCGTGTATAATACACTTTTTTTCTGTGACAGGAAAAACGACGATTTAATATCTACCTTTACCTATTTGTACATACTTATATGCGGGAAAAAAAACAATCACTTTTTCCCGTTTCTCGGGGAAAAAAGTAATTTCATGAAAAGTTATATTTTATTACCTGTCAACAGACATAAAATGTCAAACTTTTTTCCCGTCACAGAAAAGAAGTATTTTTTTCCATATGTAGATTGAACTACACTAAGAATGACACTAAGAATGAGAATATTTAATACAAAAGAACGCATATGAAGGTTCATATATTTATTTTAGATCTGTCATTTAAATTAAAAATTAATAATTAAGAAGTTGGTTAACTTTCAACATATCCAAGAATTGAGAAATTTTGTTGATAAAACGCGAAACGAGCTACTTTTGAGATTTGGTGAAATTTCAGGTCAGTTTTTTGTGGTCCTTTGAATGATTCAATAAATATTTGATATAGGTAAATTGTGAAGATCAAGACGTTCTGAAAATGATGGGTGCTTTTTGATTCTGCTGACAACAGTCCTCACAGTTGGCATATTAAAGAAACCTAGACATCGTCGCTATAAAATAAATGAACATAATCCAAATAGAGATTGTTTCTGGTAAAAAATAAAGTTCGTAGCTTCAAAAATGATAAACAACAGTTTTTGAAATACACCCAACTGAGTCTAGTTTTTACTGTATTCTGGGTAATGAATCCATATTGAAAGTTTCTCAGGATACAGATTATATTTGCAAATCCTCTTCCGTTGTGACATTTTTCATTTTATATTTTTTTATTCAGTTATGGAGTAGTAGCATATTAGGCCATCAATGTGGATCCTATAGTTGGAAATAACAAAAATTAAGTGTTCAAAGGTCAATGCTACTTTCCTTACTTTATAAAATTATAGTAACTGCAAGATAGACACTGTGAACCCATTCCACGTATTCGTTCGACTTCTGAATTTATTTTCAAAGTAAACTAAAACTTACCTGTGAAAGCTTCGAGTATGCTTTTTTCCCCACAAACACAGCATTTCCATACCATTGTAGCTTTCACACAAGACGAGAGTCGAGGTGATAAATTGAGTCACTTTTTTCGAATTACACTATAATTATTATCACAAACGCACAAAAATAAAAATAAACTACAACTGTCAGTAACAAATAACGAGAACGAACGCCAATGGATCATTTTGTTGGGCCAAAGCACAGTGTTGTGGTAATGAAATTAAGGTTGACAGACCGCGAATTTTGAACTGAGCCAATCCCAGATTATTGTTTCAAAACGTAACCAATGCCTATTTACTTTCAGACTTTGGGGCTCAAAACGAGCGCATGAGCCTTAGAAACTCATCTAAATGAAAAGGCCTATTGGAATTGTCTGAAAAATTAGAGAGCATTAGCGGAAATCCGAACGGTGCAATAAAAAAAAACAAAGGTCATCCGACGTGTACTTGACAACAAACAACATAAACCTAACATTATTTACTGGGCATTACTCGGGAATTACTTACGATTTTTGGTAATTAGTGTACACAATATTCTCAGCGGTTTCCCCCACTGATTTATATAATTGTTGTGAAGTCTATATAAAGATTTTATTCAGGCCATTACGTCATCATATGACACTCACCTGTTCACATTAAATTGATTACTTTCTACCGTATTGCGGCATATTGTCTTGACAGTACCTGTCCTTTCGGCAGATTCAAGCCAACTTAAGCTAAATTTAAACAATGAAGTTTCGTCTTTCAAGTGGATGGGACGTCACCACAATATTCTTCCCTCGGGACTCGTAATCCCTACATTTACCCAAATATCAAACGTTAGACGAAAGTTTGGGGAAACTTCGCCGAGACAACTTGCCTATTTCATGTCTGTGCCGTCGGCTTGACCCTTAATGAGATAACACCTCTCCCTCGCACCAGTGCTACTACGTATTCTCCTTCCATTCCCGCGTCGTCTAGGTTGCTCCGTCCGCTCCCCTCTACCGCGCCTCTCATCGGCCGACGGACGCTAGCATGTTTCTTCAGTACGCTTTAACTTCGCGTTGGTGCTACACGCGTAATCTCAAACAACGGAGTGTTCCGTTTGAAATTGTGTTATATTTTGTGCGTGACCTGTTAAGAAGTTTCAGGTAAGTTAAGTATTCGCTTTCAGCCTCGAGCACGAGTATGGTTATAGAAACGGCGCCCCTCAGCACGCTTGTTTTTATTCCTCACGAACTCCTGTCCTTACATTGACAGAACACTGAGCAAATACCATATTCACGATCCTAGCATCTGTATGGCTTTCTCAGTAGTGCTATCCTCAGAAGAACTGAGACCTTCGCACCACAGCAAGTCTCAATTCGAGCAGCTTTACATCTCGATCCGATCAGATGTAAAGCTCGATCTAAGCAGCCGTACGGCTCGCCCTGAGCAGCCGTGCGGCTCGTTCTGAGCAGCCGTACGGCTCGTTCTGAGCGGCCGTACGGCTCGATCAGCGCAGCCGTACGGCTCGATCAGCGCAGCCGTACGGCTCGATCAGAGCAGCCGTACGGCTCGATCAGCGCAGCCGTACGGCTCGTTAGCCGCAGCCGTAAGGCTCGATTCAAGCAGCCGCGCGGCTCGACCCGGCGGGCATGCGGCTCAATGGAGGAGCCGTACGGCTCGATTCAGTGCGATCCTGACATGCATTTATGCGGCCAGATCGGAGCAGAGGCTCAAGATTATCAGTCTTGAGTGCCCATTATGCCAAGTCGGAAGGATGGCACGCGTGCTTATGAGGGACGCTAATTGTCACTATTCTGATGACCGTTTTCTTTTGTCAGGCGAATCATGGTTAATCCCAACATCAAAACGCTCGCAGAGCTAGCTGAGCTGCGAGCAGATAACCCAGCCGACAATATAATACTGGAGAGGGTGAAGTCTTTGGCAGCATCCCACTTACCCATTGGATGGCAAGACTGGAGAGCTATGCGGTTTACCAGAGATGATCTTCTAGGTGAGGAAATGGATCCACAGATCCTCAATAAAATCAGGTTCGCTTTACCGACAGTGGAACTTGCTCAAGCCTTCAATCCTGGCGCAACAAGCTTACCAGAAAAAGTATTCAGAGACATGAAAGTGAAGCTCTTGGATTGGCCCTTCTGTGTAGGTTTGATTATTGGCCCTCCCAGCCTAGCTTCCCGCATCAGAGGTTCAGCAGTTCAAAACGAACTAATCGTTGCTGCCCTAGATGACTTAAAGCCTTTGCTGATTTCTCGTAGAGAAGCATCACTACAGTTATCCGCTGACCTCTCGGAAGCTGAGAGCACAAATACGCTCAGCTCTCGGAAGTCAAAGAAAGAGTCTCGTCTAGACAAGCTAGAGGAGAGTAGTAAGGAGATGAAAGGCATGCTGGAGGCGCTGATGAAACGGTTAGAGCATTCGGGAAAGGTGCCTGAGGAGGAGTGGGATGAAGGTGAATATGAGGACGACGAGGAAAATTTTCCGCCGGATATGGAATGGGAGGAAGAGGAACCCGCAAATGAATCAATTTGGGAGGCTCCTGAGCTAGTCAATATACCGGAGTCAATGACGCATTTGGACTTTACCCCAGCCACCAAGGAGTTGGAACCTCTAATAGCCGCTCCAAAGGAGCAAATAAAAATCCAAGGTATCGAATGTCAGAGATTAGGAAAGGATTCTTTCAATAAAATCCGATATATAGAGGCACAGAAGAAGCTGCAAGCAACACCGGTCTTCAGTGCCCTTCGGGTCAACCCCCAACTCTCGCACATGATCCTGGCTAACCAACATCATGACTGTTTAACAAGAACGGATACCACTCTCGCCACGATCAGCCATGGTCTTCTTTTGCAAAGAGAAGCCTTCGCCAAAGCTATTAACAATTTGATTACCAAGTATCCGGATATTAAACAAGGTGTTCAAACAGAATTGTTAGGACCAGAGGCGAACTTCCGGAAATTGTCGGATGACATTCTACAATATACCTGCGGCCGTAGGGCTGAATCTATCGAACAGAGGAGGAAGGGATTCAAACCTCACAATGAAATGGTATCGAGTCTCTTAGAGGCTATACCTCCTTCGGAATCGTATCTTTTCGACGAGCAGCCATTAGCAGAGTTATTCAAACAATATGGAGGGTTTTTTCGAGGCGCCGCCCATCGCCGAGCAGACGCTGCACTCAAGCCAACAACATCAAGGGATAATACCTCTAGATTTTCGGCAAGACCGGAATATTCTCGAAATAGGCCCACCCCCTTCAAAACGAAGGCGCTATCAGGAGGGAACAGAAAATATACGCCGAGAGCATCCCGTTTCAAGAAAGCTACTGCAATGCCTACAGGGGACAAAGCTTTCAGGAAAAGCAATGATATCAACCGAACAAGAAGAAAATGACTCCCTGCTACCATCATTCAAAGGGGGTCGTTTAACAAGCTTTGTCAGAGAATGGAGGAATGCTGGAGCCCCCGCCAGCATTCTTTCAATTGTAGAAGGGTACTCGATTCCGTTCATAAAGAAGCCGCCTCTAACACGTTTCTCGGAGGATATTCTAGATCGCTTTTCTACCATAGGAATGGATCAAGAGATAAAACATATGCTCAAGCTCGGAATCTTGGAAAAATCCAAGGGAACCACAGGGTATCTATCGAGAATGTTCTCTATCCCAAAACGCGATGGAGGCAGCAGACCAATATTCAATTTGCGGGGGCTGAACGAGTTCCTGAGACCCAGAAATTTCCGTTTGATGAACCATTTCAAAGTTCCGAATTTTCTGCAGAAAGGAGACTTCATGACAAAGGTGGACATCACCCAAGCATACTTCCACATTTCAATAAGAAACCATCATCGGAGATTCTTATCCTTAGTCCAGGCAGGCGAAGTATACCAAATGACATGCCTCCCCTTTGGCCTCTCAACGGCTCCGTTAACCTTCGCCAAAATAACGAATTGGATAGCAAGTCAACTCCGGGATATGGGCTTGAGAATCATAGTCTACCTCGACGATTTTTTATTGGCGAACCAGAATCCCAGTATTCTGAGCTATCAAATGGAACTAGCCATAAGCTTCTTGGAAAGGTTGGGCTGGATCATAAATCTAAAAAAGTCCCGAAACGCTCCACAGACATCCATAGAGTACCTCGGAATAATGTGGGACACAGCGGAATGCAAAGTATCTCTACCAAAAACGAAGGTAGACTCATTAGAAAAAGATTTGCTGAGGATAACAGAAAGACGACAATGGAACTGGGTTGCGGCGAAGAGTCTCCTGGGAAAACTGAATTTTGCGGCATTCGTAGTGCCCCTTGGAAGACTTCATTCTCGTCAGATACAGCGAGCAAGCCTAATTCTACCTCAGACTCATCCAAAAACGTATTTTCCTGTACCAAATATTGTGGTCGAGGAATGTCTATGGTGGATAAGAAACTTGAGAGGAACATCTCCACTGTTTCCGAAGAACCCCGAAATGTTTCTGATAACGGATGCATCCAACCTGGGATGGGGAGCTCAACTGCAGAAATGGTCAGTGAGCCGGAAGTGGTCCCACACACAAATGTCGTGGCACATCAACAAGAAGGAGCTCTATGCAATATATGCGACAATTCGGATGTTCACGAATCAGTTGAGGGGAAAAAGCCTCCTAATACAATCAGACAACAAAACGGTAGTGTCTTACCTGAAAAACCAGGGTGGTACAAAGTCCCAGGCTCTATTGCAACTGACGTCGAGGGTGTTGAAAATCGCACAGAAATTCAATATCGAGATATCAATCCACTACATCCCAGGCATGTGCAACGACATTGCGGACAGTTTGTCGCGCAACAAGGCGCTATCGGACTGGCATCTATCGAAAGAAGTAACTTCTCAAATCTTTCTCAAATGGGGAACACCTCAGATAGATTTATTTGCGACAGACAGATCGAGGGTAGTGCCAGTTTATGTGTCGAGAGATGTCAGAGACCACCAAGCCTTTTTCACCAATGCATTCAGCAGACAATGGGACTTTCGCTTGGCATGGATATTCCCTCCTCCCTCACTGATCCCTCGGGTCCTCAGACATCTGAATCTGGCAAAGGGAATATACATCCTAGTGGTGCCAAGGTGGGAAAAGGTATTTTGGAGAGCGGACTTGAAGTCACGAGCACTTGCACCACCGTTCAAAATCCAGAATCTTCAGCACCATCTGGTAGACGCAAGGGACTGGACGACCATACCTCGAGCCCAGGAGCTTCGTTTGGAGGTTTGGAAGGTACGGGGTGGTCCCATTGTACAGAGAAATGGTCAGAGGATGACATGAAATTATTGGAGAAGTCATGGCGCAAATCTTCCTTCAAGACTTATTCGTCCCCTTGGAGGAATTGGGTAGCTTGGGCAAGAGCTAAGGAATTATCGCCCAACAACCCTGACCCTGAAGTTGTAGCCCAGTACCTTGGGTACCTTCACAGGGTGAAAAAACTGGCGCCGAGTACTATTAAGGTACATAAATCGGTTATTGCTACCTTAGCCAACCCAGTCCGATCGGAATTGATTTCATCACACCCCCTGGTGAAGCACATGTTACGAGCCATAGAAGTTTGCAAACCGCCGTCGAGCAAGAAAGTTATATGGGATGTTGGAAAACTCATATCATGGATGAGAGACGATACCGTGAATAAAGATAGTTTATTTCAAGTCTCTAGACGTGTAGCTTTAATCCTATTACTTGCATCAGGGCGTAGAATACATGACCTCACTCTCCTAAGGATTGACCAGAATAGTATTGATATAGATGAAACTTCGGTGTCCCTTTGGCCGGCATTTGGATCAAAAACTGATAAAGGTTCACACCGTCAATCTGGATGGAAGCTATTGTATAATCAAGAAGAAGCTGTGGATCCAATTTTCTGGCTGAAGCGCTTGATAGCATTATCATCCGAAAGGAGGAAAGCCAAAGAGAACCTTCATCACCTTTTTATC
This sequence comes from Chrysolina haemoptera, assembly GCA_958298965.1. Classification (NCBI taxonomy): domain Eukaryota; kingdom Metazoa; phylum Arthropoda; class Insecta; order Coleoptera; family Chrysomelidae; genus Chrysolina; species Chrysolina haemoptera. Next base: position 13,867,760 of record OY282602.1, on the reverse strand, counting down.
TCAACAAGGGGGCAAGTGGCACCGGCATCCAGATCCGTAATCGCGGGGTGGTTGAAAACGGCTTTCAAGGCAGCTGGAATATGTTCATCTCCTGGAAGCATAAGATCAGCAGTAGCCTCATCCAGGTGGGAAAATGAGGTGCCATTAGATACAATCCTCAAGAACGGTAACTGGAAAGCAGAGGATAACTTTTTCAAGTTTTACTATAAAAAAGTAGAGAAAACCCAACATGGGCAACGCTCTAAGGATATAACTGAGCACGGTTTTGTTCCTTTATAAAGCGGCTCTTTCATGCTACGGCATACGAAAGTACAAATGAACAAGAGTGGTAGTGTTTATATTTCAAAATCTTTATTTTATGGAGTTGCTAGTTTCATTTTTGTTTTTTTTATGAATAATGTTTATTTCCATTTGGAACGAGAGTGCGATCCTCCCTGATCCTTTGTGGGATTTGTGACTTACTCGTATTGCTCATTATAATGCTGGTTGTATTTTGAACTGTGTTTTATTCTTACAATTATTGCTATCACAGTACGCTTTATTCCGCGTCGTCAGAATGCAAACACTTCTCATTAAGGGTCAAGCCGACGGCACAGACATGAAATATACAACGTTTTTCCCCCGAAGGGATAAAAACGATTTATTTCAGGTCTTGCCTAGGCTTGACCCGTTGAATGTCTTGACGACTTACCATGAAAAGGTACTGAAGAAACATGCTAGCGTCCGTCGGCCGATGAGAGGCGCGGTAGAGGGGAGCGGACGGAGCAACCTAGACGACGCGGGAATGGAAGGAGAATACGTAGTAGCACTGGTGCGAGGGAGAGGTGTTATCTCATTAAGGGTCAAGCCTAGGCAAGACCTGAAATAAATCGTTTTTATCCCTTCGGGGGAAAAACGTTGTATATTATAGTATTAGATGATTTGTTTGCATGTTATTCGAAATTGAGTGTTTCGTTTCCTACTAATTCAAATAGAATTCGTGACGAAGTCGCAAATTAGATTAGATTAGATTAGTTTGGGGCTTTCGTGCCATAAGCATCAACACCGCGATGTTTTCAGATCTATTGTGTTCGCCCTCGAAATCGTTTAGAGTTCTTTATCTAGCCCTGTCTTCGTTACGAAACTCCATAGGCCAGTTTTCCCAGGAAAAATCCTGGGAAAACACAGGATAAAGACAGTTTTCAAGCCCACTAAGAAAATACAGCAAAGCCTTAGGTCAGCAAAGGACAAAAGGGACCCGCTATCGGCCGCGGGGGTATATCATATACCGTGTACTTGCGGAAAAGTGTATATCGGAACCACGAAAAGATCCATAGGAACCAGGCTGAAGGAACATCAGGGAAACTGTAGATTAGGTCAAACAGACAAATCGGCAGTAGCGGAAAACGCACTCAGTGATGGGGAACATAGGATACGGTTTGACGACGTAAAACTCCTTGCCTCCAACCAAGGGCATCACAGCCGTCTCGTACGAGAAGCAATAGAAATTCACAAACATACGGAGAATTTCAACAGAAAGGAAGAAACCCTGAATATCAACCGCATATTGGCCCCAATTCTGAGAAATGCGAGGGAAAGGACAAGTAACGAATTAATGACAGCAGGTAATAAGGAGATGTTTTCGACTACCACAATAACAAGTGCAAATGCGACCCAGGTAATTAATACTCAGAACTACCTTACGACCCATAAATATGACTTGATAGTCAGACCTAGCTCAGTCATCTGAGTAGAACGAAGATGAACAGACCTCTGAAGAAGCTAGCCACTCGCGCTAGCGAAACGTTAGGAAAGTATTCCAAACCACGACGGCTTTCAAACCCGATTCAAAATAGTGATAGTGAAAATTTCGGCCGCGAAAGCCTTAGCCAATTTATTATTCTAGTATTGCTCCTTCTCTGGTTTAGTAGATATTCTGTGAATGTTGGCAACGGTTTTTTAATAAACTCTTTGGCCTGTCTCATTCCTGGTGAATCGTTCCACCATTCTTGAGATTTCTGTTGGATCCATGATTTGGTGTTGGTTTTTAGTACAGCTTTCGCTATACCGCAAAACGGTTCTGGGCCATTCAGGGCCTTAGTTGCTCCTTCTCGAGCTAGTGAATCAGCCTCTTCATTGCCTCTGTAACCTGTGTGTGCTGGTACCCAAGCTAGTGTCAGTCTGTTTTGACTGCCCAGCTCTTTTAGGGCTTCTATGCAGTCCCAAACAAGTTTTGAGATGATTGGCATAGAGTTGACTGCTTTTATCGCCGCTTGGCTATCCGAGTAGATGACAATGGTTTTTTCTGAGAACTCCTGCCTTATTAACTCATGCGCGCAATGGTGTATTGCAACGATTTCCGCCTGGAATATCGTCGTGTGAGATTCTCATCTTCGGCTTGGCGCAAATTACTTTGGGAAGTGAATAATCAGGAATTGCCTCCGCGAAATTTGTAATGAACAAGAATTAATAATTTTTATGCTAATTTTCGAATGCATTTCGTGTTACCTAAGTAGTTATTTTTTAGTATTGTGCTGTTTTTGGTGAGTTTGTAGGATTTTCTATCTCGAAAGAAATTTTAGATTGTAATAATACCAGTGGCGTTGATTTTTTAAAATGGGCTCTTCTATTATTCAACGAGTCCACGGAAGGTGGCTCGCCTCTATAACTTTTTTGTTTTTGAAGATATTGGAATGAAATTTGGAGGATCTATACAATACATAAAACTGCATTTTTTGACCAGTGACTCAGCTTCATGCAACTTCCGGTCTCACCGGAAGTGATATAAACTTTCGATTTTTAAATGAGACACCATGTATATAATCACTTTTTTGCCTCCATATAACATTCTGAATACAACCATATATCATTTGTTACTTTTTGTAACCAAATTTTTTTTAAATTTTGAAATGTATTTTCGAATCTAGAGGGCTATGAATACGTTCAAATTATTAAATTTTTTTTCGACAAAAAAGTATTCTTTCACTTCGTTTTTTTTTGTTTTGTCATCTAATTCTCATTATACTACGATCTTTAGAGAAGTAGTATTCTGCGGTCTTTCGGACAGAGGGAGCCTAACTTTTTTATTTGGACAGATAGAACTTTGAATCCAACGGGACCTTGATCCTTAATAAAAAATAGAAAAAAATCGAAAAAAAAATAATAATAATAATAATAACTTCGACCTGTAGGGGTGCCTAACTTTTTTATTCGAAAAGATAGAGAGATGGTTCAAACGGGTTAATGATCCTTATTTGACACTATAAAAGATGAAAAAACTGAAAAAAATTTAAAAAAATAAAAAAAAATTTTTGTCCCTCGAAAATTTTTAAAAGGCTATATTTCCCAAACTATCAAAGATATCGCTTGGGACTTTCAGTCATTTTATCAACTCGATGACGGTATTTGTCACGTGACTTTTTTTGGCGATCGGAAAATCCGGAAAAATTTTACGGTGATTTTCCGATTTTTTTTTTCAATTTCCTACTTTTCACGATGCCGGTTCAAGAATTGATTCGAATCCTTTCAAATTTCTTCTAGATATACTTCAATATGTCTTACAGAAGGCTGTTAGTTTTGAGAATGATCGGAAAATGATAACCGGGTTTTCCGGGAAATTTTCCGAAAAATTCCGATATTGTAAAACACAAATGACAACGAAACCAACAATCGAAACTGAATTGTGAAAAATGTTTTTGGCAGTGCACGAATATACCAACAAATCACATCTTCGATATTTTTTCTAAGATGATCGGAAAACTGGGAAAATTTCAAATATATGAAAAAAAACATTTGAATTTCGGATAATACGAAATTACTCGGAAATGGTCGATATTTTTCCGAATCACCGAGACAGCTTTTGACTGCCTTTAGAAAATCTACAATTTTGTTTTTTAATTTTTTTCCCAAAATTAATAGTCCGGGAGATATCTAAAAAAATTGGAAAATCGAAATATTGACCGTACTAATAGAGGTAATGAAAAAAATAAAAATGCATCGTATCCGCAACACATGCCTCAGTAATACCTCCAAACCGTTTTTTTCCAACTACATAAAAAGATGGGAAAAATACGAAAAAAGTGAAAAAAATATTAGAAATTTTTTACTCCCCCTCCAAAATTGCCCAAAACTCGAAAACCAAACGAGATATCGAAAAATTTTATATAAACAATTTTGTTCCCCTTAAATAGACCTACAAAAAAGTCACGTAAAAATTTTTGCGATACCCTATAAATAAACGAAAAAACAGCTGATTTTCGTGAAAAAATGATTAAATTTATGAAATAGGCCGAGAATATAGAGGGGGGCTATTTTTTTTATTTAAAGAGATAGAGCCACGGTTCAAAAAAGAAATTGATCCTTGTAAAAAATTAGGAAGAAAGCAAAAAAAAAAAGAAAAATAATAATAATAATAATTTACAGGGGGGGCACTAACTTTTTTATTTTAAGAGATAGAACAATTTTTCATAAGGCAAAAATGTTCCCCATAAAAAAATAAATATAGACATGATAAAATGAAAAATAAAAAAAAATAAAAAAAAAGTTGGTATTTTTTTGGGAATTTTCTGTATGTCCGTCGTCTCCAGAAACCACCTTATATTTCCGGAACCGTTGAAGATATCGAGTTGAAATTTTAATCATGTCAATAACAAAAAAACAGTACCTCAAATTTTAATTTTTTTTGCTATCGGAAAACCGGGAAAATTTTTAAGGGGTTTTTCATGGTTTTCGCGAGGAACTCGATAGCGGTCCAGGGATTTATTTTTTTCCTTCTAGATTTTTTGGTAATATGCGCCTATATGCTCTTCCGAGGTGTATAGTTTTTGAGAAGGATCGGAAAATAATAACGGGTTTTCCAGTCGATTTTCCGAAAAAATTTCTTTTTTTTGAGCCTCTATTGTGGTGAAACCAATTAAGGAAACCAAGATATCAAATATGCATTAAATAGAACTTGAACAAACGAACAAATCTCCATATGAACATTTTCCGAAGAAACGACCGGAAAAATGTGAAAATCCCATTTTTCGGAAAATGGAAGTTCTCATTTTTTAAAATATCGAATATTTTGAAAACGGATACAAAATTGAAAATTTCACACGATACCTTTTTTAAGTGTCTTTGGGAAACCTACAAAAAATGTTATTACATTTTTTCGATAAAATCAATAGTGCAAGAAATATTTGAAAAAAACGGGAAAATTGATATATCTCACAAACTAAGAAAAAACTTGAGAATTTATTTTTTGCAAAAAATACCTTTCAATGAACTCTATCGATCCTCCAAATTTGGTTTTTTCGAATTCAATAACAGAGCGGGGAAAAAATAAAATCCAAAAAAAAGGCTGGACTTAGAAATAATTTTTATAAAAGCATTAGAATCTCAAAAACTAAACAAGATATGGAAAAGTGTGTAAAAACAATTTTATTGTACTCTATTAGTACTCCAAAAAGTTATTGATGAAATTTTTTCCTATTCCAAAAATTCAAAAATTTGTCGGGACTTAGAAAAAATTTCGTTTCGTCGATTTTGAATAATTCCAAATATTTCCCAAACGGCTGCATATTTTCAAATTTCTCATAGAACTTTTTATGTTTGCCTTTGGAAAATATACAAAAAATGTAAATGAAGTGTTCCTTCAATATCAATAGTCCAGGAAATATTTGAAAAAAAATCGGAAAAATCAATATATCTCCAGAACCAATAAAGACTGAGAAATAATTTTTTTGTCAAAAATACCTCTCAATGAACTCTATCAACATATCCCAATTTGGTTTCTTCGAATTCGTTACCAGAGCGCGAAAAAAATAAAACCCAAAAAAATTCGTCGGGACTTGGAAAAAAATTTCGACAATTTTGAATAATTCTAAATATTTCCCAAACGGCTGCATATTTCCAAATTTTTCATAGAACCTTTTATGATTGCCTTTGGAAAATATACAAAAAATGTAGATGAATTGTTTCTTCAAAATCAATAGTCCGGGAAATATTTGAAAAAAAACGGAAAAATCGATATATCTCCAGAACCAATAAAGAATGAGAAATAATTTTTTTGTCAAAAATACCTCTCAATGAACTCTATCAACATATCCCAATTTGGTTTCTTCGAATTCGTTACCAGAGCGCGAAAAAAAATAAAACCCAAAAAAATTCGTCGGGACTACTTAGAAAAAAATTTCGACAATTTTGAATAATTCTAAATATTTCCCAAACGGCTGCATATTTCTCAATTTTTCATAGAACCTTTTATGATTGCCTTTGGGAAGTCTACAAAAAATGTAAATGAATTGTTTCTTCAAAATCAATAGTCAGAGAAATATTTGAAAAAAAATCGGAAAAATCGATATATCTCCAGAACCAATAAAAAATGAGAAATGATTTTTTTGTTAAAAATACCTCTCAATGGACTCTATCAACATATCCCAATTTGGTTTCTTCGAATTCATTCCTGCAGCGGGAAAAAAATAAAACCCAAAAAAATTCGTCGGGACTTAGAAAAAATTTTCGATAATTTTGAATAATTCCAAATGTTTCCCAAACGGCTGCATATTTCCCAATTTTTCATAGAACCTTTTATGATTGCCTTTGGGAAGTCTACAAAAAATGTAGATGAATTGTTTCTTCAAAATCAATAGTCCGAGATATATTCGAAAAAAAATCGGAAAAATCGATATATCTCCAGGACCAATAAAAAATGAGAAAGGATTTTTTTGTTAAAAATACCTCTCAATGGACTCTATCAACCCATCCCAATTTGGTTTCTTCGAATTCATTACTGCAGCGGGAAAAAAATAAAACCCAAAAATATTCGTCGGGACTTAGAAAAAAATTTCGACAATTTTGAATAATTCCAAATATTTCCCAAACTGCTGCATATTTCCAAATTTTTCATGAAATCTTTTATGATTGCTTTTGGAAAATATACAACAAATATAAATGAATTGTTTTTTCAAAATCAATAGTTCATGAAATATTTGAAAAAAATGCGGAAAAATCGATATATTATACACATTGATCGTAGTATTCACATTATTGGTGTCCAATTATAGTTTCAAACGGATTCAATGATAAAAACAGACACGCATTAATCGTAGTATTCACATTATTGGTGTCCAATTATAGTTTCAAACGGATTCAATGATAAAGAAAGACACTCATTGATCGTAGTATTCACATTATTGGTGTCCAATTATAGTTTCAAACTGACCCAACGATAAAGACAGACACGCATTGATCGTAGTATTCACATTATTGGTGTCCAATTATAGTTTCAAACGGACTCAATGATGAAGACAGACAAGCATTGATCGTAGTATTCACATTATTGGTGTCCAATTATAGTTTCAAACGGATTCAATGATAAAGACAGACACACATTGATCGTAGTATTCACATTATTGGTGTCCAATTATAGTATCAAATGGATTCAATGATAAAGACAGACATGCATTGATCGTAGTATTCACATTATTGGTGTCCAATTATAGTTTCAAACGGACTCAATGATGAAGACAGACAAGCATTGATCGTAGTATTCACATTATTGGTGTCCAATTATAGTTTCAAACGGATTCAATGATAAAGACAGACACACATTGATCGTAGTATTCACATTATTGGTGTCCAATTATAGTATCAAATGGATTCAATGATAAAGACAGACATGCATTGATCGTAGTATTCACATTATTGGTGTCCAATTATAGTTTTTAATCATTTTGACAATGAACGTTTAAAATAAGAACAACGCCTTAAGATCGTAGTATTCAAATAATTGGTATATATGTGTACACGGAAAGGATATACGTGTACACGGAAAGGATATACGTGTACACGAAAAGGATATACGTGTACACGGAAAGGATATACGTGTACACGGAAAGGATATACGTGTACACGGGGGGCTAGGATCGTCGCGCGAAGCGCGACAGTTAAGCCGCCGGCAGGCCAAGTGTGGGCGCAAGGCGGATGCTAGCGTAGGCGAATCCCGCGCCCACACTTGTTTCATTTATCGCTCCAAGGACTAGGCACACATATAAGGGGGTTTCTAGGTATCGATGGAATTTGCTGATAACTCAGAATGTTATACCAAAGGTATATGAGATAAACGCATTTTACGCGACCAGGATAGTAATTGCATTGGTTGATATACAGGGTGTAATGGAAGATATAAGTAGGTTTCTAGACACTCTGTATATCAACTAATGCGCGTGCTATCGTGGTCGCGTCGAATGCATTCATTGATGTCATACCTCAGGTATAAAATAACAAGATTTTAAGAAATTCAATCGATACCTGGAAACCCCTTTGTATTATATTACACTCTGTATATCAATTATTGCAATTGTTATCGTGGTTGCATAGTATGCAATTATCATTCATATACCTTTGATGTAACATACTGAAATTTCAGCAAATTCTATCGATACCTAGAATCCCTCTTATATGTGTGCCTAGTCCTTTCCGAAACACCTTGTATATGTTGGGCAGGGGTGCTTTGGCAGTTGTAAGGGACAGTTGAATCATTTTCTGTTCGATGCTTGCCGTCAAAACTCCTATAGTATAGGGAATTTGCGAAAGCCTTGATTATAGTATCGGAAACAATGTATGTGGCTCGGTATCTGGGGTATACAGTATCGGAAAGTTTTCATCGGGGTATGCTGGTTTCATACGAGCGTAAAGAATAGCTGGCTATTGGGGATTCAACATTAGATGTCGGCGCCAAAGTGGCAAAAATGGATCTACTCTCGAGTACATTATGTCAACAGAAGAACTGAATATTGACCATTTATATGTACCAAAAATTCATTACTTATCAATAATGATTACAGGTTCAACAAAATGCACATAAACAATAGCCAAAATTTTGTGAATTTTAACGAAAACAATAATTTCACTGTACTTATCTATAGTGTCAAGACTTGACACCAGAGGGAGTATCCCTTATGTTGAATTCCCAATTATGTTGAGAGAGCATTATAAATTACAATTTCTCCTCGATTCGCTCGAGGAAGGGATATCGACGTGGCTGTTAATTTGTCGGACGAGGTAGTAGGGGAGGCTCTCTTATTTATGTGGTATTATCATATCATTGCGTTCCTTGTTGCTCGCATAGATTTGTCTATATACCCCCGGTAAAAACTTTCCGATACTGTATGTATATAATACATTTTCATGTTCTGGACAATTTATTTGAGAAATATTTAAACAGATTTTCCGTACAAATTATAAAATACCCGTCAATTGAATTCTATTTATCGAATAAGTTTCTATCGGAAAGAAAGTAATTCACGGCACTTAATCTACTTACTGTGGTAAAGATTTATAACAAAATGCCATTTCATTGCCCACAACATATGTTGTTAACAAGAACTAAATTAAACGTAACTTTCCTTCAGTTTCATAAAAATCAAAAGTTGCTGAAGATATTGGGTCGACCGCTAATCGGGGTCAGAAGAATGCAAATTTTTTAACTGCATTGCGGAGTGAATTAATATGGAATAAAAAGTGTGATGCTTGAAGTGGTTATTTTTTAATTTTATAAATTGGATCAATTATTGCTATTTGAATAATTTCCATGAATAGAATAGTAGTTTATTCACTTACTAGCGACCCGCCCCTACTTCGCACGGATGCAATTTACATGTGGTTTCATTTATGTAAAAAAAAGCACTGTTCGATCGATTTTGAATGTGTGATATTTTCTAAAGTTTTTATTAAAATCATATAATGTGACAGTTTTAATCTACATTAACTGGCCAATGTTACTGACATATTTATCTAAATAAGTATATATATTTTATCTTAAAGATAAAAATAATAGTTTAAAAAAACTAAAGAACACGCTTTACTTCTCATGGACTAAAAAGTAAAAAATAATTGACATTTAAAAAGCGTGCATGGGTGCTTTCGACCTATATTCTCATATTTTTTAGTTCAATTTAACAATACAGAGCGTTCAAGAGCTCAAGAGAACTTTATCAAGCACCCCACGCTTTTTTTACATTTGAGAAATTAAATTGTCAATTATTTTTCACTTTTTAGCCCATGGGAAGTAAAGTGTGTTCTTTAGTTTTTTAAACTATTATTTTCTTTTTACTAAAAAATCGAAATCTCCGACCCCGAAAACCATACCAATTTTGAATCGAATCTGACCATAATCACAATACCCGTCCACCATCTTGGGCCGTTATCTTGAATCCATAAATTTTTACGAAAAATTCATAATCTCTAACCCCGAAAACCCTCACACACTAATTTTGAATCGAATCGGACCATAATGACATCTTGGAGCCGCCATCTTTAATTTATGAATTTTGACAGAAAATTCGAAATATGTACGACCTAAAAAAACCTCACATATCAATTTTGAATGGAATCGGACCATTATCACAAATCTCGTGCGCCATCTTGGAGCCGCCATTTTGTTTTTTTATAACAAAAAATGTCATATTGTATTGTCACCGGAAGTATGAACACCTGCCAAATTTCAAATCATTGGGACGTCTGGAAATGGGTGAAAATCACGCCCTAAGGAGTCAGTTACAAACATACAAGAAACATACAAACATACAAAAAACATACAAACATACAAGTGAAGCTAATATAAAGCGTGTGGAAATGAGTACTGTGATTAAACCTCAGAAGATATCATATCACGGCTTTTTGAAGTCTTACAACTCTTCAATACATAATTTTGATGCATCTCCTAACCCGGGCCGCCGCCTGGGTGAGAACAAAAGCTTTTAACACCTCGACCACTTCGCTTAGGTGATTATTGAATATCAACACCATGTTCGTGTGCCAATAAAAATGGCATGAATACTAGTAAGATTCAATCGATGTTTCATTTTATTGTAAATGTTCTTCTGAAACCTAAGTCTATGAATATCTACTTTTTTTTTTGGTGTTGACAACTGTGCTAGCCATTTCATTTCCTGAAAGAAAAAGTAGCCTTTGGTTTTATTCCTGACAAATGCATTTCAAACGATTTCAAAACATCAATTTACCCTGTTTCGACGTTATTATTTTTCAATTAAAGTTGGATGGGAATTCAAACGAAATCCATTATGATAACTTCTCGCGATTCTATTGAGAACTGAGCGAACATCGATTCGGTGTTCGTAAAAGAAATACCTAGAACGTATAAAGAGAAATTTGGAGAAAAATAGAGTTTCCGCTTACAGGTAAAAATTAATCTCCTGGCTGCTAAATTGACATGAAACTAGGTCATAACGAAAATAGGGTGGAGAAGGCTTCAGGTATTTCGGAGAAATCGATCATGTCGTGCTTATTCCAGAGATATGATTCACAATGTACAGCCAAGTCTGAGAACTTCCGAGATTTTGTTGATGTTATTATATTATTCTCGGGTTGGTTAGCGTTATTTTTTCGTGTATAGTAAAGACTGCTGAATGAAATTACTTATGTCCGTTTTTGATCATAATATATTCTCTTATTGTTCGAAAACTCATTTTTGGTGAAGAGGAACATGTGTTGAGGAATTTTTCTAACACAAAACTCTCCATTTTGATATTTAATGTGTACGTGTCCAAATAAATTGAAATTTTTTTTTATGTCTCCTGAACGAAGTTAAAAAAACAGACATTGCTGTATAGACAATTGAATAATCTTTACTTTACTTTACCCCCTATTCCATAGGAGGGTGGCTGTCACTTTGACAGGGGTGGAATAGGGGCGATTTTATTATGTCATAGAGTGCCTTTTTCAAAACATAAATTGACGTTATGACACTAAGGTGAAAAACGATTAAAATTTCTACAAAATGTATTGTCTTTGCAACATGTTTATATACACAGTATCTTTTTCAAGCGAATGTACTAAACTAAACAAATCTACTTTTCCGCACTAAAATGTTTTTTCCGCACGGAAAAGTGACTCTTTCAAAACTAAAATGAAAATAAAATTAGTAGAAAAAAGTAGTTCAGGTACTGCCTCTTCAGCAGCTTTATGAATATCAAATTCATCAATTTTTCAACTTGACCAGTGTTTCAAGCTGTAAAAAGTGAAAAGTATAAGTTTCTTTAATTTTTATTTTAAAGGGGAAAGATAGCGATAAAATTGTTTTTGCAGAGTTTACATAAAAAAAATAGAAAATAAAAAATCTTTAGGGGACCATATATATTATACTTTTTTGAAATCTGCCCATCATGGAGCATGTGATAATGTGAAACAATATAGGGTGATCCATAAAAAAAATAATGGTGACATGCTCTGGGGATGCGATAGGAAAAGTAACATCAAATCTGATTATGTCAAAATGTGCCCTCCTGTATACTATTGTTGACGTGTTTTTTATTTTTCCTGAAAATCGTTGTTCCAGAAGTTATTCAGGTTGGCTCGTTTTCTACTCAAATAATTTCTAGCTCCCGAACTATAAGCGTCAGACCATATGTAATATACTTTTTTGAAATCTGCTCATCATGGAGCATCTGATAATGCAAAACAATGTAGGGTGATCCATTTAAAAAAAATGGTGATATGCTCTGGGGGTGCGATAGGGGAAGTAACATCAAATGTGAATATGTCAAAATGTGTCCCCTTGTATATTATTGTTGACGTGTTTTTTTATTTTTCTTGAAAATCATTGTGCCAAAAGTTATTCAGGGTGGCTCGTTTTAAATGGAATTCACTGTATACTTACTAATAGAAAAAAAATCGCTCGAGAAAGCTCTCGCAATTTTTTCACTTCTTTCATTCTTGAACAAAACACTGCGCGACTCGGGTAATTTTCAAAAAATTCATGTACTCGAAAAATTTCCGGCAATAATTCAAGCACGCGGGGGATTCGGTAAGAAAATTTCACACCAAAATATATTAAACTAATGGTTAATTCAACTGACTTGTAGATTATTCTGAGAGAAAACAAGTTGTAACATCAGTGGGCCATGAATGGTTTTTGTTGATATAATGACAGTTACGCGTTGGTATTAGTGGCGGTGTTTGTATGTGAGAAAGGAAAATTCATTTTGCGACATTTTCAACCTAAAATTACATTGCACATCACGCAGAACTAAAATAGTTTTGACTGGTCCATGCGGATTGTCTATTGGGAAGTGATGTGGAAAGAAATTCTTGCAAATTTCAGCCGAGTATTCATGAAAAGATAAGTTGAATAAAATTGTTTCAAATATTAAGTTCATGTAGTCAAGCATAGGTAGATTTGATTAATATACATTTTTTACCGATGGACCTATTCATCGTTGAAATGCAAGTTCTCAAAATATTTTCAGACACATTCAAAATATTTAGTGAATATATAATTATGAAATATTATCTCCTTTCATATGAAAAAGAACATTCCATTTGTACATAAAAGCAAAATGTTAACTATCACATGTCAAATATTTGACAGAAAAATTTCCACTTATTAATTTCGCCCAGGGTACCCAGGAGGATAAAAATTTCCGGAAATTTTTTGGGTTGCCATGGCAAGTAAATAAAAACCAATTTTTGGATTGGCTGAAAAAGTGAGGTGTGAAATTTTCAGTTGAAAGAAATGTTTCCAATGAAAGAAAATTTCGAGTGTGCTTTGGCAAGATATATCAACGGCAATAATATAATATGTAGATGCACTACAGTAATTTCAAAGATTATTATTATCTTAGATCAACTGTTAAAACACCTATCTTTCAAACATTTTTCCATGATCAGATCAAGGAAAGAGTAGCAAAAAGATAACGTAAATACGTGAAGTTCTTCATGAATGTTGGCAAACCTTGTGAGGCAATAAACTGTTGTTTGTAGTAGGATTAAATAAAATGAAAAACGTATAACAATAGCCATTAGCTGACATCAACACAGTTATTCTCGACACTACTCAAAAATAAATATATTCATTTATCAAGGTTGAGTTTATAAACAGCGAATGCTGACTCTCTTCCTAGTCACTTTAATTATTGTTTCAACTAGAACAATATCATAATATGTTTTATTTTCTTCTTATGATGATAGTGAATAAAAACACTTTATTATGATCAAGTATTACTATATTTTTCTTTGTTGAAAAAATGTTCCACGAAACACACGGCAATACCTTCGTCGTCGTTCCATATTGACCCCATTAGCTACTAATTCTCGCACAGAAATGCTCTATGCTGGGTGCTTATCGCCAGGATAGGAAGTTGGCAACCGTTCTCTCACAGGAAATGTAACGAGTCGACCAAGTCCTCAAAACGTTGCCTTCATTACGAGTTTGCGAGTGGAGAATATACGACGTACTTGGATTCAGACCAACAACTTTTATCGCATTCGAGCGAAAGATAATGAATATCATCCCAATATTTTTTTCTGTACCTAATACAGTGTACGGCGGATTTTTTTTTATTTCGAATTGTAGGTTAACAGTTAAGGACCTCGCAAAATCCTCATGGAAAATGGCTCTCGGCTAAATTCTGTGAATTTGTGGCATGTAATAGATTTTGACTTCCTCGGCAAAAGTGTCTATGTGCACAACAAAATCGGCCGACTAGTTTTCGAGGTACATGATGTCAAAGATGAAAAGTAAAGCTTTTTGCTGAAAATTTCACACCTCACTTTTTCAGCCAATCAAAAAATTGGTTTTTATTTATTTGCCATGGCAACCCAAAAAATTTCCGGAAATTTTTATCCTCCTGGGTACCCTGGGCGAAATTAATAAGTGGAAATTTTTCTGTCAAATACTTGACATGTGATAGTTAACATTTTGCTTTTATGTACAAATAGAATGTTATTTTTCATATGAAAGGAGATAATTATATATTCCCTAAATATTTCGAATGTGTCTGAAAATATTTTGAGAACTTGCATTTCAACGATGAATAGGTCCATCGGTAAAAAATGTATATCAATCAAATCTATCTATGCTTGACTTGATGAACTTAATATTTGAAACAATTTTATTCAACTTATCTTTTCTTGAATACTCGGCTGAAATTTGCAAGAATTCCTTTCCACATCACTTCCCAATAGACAATCCGCATGGACCAGTCAAAACTATTTTAGTTCTGCGTGATGGGCAATGTAATTTTAGGTTGAAAATGTCGCAAAATGAATTTTCCTTTCTCACATACAAACACCGCCACTAATACCAACGCTTAACTGTCATTATATCAACAAAAACCATTCATGGCCCACTGATGTTACAACTTGTTTTCTCTCAGAATAATCTACAAGTCAGTTGAATTAACCATTAATTTAATATATTTTGGTGTGAAATTTTCTTACCGAATCCCCTGCGTGCTTGAATTGATTGCTGGAAATTTATCTCGTACATGAATTTTCAAAAAATTCATGTACTCGAAAAATTTCCGGCAATAATTCAAGCACTAGGGAGATTATAAGTAAGAATTTTTAACAATTCTAAGAATTAACAAAAGGCCTATTCATTCTGCTAATACCATGCCTCAATGATGGTACAATGTCACCTTGATCTCGTATCCATTATACTTTTCCGTTTTGTGCTCTTCAACAGGGTGAACATACATTCATTCGATTAATTTCATTCCAACCAGTGTGAGTTTTCTAATGTGAAATGAATATTCAATATAGGTATGATGAACTCCCTCAATCTCAACCAAAGCTAAATTATATTATTTTTTTATACAGGGTGGTTCGAAAATAAGGGTACGTCAACCCCTAGATTTTTAGTTATAATAAGGGAGAGCATGTCATTATATATCAAACATTCTTTACTGTTGATAACGTCATTTCATGTATACAGGGTGAGTAAAAATGTTCAGTCCAATTTTCTTAGAACAATACTGTTTTTTTTTGTTTCAATAAATACCCTGTATTTCGGAAAATAATCGGTTTCATAATATACGATTTGAGGAATCCAAGATATTGTGATCAATTTCAGCATACGTCTCCGGAGTGTAATTCTTGTTTGAAAATATTTGGACTAGATTATTAGTGCGGTAATACCAAAATTGCAATACCTTCTATACATGTTGAATGAAAGCTTGTCTTCAAAAGTGTTTAATTTACCTACATTAAGTTATATTTTTGTGCGAAATATATTCGAATATAAAACGTAGAATTCTTGGAAGTATAGTACTTACCATTAATTTGTTGATTTTATGCCAAATATCCCTCCTAGTTTTTCGTCGGCTTGTTTGGAAAATATCCCCTATTTTGCAGAAACCCCACGTTTCACAAAAATCTTATAAAATATTTTCTCATCTGAATTGAATTGGTCGAGATTGAGGAAGTTCATCCTGGCTATATTGAGTATTCATTTCGCATTAAAACTCGCACTTGGTTGGTATAAAATTCATCGAATTGGATTTTTCTTTGTTCACCCTGTTGCAGAGCACACAATGAAAAAGTATAATGGATTCGAGATCAAGGTGACATTGTTAAATCATCATAATTTTTAATTTTTGTATTTTTCAACAAATTTCGATGAAATTATGGTTAGTGATATTTCGAGACTTCCTAAATCCAGTGGCGTAGTCAAAGCTCTGATGAAATTGTAGTGGTGGGTTGATTAAACGGCATATTTCTCAAATTTCATTCCCGTATAACTTTCTCATTGATTGACGCATATCAACGCAATTTACACAAGAACCATTTAAAAATGTCACGAATCCAGTAGTAAAGTCAGATTTTTTATAAAAAAATCGCTACTAATTTTTTTAGATTTTTGACCTTGAAAAATTAATAAAAATAGTTGGAAATGGAGATTTATCCATGAAATTTGATGTCCAAGTGGACTTTCTGAATGTCTACCGGAAGATTTCTGTTTTTTCAAAATTGCCTATGGGATAAAAAACTGACGATTTTTCCATTGTGTAAACTTCCGATTCTCTCATTTCCAACTCCAGCAAAATCTACGATAAATGCAAATTGAATCATGGATGCTTTCCATTCCATTTTCATAAAATAGGAGTAAGTGACTCTCCTTTGTCCTATGACTATGAAATGGAGAATACTTTTCGGTTGTCCAGGCACAAACTTCTTGAATCAGCTGAGAAGTGCAAACATGCAGTTCTCAACAAACGTTCAGGACCTACAGAAGTCCTCAAGAGACTGGTGTGAGCTAAGGAAGATGCAGCCCTTACCTTTTAACTTGTGATACTATGCACGATATGTGATGAGTAAATAGGAGAATATATGATATTTTAACTTCTTGAACTTGACGCACTATGTTTAAGTTATGTGCAAAGTGGAACGCTCATTTTCACGAATATCATCTAAACTAGATTACAATCAGGAAAACACGATGTTTTTAGATTGCCATATCTAACTGGTAGATACGAACCAATGTAACAAATAGGGTCCTGGCAAAAACCAAATTAAAATGTCCTATCATTGTTATCTAAATACTAATATTCTATTGTAAAACCACTCAAAAATGACAAAAAAAATAATAATAAATCGGAAAATATTCAATAAAAATTTATATTTTGAATTTTCAAAAGTATTGCTGGATACTTAAATTTTGGCCAACTTCTTCAAGTGACTTTTTTCGATATATTGTTATCTTTTCCAGTTTTTGCCACTTCATAGTAACTTTTTTCAATTTGCCTCCATACCAGTGATCACCTGTCAAAATTGATTTAGAGGTTGTCGGACATGCACAATCGATCACCCTTAACATTTTTCTAATACTCATGATAAATGACAACAAACTTTTTTCTCAAATGTTCATACTTCATGGCGGGCACTGTGAATATATGCATTTAAAAAAAATCAACAATTTCGTTTTATTTTTTCGTTTCGTCGTGTATTTTAGGCAATTTCTGTTCATAGCGATAGACTCGGTTACCAAGGTTACTTTGGCTTTTGAATCATCTTACTTTCCGGACTAGTCCGGGAAATGCCCGAATATCAATATAAATATTTATATAAATAAGAATTAGAATGTTTCTGTTAGTACCTATCTTCTGTTCGCATTTCGATATTTAATACAAATAAGAATTAAAATGTTCGAAATTTTCTTCTACAAAGAAATATAAAAAATAAATGTGTCTCGATTTGTTATTCTACACGGTTACCGAAAAAATGGTGTACGCAACACGTCCGAAAACAGTTTTTTCCGGACTTGTTACGTAAATTACTATTTCATAATAATTTCGTTTGTATGCTTTGTTTCCGAATAAAATTATTGTTTTGACTCAAAATTCACTTTTGATCAATATTTAATTCTGTTTGAAATTTTCGTCCAAAATCGTATTCACATACGCGTGCATATATTTTGTTTGGATTCAAACGGTCTGTTAAGCTTGTTTGGTTTGTTTGCTAACTGAACGGACAAAACCAATATTAACGCGAGGTGGAAAGTGATCGAGAATTCGAAGTAGGTCATAAAAAAAACTAATATACCTACAGGCTTATTAATGTTTGACTTATTTAAAACTTGAATATTTCTCAAAATACTGTATAGATTATAATGACAGTACTTCGGAGAAGTTAAAAACGATGTCGTTCACGTAAATGAGAAAAAGAGAGGACACAAGACATTCCCGTTGTACGCCCTTTGTGACTTCCGCTATGCTTCAAAGGTAATTAGGCTACTTAGTTTTTCTTCGTGTTCAATTTTCACCCTCGACAAACTATGTTTTGGACTAACTTTTTGAAATATCCCGTAATAGTATAATTACTTAATTCACAAGAATTTTGATGGCTCACAGAAAATTCCCAAATCAGTTTCATTTGTGTGCTCTAGTATAGCGTAAATTGAGGCGCAGATTGTACAGGTTTTGTCGAAAACCTTATTAAAAATCTGTTTAGAAATACTTGATAGTGCTTTACTGCTGTGGTGTCGCACGATTAGAACAAATAATATGACACTAAGGTACACACGATTAGATTTCCACAGATTTTATTATACTCTCGACGTGTTTCGCTACACAGTAGCTTTCGACTAGTGCACATGTTTCATATGTTTCACCTCTATATACCACACAGCTCAGGGCTCTTGGGCGCGACTCATACATTTTGTGATGAGTAATTTTTCAGTATGTTCTAACCACAACGATCTTACCTCATACGTATATTTTGAGCTCGAGAAAATTGAACACATGCCTTTTGTGAGGAGTAATTTTTTAGCCTGTTTTAACCTTAACGAACTAAATTCACGTAGACACCTTTTCCAGAAATGACCGAGGTAAAGTTAATGTACTGGCTAAAAGGGACAAGTAAGATTAAAGTACTCGTTACTGAACGTTTTGTACACTGATATAGTAGTGCGAAAAGTGCGGGAACCAAATATTCCATAATCAAAGTAACCACCTTCGCATGAATTGTGCATGGTTTTTTTGTTGATAATCATTATTTTGATCATGAAAACATGTTTCTCGTTTTTTTAATGATATTTGAAGTACCTACCGCAAACAATAAATATTTGTTTGTGAACAAATCATAACAACATCGATAACTTAGTATCGCCTACTTTATGAATAGGTTGATCAAAAATTCGAAAGATATTTACCCAGTTTTTTGCATTTCGCCTGAATTTTTCAAATCAAATACTTCCGTGTCAAAAAATATTGTATGAATGTATGATACACTTTTAAAAACGGTGTTTAAAACACTTTCACACATGTATCATAGATAGCTATCATGAAACTTGGTTGTTGTTGTCGTCGATTATTTACTAAGAATTTGTATGGCTTTCATTGGTGATTAAAATGAAATAATTTTGTCAATCTATGTCTTATTTGTGTCTTCACTTCATCAGCAGTGTTATTGATGTGGTGAAGACGAATTAAGTAGGTTTTTGAAATAAAATCTTTTTAAAAAAATGTTTATAAAAAATCATGACAACTACTTTTTCATTTTCAAGGAAAACCCTATAAAATGAACAATTCCACAATGATGAACAATGTTAATAATTTATCAGACAGTTCCGAAACAGTATAACTACACTAAATAACGTTTTTCCTGCACTCGCCGTTTTTACCAGTCTGACAGCAATGATATCTTTCTTGTACCTCTGAAAAATTTTTATGGTACGAGTAATAAATAAGCGTACAAAATTGTAAATCTCGATCAGGGACGGATGGGCTTATCGGGAGTTCTGGAGAATTCCCGAAGGGACGGTCGATCTTGGGCCGTTAAGGGCTAGCTACCCTGAGGGCAGTCGGAACTAGTTGATGGTAATTTCCCGTGCCGATAAAGTGAATCCCATCCGTCCCTGATCTCGATTATATTTCCGTAGCAATAGTCATGCAGTAGTGATTGCACTGATTTTTGAAAACGGCGTCATTGAGCCACAGCATTTCAGAATAGTTCCTGCAATCCCGTGTTCGGGACTATAGACATGGCCTTTTTCCCCATAACTATTCCATCCTTCACAGTACCTCTTTTTCTAATGTAGTCCGCTGGGAACTGTGTGTAAAAACCACGTAAGGGCCAGTCCATATCCAACATAACTATTATAAGTCTATGATTTAAAATGATCCCCAATATTCAGAATTTAGGTGGTTTTACTTCATATGATAACTATTTTTAATTCCGTAATCTGTGATATTCAGTATTTAATTGATATTATTGATATGTTCAAGGAGTCTATTGCAATAGGAAAATACTATTTCATAACAAAGTTATGCCTACCATATAATGAACAGCGCTGTCATAATTGAATGTGTGTATGTGAAAACACCGGTAACTAATTTTCTATTTCTGATTGAGAATTCTCATTAACATAACATAAATATAACCAGACTGATTAGTTTGTAGTATGGTAATAATTAACAAAATTAATTCGGACAGAAAGTTTTGTACGTACTGGTCTCTG
The DNA here is from genome assembly GCA_958298965.1 of Chrysolina haemoptera. Lineage (NCBI taxonomy): Eukaryota > Metazoa > Arthropoda > Insecta > Coleoptera > Chrysomelidae > Chrysolina > Chrysolina haemoptera. Next base: position 13,847,041 of record OY282602.1, on the reverse strand, counting down.
ATAATTTGTTCAGAAAGTTGATAGTGACTGTTGAATTAGCCAAATGGTTATAGTCAGTACAACCACATCATTTGAACTATAACATATTTTTTGTAGGAACGAGAACATTTCATTAAAATTATGCAAGGGTCTCCTAACCAGTACCATTTATATTAATCAAATTAAAATTATCTCATATTATGAGGTTGGTGGGGATCACAATTATATTCAGCGCATCTATATCTGAAGATAATGTTACAGTTTGTTTGTAATTATCGTTTTAAATGACTATTTGAAATGTGGAAAAACGATCTATAAGAATTGATTGAAAATCGCTATTATTATTCCATAGATCCATTAAAGAGGAATATTATGAGATACTCGAGCTAAGTTAAGGTTCGTCCCTCTTGGAAGTTCACCTTTCAAATTCATACTTTTCTCCGCTATTGTTATCGTATATGCCAATTCTGAAATCAAATTTGATAACAGAATGGTAACAGTCAGATATCTGAACACAAAGCTCAGAGTTCTTTTTACTCCCATATACACCTACAACGTAGGCTAATTGTGGCAAATATCTGTTTGAAAACAACTATTCCCTTGGCTAATACCACGACTTGTATTGAATTATATCCAACACATACTTGTGCAATGTACCTCATTGCAGAGGAAACAATTTCAAGTTCTCCCTGTAACCAAATAGCAGAATTTTACTAGCGTCTAGCGACAGCCCGGATATTTTTGCTGGCGAGCATATTGCCAGTATCTTAACTTCCAAATTGGCAGCTTCCTTGGTCATAAAAATATTGGATAAGTTATATTCACCCTGAACCTAATACCACCACAGGAAAGATAATTGATAATAACCTGTTATTGAACATTTGTAACTGATGAAGTAGTCAATAATAATTGAAATAATCATCATTAGGATGTGACATGCAATAGATTTGTCGTGATATTGAGCACTCATAATAGTTATTTATGCAACAAGTGCAAAAAGTAAGTGTTTATTGCACTCGACGTGAAATTTTCCGACGAGTCCGTTAGGCCGAGTTGGACAACACGTCGAGTACAATAAACAATTTTTGCACGAGCTGCATACAACATTTTTTCTACGTTCATGCAAAAAGCAAAAAATGATTTATTAAGGTGCGGCACTAGGTGTAGGAAAATGAAAAGCACAACTTAAATAATTAATTATTACTATCGATTTGCACTGAAACAGATCATATCATCAATTTTTCCATTAATAATACCCATTTTGAAACTTTCAATTCCGTAATAGTCAGAATTAATTTTTTCCTGACAGTTCTATAACCACAGTTGCATTATAAAAATCAGAATCATAGTAGCCGTGAGCGCGTATGTTATCACGAGGTGTGGTCATAGTACAGACAGTTTGCTCTATGCAGGTAGACGGTTTAGAACAAAGCGAATCAGTTTTCATTATGGAGTTTTTCTTGGGAAGGCATTGTTTGTTTAACTTTGGCTGCTAACATTAGTACAAAATAATATAAAATATGTAACTGTTTAAAACGTATTGCCAATCTCACAGAATATCTGCTAAATATGTAGTGAGTTTGAAATTTATGTTTGTCATGATGACAGCACGTTGAAGTAGAATGACAGATGAGTGCAATAAAAACTTTATTGCACTAGTGCAATAAAGAACTTCTTTTTCTACTAAATATAGTTCAATAAGGTTTTGCTATTTGCATGAATGTAGAAAAAAGTAATTTGTTCAATGAAACTCAATCGGCATTACCATTCATTTAGTACTCCTTTTATTTTCTCAGTGTACTTCTTTCAAAAGTTAGTTTGTCACAAAGTATTAGACACTCATCATTAAAAATGTGCACAATGCTCTTCTATTCATTCGTCTTCGAGGAATATGCTCCACATTTTATACTTACAAGATGAAAACGAACCTTTTTTTCAAGACAGTCGAGAGCCTGTTAGCTGTTACTTGAAGAGCATTCAACGAAACTTTCATTACGTTATCATTGATTCGTTCTTCGAAAAAACAATCGCAGTGAAGATGATATAATTCAATCCACCTATGAGAGAGATTTATTTCGGAAACAATAGAATTTTGAGGAAGATTTTCGTTATGACGACAAAACCTTTTCGTTTCTCGAATGAATGAGATGAGATGGATGATAGCTTTTATATATTACATGAAATCGCGTTTCTCTGAAAATTCCAAAGTGTATTTCTGTAGGAATTTCCCTGCCGATTGCGTTATATTCCTTCTCAAATTTCGAGTAGGAAGGAAAGATCAATAGCATCGTGTTTCAGGAGTATTTTTTTTTTATTTCAAATCTTTCTCATTTCTTTTATTTTCCGATGCTAATATTTTCTCTTATATTCCAGGGTATTTTGGCGTTCAATCCAATCTACTCATTGTTTGGTGAACTGCGCTATAGAAATAGAAAAAATACCCTGACCTGAGTGATTATTCCACTTATGCTAATATACACGATTTTTTATTATGTTATGTTAGTAATCGATTTTGTCTTCCGACTTTCGACTCTTGATTGGTAGTACTGATGTATTGGATGGATATAATTATACAGGGTGTTATAGTGTATCAATAAATGGCAAGAATTTTCGATTTTGAAGCAGTCAGCATTTTTTTAAACTGCATGAAATCGCTTTCAGTTCACTGTGTTTAAAATTCAATATCTCCCAAAATATTTTTTTTTTTCGGCAAAAAACTATTCTCCCATTTTGTTTTGTCGTCTTTTACTTCATATTACTTTTATCGCTCCAATTTCGGAAACTCCCTGTATATTATATCCACCCAATAAATCGATATGAAAAATGTCCTTCATAAACTGTTTGTAGAGGTTCCATGTATTATAATTTCACATTAATCTGTTTTGAAGGGTCATGACTTCACTCCTAAAAAACCATCCCTTTAAAAAAAAAAGTATTTTTCTCCTGGACTCGTCAACCGTTGAAAATATCAAAATAGTATTCATTAAAAATTTTCTAAAAGAAAGTTACTCGCGCTTTTCCTGTATAAGCCTAATTTACGAGAGAAACGATGTTGAAATTTTGTTAAGATTTCCAATATGGATTTGCGCGCAAATTTGTTCGTTTAAATTTCTGCGCGCGCGCGGCTTGTCGATAAAAACTGATTGCTGGCAAACTACGCAAGCTAGGATGAAAAATCGAATTGGTGTTTGAAGGTGATGAAATATACTTGCAGTCCTTATCATTTTTATTGGTCATAGATATGTATAAGTATATAATAAAACATAATATAAGTGTAACTATTCACTGGTATTTCGTGTTCACAACTGCATACAGCCCAACAAAAATAAAGAGAAATGAAAGTACCAAGTTGAATTGAATTGGCTGTAGCAGGGTGTGAGGGGAGAAAACAAAAAATGTTCATTTGAAATTAGATGACAGTATGGATTAAAAGACCTATTTCGGTGATTACTGTATTCACTAAATAATCTTAACAAAAAACTCGATGATTAACCAAACCGCTAAAACAATGTTTTTGTACAACTGACATTAAAAATGACGTTTTTAATTCATTGACACATGAACTAAAAACTGACGTTTTCACAAAATCACTTTTAACACTAGTGTTAAAAGTAAAATGACAGATGAGATGATGGATACTCAATAATATAGATCTCTCTAACACTTCAATCAGATATTATAAACAGAGCACCTACTCAAGAGGAATCGTTTATAAAAGTTCACACATGTATTTGGCCGTTTGCGCAATTGGTAATACTAATTCCTTTTGAAGTTACAAACGAAGTAGTATTTAGTCCAACTGTAGAATGTCCTTCATCACTGACAAATAATGACATTCATAAATAAAGTGCGTTGGGGTTTATTATTTTGAAGTATCTGTCAGTCAGCCTTGTAACCCAAAGATCGTGTGTTCGAATCCTTATGGATCTTATTTTTTTTTTGTTTTTTTCTTACTAGCAGTAACTGTTGAACAAAAAATTTTGTATGATACATTTGTTAAAAGTGATTTTATTTTGCTCGTGGGGTTGCTCCACTCGCTAACGCTCGTTTCGCAATATTCCCCACTCACAAAATAAAATGCCACTTTTAACACTTGTATCATAAATAACTATTTTATAACATTTCATTCGAGGCTAAGTACGTTGATTTTTCAATCTAGGATTTCCAGTATCCCTACCATGCAAAACATATCTTAGAAAATATCCCCTTGTATAAAAATTTTAGGCTAATTTATTACCCTATTTGGAAATATTTTGCTCAACAATCACAGGGAATATGAAAACTATCTGCATTCTGTCGGATTCCACATCTCCAACCTAAACCTTGCGTTGAAAATGTTATAAATTTGGACGCAACTACCAAGACTTTATAGGTACTTTTCGTTAAATTTACTATTGATGGCTGTAGTAGTCATATTTTTGTCCTAAAAATTCGTAGAACTCTGAAAATCAAACTTTCAATCTGTTGTCAGTTGTCAGTTTTAGTTAAATTTCATTGGTGCTTATTGTTCTACATACAATGATCTACGGTTCATTTGTGCATATTGTTTTTTTATAAATGATACTGTCGTCATTTATGCACGTACAACTCGACCAATTCCAGCAGCAGTTCGTGTACGAAATTATATATTCATATGTCTGTCTGTAACTAATGCGTGTGCGGTTAGGGTACATGACAGAGGTGAAATAAAGGGACATCCTCGATTAAATTCATGAACATGCGATAATAAATCTGTACGTCGCGTAGTGTGAAGTACGGCGGATAAATCTGATAATAACAGTTGTCGAATTACGTTCGAACTATATTTTTTGTTTTTGAAATTGGTTTAGTAGATTCCGAAAAAAGTCAACTAACTAACAATTGCGACGTCTCAATATCTTTTTCTCTACGAATTCTTCGATTTTTCAACTCTGTCTACGAACTGACGATATCAATTTCTATGATCACATGACTCCCTCGCTACTTACAACAGTTCACGCGATCTGTATTTTTTTTAACTGAGGTGTTTACTGAGAAATTATTTTCTTTAAGAGGCATCACCAGCGCCCATCACCTCTTTGGTGTGTGCGGATATATTTTTCAAGAGTGATAGTGGAGGTAACGAAGCACGTGTCCGTAAAAAAACTACGTAGCTGGGAGCGCCAATAAGGTAGATAGCTCCTAGTCGTACTTTCGATTTTTATAAAAAAAATCTGGTTCTATAATTTCCTCAAGAATGCGGGAATCTACCAATTTTTTTTTTCATTTGTTAAACCATTATTTTTTTTTCCTCCGGAATTATCAAAACTAAAAATCAGTAAATTTCCCGCATTCTTACAAACAAATTGAATCATTTGTACTAACAAAATTTTCGAAAAAACTAAAACTGAACGCTCAAAACTGATACTCGTTACTCGGTATTGTTTACTCTTAATCGATCGTCTAAAAGGCATTGATTGATATCTATGGATAAAAATGTGATTTGTGCTCAAATGAACAGTGTGTTTGCGTTCGCGGAAAATTAATTCAAACCAAACAACTTCATTTACTTCAACTTCAATTTTCTCTATGTTATGTATGCTCTGCAAAAATCAGTTATTTTCACAATTTCGTATTGGGTGTCATACTGAAACTTCTTTGAAGTTAATGTTATACAGGGTGGGGCACCGAAAACGAAACAGATCTAATATCTTCAAAACGCATGTGTTCTGAAAAAAATGTAAAAACACATCGATTTTTAATCCAAGGGGGACATCTTCCTATCATAACCTCAACTGTCATACCTCTCCCCCCTCCCCTTGGTCACTATCACCCAAACAATTTGAATAGGGAAAGTAGTGAGTGTGACACATAATTAAAAAGATTATTTCATAAGGAATTCAGCCATGTCAATTTTCGCTACCTAACTTCCTATTTTGGCGCCCTCTTGCGGGAAAAACAACTGTTCCGTATTCCAAATTATAATACTTCATTTGCAAGCTAATTTAACATAAATTCGGTGACAATGAATTATGGAACTTTTCTGAGGCAAAAAACAAAATGGCGGTTTCAGAATGGCAGACAAGATTTGAAATTATGGTCCGATTCTGAAGTCGCCATTTTGTTTTTTCCTCAGAAAAATTCGATAATTCTACTCCGAATACTACTTCGATTGTTACTTCGAAAGGAATGAATATTACCATTTGCTCAAACGACCAAATACATGTGTGAACTTTTATAAACGATTCCTCTTCAGTAGGTGTTCTGATTATAATATCTGATTGAAGGGATTCTATTAGAGAGAACTATATTACTGAGTATCCATCATCTCATCTGTTATTCTACTTGCAACACTTGTGTTAAAAGTATTTTTAACACTAGTGTTACAAGTGATTTTGTGAAAACGTCAGTTTTTAGTTTATATGTCAACGAATTAAATGCGTAATTTTTAATGATAGTTGTACAAATACCAATTTTTCGTACGCTTCGCTCGTCGTACTCCAAACAGCACGTGTAGGGTGTTATAAAACTTGTATCATAATACACAATTCTATTATTTCATGTCTGTGCCGTCGGCTTGACCCTTAATGAGATAACACCTCTCCCTCGCACCAGTGCTACTACGTATTCTCCTTCCATTCCCGCGTCGTCTAGGTTGCTCCGTCCGCTCCCCTCTACCGCGCCTCTCATCGGCCGACGGACGCTAGCATGTTTCTTCAGTACGCTTTAACTTCGCGTTGGTGCTACACGCGTAATCTCAAACAACGGAGTGTTCCGTTTGAAATTGTGTTATATTTTGTGCGTGACCTGTTAAGAAGTTTCAGGTAAGTTAAGTATTCGCTTTCAGCCTCGAGCACGAGTATGGTTATAGAAACGGCGCCCCTCAGCACGCTTGTTTTTATTCCTCACGAACTCCTGTCCTTACATTGACAGAACACTGAGCAAATACCATATTCACGATCCTAGCATCTGTATGGCTTTCTCAGTAGTGCTATCCTCAGAAGAACTGAGACCTTCGCACCACAGCAAGTCTCAATTCGAGCAGCTTTACATCTCGATCCGATCAGATGTAAAGCTCGATCTAAGCAGCCGTACGGCTCGCCCTGAGCAGCCGTGCGGCTCGTTCTGAGCAGCCGTACGGCTCGTTCTGAGCGGCCGTACGGCTCGATCAGCGCAGCCGTACGGCTCGATCAGCGCAGCCGTACGGCTCGATCAGAGCAGCCGTACGGCTCGATCAGCGCAGCCGTACGGCTCGTTAGCCGCAGCCGTAAGGCTCGATTCAAGCAGCCGCGCGGCTCGACCCGGCGGGCATGCGGCTCAATGGAGGAGCCGTACGGCTCGATTCAGTGCGATCCTGACATGCATTTATGCGGCCAGATCGGAGCAGAGGCTCAAGATTATCAGTCTTGAGTGCCCATTATGCCAAGTCGGAAGGATGGCACGCGTGCTTATGAGGGACGCTAATTGTCACTATTCTGATGACCGTTTTCTTTTGTCAGGCGAATCATGGTTAATCCCAACATCAAAACGCTCGCAGAGCTAGCTGAGCTGCGAGCAGATAACCCAGCCGACAATATAATACTGGAGAGGGTGAAGTCTTTGGCAGCATCCCACTTACCCATTGGATGACAAGACTGGAGAGCTATGCGGTTTACCAGAGATGATCTTCTAGGTGAGGAAATGGATCCACAGATCCTCAATAAAATCAGGTTCGCTTTACCGACAGTGGAACTTGCTCAAGCCTTCAATCCTGGCGCAACAAGCTTACCAGAAAAAGTATTCAGAGACATGAAAGTGAAGCTCTTGGATTGGCCCTTCTGTGTAGGTTTGATTATTGGCCCTCCCAGCCTAGCTTCCCGCATCAGAGGTTCAGCAGTTCAAAACGAACTAATCGTTGCTGCCCTAGATGACTTAAAGCCTTTGCTGATTTCTCGTAGAGAAGCATCACTACAGTTATCCGCTGACCTCTCGGAAGCTGAGAGCACAAATACGCTCAGCTCTCGGAAGTCAAAGAAAGAGTCTCGTCTAGACAAGCTAGAGGAGAGTAGTAAGGAGATGAAAGGCATGCTGGAGGCGCTGATGAAACGGTTAGAGCATTCGGGAAAGGTGCCTGAGGAGGAGTGGGATGAAGGTGAATATGAGGACGACGAGGAAAATTTTCCGCCGGATATGGAATGGGAGGAAGAGGAACCCGCAAATGAATCAATTTGGGAGGCTCCTGAGCTAGTCAATATACCGGAGTCAATGACGCATTTGGACTTTACCCCAGCCACCAAGGAGTTGGAACCTCTAATAGCCGCTCCAAAGGAGCAAATAAAAATCCAAGGTATCGAATGTCAGAGATTAGGAAAGGATTCTTTCAATAAAATCCGATATATAGAGGCACAGAAGAAGCTGCAAGCAACACCGGTCTTCAGTGCCCTTCGGGTCAACCCCCAACTCTCGCACATGATCCTGGCTAACCAACATCATGACTGTTTAACAAGAACGGATACCACTCTCGCCACGATCAGCCATGGTCTTCTTTTGCAAAGAGAAGCCTTCGCCAAAGCTATTAACAATTTGATTACCAAGTATCCGGATATTAAACAAGGTGTTCAAACAGAATTGTTAGGACCAGAGGCGAACTTCCGGAAATTGTCGGATGACATTCTACAATATACCTGCGGCCGTAGGGCTGAATCTATCGAACAGAGGAGGAAGGGATTCAAACCTCACAATGAAATGGTATCGAGTCTCTTAGAGGCTATACCTCCTTCGGAATCGTATCTTTTCGACGAGCAGCCATTAGCAGAGTTATTCAAACAATATGGAGGGTTTTTTCGAGGCGCCGCCCATCGCCGAGCAGACGCTGCACTCAAGCCAACAACATCAAGGGATAATACCTCTAGATTTTCGGCAAGACCGGAATATTCTCGAAATAGGCCCACCCCCTTCAAAACGAAGGCGCTATCAGGAGGGAACAGAAAATATACGCCGAGAGCATCCCGTTTCAAGAAAGCTACTGCAATGCCTACAGGGGACAAAGCTTTCAGGAAAAGCAATGATATCAACCGAACAAGAAGAAAATGACTCCCTGCTACCATCATTCAAAGGGGGTCGTTTAACAAGCTTTGTCAGAGAATGGAGGAATGCTGGAGCCCCCGCCAGCATTCTTTCAATTGTAGAAGGGTACTCGATTCCGTTCATAAAGAAGCCGCCTCTAACACGTTTCTCGGAGGATATTCTAGATCGCTTTTCTACCATAGGAATGGATCAAGAGATAAAACATATGCTCAAGCTCGGAATCTTGGAAAAATCCAAGGGAACCACAGGGTATCTATCGAGAATGTTCTCTATCCCAAAACGCGATGGAGGCAGCAGACCAATATTCAATTTGCGGGGGCTGAACGAGTTCCTGAGACCCAGAAATTTCCGTTTGATGAACCATTTCAAAGTTCCGAATTTTCTGCAGAAAGGAGACTTCATGACAAAGGTGGACATCACCCAAGCATACTTCCACATTTCAATAAGAAACCATCATCGGAGATTCTTATCCTTAGTCCAGGCAGGCGAAGTATACCAAATGACATGCCTCCCCTTTGGCCTCTCAACGGCTCCGTTAACCTTCGCCAAAATAACGAATTGGATAGCAAGTCAACTCCGGGATATGGGCTTGAGAATCATAGTCTACCTCGACGATTTTTTATTGGCGAACCAGAATCCCAGTATTCTGAGCTATCAAATGGAACTAGCCATAAGCTTCTTGGAAAGGTTGGGCTGGATCATAAATCTAAAAAAGTCCCGAAACGCTCCACAGACATCCATAGAGTACCTCGGAATAATGTGGGACACAGCGGAATGCAAAGTATCTCTACCAAAAACGAAGGTAGACTCATTAGAAAAAGATTTGCTGAGGATAACAGAAAGACGACAATGGAACTGGGTTGCGGCGAAGAGTCTCCTGGGAAAACTGAATTTTGCGGCATTCGTAGTGCCCCTTGGAAGACTTCATTCTCGTCAGATACAGCGAGCAAGCCTAATTCTACCTCAGACTCATCCAAAAACGTATTTTCCTGTACCAAATATTGTGGTCGAGGAATGTCTATGGTGGATAAGAAACTTGAGAGGAACATCTCCACTGTTTCCGAAGAACCCCGAAATGTTTCTGATAACGGATGCATCCAACCTGGGATGGGGAGCTCAACTGCAGAAATGGTCAGTGAGCCGGAAGTGGTCCCACACACAAATGTCGTGGCACATCAACAAGAAGGAGCTCTATGCAATATATGCGACAATTCGGATGTTCACGAATCAGTTGAGGGGAAAAAGCCTCCTAATACAATCAGACAACAAAACGGTAGTGTCTTACCTGAAAAACCAGGGTGGTACAAAGTCCCAGGCTCTATTGCAACTGACGTCGAGGGTGTTGAAAATCGCACAGAAATTCAATATCGAGATATCAATCCACTACATCCCAGGCATGTGCAACGACATTGCGGACAGTTTGTCGCGCAACAAGGCGCTATCGGACTGGCATCTATCGAAAGAAGTAACTTCTCAAATCTTTCTCAAATGGGGAACACCTCAGATAGATTTATTTGCGACAGACAGATCGAGGGTAGTGCCAGTTTATGTGTCGAGAGATGTCAGAGACCACCAAGCCTTTTTCACCAATGCATTCAGCAGACAATGGGACTTTCGCTTGGCATGGATATTCCCTCCTCCCTCACTGATCCCTCGGGTCCTCAGACATCTGAATCTGGCAAAGGGAATATACATCCTAGTGGTGCCAAGGTGGGAAAAGGTATTTTGGAGAGCGGACTTGAAGTCACGAGCACTTGCACCACCGTTCAAAATCCAGAATCTTCAGCACCATCTGGTAGACGCAAGGGACTGGACGACCATACCTCGAGCCCAGGAGCTTCGTTTGGAGGTTTGGAAGGTACGGGGTGGTCCCATTGTACAGAGAAATGGTCAGAGGATGACATGAAATTATTGGAGAAGTCATGGCGCAAATCTTCCTTCAAGACTTATTCGTCCCCTTGGAGGAATTGGGTAGCTTGGGCAAGAGCTAAGGAATTATCGCCCAACAACCCTGACCCTGAAGTTGTAGCCCAGTACCTTGGGTACCTTCACAGGGTGAAAAAACTGGCGCCGAGTACTATTAAGGTACATAAATCGGTTATTGCTACCTTAGCCAACCCAGTCCGATCGGAATTGATTTCATCACACCCCCTGGTGAAGCACATGTTACGAGCCATAGAAGTTTGCAAACCGCCGTCGAGCAAGAAAGTTATATGGGATGTTGGAAAACTCATATCATGGATGAGAGACGATACCGTGAATAAAGATAGTTTATTTCAAGTCTCTAGACGTGTAGCTTTAATCCTATTACTTGCATCAGGGCGTAGAATACATGACCTCACTCTCCTAAGGATTGACCAGAATAGTATTGATATAGATGAAACTTCGGTGTCCCTTTGGCCGGCATTTGGATCAAAAACTGATAAAGGTTCACACCGTCAATCTGGATGGAAGCTATTGTATAATCAAGAAGAAGCTGTGGATCCAATTTTCTGGCTGAAGCGCTTGATAGCATTATCATCCGAAAGGAGGAAAGCCAAAGAGAACCTTCATCACCTTTTTATCTCAACAAGGGGGCAAGTGGCACCGGCATCCAGATCCGTAATCGCGGGGTGGTTGAAAACGGCTTTCAAGGCAGCTGGAATATGTTCATCTCCTGGAAGCATAAGATCAGCAGTAGCCTCATCCAGGTGGGAAAATGAGGTGCCATTAGATACAATCCTCAAGAACGGTAACTGGAAAGCAGAGGATAACTTTTTCAAGTTTTACTATAAAAAAGTAGAGAAAACCCAACATGGGCAACGCTCTAAGGATATAACTGAGCACGGTTTTGTTCCTTTATAAAGCGGCTCTTTCATGCTACGGCATACGAAAGTACAAATGAACAAGAGTGGTAGTGTTTATATTTCAAAATCTTTATTTTATGGAGTTGCTAGTTTCATTTTTGTTTTTTTTATGAATAATGTTTATTTCCATTTGGAACGAGAGTGCGATCCTCCCTGATCCTTTGTGGGATTTGTGACTTACTCGTATTGCTCATTATAATGCTGGTTGTATTTTGAACTGTGTTTTATTCTTACAATTATTGCTATCACAGTACGCTTTATTCCGCGTCGTCAGAATGCAAACACTTCTCATTAAGGGTCAAGCCGACGGCACAGACATGAAATATACAACGTTTTTCCCCCGAAGGGATAAAAACGATTTATTTCAGGTCTTGCCTAGGCTTGACCCGTTGAATGTCTTGACGACTTACCATGAAAAGGTACTGAAGAAACATGCTAGCGTCCGTCGGCCGATGAGAGGCGCGGTAGAGGGGAGCGGACGGAGCAACCTAGACGACGCGGGAATGGAAGGAGAATACGTAGTAGCACTGGTGCGAGGGAGAGGTGTTATCTCATTAAGGGTCAAGCCTAGGCAAGACCTGAAATAAATCGTTTTTATCCCTTCGGGGGAAAAACGTTGTATATTATGCACTTTATATTGAAGCCACCCTAGCGGCTATCAGTTTTCTTGCATTTGTGATTATTTCTGGAGGTTAACTTAATTTTGTAACGTTTTCAAATGTAAAACCTTCTGTTGCATCCTCAGGACCGCGAATTCACTCACGCCTCGTTGAATGAGTTCATTATTGCAGTGGTGCGAGGATTTCAGGAAACCATATCGAGTCAAGCTCCTTATTCGAGTTCATTGTATAACGTTTCAAGTACGCCAAATGTACTAACAGGCTCACCACAGACTAGACATTTCAAAACTATTAACTAAGCGCAGTAACGAAGTTCTCACTTTCGATGGACACGTTTTTTCCGTATTTGTATTATGAAAGAGACACTTGTGCAAATGAGTGCATGGATTTGGTACCATTTGAAACACTGTAAATATTACAGTGGACACAAATCGGTATTTTTCCTCCTACCCCTATAGAAAGTACACACTTTCCTCCCTCAAACCAGGGAGGAAACTCATACTTTTCCTCCCTAGGGAGAAAAGTACTTTTCCTCCCCCTCACGATGAAACTTGTGAATCTATTATAATCACTGTAATAATAATTGTTTCCGTAATTTATAGAACATCTTATATATTCTGTATTCTGTTTAGTTCTGTATTTAGTTCTTTAATAGCTATTTTTGTATTTAGAGCGCAAAGTGATTGATTGTCGATCGACAAAAAGATTAATCTTTGGAGAACGACAATGACACTTTGTGCTCGATATACAAACATTATTTTTTCTACAAGCGCAGCTCTTAGAAAAAAAATGATCGACACTTCATTCAAATAGGCATATAACATTACTTATGAGAAAATCACTCAATAGCAATCCGAAATGCATAAGCTATCTAAATGTCCAATAATTCAAATCACTAACAAGAAACAAGTAAAATAACGTTCTTAAAAAAAAGTTGCAATTGCCAGGAGCTGAACCCGAGACCTTCGGATTACAAGCCCAAGACGCTAGCCATTGCACCACCGCAGATTCTCAGATGGACATGACTGTATTGTCTATACTTTCCATCATGCAAGTATAGGTCCGTTTTAGACAAAAGCAGTTGAGATGCGTTTCAAATTTACAAAAAAAGGTTCATTGAGTGGGTAGGAGGAAAAATCATATGTATTTCATGGGAGTAATACAAATAGCTATTTCTGTTCGGCAACGATTTCAACGAACAGGTTTTGCCATCATATGGTACATAGTAATTTAGAAGAATTCAAGACACTTTTCAGATGTATGAGTATAGTTTTATGTGCGATAATAAAGGATAATTTATCATCGGCGGCCATATTGCTAAGTTTCGCTATGAACAAAATCAACTGAAATAGTAAACGCTGCAATATTTTTATTGTAATTCTGAAGAAAAATATAATATATTTTTATATTATGGTCACCAATGATGGGAATATCAAATAGGTATACTGAAGTATAAGGAGTAAGCGGTACATTAACATTATGGCGATAAAAATATGTGACTATTAACGATTTAACTTATTTCTGGTCGGAAAGGGTTATTTAACGAACAAGTGTATTAACTAGGGCGATTAACAATCGAGATGATTTAAAGCGTGAGCGGAGCGAGCGCGTTAATATTCGATATTGTTAATCGCCATTTTGTTACAAAACTTTTCCGTCGACCGTACTTTTCAAAAATAAATATATCTTACTTTCAATTTTATTTATTTAACGATGAACAACAATCACTATTTCCTATTTATATTAACTCTTTAATTTTCCTTAGTGGTAGTTTATTTTTTTAAATAAAAAAAATAAAATAAAATTGCGACAACATTTTGCCAGCCGGCTACGCGACTTCCTGATAGGTAACGCTAGTGAAAACAGGTGTATTGAAGTTTTTCTGAAATTTTATTTCAGAATTGGCATATAAATAATGACAAATAGTACTAACTAATGTAAATTATACAGCAATATTTGTTGGGTTGCAGATAATAAAATCGTTGATTAATAGAAAATCAGTCATCAATAGGGGTCATCAATCAACGATTTTGAGTTCGTTAAAATACATCATGAAAATACAGTATTTTCTCTAGATTTCTGTCAGTGAACATGTTTAATTTATACAATTAAACAAATCGAAAACGATAATAAACAATACGTCTCTATTGACGGATATCTGAACAATCGGTGGAACCTGGTATATTCTTGAATTATGAAGAACAAAAATGAAAATGAAAAACTGAAATAAAAATGTGGACCAGGGGGGGTTCGAACCCGGGCCTCCCAATCTTCGGTCGGGCACACTTAACCTCTATGCTACCGATCCTAACCGGCGGCTCACACTCTTAGTTCAGTCTTTCATGTTAGTAAATGAAATGGTGGTTATTATGATGAAAATGACAATCATTCACGCATGCATACAAAGAGAGACTGTATTAAGCAGTACGCGCACTGAATCCGCTCGACTCGGATCGGCACGGAACGGATCGGATCGGCACGACGGTTACCCGCGCACTGATTCGACTAGCAACTAGCAACTAGTAGCAACTAGTCGGCCGTAGTCGAGTCGAGTCGAACGGTCTCTGCCGTTCCGATCTGAATGAGTGCGCGGAGGTATATTGAAATAGGAACAATGCAAAACGTTCGACAATGCCGTGCCGTGCCGATCCGAGTCGAGCGGATTCAGTGCGTACTGCTTTAGTCTTTCAGGCGGTATCGATCCTTATGGGGATCATCAACTTACTTCAGAATAATATGAAGGAATATGTGTTGCGACAATTCAGATATAAAAATGAAAAATTGATAAACTGAAATAAATATGTGGACCCGGGCACGGGTTTTCGAATCAAGGACCGGTTGCATAGAGGTTCAGGTGGCCAGACCGGAGATTGGGAGGCCCGGGTTCGATCCCCGGCTGGTCCACATTTTTATTTCAGTTTTTTAATTTTTAATTTTTATGTCTGAATTGCCGCAACACATATTCCTTCTTAATTATATGTATATATCCTTTTTTTATCACAATCTATGATTCGATATTATAATGACTCCATTTAAGGAAAATGAAATTATCACTCAGTAAAAGAAATCATTATTTTCAATGATAAATAAAAACTAAACCTTCATTATAGAATATTTTGTTTTTTACTAAATTGTCTAGTGATTTCTGGTTTGTTCCATAAATAGTTGATATGAACTCTCAACATTTTGTCCTCAAAATCATAATGATAATTGACGGTTATACTTTTTTTTACCGAGAAAATTTGATATTGGTTGAAAAATAGCACTAGGAATTCTATTGAGATCCGACAGTATGTGTGTAAGAATGCTTTCAGCAAAAGTTGATAGAATTTTTAAACATCACCCATTTCACACACAGAAAGTACATGCAATGTTTCCAGATGACTATTCCACCTGAGTATAGACTTCGCCGAATGGTGTTAACAAATGCAACGAAATGATTGTGCAAAAAACAGCATATGATGGGGCAGAAACATATATTGCGATAAACGCGGTAGCTGAAAAAACTTCAAACTATTTGTGAATTTCGAAACAGAAAATCTATGGTGTTTGTCATAGATTTTAGTCGACAACGAAAATATTTTGAATGTCAGTGTAGTTTTTCTTGGAAACAGTTGTTTTCTCAACTTCGATAAAGATGCCCTTTGGCGATGAAATTCTACTACTAATTGAAATCGTTTGCCAAATTTGAAAAAAGCAACTAACATGAAAGAAATGGGTTGTTTAATGCTGGGGCAAGTCACTCCCGGCTTTCTTCTCAAAATCGTACGTGATTATATATAGGTATTATATTATCGTATGTAATTTCACAAGACCATGCCAAATACCCGACTATTATTTTCTTCCTAATTCTATCGAGAGTACTTTGTATTTTGACAATTTAATGAGACAATATTAATGTTCATTTGTTCATATTGTCGAATTGAATTTTCTTTAAATACAAGTTACTCGAGATGAATTAAAGAAAAGCATAGTCTATATTTGTCATGGACGAGTGATATTTAGGAAGACTATTTCATGAACAGCGTGAAATCATTCATATTCACGTTCACATACGCTTCAAAAAATACATAAATTCTCTCCAGACAGACTCTTTACTCCTTTTTAGTATTTCTTGGGATGGATTAGCTTATATTATGTTCACGTAAATATCGGCTTGTTTACCTCCGAAATATCTGAACGTACTTCTGGGACAGCCTGTATACCAGTTTTAGATAAAAATATCTGTTGGTGTTCAGGTAGTTATGTGAATCAGTGGATCAAAATTACACTTATCATTTCTCACTATACATTTAGTAATAAGAATAATACAATCGGAAACATAAAAAAAATCCAGCATTTGACTCATAACCTACGTTGTAGGTTTATTATTTTGGAGAATGATTCTGACTTTCTTAAAATATCGACTGTTCCTTTACAATAATGAAGCTCGTTTATCAGTTTTTGTGTGTAACATGAATACATTATAGGACTATAACTCTAAATTAAATTGAAAATTATTATTGCCTCAACGCCTATTCCAGCTGATTCTGTTTTAAATCATGAATTTCATTGGACATTCTGGGAAATAAACTTATTGTTCCCAACATACATTTTCTCATTTTCATATTAGAGTACTAAGTACCTACTCGAATTGAATCAGGTTTCAGGGCTATAAATTTTATGCAAATTATGTCGCATTTTATAGGAAACCGACAATAAATCAGTCGTTTTATTGCCGTAGGAAGCGGTATTTGTATTCAGAAAACGTGTGATTAATATTTTTTACTGTGGTTGTAATTCTGTTGCCTCAGATAAAAGAGTGATGAATCGATAGATTCTGGACTGATTCATTTCTATTTGTACTGTTCGTACACGGAAAAAAATGTTTCTTTCGACAATTGTTTGGAATTTTTGAACAAATTGTGTCTGGAATGCCTACAGAAACAATTTTGTATGGAAATTTCGCACACTATTGTTCATTCTAATTTGTTATGATAATATATCCACATTGTGTATATTTCTTTGAATCTATTTTTTTACATAATATTATTTAAATTGGTTATACCGTTGTGTATAAATGTTACAAAATTTTAGTTCTTTTTTGTAAAATTCTGTGGACTATATAATTGAAAAATACACAATATTGTTTTATTTTTTTATACATCATTTTGTTTTTATTATAGTTCTATGGACAAAATTGAAATTCAAAATACTCCGTAATGTGTGAAATATTTTCACAATAAGTTTTTTAAATATCTCATCACTGCTTCCTCGTTCTCTAGCTATCCCTTCCTTCTTAACCGGTCGGGGGCTGAATGGGACTGGTGTTGAAGTTTTCTTCGGTCTTGCTAATAAGCCTCAGCCTTAGTGAATTCTAGTATAGCGCGGGTTGTGCCCTCTATCGGCGGGTAGTCTTCTTTGTGATTTATTACACATTTCTTGTTGTACCTTTTAAATAAAAAATGTGTAAAAATTATCCACAATTCTGTATTACACATGCTATGTGTATAAAAGTCACAAAGCTGGGGAAAATTTCACCAAAAACCGAAAAAAAAAATCATTGGTAAAAATATATTACAACCAGGCGTACTAATTTGCGACAATTGTATACATTTTTTTACACTGTTAAAGGAAAATATCTACACACGTATTTCTTTCCGTGTAGTGTTGTAACATATAACGTGCGCATCATTGGACTTCTTTCATTTAAATTTTTTGCAAATTTTTTACTTTGGCAATTGTTTATGCTTGAAAAAGTGTAAATAATGACGGAACAAAGTTTTTGCTTCGACTTCATGCATATGTCAATTTTACATTCTTTATTGAAAAAATACGAAAAAAATTAAGTTTGCCTTGATTGAGCAAAACTTCCAAAAAAATTATTTGAAAAAGCTGGTGCTTTTTCGGTTTCACACTCGAGTTATGTCTCACTTGCCCTGGATTTTTTTAACATAAAACTTAGACTAATTTACATTTTGGGCTTTTGTTTTTCGTCCCGAAAAGTCTAGAATACTTACATGTTATTTAAAATAATCTATGATGATGATATCTCAAATCTGAAAACTTTATTTGAAAGCTTTCATTGTAGTTCATGTTCTCTCTTGTCCCAGCTTCAGAAACGCTAAAGTTTGTTTTTCATTAGTAGGTTCAAATTATGAGGCAAGTGAGACCTATGTGCAATGTGAAGAGTTAATTTTTTTCACAAACTGCATTGTAAAATAAGTATTTGAATACTGGAACCAGGAACCAATAGTAAACGTGACCAAATATATTATGTACAAACTTAAACTCTTTTGGCCTCTTGAATCCAGTACTATTAAACTAAAAGTTTAAACTTTTAAAATTATGGGTCTCACCCCACCTGGCCTCAACATTTTATTCAGGAGATCACAGCACCATCATTACTCATGTTTTTTAATAAATGAGTACGATTCGAACGTATTTGCGAATTACATTAGCAGATACAACAGCTGCTATGTTCAACTATGTTTTAAAGCTTTATTTCGATTGACTGACCTACAGAATGTTTCAAAGCAATGTTATGTTGACTATTTTAACATTCCTACAAGAATACACTATTTTTCTCCAAACAATTTGTATCGACCATAGGATTCAAATACTATCGAGTGATCTGTTGCATTTTTTACGCCAGAGCAGGATTTTTTTTTTACTATGTTACCTCATTTATTCGCAATTCATTTGAATTACAGTTTTCTGTGTATATTCGGTAACGTTTATCAACAATTATTTTCAGTTTCTGTCAAAGTTTTCTTTTGTACTAGTAACTACTTTTATATTACGAATCTTATTTCTACTATAATATGTTCTCCGGTATGTCTGAGTCTGATAAACACCTATATATTGATAAGTTTTATTGGCGATTTTTCAAAATACAGTAGCAGACTTTAAGCAAATAAGTATAGAGCCACAAACAATTTGAAACAGATCCTGGTTTTCAATGTGCAATAAATGGAAAATATCAGTTCTGACAATTAGTTATTGAATTAATTCAAGAGCAATGCTGCCACTTTGCGTTTTGTGAAAATAATTGATAAGGACATATTATATAAGATAACTTATTCTAGATTGTAAACTACTACATTTCTCATTTCTAAGCATTTGAAAGAATTTAAAGGTTTTTTCATGAATAGCCCAAATTATCGAAAGCATACCCTCTATTTTGGAAAAATATTCATCCAAAACAAAGATCATATTTCTGGAAGATGAATCGGTACGAAGGGTCCTATTGGATATACCTGCCTTGTCATTTGAATTTCTCTCGAAGATGTCACCCATTTTTGAAAGACATAACTTTTGTATATATAGGAATTCTAACATTAAACATAATGTACCGACATTTTGTTTTAGAAAGTTTCGAATGAGGTATCACTCGACCCTCAATGCGATTTAAAATTAAAACAAAATATTCAAAATATCCGTCAGACGACTGGGGGTACATGAGTCTACATCCAACGTCGCACCTCTGAGGAAGCTGCCCACTTGCATTATTGGAAAGTTAGGAAGAAATACTACTGTACCTCAAAACGCGAGAAAGAGTGATTTTATTTCATAATTATCAATCATTAATGACGTCATGGACAAAGAAAAAATTCAGAGTAGATATTTCAGGAAATATGGAATTCCCTATGTTTCTCTTGTTTGTGATATTTGCGGTTTGCTGACACATATTTCTATATATCACAAATTGTTTCATTGCTCTAATCGAATTATACAGGGTGTCCCAGAATAAATGGGACAAACTCCGAGGGTAGAATCCTCACTTCATTTTAAGGCTGAAAGTTCCAATAAACATACATCCTAAATTGAGTATTAACCAAGTTACAGGGTGTTGAAAGTGACACAAAAAAATATATTTTCCAGAATAACTCCATAACGGCTTAACATTTCTTAATGAAATTTAGTATGTCACTTAACAGCATTCAGTTTCATATTTCAAGGCAAATCATGTTCTTGTAACTCTAAACAGGGCCGTACGGCAGGTTGGTACCCCTATTCGCCCCTCCCCAACTTTCACGCCACTGGATTAATATTGATTTCGTCTTCCTTTTCTTCATCCCCAATATTTCCTATACAAAAAAGGAATACGTTTCGTTTCACAAATATCAACGGTTTCCGAGATATTTGAAGTTGAAGGGTGAAGTGAGGATTCTACCCTCGGAGTTTGTCCCCCGTATTCTGGGACACCCTGTATATGCTGTAATTATATTTATATATTCCTTCTTTGTTACAGGTAAGTTCTTCAATACCATATGAAAGATGTTTCAACAGAAGCTGAAAGACAGATATATCAAACATTACTCGAGGTTGTATAAATTTTTGTTCTCTAGAACATTGAATCTTAGTCGAATGTGAAAAAAACTGTCATTAATAAGTTTATCTTGCCACGATCTAATGAAGTGATTCCGGAAGATTCCGAAAAAATGATTTTTGTTTGGTTCTGCTTAATAATTCATCTTTTAGGTATCTGTCTAGGATTCCATCAAGTTTTGATTAATAAGAATATGTAACTTGGAGGTTTAGGCGTTTTTTTTTAATTCGCCGTCTGCGTAAAGGGTACGCCATTTGTAATAATTTGGCTGAACTAATATAGTTAGAGTGTGGAGCTTGGGTGTTTAATTAAATATTCCATCAAATGTCAAATAATTGGCTTGGGTGTATTGACAATTTTGTTTAGGGTAGTAACGTGGAAGGCTGTAAGTAAAGTACTCAGGAATGCCGGGCTCAATCACACGGTATTTCATACATACTATGATTAGAATCTTGAAAAATGTGATCCTAAATAGATTACAACAATAAAAAAAAAGATGGTTACAATTATTATTAAATATTTCATTATTTATATACAAGTAAAATGCAGAATCTGATAACAATTTGGAACCTACGTGATTTCCCCAATCTGCTTCCCTTCGTTACTCCCATTCTTTTTAGTTCTTACTATGGGCTTTCATTTGCAAATCTTCTCCACCTGAGTTCCAGTATTCCATAATGGAAGCGAAGTGGTTTTCTTCCCCTTTACTTCTATATTCTTTCCATTCCACTACTATCATCTTGTTGCCGCTTCCAAACTTTTATTCGTTAATTCAAAAACTGTACATTAGTGTTATGAAAGCTCAATCATCTCAACTTGTATAATTCATAGCTTGATGTGATGCCTTGGACGTGCATGCGTGTAAATTCATTCAAACAAAGGAGGGTATGATTTTACGAAAGCGCAGCAGGGCCACAAGAGTTTTTTTTATCACTTTATTGTCGAAATTTCGAGAAAGTCGAAGTGATAAAAAATGGTCTTGTGGCCCTCCTGCGCTTTCGTATGATTTTGATAGGGAAATCTGGGCTATTCATGAAAAAAACATTTAAGTAATGTAGTAGTACGTTTTATTTTATTTTTTTCAATCTAGAATGAGTTATCTTCTATAATATGTTCTTATCAATTATTTTCAAAATATGCAAAGTCGTAATATAGAGCACTGTCAGTGACGTAATATGACAGTTGCGGAACAATGTCATAGAGGAACAAACAAACCAAACTGAACAAAAAGAAACCCATTGAACCCATTTTCTATAAGGCTACGTGAATCTTTCTGGTCAATTTTCTGCGAAAAGTGATTTTTAAAAATCGAAATTATCCACCAACTCCCACAAAAAACGAATTTTCATTTCATCAAATATCCTCCCATGACCGCCATGTTGTGACGGCAGCCGACAGTGCTCTATTGCTCTTGAAGCTATTCAATAACTCATTGTCAGAACTGACATTCTCCATTTGTTGTACAATGAAACCTAGGATAAACACATACGCTTTGTTGCCAAAATGTCTATTTTATGATATTTTGCCTTCACAAACTTTGCTTTAAAATAACTTATTTGAAGATGTTCCGCAATGGTTTGGAAGTTGAAATGTTGGGAAAATATTTCTTTTTTATAGACCTAAAAGTTTGCAAAATCTTATGACCGGGAGCAGTTGGTACAGAAAAGCAGACCCTTCTTTTGGTAATTGCAGCTCCTTCTTTCTCTTCGTGTCTGTCTTCAGTATTATAAACTTTTCATCTGGGGTATAGACAGAAATCTACGCGAGCAACAAGAAACGCAATGATATGATAATACCAATAAATAAGAGAGACGCACTGTGCGCCTATCCTGTTACCCCACCCGACGAATTAACAGCTCACGTCGATATCCCTTCCTCGAGCGAGTAGAGGAGAAATTTTAATGCTCTCTCAACATACAGCAAGCTATCCTGTACACTCTCATGAAACCACCATACCTAAGATGAGAACTTTCCGATACTGTATTTCACTCCATGTTATATGAGGGAATTTCAGAGCTAATCCCAAACTTCATAAGACATTTTCCAGTTTTCAAAAAAAATCTGTCACGGTGTTTTACCAAGAACCATTAAACTTGAAATCGGTCATCAAGGGAATTGAGTATTAATGGGCGGTTGGGAGTTTTTTTGCAATCGCAACTTCAAGAATTTGGTAATTGCATCTCCTTCTTTCTCTTCGTGTCTGTCTATTTCACCTCCTCTTCGGAACGTTTTAGACGACATTAAATAATTAGTGTCGGACATTTCGTTGACGCGTGCTCTAAATTCAGAGGTCGACCTTCATATGATTCGGGTGAATTGCCATCGGTTTGCCGTGGCTGGCTCTTATCGGAAAGCGGAAAATTTCAGGAATTCAGACATTCGAGTCACGCGTTATGACAAAAAGGGAGTCGAGCTGCGAGTTTGAATGTGTCATACCGGACATGAACCGTCGTACAAAGGGATGATTTTCTTCAAACATGGATATTTTCCCAGCACGTTGTGATGTAATAACCTGAACCGGCAAAAATTAGGTCTGAGCATGAACAGTTTCCTGTCCAGTTGTTTCATAAAGTATCCGTTATGCTTAGAAATGGAATTTACAGAATAAATTGTAACAACAAAAAAGTATCTTCCTTGCATTCTTTGGTAAAGGCAGGTTCAGTGGACTTCGAAAATTAAAACAAAAAATTATGTCACTTACAGTTTAGCAAACATAGCTGAAAGCGTGAAATGTGCACGCCCATGACGCGCATTAGTCATAATAAATGCTCGGGAATTTAAGGATTAAAACAAGAGAGGTTGGTTATCTAAATTTTGTTTAACAATTTAATGGAAAAATTGTGCTTAAAATTCGCAAAAAAATCCATTCATAAACATCGGCTCCTTCGCCATAATATTAGGATGACAGCAGTTTATTGTTTGGATGTTAGTTACAAATCAGTGTTCACTAGTTTTGGTAAAAAAATACGTTGTTTACAACGCTACAATAAGGCAATTTTGAACTTTAGTGTGAATGTATTATATAAAAATTGGGATTTAAAAAAATCTAAAATTATGAATTTTATTTAAAAATCAGAAAGCCGTAATTTTTTTCCAATTTTTCATTTTTAAATAATGATTAATATGTTTTGGTCTATTAAGTATGTATTTCTACATGAAATTAGTTTGCACCACTCATAATAAAATAAAACGGACGAAAAGTCATAAGCTGCTCCATTTGATAAATTTCATTGAGCCTATGACTGTGCCTGTGCCCAAGTGAAGTAAAGTAACCCAAGGTAATTAAAAAATTAATATTGAAATTAAAATAAAAGTGAATTGAACTGATGAACATGTGAATAGTAAAGATTAAATTAAAAATAGTGGAAAGAATAATGTCACAATTTGGAATTATTCACGAACCGGTTTTCTAAATATTTAACAGGTATTTCTCTAAAACACGCAAACTTTCTCTGCTTCATATTTGAAGTTTTCAAAATGTGAAGCTCGAGTAGATAAAGTGGACAAGCCCAATTTGATTTCGATTCAAGCCCAAAAAATCAAGTCTACCATAGACAACCCTACAACAAAACACTGTTTACCAAATTTTTGGATTCTTGTATGTGAAATGTTTTATCAATAGACCATTTTCAGTCAGGTTATATAATGCCGAGGTCAATATGTTCTTCTTGTGGTACTTTTATCAAAACAGCAAGAGTAATCGGTCGAAAACACACTTCCTGATTGTTGCTTGCTGTTGCGTGTCGGATAACAAAGCGTTTTGTGTACGGAATCTATTATTCCTTGTGCTATGATTGTGCTAACAAAACTCCGTACCTATTAAAATTCCGTTCAAGTTTCCATTCTTTTGTATTTTAATAACAGTCGCAGCGAACGAGTGAACCGAGTCAACATTTAATTACTCTATATTCATATATTCATGGAATATGAACCCGGAATATTAAATTTTTTCGTGGCGCATGCCAATCTGAAATTGCTAACAAATTATGGATCCGAAGTGTAATTTTATGTTGACGGAAAAATAATATCGGCTGACTTGTGCGTATTTTATTAAACAGACCTGAAGTAATCTCTATATTTTCGTTTTTTTGTTCTTTAATTTTTTTGAGTTTACACAGTAATGAATTTCTCTTTAAGGCGGAACTGTAAGAACCAAGGCTATAATAGTAATTTATGTATCAAGTGAGTAAAGTGATACTTTTTTTTACGAGTAGGAAATGTTGACGCCGTAGGCGGAGTGCGGCATTCCTACGAGTAAAAAAAACATTTTACTCACGAGTTTCATACAGTATTTTTTCTACAACTGTCAAAAAAAATAACCAATACATATTTTTTTGCAAATACGAAATTAATTTGGCATATTTTTATTGATTCATTATTCGAACAAAGTTCGAAGAGTATGTCGGAGAGTTGAGTTTCAAACAAATGAAACGAATAATTTCGACAGAGTCGAAATCGCTTTCTCTTCACACTATCCCGCAAAATAGAAAATTTGAAGCTAATATTAAAATAGCATATTCATCGAGGTCAAATTATTATTATTAATGTTGACTGGACTTTCGAATAACTAGTCCATCGAAGTAACTTTTCATTTTCTTAGATTTGTATTCAAAATGAATAAACAATCCTCGTGAAGCAACGAATACCTTTTTCTTTCTTTGAACTAGGTATGTCAAGGAAATCTCATATCTGCACTATCCACGATTTTCTCCGTTCAACCTTCATCACTTTTCATTTCTACTTAAATTAAATTTATATTTATCAAGAATTCTTTATCTGGATAGATGCCCAATTTCACAAATTTCATTAATTATAATTGTTGTCAACTAGTTTCTGACGGCCAAACAGCCATAGCTACCTTGGATTACCTAGTGTAGATTAGGTCCAATAGTTCCTTAGAGGTATATGCTATTATTTTGAATATATTCGCCGCGATAGTTTGGAATTTTGATAATACTTATTTAATAGAAAGAAAGCTAAGAATATTATTGGTGAAACATTTGTATATCAGATATTTATAGGTTATTATTTGCCAAAGAAAATGAGAACTGGCTTTATGACAGGACTTCGTTATTATTTGGATCTGTCACTGTTGTTGCATGAAATTGTCGGTTGCCTAGCAACAGCCGTTAAAAAAAGTGCACTTTTTTTACGATTTTCTGTTTAATAATGAAATCGTATGTTGATAGTGAAATGTTGTAATTTTTTGACAGTTGTAAAAAAAAATATTTGGCAAGTTACGAACGGGTATGTAATTCCTGGAAGTTGCAGACTTCCCCACTATATGGTCGGTAGCTTAACGGTCTAATAGTCTAAGAGACGAAAACAGGTCCACCTTCACCCATCTGTTAACCGGATGAAACAAACTTTTTTTGAAGTTTCTTAAATAGACGAATGCTCTTATAATGGCTTGCCTATCAAAATGTGGTCCAGACTATATAAAGTAAATTTACAAAAAAAATTTATTATCGAATAGTCAGAAAATTTTATTCTACATAAAAATTGGTGAATTGCGGAATACTTGTATTCGAGTAATCAAAATTCGAAATTTCTAAACGGTGTACAAAGGGAAACAAAAAATAGAATTTTGTTTAAGAGTAAACTACCCTGGCTGTGATTCCAAATTTGAATATTGCTTTCAATTCTAAACAACTCCATCGTCAAAATTCCTATTTTTTGTTCTCCCCTGTACATTGTTTGGAAATTTGAAATTTTAACAACTCATATGCAAGTATTCTGCAATACACACATTTTTATGAGGAATGAAATTTTCTGACAATTCGGTAATAAAAGAGCTCTTCATATGGTGCAAAATTTTGAAACTCACTGTATATTGTCTGGACCAAATTTTGATACGCAAGCCATTATAGGCGTATTCGTCTATTTATGAAACTCCAAAAAAAATATGGTTCATCTGCGGTTAACAGATGGGTGAAGGTCGACCTCTCTTCCGGCTCTTGCTACTACAAGTCACAGGTCGTTCGAAACCTCAGCATAGCGATAGCCGGTTCGAACCCGGTGTACGACGGTTTTTTTCTGGAGTACTCCTTATCGAAATCGATAGGCGCTCACAGGCCTTGTTGAAGAGCAAGTGTATTCTGAGTTGCCTAGATGCGAATCCCGTGTGGTGCTATAGGTTCTCTGGGTTTTCCGGTGTGCCACGGCAAATAATAATAATAATAGCCGTCCTCTACCCGCATAGGCTATGCCTTTGGAAACACTCTACAGGTGTTTATACGGTAGTATTATTATTATTATTGATTGAGCATTTTCATAAACTTATTTGGCTAAATGGTTTTTCGTATGATTTCTTGTGAATATTTGTCCTGACCTACTCTGTTTCGGAATTGCAGTCAATTATGTAATTAAAATTGTCATAACTTTTCACAAATAAACTCGTATAACACGAAAATCTTGGAGTTATAAAGGGTGAGCTATGAATAATTATCGAAAATGAAATGGTGTACTAGCCATCATGTATAAACACACCAGTGAAATTTCAGAGTAAACCGAGATTATTTATATGATTTTTTGTACGCTTACCTTCTTAGACGTCTGACTGAATGAACCATCTGATCTCTCGATCTGCAACTTCTATGGTTCTATGCGAATTAACAACTGAAACAGTTTCAGTTCATTCCGCACTGTGTTCACTGATATATTCATTTCGACGTATTTTCGGTAATCGATCGTTCAAACGGCATTAATAGCTTGTATCGAAAGAACATTGTGTTTGCGTATACGGAAAGTTGAGTCGACACCAATATTATTTCTGCAAAAATGATTTATTTTGCGCTCTCCTATTGGGAGTTACGCTAAATAAAACTCCTCCACGGCAAATAATAATAATAGCCGTCCTCTACCCGCACAGGCTATGCATGTTTATGAGTTATGAGTATTATTATTATTATTATTATTATTATTATTTGAAATAATCAGCTTTATTTAGTCGTTGCATTAGGAAGAAGGAACAGAAGAACACTGATTCTGCTTTTCCACGTGTGTTCATCTAGAGGCGACACTTTCCTGCAGCTATAGTCTATACAACTCCAGGTCAAGCCGCATCCAAACAAATGCACGCTGTTACTTCGTGATCTTCGATGTCGGGTTGGTGAAATACTCAAACCTGTCTGAGAAACATAGACCAATAGCGGCCCGCCTTTCCTCGATCATGAGCAAAGCACGCGTTGATCACGTCTTCACCACTATTGTTTACTGGCTTGAGTTTAACTTGAATTTACTGTAGAAAAGGTAATTTTTTGTTCAGAGATAGACGATTTTTACCAACTTCGTTAAAAAGTTGACAACCTTCAACTTCTAACCCTGTAGGTCGAAAATGACTGTTCCGATTGAAGAATGTCATAGGATTAAAGTTGAATGTTATTAATGTTATTCTTGAAATATACTGTAATTGTAATAAGAATATATTCGGAAGAAAAATATGTATACCTTATACAACATTCGAAAAAGGAAAAAATAAACAAGAAATGGTTATTTGAATGTTTTTCTTTTCAATTTTGACGTTTTCCAACATGACATTTTCAGTTGAATTTGATTATTTTTTTCAATTTTAACAAAAGGTTATTTTCAATAATCCCAATTTTCTTCCATGGCCACTCCCCTAAATCGGCTAACTGTGAATTATCTATTTTGATACAATAAGCGAATTAGTGCAGTGAATAGTTGCTCGAAAATGTTTCATCTCGGTGAGTTCAAATTAATCTATTCGATAACCCTCGTTATTATCATTGTAAGTACAATAAATTACTAGTCTACTGGAAATCAATACCGCAGATGCAGCCGAGTGATTACGTATCTTAATTGATCCAGCTAAAGGTCTCAATTTTCAGTGCATCGAGCCATTCCCAGTGTGAGAGTTATAGATCAGGAGTTGTTTGTTTAGCTTCGTGAAAAGGCTATAGCTTTAATGGTGATCAGTTGAAAATATATAGAAAGTTTGTCTTCCGTATCTGGGTATATTTTAATGGAGTTCTGGGAATTGATTTTAATGTTTTTTATCTTTGCATTAAAGTGTATCTAAAGAGCAGTAGTTCAAGATACATCGATATTTGTTATTTTTGATATATTTTTATAGAGTTGAAGACTACAGAAAGATTTGTTAGCCCTTTGGATGAATTGAAGTTCACTGGCGGATATATAACGCGTCGTTCGGCCATCTGCAATCGCGTGCGGAAAAGACACTTTACGCTCGTGTTAGGTACACTATTTTTTCTACTAGCGGAAAAAACACCCAAAAGTTAACATAAAGAACATTTATTATTAAATATATATTAAACTATACAACCATACTTGGTAAGCTTTCTATTTTAACCTTCTGCGACGCAATATTTAAATGTCAGTATAATCCGCAAAAACTAAACAAATCTACTTTTCCGCACTAAAATGTTTTTCCGCACTAAAAAGAGTGCGGTAAAAAAATTTCCGTACTAGTACGGAAAAGTGACTCTTTCAAAACTAAAATGAGTGCGGAAAAGTGGATTTTCCGCACGCTAGTAGAAAAATTTTTGTAAGACCGTGGTGATTTTGAAAAATGTATCAATGATCAACGTCAAGTTTCCCCAATTTGAATTTAGGCTTCAACGCTTCTCTCAATGACATTTTTTGATTGGTTATTCAATGACAATTATACCAACTTGTGGATGATCATAAAATGTATTCGGATAAGGGACGTTGAGGTTTCAGCCTATCCCCATCAGTGATTTGATGTCTCTTGCAAAATTGTCTCATAAAAGCAAAAGTTATGGTTGTTTTCATAGAAGTGGCCATATTCTTTATTGCTTCTGGAATTTACAATAAAAAACAGTCTATAAAAGGGGATTTATAGAATTTATGAGTTCACAGAAAACACTTGATAAACTCGAAGAATTTGTTTAATGAATTTTAAGGTTTATTATTATAATACTTGGGAATATTTTGCGATGCCAACAAAATGTATTATTCCGCGCGAGTAGGCCAAGTTCAACTGATGACGCCCGCTCCCGAAAGTTCGCAGCAGGTGTTCTGGAACGACAGGGCCGGCGTAAGGGTGGTTAAAGATGATTTGTTACAGTCTCCCCCCCTGGCCTCGAACTCGCCTCGAGGAGGGGCCAGTTACATTGTGTGTCTTCTTCTTCTTCGGGGGTCGTCCCCGTTTCCTCAATCCGAGTGCAGGTTTCTCAGCTTCGCTGGCTTTTGCATGAGTGAGGGATGAAATATGGTATACTCCCATCGGTTCCGTTTGGTTATCTGGGTAACCAACCTCATAACTGACTGCAGATACCTGCCTCAGTACCTTATAAGGGCCATCTCGTTTTGGATAAAACTTAGCAGTGAGTCCTTTTGCGGCGTTGCTCAGAGCATGTGTATGTACCCATACTAGATCTCCAACCTTGAAAGGGTCTACATCGTTTCTTCTCATATCTGCATAAGTCTTTTGTCGGTCTTGCGTCTTTTCGTTCAGCGCCTTGGCCTCTTGCCACGTGATTGAAATTTTCTTCAGATAAGGAGTTATCTGAGGAAGGAAATTTTCTGTCTCCGTAACAACCCTGAGATCATGTTTGACGTCGTCCGGAGTTCTTAACTCACGCCCAAAAGTTAAATAGGCAGCAGTCTTTCCTGTAGTTTCGCACCATACAGAATTCATGGCAAATCTAGTCGTTGCAAGCTTCTCAGGCCATGATCGATGATCGCTCCCTACCAGGATAGCAAGTCGTGGTTTGAGATCACGATTTTTCCGCTCTACCATATTAGCTGAAGGATGATAGAGAGGAGTAAATGTTTCCTTGATGTCTAAGGTATAGCATACCTGTTGCATGACGGCGGATACAAATTGTACACCGTTGTCACTAATGAGTTTACGAGGAAGTCCATAGCGGAAAAATATTTCGTTAACTAGAGTGAGTGCACATTCCTCTGCAGTAGCATGTTGAAGAGCAAATAACTCAACCCATTTCGTAGAAATGTCTTCAACAATGAATATCCACTTTTCTCCACCTGGTCCCTCTGGTAATGGTCCGAAAAGATCAATTGCTAGAGTTTCAAATCTTTGTGCATATACGGGAGTTTGGAGAAGACCACCTGGTTTTTGGTTTGTCGCTTTGTAGCGCTGACAATCGAGACATTTTCCAACATAGGCTGCAACATATCGACGCATTCCTATGAAGTAATACCTTTTCGCAATGCGTTGGAGTGTACGCTCGACCCCATAATGAGCAGCTTCTGGTGCGTCATGGTATTCCTTGAGAATTCTGTCTCTTTCATGGATGGGCACCACCAATTGTGCTTCTTCTTCATCCTCTTCTGGTGAGTAGTGGTATAATACTCCTTGGGACAGGATATAACCTCGATCTGTCCACTTGGTGAATTCCGTGTCTGAAGGATCTTCGAAACTTTTTATAATTTTTGCAAGTTCAGGATCTTTCATTTGTTCGGCTCTTGTCTCTTCAGCCCTTCTATGAGGCAATTCAATAATAACCTCGCACAACTCGCAAGCCTCTTGTTCTTCGTGGTTGCAGGGAGGACGAGATAAAGTATCAGCAACAACGTTTCGTTTTCCGGGTAAATACTCTATCTTGATATCGTAACCTTGTATCAGTAAAGCCCATCGTGCTAATCTACCAGTTGGTGATTTCAAACTGAGTAACCATCGGAGTGGCTGGTGATCGGTTTGCACGATTATCGGGGAGCCTTCAATATAGCCTCTAAATTTTCCTAGAGCCCACACCACAGCTAAAGCCTCTCGCTCTGACGTAGAGTAGTTTCGTTCTGCAGCATTCAGTAAGCGGCTCGCATACTCTACAGGGTGCTCATCCTCCCCTTCACCTTGTAACAACACAGCGCCTAATGCATAACTGCTTGCATCCGAACGAATGATGTATGGTTTAGTCTCGTCACTTTGTCTAAGTATAGGAGCTGATACCAACAACTGCTTCAATTTGTCAAATGCTGCTTGACATTCCGGAGTCCATTTCCACACTGCCTTCTTCTTCGTTAAATCGCTGAGCGGACGAGATACTTCTGCGAAGTTTTCTACAAAACGCCTATACCAGCTGGCAGTTTGGAGAAAGGATTGCACTTCCTTGACATTCCGCGGTGGTAAACGTTCACTTATTGCCGAAGTCTTTTCGGGATCGACCGAAATACCATCCGGAGTAATGTAATGTCCTATGTATTTTACCTTTGCACTCGCGAACACGCACTTTTTGCGGTTGGCGCGAAGTTTAAATTGTTCAAGTCTGTCAAACACTAGCTTTAAATCGTGTAGATGTTCTTCAAACGTACTAGAAAGAACAATTAGATCGTCCAAGTAACTAAGAATCACGACACTGCCAAGACCACGTCGAAACTGGTCCATTAACCGTTGAAATGTTCCAGGAGCTCCTTTCAAACCAAACGGCATAAACAGATAACGATAAGTCCCGAAAGGCGTAACGAAAGCAGTCTTATCTTTGTCGCGCTCACTTACTCTCACTTGGTGATAACCCGATCGTAAATCAATCGTGGTCATATAGAACGTTCGTTTAGCTGCATGAAGTAAGTCGTCCATTCGCGGTAGCGGATACGAGTCACTTATTGTTACGGCGTTCAAACGTTGATAGTCCACGCATAGTCTAATTCCACCATCCTTCTTAGGCACAAGTACGACTGGTGCAGCCCATGGACTTTCACACTCTTCGATTATACCTTCAGCTAATAGTCGATCCAATTCGGTTTTCAATAATGACTTCTTAGCTGGTGACATTCGATATGGAGGAAGGGCAATCGGAGGATGATCGCCTGTATTGATGTGGTGCTGTGCGTAGGGAGTCGGTTCTCCCCCCAGACTAAATATATTCTCGTGCTTATACAAAAAAAGTTTAAGCTGAGAACGTTGGTCATCTGTGAGCATAGTTCCTTCGTCCGGTCGCAAGTTGTCAGTGTTTTTATTCTCAGAAGCTGAGTAAGAAGCGAGATCGGAGGAATTAGATGCAGATTCAAATATCAATTCATGACGAGCTGAATGGTCTTCTGAGAAGTACCACTCTTTATTATGAATATCTAGGACGAGTTTCGCATCCTGTATAAAATCTACACCAAAAAGGGTTTTATTAGGTGCATCTGGGAAGATGATGAATTTGGTAGGTATTGTCTTGCCTTTGACATTCACGTCAACACAAGTAACAAGGACATTTTCCATTTTACCTTGACCATCAGCAAACTTCACCAAAATATTTTCTTCGAGAAATGTTTGACCTTCACGTTTCAGAAGATCATACAATACCTTGCCAGCGACACTTTGCTTCGCGGCTGTGTCAATCAGACCTTGACCTTGATGACCTAAAATATTGACATGAATAATTGGTCTTGAACGAGGGGCAATAAGCGTGTCGATACTGAAAAATTCCATCGAGGCCGTTTCAGTATTATTACATGAAGGGCAATTAGTTCGGATAAATCCTGGCTTACCGCATCCATAACACGATAATGGGGAACTTATGTTACTTCGCGAACTATTAGTTGACGTTGAATTGGACGAACTCAATCGAGACGTGTTCGAATCACGGGTGTTCTCCTGCTCGCGAACAGCTGTTTTGGATTTTTCATTGTCCTTGGAGTTTCTATTTAGGAGTTTCCTACATTCGTCTTTCGTGTGGCCTGGATTTTTACAATATTGGCAACGAGCGCGTTTATGAATGTCTTTAGTGTCTTTTATCATCACATTATCACTACGATCAAAAGTCTCCTCGATTAACCTAGCATTTGTCAAAAGTTCATTGAAAGTTTTCACTTTATCGCGGGGAACTTTCTCTCTTATTCTACGATTTAGTAACCCGTAAACCATATCCAACTGAACTTCTTCTGTTAGAGTTCCAGAAGGAAGCTGTGCTAGAATCGAACGCGTTTTACAAATAAAAATGTCTGTTGGAGTAGTTAAATCTTGCTCGGTGGCAAAAAGTTCACGATAAACTCTATAAGGTGGTTTTTGTGGACCGAATGTGGTTCTCAAGAGATCTAGCGCATCCTTCCAAGTCTGCACCGTAGTCTTTACACCTTGATACCACTTTGCCGCGAACCCATCAAACAGCATCGGAAGTCCTTTAAGAGCATTGTCATCGGACACTTGAGCACAATCCTTGTATATGCCAATGGCATCAATAAAAGCATTCACGTCTGAGTCTTTAGAACCGTCAAAACGTGATGAGCACTTCGAAAAATTCCCGCCAACAGCAACAGGTTGATTAGCGTTAGCAGCGTTACCTACCAGTGCTATTCGAGACATAAGTTCCGCGAATTGTTCATTTGTTAAAGTAACACTTGCCATGGTTTTACTTTCTTGATCACTATTCAGTTTTTTAACCGCGCGAAATGTTCCACACGAACGTAAAAAGTACGGATGACCACCCTGTTGGTCCGCAATTGTGCTTGAATTCCACAACGATCAGCGAATCAAAAGTAAAAAGTATAAAGCGTACTTACAGTTTTGCAGCTACGATAAATACTATACCAGGTTCCAGCCTGAGTTTTTCTTCCAGTAATCCAGTATTCGTTTGGCACTCTGATACGTATCACAACAGTAAATGAATACCTTCAAGCTTGAAACACACACTTGTATTTTAAATACCCCGAATAGGTTATACGCAGAAACGAGTCATCTGAGTTCTTAAAATTGAAATTCAGAAACAAAGACAAGCACGTTGGTAAAATATTTCACGTCCATCAATCGGTAAACCGGGAGCAATGAAAACAATTCTGCAGTTTGTCGTCACTCGCGATACGAAAAAAAAATCCACTAGGAATCCAACGAATTCTTCAAATGTTCTGGCCACTAAGTTGGAGCGCCACTATAAAAGGGGATTTATAGAATTTATGAGTTCACAGAAAACACTTGATAAACTCGAAGAATTTGTTTAATGAATTTTAAGGTTTATTATTATAATACTTGGGAATATTTTGCGATGCCAACAAAATGTATTATTCCGCGCGAGTAGGCCAAGTTCAACTGATGACGCCCGCTCCCGAAAGTTCGCAGCAGGTGTTCTGGAACGACAGGGCCGGCGTAAGGGTGGTTAAAGATGATTTGTTACAAGTCGCTTATTATAGGACCAGCTGCTGTATTTAATGAAAATCATGTTATTACAGGAGAAATCTTTTTTCGAATTAGCAATATTACAGTTAATTCACCTCTTATTTCATTAACGACAAGCTAGACGTTCTTCTGAATTCCCCTTATCGTCGTTTTTGGTATGAACTGTGTCACTTTTGGCGATCTCAAATGTTTTTCCAAACGCATGCTTTATTGTTTTATGACGATCCACACCAAAATTACGAATAACGGAGACATTTAGAACTTATTGAAATTACTATTTTATTTCTTAACATTGATGAATATAATAATAATCATTAAATTGGTCCAAAGATTCAATTTTCTAATTTACTGATTGACAGATTATTCATTGAAATAGTTTTATTATTCTACATAAAGAACCAATAACATGGCACAATATTTTATTTGCAACTAACACGATTTCTAACTAGATAGCGCAATTTTTTAAAATAACAAATCCTAAAAACATATGCAGGAGATCCATTCAGAAGAACGTCGGCAGCATTACTACCTTACACTTTACACAGTAGTGAATATCTTGGCGATCAAGAGGCTCGACGGATAGAAGCCCGCTTCAATTGCAGAAGTTATTAAACATTTTTGACTAGTGACTAATTTCAATTCAACCATAGGGCGGCTGGCTAGTTCACAAAGAAAGACTAGCCATGCTCGGGGTCAGTGGTGTTATGTCCAGCCTGGAGGTGATATTGAATCTTCCTTCCATGCATTTGTATATTGCAACAGAGGCGAGGCTAGAAGCATCCGGGGCAATGATGGGAGAATAACCCAGGTCACTCCAATGTAATGGAGGTGCCGTCAAACAAAACTTACTCCTTTGATGGAAAGTACACCACTGTCATACAATAAGATGGAGAAGCCACATTAAAAGCCATACCTATTCTGTCGAAAGGAAAAATCTGATATACGGATGGCTCTAAGAAAAGTAATGTGGTAGGGACTGAAATATACGGGGAGAGACCGAGCCAAGACATTAGTCTAATCCTCGATACTCAAGCCTCTATATTCATGCAGCTGTTTTTCCAAACTCGTTTGAGAGACTCACAAAGACCTCAGTAACCTAAGAGAACATGGCACGGTGGATGACAGGTCACAAGGGCATCCAGGGGAATGAGAGCACTTTTGCTAGGGGCAGCATCAGCTCTCATAGGACCGGAACCAGCCTGGGGGAATCCCGTTTGGATATATTAAGCAGGACATGAAGAAATGGGTTAGGAACCATCGTCAATCTTTCTGGGAGAATGCCTCTGGCAATACGGAAAAGATGGTGACGATGGGGCCAACCAACCGTCTCTTAAGAAAACTTCTCGAACAGAGCAAGAACTCTTTTTGAAAGGTAATACGACTCGTAACAGGGCACTGCCACCTATGAAAACAACTACATATGCTGGGGATACACCAAGACTCCACACTATGCGGGTTCTGTGATGAGGAGGAAGAAACAGCATCCCACATAGAGTTTGAACGCGAAGCCCTCCATGAGGTTATTAGAAGATCCGGAGTACTCATGAGATAGACCTGACAGCGGGGAGCACAAAGGTTCCAGTCAGAACTACCTGCACTTCGACTGATAGCTATAATAAATATCAATTGATAACAAATGAAATTTCAAATATCACAGATATTTTTATTTGCATGCTCCGTTGAATGGTTAATCACTAGCTATTAATACTTTCCTGGTAAAAATAACTCTTTGCCCTGGTTCCCCTGCTAACTTGTGTTTTGGGCGTGCCTTCGGTTCCTCTGGTTGCCTTTTCCCGGATGCCCGGCTCCGCACCTAGGCTCACACCTCAGAGTCACCCTTGCGGGTTCCTCTGGTTGACTTCCATTAAATGGGTTCCACAGGTATCTGCTTTTAGTTGTGGGTTTTCAGTTTTGGGAGGTTCTCCTGTTAACTTGTGTTTCGGGGGTATTTTCGATTCCTCTGGGTTCCCACATCCGCACCTAGGTTTGCCATATCATCAGAGGCATCTTTGGAGGGTTTTCTGGTCGGCGTCCTCTGGACGCGGACGGTTGGAGTGGCTCCTCTTGGATGGATTTAAGGTGACCCTTTTTTGGTTCCTCTTCTTGGTGGGTCTCTTAAGGCCGTTTCAGATACATGAATGCCCACGCAGGGTTCATGAAGCACTTGCAATTCACAAGCATATGCATTTTTGACCCGTGTGTCGGAAAAATGCAAGGCCATTCACATACGTGCCTTTCACTTGCGTTTCTATCACAAGATCATGTTCTCTCTGGTTCTGTTTTAATTTTCTAAATACTGGAGGAACGACATTTGAGTTTTTCAAATTATCTTGTCGTAAATTTCACTGAATCTTCCATTGTGTGAACTAGATCATGTTCTTATCCTGTGCGTGATCATACGCCGCGTTGTTCATGCACAAGTGTGAACGGCGATGGGTATGCATTTCTCATGCAGGGTCGAAAAACCAGGGTGGGCACCCATGTATCTGAATCGGCCTTAAGTCACGTATTATACAGTAGGAAGATCGTACCGTTCGTACCTCAAATCTATTCTCTCTCTAACCCCGAGTTCCCAGGGGAACAGATTTGGTATATTAAGTTTCAGTAAAAAAAAAATTCGTTGTAGCAGTGAATTCTCCAATTAATTTTTCCAATTCTGCGACTGAAAAACTGCGAGCGAAAAAACATGTCTTGTAAATACAGCTATTTGACTTATTCTACCTTACGGCCCCTTATTGTTTCATAATCGCGATTCAAAAGCGGTTCATAGAAATATTGTAATGTCATATTCCAAGAATTATTCTAAATTGTGGATTAGCGTTGATACAAACACAAAGTTATAGGAAATCTGGAGTTGTAGAATAAACGGAAGGCCGAATTGTGAATGTTCTAGGAAGTATGACACATTTCTTTTTGGTTCGTAGACACACGACTTGAGCGGGTCACGTTCGTTTTTTCTGATGATCGTTTTACTCGAAACTGTTTGGTTTATTGTTGATAAAAATGATTACTTATACGGAATGAGTATTAGCTCTTAACTCATTTCTGTAGGTTAGTGAGTGATATCACGAATGGCCAGAATTCTTATCGGTGTGATTTATGATAGGATCTGCGAATAACAAATACAAATTCAGTATACTGAATGTTGCAGTGTTATTAGACCGCTCTGTACCAAGCTCATATATGGGTGATTTTCGAAGCGGATTCGCGCTTTCGCATGGGCCATGGGCCTTGACTGGTGGATGAAAAGAAACAAATGAAAAATATGAGTTTGTAATTTAAAAAAAAATATTTAATGACAATGATGATAATAGAAACCATTTTCATTGAATGTTCAAATTGTACAGTAGGTAGCCAAGAAATTTAAATCCGAGTTTAAATCTTCCAAATGAACGTTTCCAGTCATTTACAGAAAAAAAAAAAATGTCGATAGAGTGCATTCTTACGTAATCTTATTTCAACATTTCGATGCCAAGTAGCATCAGGCATCTTGAGAAGTACCTACATACCAACAACGATTTGTAACATCTGAAGTGTATTTACATTATTTTCCCGGACTTGAAAACAAAGGAGATACAAATCACTTCGGCTTTTCTCTCCGTTTTTCTGGCTCACCTACGCGAAAGTGCTCGTTAGAAGTGCCAGCTGAGCCAAAGATCGATTTTTCCGAAACGACTGCTCACTACGGTTAATAAAATTTTATTTCGTTTTATTACGGGGAATATTGGATCCCACAAATTAGTTTTTTCTTGTCATATGCGTGTCGAACGGCGATAATGTTTCTTTCACCTATTTGCTTTTTGCAGACAGAATATATACTTACTGAGGCTAATGACAATATAAAAATGAACTGGGATTTTGAATGTAAATAATGTCTTAGTTCTACTTTATGTTCATGACTGTTTGTCATCAGAAATGTTTCAAACAATCAATACTTAATACTGGGAAAGGACGACTTCAAAGAGTCATTTCGCAATATTCAGGCCTTGATTAGACAGATTAGACAGTTATCCGAATATATTCGCACAAAAAAAATGTCATTTAATAATCCATTCAAACTTCAACTTTGGTAGGGGTATCCTAGGGGTAAGAAGCTAGTTTTCTGTTACATCATACCTATTTCAGTAAAATATTTTTTTCTGAATTTTCTCTTGTAGTATACCTACCTACTGGGTTCTTCGCAAATTAGTTTGGTAACCTGGTTATTCATGAATAATTCTGGGAAAGTATACATTTTACTTACAAGTTCTTTCAGTTACAGCCTTAAAGTATCGGATTCTAGCGCTGACTTTTATTTTTGAGCGCTTAATTGGTAGGATCATTTCCCTTGTGAAAAATGTAACCGCAGATGACATTTTGGGTATAATAATGGTATATTATGCAAGTACTTCTAAAACTTGCATTTTTCAACCGATTGGAATGATTTTTTTCTTCGTTGGGTAGACATTCAAAAAGTCCACCAGGACACCAAATTTCATGAATAAATCTCCATTTCCAGGGCCAACTTATCTTATTTTTCAAGGTAAAAAATCTAAAAAAATTACTATAAAAAATCTGACTACGCCACTGGATTCGCGACATTTTCAGATGGTTCATATGTAAATTACGTTGAAATGCGTCAATCAATAAAAAAGTTATAGGGGAATGAAATTTGAAAAATATGCCGTTTAATCAACCCACCAATTCAATTTCAGAACTTTTATCGAAATTCGGAATACACCACTGTATTCAGGAGGTCTCAATATATCACTGATCAAAATTTCATCGAGGTCTGTTCATAAATAAAAAAATCATAAGATAATAAAATTTGAGAATATGTAAATGGAATTTCACGAAAATGTTATTTTATCTCATAATTTTTATTTATCAACGAATTTCAATGGAATTGTAGTCAGTGATATTTCGAGACTCCCTCAATCCGGTTGTGTAGTCAAAGTTTTGATAAAAGTTCTGAAATTGAATTGGGACTAATTTTTTATATTTTTTACCTTGAAAAATAAGATTAGTTGGCCCTTGAAATGGAGATTTATTCATGAAATTTGGTGTCCTGGAGGACTTTTTGAATGTCTACCTAACGAAAAAAAATCATTCCATTTGATTGAAAAATGTAAGTTTTAGAAGGGTGATTCCAACTTAAATGGGTCACACTGTATATGCAGTGGTATCTCTGCAAGCTGTATGGTCTCTATGTTCATTTTTTTGTAGTTTTTTATTGGAAAAAAATGGATATAATATTAATAAATAATATCAGAAATATCGGGTTGGTAACAAGGAGTACTTACTCCGAGTTTCCGGGTTGGGAGAACAATTCATACATTGAGCACAAAGCACATAGTTATACTTATACGACCTCCCAAAAATCTCTGAACTTTTTGCTCAATGTCTGAATTATTTTTATAGTTATTATTATTTGGTTCTCCTAGGAAAACAACCAAATGGACTTGAGACATTGTGCTTCCCAAATTGTTTTTTTTTATGGTGAATCTAACAAGAGTTGTCTGATATTTCAAAATCTAAAGAAACGAAGGTTTTCTCTTTATCTGATAACCCATCGATTGTCGAGTCTCAAGTAGATTGGTCTTTTTACTCGTCGCATTTTGTATGGAACTTGAATCATTACTTCGTCTGTGGCATATGTTTCTACAGGTTATCCACACATTCGTTAGCAACCCGACATTTTCATAAAATGACGGCAATAATACCTACCTTGGTGGTGGGATGATCCTACTCCATCGCTATTTTTGGCGATTCCTATGTCATGTTGAGTTCTCTACTTTATTTTTCTCGCCGAGTGTCGAGCTTTGAATTGGTTACTCAGAAGAATCAGCAGGAAGGGATTGTTCACCCTTTGATATGCTTACGTTTGAGTTCAGACCTCAGAAAACTATGAACTGACTTTTACGAAGAAGAGGAATATAGAGAAATTGTCGTGTCTCAATCTTTGAAGCGAAGAACAAGGGAGGAATAATTGAAGTTGTCATGGCCTCCCAGTTCATCTGGAATCAACATATTGAAATGCTAAAAAAGAAATCGAATTAGTCTAGAGGCAATCAACATATGACACTAGAGGACTCAGGCATGCTAGGTCAGAAGGTGGTTCGATTTCATTTTGAAACTTTCAATACTGACGCAGGTATGGATCAATCAAGCCCATCAAGAAATGTTCTGTATAAGTGATGTAAGAAAATAACAGAATAGAACAATTACATAGTTAACTTCTTCCGAAGTGTGAACAATTGATGGAGCGTATTTTCGAAGTATATAACACCGAGCTTTCTATAAATGAGAACCTGCTTCGGCCGGAGAAAAAGCTTTCAATGGTGAAAATCATCGAGGAAAGTCGCACGTATTGAACATCAATTCCGTTTTTGTAGAGCCTGTGATGAAATCACCGTTCCCGCAGTACCGCGAACGTAGTAAATGTGCGGGAATAAAGTTGATTTGTGGCCTTTTATTGGTGGAAAGTTTTCCAGGTTGTATTTTACGACTGCCAAGCTGGAGATTTCCGTATACAAGAAAAAAATATTATTTGAACCATGATGGATATTATATTTGGTAGGTATATGACAAAATGACGTCTTTACAGCAACGAATCAAAAGTTGAATTACTTTTTTTTAAGAGTTTGAAAATAATACTTTTGCTACAATATTTTTTTACCTTTTCCCTAGTGGAAAAGTGACACTTTCATCATGGTTCTTTGCTTATTTCTTGGTATCCCAGTTTTTATAAACTTTTCAAGAATATGATTGTGAACTTTAGTTCGAAAATATGAATGGGAAATTCATAAAATCTATTGTGGAATCATCTGCGACTGAAAGACAAACTTTAGTCGCTATTTTCCATCGTTCAAGATAACCTCTTGTGCCGGGGAAGTAGTTGTTTTCTGTTAAATATTACAAATGAATCACATTTTTCATTTTTCAATTTTCATGGAGAATGTTCCCCCTTTTCAACATGATTGTGAACCTTCCATTGCTTCTTACCACGGCAACAATCCTGCTGAATTTCCAGCAATTCCAGGTAAATCTGATGGAGTAAAGACTTCTGACATTTTCTTGTGAAATATGTGTGCAGAAGATTTGTTGTTGAACGGTAACTTCAATCCCACATGTAAGGTATTGAAAGTAAGAAACGAATAAACCAACCAACTAGATTCTTATAGGATCTGAACTATGGGAATAAATCACTTATCAAAATGTTCACTAATAATATATCCCAACAAAATGCAGAATTTTCAAAAAAAAAATCTTTCACCTTGCTATCACGAAAAATGGTACAGCAGCACAGTTTGAGTCACTGGCAAGGTGATGGTTTTTTGAACAACTTTAGGAATACACATTTGGACTAAATCCGTGTGACCGGAAAGTTTCATTTTGAGAAATTAGTTTCCATAAAAAAACGTGATTCTTGCAACCATGGCATCATCAAAACACTGATTTGGAAATACCACGAGCTGGAAACAGTGTTTTCAAAACAAGGTCGTCTAATTTTTTTGGGGGGGGGTAAAGACTTTCTTGGGGGGTAAAGACTTTTTTGGGGGTAAAGGATTTGATTTTTTTCTTGGGATAAGGTAAAGGCTTAAATTTAATTTAAAAATACTAGTATATCCCTATTCTTGGGGGGTGGGGTAATTACCCTCATTACCCCTCCCCCTATATCGACGCCCTTGTTCCAAAATGCCTTGTTGTAATAGGTATAAAATGAGAAAATTATACCATTGATTGGTTTATATAATATGAGCGAAAATGCCATCTAAACATTTTATGAAGATGATGACTATTTTGAGAATATTTACCTTTCCTGTTTTTGATGTTCTCATTCGTTGGATGACTCTGATGTTATATATCATGCAGGTGGTTATTCCCAGCCACATCGGGGATAATATTCAATGCTATTTGTTTCTGCCTCGTAATTACAAATTACTAATTAATTATTATCTCCATACGCCAGTTCCTCGATCGATTCACAATAACATATAGGCAGGTACAAACATAACATAAAATTGGAGATAAATCAATATTCTGAATTTGATGGAAGACAAATATTATTGAAGATGTTTGTTGTCATAAGTTACCAAATACTATTAATTATGAAAACTGATAAGGTTCAAATATTACGAAATTTGCCTTCCATAAGTAGGTATTTCATGAAGAAAATTAGTAAAACATATATATTTTTTTAAATATGTATTCTTATACTTTAAATTACAGGTAGGACTTCAAAATTCAAAAGAAAATGAAGATTACGTGTGTTGTGTTGCCAAATGAGAAAGAAGATTATTTCTCAACAAATAATCAGAGCAAAAAGTACAACAAATTGAAATACTGTGCAGACTCGACTCTTGATAATGATTCGTATGAAGGTAGCAATACATCGTATAAATAGATTAAGGAACAGCTAATTTTTGTTGAAAAAGGGAACATTCTCCAAGAAAATTGAAAAATGTGATTCATTTGTAATATCTAACAGACAAGAACTACTTCCAACTGAAAAGAAAAAATCTGAAAGTGAAAATTCGCATTTTCATTCAGATAGATGATTATTTTAATTTTCATTGAAAATTCATTAAATGCTGAAGTGTCTGAACAAGAAATGATGAAGATAACAGGACACAGCACTTCCAGTTCTCTACAATCTTATATGAATATGCACCCAAAAAGACACTCTGAAATCCTAACAAAAATGAGAGCGAGCTTCAGTTCTACATTCAGCGATGCCAGCAAAAACGTTTTCTCTTGTAGCAGCTCTAATGAGACGAATAATGAGCAAACAAATTCAAAAATAGTATTTTAGAACTGTTCTTTCAATGTTCAGAATTTCAATTGTAATGAATTGTAATTAACTATGTATGTATCTAAATGAATTGAAATAAATTCTAGTTCCAATCATTAAAAAAGGAAAAGAATTGGGAAATTCTCATATAAAATACAACTCGTGTCGATAAAATTGTCCTGAATATTCTTCTCCTTCACAATTACTCGTTATCATAAAATTTTAGAAAATACAACTCGTTATATTTTCAAATTTTATGATAACTCGAAGATCGGCAATTTTATCGGCACTTGTTATATTATACATGAAAATATAAACTATCCTCGTTGAATATAATAATAATAATAATAATAATAATAATAATTTCTTTATTTTCACAAATTAGTTTGCACATCAACAGCATGATAATGCAAATAAAAAGAGAAAAACGTCAATAAAGTCAAGTAGTGAGAAACAATAAGAAAAAAATGTATATACATATGAAATGACAAAAATGGATAAATATCTGGATGTGCATAGGACCATCACATCCACGTCACAAATAATTATCACAAATAATATAAGATATAAGTATAAAATATATAACTAACTCTAGGTGTATATAATAAATAAAAAAAGGTGTATATATAAGATAAAATAAAACGTACACTTCACATGGAAAATAAAGTTACAGCTGAAACTCCTCAACAGTGTAGCAGTTTTTTGACAATAACAGTTGCTTAACTTTTGTCTTGAAAATATGTACATTTCCTGAAACTTTAATGTCTTCGGGAAGTTTATTGTACAGTTTGCATCCCTGATATTCAAAACTTTTTTGGTAGAGTGCAGTTCGATGTTGACTGGGTAGGAGTAAATGGGCATTTCGTGTCAAATGGGTATGGGATGGTCTATTGGCAGCCAGTTTGTTTTTATTGCGGTATACATACGCGCATGCCTCAAGTATGTATATTCCTGCAACAGTTAATATTTTTAACTTCTGAAATGC
Source organism: Chrysolina haemoptera (assembly GCA_958298965.1). Lineage (NCBI taxonomy): Eukaryota > Metazoa > Arthropoda > Insecta > Coleoptera > Chrysomelidae > Chrysolina > Chrysolina haemoptera. Next base: position 13,802,438 of record OY282602.1, on the reverse strand, counting down.
TCCCCTACAAGAATCCCTAAATCCCAACTTAGCGATGATCCTTACAGCATACTTCTGTATCCTGGACACTCGATCCACAGAGGAGCTTGTGCTCCAGTTCAGTATGCCATACCTGAGGTGAGAATTAAAATTCGCATAATAAAACGTAAGTAGAATCTCTTGACTGCAGTGAGTGGAGAGATAACTGAGAGAATAACAGGAATTTCTGAGCTTCTTACACAAATCATCTACTTGGTGGCTTCCATTGCAAATTATTATCAAAAACAATTCCTAACATTTTGGTTGTTGTTGAGGGATCCAATGATAATTCAGTATTCTGGTATAGACTCACTTCATGGTGTTGTTGTCGTACCATGAATTGTAACATACTAGTTTTTGTTTTATTCATTTGCAAGTTGTTTTTTTCAGATCACGTGATAACTCTACTGAAAGTGCTTTCAGCAATATTTATTACCGTGTTTAGGTCATCTTCAATAACCAGTATATTCGTGTCATCAGCGTAACATATACAGTGAGTGGCAGAATTTCCATTTAGATACACTAATAAATCATTTGCAAAAACTAAATAAAGAAAAGGTCCCAAAATGGATCCCTGAGGCACACCATCGGCAATGTGTTTTTCAGAACTTCTATTCTCCCCAATTTTCACTATTTGTCTCCTATTTTTTAGATAGGAGGTCAATAAATTGAGTGAGTGGCAATCCTCTAACTTCGTATCTCGAGAGTTTTTCCAGCAAAAGGCTGTGATTAACGCAATCAAACGCACGTGAAAAATCAATGAACAATCCTAGCACACATTTTTTTTTTGTCCAAGGCCGTTATTATTCGACTATGAAAGTCGCAAAGAGCTGTATCAGTGCCTTTGTTAGTCGTGAAACCATGTTGCGATGATGATAATAATTTCATCGAAGTAAAATAACCATTTAACTGCTCTTTTATATTCATTTCATATAGTTTAGAAATGCTAGAAAGAATACTAATTGCTCTGTAGTTATTTAAATCATTTTTATCCCCTTTTTTATATATAGGAGATACACTGGCTAATTTCAGATTATTTGGAAAGATGCCTTTTTCTGTTGATAAATTTATTAAAAAGGTGAGTACAGTACATAGTTCAGAGGAGCAACATTTAATCAACTTGTTTGATATTTGGTCTATTCCACATGAGTTTGTGTTTTTCAGTCTATTCATTAACTGTATTAATTCCCTCTCAGTAATGGGAGACATAAAAAAAGTGGAGGAATTGAGTGGGATGTTACTTTCAAGAAATCCAGTATCTATTGAGAAATTTTCCGATAGAGGCTTCGTAAAGTGAGTATTGAATTTTTCCGCTAATATTTCACCAGTATATTGTATACTGTTTTCTACTAAAATCAGTTCATGTTTATTGGATTGCTTCTTTCGTAATTCACTAATAATTCTCCTGGTTGTTTTAGATTTATTGTGTGAATTGATAACTAATTCATCATGATATTTCCTATTTATAGATTGTAGTTCTTCTCTATATTCCTTGTTAACTTTCCTACAAATTTCATTATAATTGCCATCATTTTTTGCTAACCTATTGAACAGTGACACTCTATTCTTTAGGTGTTCTAGCTCGGGAGACACCGCTATTTTTGAATTAGATTTCTTCCTCAGTGGTCCAGTCGATACCTTTCTTGATGGAAAAGATATTTCAAAATGATAAGTTAGAAGTTGTGCAAAGAGCTCATATGCCAGGTTAGGACACTGCTGCGCAAATACTTCAATCCAGTCTTCACGCTGTAGGTAATTTCGAAATCTCATTATATTATCATCACAAAAATCCCGACGATAAAAAAAAATGTTGTCTGTTTCTTTCTATATATATTCTAATACCATTTGTAATAGAGTACTCTGCTCGGATTCTCGGATGTGTAATTCCGTTTTATGAAGAAGTTGAAATAGGAACTAATGACCATACGACATTGCTAATAACTAATGACAGCGATCACGCGATCGAAAGGCTTTGACTATACAGGCAGTGACGATCCTAGATAATCCACAAATTCCTGATAATTACGTTCTCCTACGGCCCTTTCAGGCATATGCTTCCTCGAAACTTTTCGAACAAACTGTGATGAGTTTGTTAGTTAGTTAACGTGGGTTGGATTCCTCAAGGCATGTCACATATGCAGCTTATTAGCTTGCGGTGATGTCGGTTATTCCTGAGAGTTTGTTTGGTACATTCTCAGCGTGAAGTTGTTCTTCGAGAATTGGACCAGACAAATTGCGATGTTATATATTTACGAAACAGATTAAACTTTATATCAAGTAGTTGCAGTTTTATATTTCCCACTTGTGATAAAAAGGTATTTGAACTCAGTACGGTTGTATGACATAAAAATGTATACATATATGATTATGTAAATGTACATGATGTAACTTGAGCTATGCGATGCCATAATCGTCCAAGTAAATTTACATTATAGTTTGTAAAAAATTGTAACAGATTATTTTTTTACTTATCCCACATAGTATTATCATGAATAATATAACAAGTGCCGATAAAATTGCCGATTATTCTTCGACTTCACTTGACGAGTTATCATAAAATTTGAAAATATAACGAGTGCGTAGAACGAGTTGTATTTTCTAAAATTTATGATAACGAGTAATTGTGAAGGAGAAGAATATTCAGGACAATTTTATCGACACGAGTTGTATTTTATATGAGAATTTCACAATTTGTGCTCTTTTTCTTTTTTAATGATTGGAACTAGAATTTATTTCAATTCATTTAGATACCTACATAGATAATTACAATTCATTACAATTGAAATTCTGAACATTGAAAGAACAGTTCTAAAATACTATTTTTGAATTTGTTTGCTCCTTCTTGTCTCATTAGAGCTGCTACAAGAGAAAACGTTTTAGCTTGCATCGCTGAATGTAGAACTGGAACTCGCTCTCATTTTTGTTAGGATTTCAGAGTGTCTTTTTGGGTGCATATTCATATAAGATTGTAGAGAACTGGAACTGCTGTGTCCTGTTATCTTCATCATTTATTGTTCAGCCACTTCAGCTTGGGCAAGGTGAGTGACAGCGGTAGATCTATGGCTGTGATTGCTGAATTTTTTGTTCTGAATATCCAACCCATTTTCTGACAAGTTTCATTAGTCCATTTTAACATAGAGTTTATTTCAATAGGACAATTTTTGTACCAACCAATACTTTCAGGATCCTTCTATCTAGAATTTGGAGTTAGGAAAAAGCGGTCGGACGTGATATGTCCTGGTCGTTTTTCCATCACTTTATGGAATATACGAACAGGGCAAATATCGGGATCTGCAGTATTTTTTATTAGCCACTTGCTTGGAGTACATGATTTTGACCCACCTTGATTGGTTTTGTTGAATACGGGATTATATTCAATACGTCCAGTCGGCCGTCCAAAATTATCCTTTTCTACTATAAAAAAGTTTACCTTCGAGTAACATCCTTCATTGCCCCTCCAAGCAAGTTCTTTGGCTGCAATGAAAAAAAATTTCTTGATGAGTCCCTCCGGATTGTTTTTTTCCCAATATGTCAGCAATCTCATATTTTCCTCAATTGTAAAAGCAGTTGAACTAGTTTTCCTCTTTTCGACAACTCCTTGGAGTAATTTCCTCTTTGCATCTCTCGCATCACGGGCTAATCTAAATTCTATGTCAGCAAATGGATTTATTTTCACATTGTAATCATTGTAAAACTTGTCTTGGAGCAGTTTTGCGATAATATTCCAATTGAATTTTATAATAGTTTCTTTGTAATCACTGCCATTCTGCTTCTTCATATTGAAGGCAATATATTCGCAATTTTCACTGGGGTAGTTTCCTTTCAGACAACATAATTTCTATTACGGCAAAAGTCCATAAATTGTTTCCATGCATACTCTTTAGATTTCCTTGTATTTTTTGGCGTATTCTGTGCAATTGTCAAATGGATTTTGTCATTTGTAGCAGTTCCCCATCTATTGGATTCCATTTCTTGTTCAAATTACCGAATAATATTCAGAAAGCGAAACGATATTGAAACGTCAGTTACGCGTCATAATTTCTGTTACCATGGATATCGAGCTCGTGGTATAATCATATATTAATTTGCTGCAGGAGAGAATAATCAACATAGCTTCAACCTCATTGGATATGTTTTATCATTAGAAACATCTTCATTGGTTTTCTGACAGTTGCGTGAAATTCTCGGGGGTAATTGGTAATTGAGGTAACCTACGGGACTCGTGGTGTTACCAAGCAATTTGATCTCGTTGATTTCTGACAGAATTATCGATAGTATTGTGAGCACGAGTCGTATTTATTGAGATAATTTCACGAACCAACCAAGTTATTATTTGAAATTTGATCGAGTAAACAAAGTGAATTCTTCAATAGTTGCAACTAATGAATAATAAAAATAAAGTCTGTCAACCTGACGTTTATGTCATATTAGATTACAAGATGTATCATTGCTGTTTATATTTGTGGTTGACTTGACGACGTGGTCTTTCCGGATCGGAAAGAAAGGAAGCGAAAGGAAGCGTGTACTTTCGCGAAATCCCATTCTGATTGGTCCTCATATCGCAGGAGACGCGACTTTCATATAGTGAGTGAAATTGTCAGGGGTAATATAATAAGTGGTATGATTATTACCGATAATTTTTTGGAATATTAATGAATTGCAATCCCAAAGCTGAAAATACAACGAGTCCGCAGGACGAGTTGTATTTTCTTGCATTGGGATTGCCAATGAATTGATATTCCAAAAAATTATAGGTTTTTAATCATTCCACGAATTATATTTAGGACGACAATATATCGATTTGAAATAAAGAAAAATCGTGTCACCTGGTAATTGATGCTTTACTTCTAGCCGAATTCAACGGAATACTCTTTTCCACGGCCTCATCTATGATACCAATGGACATTTGTCCCCAACGATCGCTCATATTGATAAATAAAGATAACTAGTCAAAACACATAAATTTGACGTTTATAATTTATATCATTATTTTCACTTGACAGATAGTAAAACATAAACTAAGCAGGTTTATCACCGTAAAAATACAGCGACAAGCTATATTTTCACTGTAGTTCCGATTCTATTGGGTGAATTTCAAAATTTGAAATCCACTGATTGGTTGTTGAGCAAGGAAATATATTGTCACTAGAAAATCACATGTTAGGCGAAATTACAGGAAAGAATGTGATATCTTCGTAAATTTTGGAAATCATGAATTATTTACTTTTTGGAATATTTTACAGTCGCTTTACACATGACTGTATACTTTCAGCGTATATGTTTACCAAATATAGGGTGTCACATATTATAGGCGCTTTATTAAGAATTATCGCTTAACTGCTAGTGAAACCAGACATCTATATGCATGATTCAGTTTGTATTACCTGAAAAATCTGAATTCTCGATCATAATTTGAATTGGAAATGAAATGCTATAAAGTTCTGATCGAAAATTTGGAATACTCAAATCACTTCGGCATTATCGCATTTATACTTTCATAAGTAGCAAACCGTTACCAACAGCCTCTTGACATTCATTCATTCAAAACTTCTACTACAGCCCACAAATAATTCAATCTCAATTTGGTTTCGTCACAATTTTATATCTGTCTCATCAACACACAATTATTCCCGTCATTAAGTTCATCGCAGTGAAACTTGCCGGAGAAAAATAAATATCTCTCATAACGTATCTAATTGCACGCGTCCATTTCTCTGACTGGGGAATAAATAGGGTTATCCTGAATGGATATGTCTGCGCTTCTAAAACATCTACTGAAACGTTCATATTCTGCTGTTCAACCACAAGGAGAATGTTTATAATTACTTGTTTCTGAAAGCTATGTGGATACTTACCAAATATATATATATATATATATATATATACATGAATGCCGGAGCTGAAATGAATGCCTTTGAAGCGGCCTTGTTGAGACTTGTGCGGAGCGAATTCGAAAATTCTTTGGTTTGGTGGTTGGTGTGTAGTGTATGTGTTCGGGGTGAGTGATGAGGGTCAAGACTGAAAGTTCAAATGGATATGGAATTTTTGTGAAGTGTTTTTTCTGGTATCACGAGAGGAAATATCGTAAGGTCCTCCCGAAATTGATGTCGGTGAATGCAAGAACATTTCTGCAACTGCTCGATTATCAATTATTCGTTGTCATAAATATTTATTTATTTATATACGGACATGCCAATTTACAAAAAACATAATTATTTAAGAGACAATGTTTAAGTTACAATCATGAACAGTCTCATACCAGTTTTAAACTGTTTGATTGTTCATGATAGTCCTTGCATACAAATCATATAAGCATATAAATATACCCTTTTATAATGTTATAGTTACTTAAAAACACTGAATCTCTGATAACAATAGTTATTAAGAAATGGGTATAGATTTTTTTTTTACTATTGTAGCAATGAATTATGATTAATAAACGTTATTATTATTATTATTAACTAAAACTAAATTACAATAAATTAATGTGCCTCATTTGATTTTTGAATGAATATGTGGTTGTGTCGAACAAATCAATTGTTTCACAATTTTTATTTGCCATTTTAACTACCCTTGTAATTGACTCATTTTGGCCATAGTTTGTACTGTGATGAGGAACCATGAACAGTTCTGAAATTCTTGTTCTTCTGGGATTAACATTCAGTTTAAAGAGTTCAATTAAATTTGGACAACTTATAGCTCCATTTACAACTTTGTGCAGAAATCTCAGCCCTTCGATGTTCCAAACTTGATAAGTTCAAAATATTAAAAATGTCAGAATATTCATAGTTTCTCCTCTAATATCCAAGTTTGTATGCGCATGACCTTAAAAATTTATTTTGGACTTTCTCAATTCTATTGATATCCGTCTGATAAAAAGGACACCATATCATACAATTATATTCAATAACTGATCGAACGAGACAGCAGTATAATATTTTAGAAGTGCAAAGGGAAAATTTATCTGAAGATCTTGCAATGAAGCCCAATAATTTAAATGATTTAGAAACAATGTTATCAATATGTGATCTGGTAAACTGTTCTCCCAATATGTTACTCAATTTCGTTAAGAGATTGGATATGCTGGGAGAAATATAACCATAGGGTGAGCCACAATAGGCCATTGGCCGCAGTGGAGAGCCTGATATGGGCTCACTCACATTTAAACCTAACCTAACCTAACCTAACCTAACCTATCAATATGTGTCTTAAATGTAACTTTGTAATCAAATAATATGTCAAGGTCTCGAACACTATCAGCCACTGACAAATTAACATTTTTCACTTGGTAAGAGTATTGAATTGGATTCATGATTCTCGAAAATGTGTTTTGATAACATTTGTTTATATTAAGATGAAGCATATTTATATCGCACCAACGGGACAAATTGCTCAAATCTATTTGCAAAAATTTAGCATCACAGACATTGTCAATGACCCTAAAGAGTTTGAAGTCATCAGCAAACATCAAGTGGTAACTGTGTTGTATTACTTCTGATATATCATTAATAAATAACAAAAAAAGTAGTGGACCCATATGGGATCCTTGGGGAACCCCAGATGTTACCAAAATTTCTGATGACGCAGAACCAGCATGTTTGACACATTGAGTCCTACCTCTCAAATAAGAATCAATCCAGTTCAGAAAGGTACCGTCAATGCCTAAAGCAGAGAGTTTTGCAATTAGAAGGTCATGATTGACTCTATCAAATGCTTTTGAAAAATAATTGTTACGACACTGGGGTTCATGGCCACAAACAGTATTGAATTGTTCAGTTACAGTTAACAAAACGATTAACAATAAATTCCAATTATTCATTAATAATAATACACTGCTACAGTAATCTGCATACTGCCCTGGAAATTAATTTATACTTTGTCCAACTTGTCCTTCAAGACTTGATTCGTACTTTATAACTTATTTCAAAATTAAATCTCTTGTCCATCGCCTTCCTTATACAGGGTAAAGTGAACTATGACCACTTTCCGAAAATCAAATGGGTACTAGTCTATCTGGAAAACTACCTTTGAAATTTCAGAGCAGTCCGTGATGATTTTTGTATTTTTTGTTCGCCAACCTTCGAGGACGCGCTACTGAATGAAACACTTATGTTCTGACTCTCCGCCTAGATACGATCTTTCGATATCCAGTTTATGTAGTTCCAGCCATATTAACAACTGTACACGAGGTCTGTTATTGTTAGTTCCGAGGGGGAAACAACTTGTTCATTAGGTGTACATCATAATATTTTTATTACTTCATTACTCTATTTGTCTCCGGCATGGACATTACAGATTTACTATTGAAACGTTTACCATGAATAATTTACGCTAATCAAAATAGTCAAACCGTATATCATGCCCCCTTCAATAATTTTTCAGGGAATAATCTATCCCCTAAAACGTTTATCATACTGGCTGAAATTGATCATGACAGAAAATTGACAATACAGAAAAAACAAGAGTTGTCTTTCTCCAAAGTTGGCTTTGGCATAAATGAAAATGAAACATTTTTATTTGAAATCAAAAGGTTGCGATGATAACAAAATGCACTTGGCGTTCTGTTCGCGTCTTTCCCTCTATTCACGAAAATGGCGATAAATTCAGCCACAAAAGGAAAACAAGCGGTTTGTGCAATCATTCCAGTTCTTGCTAAAAGTGAAATGTTTTCCCTAGATAATTCAATTCATACAGTAACAGCCGCAGCCGTATGCAAAAAATCACGATTCTTATGAAAAAATCAATGAATCTGATTTTTATGTTTAAATCGTGATTTTTTATTTTTACTGCCTTTTTTGATTTAAACTGATTTTTTCCTTGAATGTGGAAATAATGAACTTTAAAATCACTTATTTTCATTATTTTTCTCTATTTGCCGAAAAATATTTGCCCATCTCCTCGGCGCCATACAAAAAAAAAACTTGTTTTGATATGAAAATTTTCAGCTGCGTGCCGCGGCTTTCCTGTCGGAACAAGAAAGTATGTTTTTACACTTACATAATGTATGTGTATTTTGAATAAACAATCTTCCTTTTTTTTGAATTTTATGATGAGTTATCTGCTTCGGAGACTTGTTTTTACAGCAATTTATAATTTGATTTGAATCACGATTAAAAATAAAAAAAACAATTAATGTAAATCATGATTTAAATCGTGAACAGTTCATTTTATAAACAGCATCTATTGTAGAAAATACTCCAGAAGAAATACGTTTTTTTCTTTCGTGAGATTGCCACAGTATTTTCATCTCTTGTTGAAACATATACTATTTTCCAGTTTCTTTTATTTTCAGGGCATTAGTTTCTTAATTTTTGAATGTTTGCTATGAAACGAAATGTGTTTTGAAGCAAAAAATACATTATTATTATTATTATTATTATCATCACCAAGGAATAATACGCAATTGATCAGAACCATTTGAAAGAATAAATAACTCTTTTAAACGTTTATTCATCGCTGCAGCGTGGTAGTTTAGTTTGAAGTCGCTGAACACGCTTTTTCATTACTATGGCCCTCCATTTGTTCGTTCTGTATAAAAACCAGCACTCATTTGTAAACCATTCGGATTCGGATTTCTAATAGGCCTGCAAAAAAGTTGCCAACTCCCTGACATTCGGGGGTAAACTCTTTTTTTGATGGACTTTTAGAAAGAAGGGTAGATAAAGCGAAAATATCTGATACTTTTTTGCCGGTGCGCCGTTTTTCCTACGGCAGGCTATTTATTTATCTGGCCAGGGTGAGAGATAGTATTTCATTTCTCTTCTGGAAGATGATCTGGAGCGTTATTAATTTTTTCATCCTGGGGATAAGTAATTTGCGCTCGAGTCGGTGGAAAAAAGTGAGTACTCATTAGTTCTTTTGCTCAGACAAATTAACTCTTTCAATTTTTAAATTTTAGATCACGGTCATTCACACACCACAAGGTTTGTTTTTTCTCTGTTATTTGTGTTTGTTGAGCTGAGGGGAAGTAAAGCAAAATTCTTCCATATATGTCGAATATTTGAGCCAGTGTGTAATCCCAGGTAGCACCTCATGTTGGCTGAATCTTGGTTTCATATTGGGCCAATATGGATATATTGTAAATGTAAAAATAATATTGAACCAATATGGATGCATATTGGAAAAACAATATTTCATTGATAATATTGGTGGAATATTGGCTCAACCTGTTCTGAATGTATATTGTTTCATGAAATATAGGGTCAATATTGGTTAAATAATTTTCACCAATATCCATAGAGCGATATTGCCTACATATTGTTTCCAGCATCTAGCTCCAATATTGCGATTTCAATATTACTCTCATATCGATTTTAGAGATAAAAAACAATATTGTATATCCAAGTTTGATAGCACATTGGTGGAATATTATTTAATCCATATTCTAAAAATTATGTTGACCCTATATTGATTGAGATTATTACGAAAACCTTACGCCAATATTTGAAAGACAATATTGATACAATATTACAAAATACATTTATCACTAGGATTGAAAATTGAATATTGGCCGAATATTCAATAAACAATATTGAAATGAATCATGATTAAACTTGGGTAAGAAACCGCTAGGTGGCCCCACATATGGAACAACAGCTGAATCATAGTAACATATAATAAATAAGGCTTCTCACAATGCGTTTACAAGTCAATCTACTCAGTAGTCAGTAGTAAATTTCTGGAAATATTTCATTAATGTTTCCAAGGCAACATATTCACTTTGAATATTTTACCAATATATGCAAATGGTATTGTACCAATATCCCTAAATATTTTGGGGCCAATATTGCTTCCTCAATATTTCACTAATATTATTTGTATAATGTCCAAGTAATAGTGCCAATATCCCGAAATAATTATAATTTTATCTCGCCAATATTACGTTTTGATATTTTGCCAATATTTTACCAATATTATTCCAATGTAAGTGTGCTACAGCGATATTGTACTAATATCGGCTAACATTTTGAGGCCAATATTGCTTCGAGAATATTAGACCAATATTATTTTTTAAATATTGGAGCAATATCGCCGAATGTTCACATTTTTTTCTCGTCAATATTATTATTATAATATTTTGCCAATATTGTACCAATATTGTCCCAATATGGGTGTGCTACTTGGGATGCGTCCCCAGAAATGTCAATCACATGACGTGAAAGTTGGAGGTGTTGTGCTGATGGCCATGTAGTTCAGTGGTTGAGACTTTCGCGTTCGAAACCATTGACTGCTGGTCGGCTAGGTTCGAATCCTAGCAACTACAGATTTTTATCTGATTACCCGAGAAAGTGCTAGGAATCGCACGTTAAAAGGTAAGACCTCATTAATCTTTGGCTCGCACAAGTTTCGACTTTTGAGGGCTGCCGTTCGTAAGGGGACGACAGCTGGTTAACGGAAAAAACAATATCAACATTTTTTTTTAGCAATGATAGTTCGAAACGTTTCGAGTGCATTTGGGGTTAGCTGAAGAGATTTTTCCAGGAGGAGATGCAGAATTCGTATGGTTCGTATGAAAAGTATAATTCCGTACACCTAATGAAATCGGTTCAGAAGTTGTTTCCAATTAGTCAGTCAGAACGAGTGACAGTTGATAATGGCAGGCCGTTGAAAATACCGAAACATATTGCTGCGATAGATGAAATTCATGACAACACGGTACGAACAAATGTTGTTGATGAAAATTCCACACTGAACATTTTCGACCAATTAAAAGCCTGTATTTTTATCGTTACCATAGCAACTAAAAAAAAATCTGGTAATTTTTCTCCTGCTTGGGGTAAGGAGCTTGAAATTACAATGGAAATTTTTTAACGTGTGTAGGTAAAATGATATTTACATTTAACTTCAGATTATGACATTTCAATTTCATTACCAAATACTAAATAGTAGGTACTTCGGGTTCCTTGAAAGACACATTTCTACCAACTTAAGTAAAATAAATTTGTAAAAAATAATTAAATGAAAATGGTCATTTTCAACTTCAACACCCAATATCTCGAAAACTAGTTGTAGGAATCCTGTTGGACGCTTTTAATAAAGTGATATTACAACATACTAAAATATCAAGAAATTTAACCGAAGGTAATTTTCCATAATAGAAGTGCGGGGTCCTTTTCAACTATTTCAAAATGATTTGTTCTTCAGTGTAAACTGCAAAATTGGAATTTGACTTAACGACAACGAATAACACTTGAATAAATCTAGTACTGTAAATGGTAGATAATTATGGCATTCGTACCTCCCAACACGGTATGCTCTGTGCTAAACTGTATTATCTTCCTGTCAATGTATTTATGCTCCAGTTAAAAAAAAAATCTGTGGATTAAATTAATGTAACTTGGTAATACGCGCTTCCGTATAAAATGTTTGAAAAACATATCATTTCAGCTTCGAAATGAAAAGTACCTACGCTATACGAATGATTATGTGGATGTAATGGTTTTTCGGACCCTATCAGCCTTTTTGGCATCCTCCTTCTATTTTCATTTTCTTCAGCCATCGTCCCTTCCGAAATGTTCATGTTCACCGAAATTGTTTGTTTTCCATTTTAACAATGGAAAATATGTAGATAATTCGAATGTTTCAAAGTATTCTGAATTCAGATTACGAAAACAACATTGGAAAATAGACTCTCTCGTTTTTCGGACTTATACTCACGGAAAACAAATGTTTTCAGTTCATCATTGCTGGTTGAAGGGGTATTCAGTCAACGGTATTATGAACCGACTTCTCAGTTTGGAAGTAATGAATGTGCTACTTTGAATTGGGTATAGATATACATCAATATTAATACATATAAGTACAGTGTGTCCCAAGTTATCGTTCACATGCAAAATCGTGCTCATTTGAAAATATATGAAAGTAAGCCTAGATCAACACGTGAGAATATGCACCTCACTATGCGCATTAGTCGTATAACGGAACAGAGTATGGTCCGTAATATATCCAGTGATAAGGCACTCGCCATGAGCGTTCGCACAATAAATGAAAATGTTACATGTTCACCTACATTGGTAGAACTATACCTGATATCCTTCAAATATTGAGGAATGCTACCGCCTCTGAGGGACAAATATAGAATTTGAAAGAATTGGGTATAGTTGAATGACAATGACTTTTTTGTCCGTATACCTATTTGCAGTACTGTGCAAACGAGAGTATACTTTGGTGGTCCTCTACACATATGCTCATTTTTTCTTCACAAAAAGTTTAGACAACATCCACCGTTGCATAAGGCCGTAAATAGAAATTGTGTTCGAATGTTATGAAATTTTTGGAATTGGGATTTTTTTGCACAATGTTACCGTCTTTCTAACTCGGCTGCTATACTACAGTCCTCTGCGCAGATGCTTATTTGTTCTTCACAAAAAGTTTAAATAAACTGCACCGTTGCGTAAGGTCGTGAATAGAAATTGTGTTCGAATGTTATGAAATATTTTGAATCGGGATTTTTTTTGTTTTCGCAATGTTACTGCCTTTATTACTCGGCTGCTATGCCACTGTACCCTTGGTTGATATTTAATTGTTCTTCACAGTTCAAACAAAAGTATAAACAAAATACACTGTTGTATAAGGCCGTTATTAAATTTTAAGTTTTCGAGATGCACCATGGCGATCGTTCCGGCGCTCGGGCCAGTCCCGCCCTGGCAGGCTGCTAGCTCAAGCTGCCAGTTTTAGGCTCATTATATTGCGTAAAGTAATAGTTTTTTCCTACAAGCGTGCGTGATTCACCCTCTACCCGCACGCAATTCATTTTGGAAAGTGTCATTTTCCCACAGTTGTGCGGGAAAAGTTTTCCCACACAAGTGCGGGAAATTCTTTCCCACACTAGGGCGGGAAAAACATTTATATGATATCCTCGTAAAATATAAGTGGTGGGTGACAAAATATGAAAGTTCAAGTTTTTTTGTTGCAATACTAAGTGAGTTTGTTCAAAATCATCCATCATTTTGCACTATTTATTGAAAAAATGAACAAATATTGATAAATAAAAATGTATTGTTATGAAAATCACCCTATATATAGGCTTTGATTGATCTGATAACGAGTAGGTAACAATGTTGTCATGCCGATCAATACACAAATTTGTTTGTAATTGTCAGAGTGACAGACAAAGCGTTACTTATATAAAATTTTCGATTCAGTGAAATTGCCACAATGGATTATTCATCTGATGAAGAACTTCCACAAGAAATCGTGCAAGCATCTACAGATGCGAACTTAGAGTTATTGCCAACGAAATCTAAACAAAGGTATGAGAAGCAATACACGAGTTTTATTGAATGGTGCAACAATAAAAAAGTGAAAACAACAAATAAAGAAGAAGTATTCTTGGCTTATTTTCTAGAAATGTCTAAAACATGGAAGCCGAACACTTTATGGGCAAGATATTCAATATTGAAGAGTGTATTCAAAGTACAGCAAAATTTGGATATTAGCAAATTTTACAAAATAATTGCATTCATTAAAAGACAGAATGTCGGTTTTCGGCGACGATTTGATGCCTGTGCCTGCACATTCGATTTCTTTCGATAATGTATTGCCCGAGTTACCTTCTTCTTCAGGAAATCAGCCATCTTCAAAAAATATGCTGGCTTCCGCTATAAATTTACATAATGCATCAAATTGTACATTTACAATAAATATTACGAATAATTAGTGGATAGAAAATGTTACTCTTGTTATTCATTGTCATTGTTTTTATTATGTCTACGATTATTTTACGTTACTCCTCATATCAATATTTAGGAGAAACTAAAGTTTGTCATCGGCGTTTTTTGAGTCATTCTTGTTTTATTGTTCAATTAATCAATTTATTGTTCACAAAATATGCATATAAATTGAATCAAGAGTCCAAGGAATTTCATGAAATTAATAGTAATTGTCAAATGTCATGAATTATGAGAACTGGAAGAAACTTAAACTGCGTAAATGTTCGACGAACGCTAAAGGGTACTTCCCTGCAAGACCCCACTTATTTTTCTACCACCACGTATTTCCTCTATATAGCAAGAAATGTCCCTCAACTAAAGGACGTTTCAGGATTGTTTCGGAAAGAAATAAAGTATAATGAAAAATGTATGGCATTCCGGAATTTTTCCATTTACTTTGTGGAAGTGAGGATGAAGTCAAACGTAATGAAAGGGGCAGGAAGTGAAATGCTCCTGCGAGAATTCATGTACGTGGAGGAATGAGTTCGGAAATGATATGAAAATACTTTTATGAAGCTGAAAATAGTCTAAAAAAAATTCAATTATGGTTAAACATGAATAAGCTCACCCTTAATATCCAAAAAACCAAATTTATAACTTTCACACCCACGATAATTACCCAGCCGAACAACTATATTCTTAAAATGCATCATACTCAATGCCAAGATATACCTTGCACATGTCCTACAATAGAAAAAATAACATCAATAAAATATTTAGGAGTCTTCTTAGACCAACACATACGATGGACAGATCATATATCCCACGTAAACAAACGGCTCAGAGCCCTAATGTATAATTTCTATACTCTGAGAGACATCCTCTCTAGAAAATCTCTCATTATGCTATAGAATACTCTAGTCGAATCAATATTGGCATATTGCATTACAATATGGGGTGGAGCCTTCGATACAACCCTCAACATACTTCAAACAACACAAAACACACTTTTGAAAATCATATTAAAGAGAAACAGGCGTTATTCTACGCAAATGCTGTATGAAGAAACACAGATACTGAATATTAGACTATTATTCTCTCACCAATGTTTGAAAAGGATGCACAAAACAAAACACAATCACAATCAGAAAAATTCACGAATAACAAGATCCACTACAAATATGGACCTTAATATTAAATTCTTCAGAAAATCAATAACTAAAAGATCATTCTTTTGTTATGGACCTAAATTTTACAATTCATTACCAGTAAATATCAAAACAATCTCAAATCCTGGAAAATTCAAAGTTGAGACAAAAAATTTTATTCGTAACACTCCTAATATATTTTACGATATTTTAAAGCTGTAATAAAATGTATATACGTATGTATAAATACACATTGAGTATAAGTAATATTTAATAGGTATGATTTTTATAAACATTAGAAACTAACTATCCCACCACTCACACAGGGGTCGGCTGCTCCTTTCGTAAATGCCCTGGAAGATACATATACATGTAGACATGCATTTATCATTGTATTAATTACCCATAATAAACATTTTGTACATTGGCATAGGAAAATCCCATGATGGAGTATAAAAGCAAGACAGGCAACCTTGCCTAGGCTAGAATACTCGAATCATGGGTTTTCCTTATTATTACTATAACATTGTATTAACAAAAAACTGTACTTTCTTATGAAAATAAATTGTATAATTGTATAATAATTGTATAATGAGAAATAATTTGAATAAATGCTCAACATGTTTTGTTCCAAAGAATTTTGCTCAGTAGTGCATTTTTCAAGTTCCCAACGTAAAAAATAACTAACTGAAGTTTTATCCCAATACCAAACCCATATTTTCAACACCGCGACACGTGTTTCTGGACGAAATCTTAAGGTGCGTATTGACTAGAGCATTCGTTCCGCATGAGCACCGAATGAGCACATGTGCTGCTCGGTTCAAGCTCAGGCTGCGTCATGCTGCGTGATATAAACACGCATTCTGTTCGTGCTCAAATCAGAGTACACACCATCCGAGCATTTGCTCGTTCGGTGCTCATGCAACGAATGCTCTAGTGAATACGCCCCTTTAAACTGAATCCGAATATAGAGTGTTGGTCTAATTCACCTGTGTCGCCTTATTCACAGTTAAATTGATAGAACATGTCAATTACGTAGGAATGTGATGGTACATTTGTAAAAAAAAGATAAATAAGGGTATTTTTTTCAGTTATATCAAAATGAACCAAAAAGTATAAAACAATTTTTTTTTTATTGAAGATGTTGTCACTACATTAATTTGTTTTGATAAAAAAGTGTTGAAAATTATTATACAGTGCTAGTCTAAAGTCCGTTCACCCCTACTAATTTTTGAACCACCTGGTATATCGCAACGAAATTTGGAAGTCTCAAACAGGAGATAAAAACCTACTTTTTCATGAGAAAATTCCAGCTGAAAGTTTCAAAATGCAGCTGGGCGCAATCCTATTTTTTTAAATAGAACACCCGGTATATCATTGCATGATCGGTTAGGGACGATCATAAGGAATCCAACAACACCAAGATTGATGCTATTATCTCCAAAGACTATGGAGAAATCACCTACTTATTACTTTCTCCATAAGCCGAATGAGTGGGAGAGAGAAACTTTTTCTGGCGGGCCAATAAATTCTCTCTCACACTCATTCGGCTTATGGAGAAAATAATAGGCGATATCTCCATAGTCTTTGGAGATGATAACCGATCATGCAATGATATGCAGGGTGTTCTATTTAAAAAAATTATTGAAGATGGCGCTCTGCTGCCATTTTGAAACTTTTAGCTGGAATTTTCTCATGAATAAGTAGGTTATTATATTAGGATTCCTATTTCAAATAACGATCTATCTATCTATCTCCTATTTGAGCCTTCCAAATTTCGTTGCGAAATACCAGGTGGGTCAAAAATTAGCAGGGTAGGAACGGCTAGCACTGTATAATACATAAAATTGCTTTTGAATTGTCAGATGACATTTTTTATGGCTTTGACATTTCGTCATTCGGCCAGACTAATGACTATTTAGTAATTAACAATGATTTAAATTAAAGAGAGCATACAACTTTTCACTACGACAAACAAAAAACAGACCATGGATTGGTAGATATATATATATATATATATATATATATATATATATGCAACACAAGGATATGTCTACACATGGGAAAATATTCAACTTTAACTTTAACGTTTTTTTTTCAATTATTTATATTTTCATTAGTTTTATAAGTCCGCACGTAGAAATCTTCACTTGCGAGTCTCTGGTACGAGACGCGATAAAAGTCTCATCTCGTCTTGTCCGAGTATCGTCCCAAATCTCGTCTCGAAAACGAGACGAGACCATGCGAGACTCTCGAAAACGAGACTCGTACGCACCACTAATAATAATAATAATACAGAAGGTGCTGGATGGAGCCTGTAAATTCATCAGGAGTTCAGATCCCCTTCTCTGCATGGTCCGCGACCATGAAAAAGCAAACCCAAACTCTGTCACCAAGTTGGAACCCGTTCAGAGAAAATCTCACATCAGTGCTGAGGAGACTGAGGGCCTTCTGCAGGTGCACAAGGATAAGCCAATGCATGGAGTCTTCTTCAAGAACATTGAAGACCTGACCTGACCTTTGCTTTCCTAAGGTCAAGTGAGCTGAAGTCGGAGACCGAGAGATTCATAATGGCCTGCCAGAATGGTGTCTTCAACACCCTGGTCTACCCTAGCCGCGTCAGCATGTCCAGCATATGCGGTCTCAGCCTATATCCACAGGCATAACGCGGCTCTACGAGTACACGAGTGTACAGTATAGACGAGATACCGGTTTTGCCTTATGCCCCGGGGAATATTGAGTCCGTTGTGGAGAATCAGAAGTGCCGAATATATTGGAACTACTTATTCCCCACCCTCAGACAAATACAAGCCAATAAGCCTGATGTCGTCCTCCTCGACCATCAAAGTAAGACGATGTTCGTCATGGAGTTTCTGCTCCGGGCGAAACGAACATCGTCCGAAAGAAGGAGGAGAAATGGACTGAATATCGAGACTCACTCTTTGAACTCCGCAAGCTTTACCCAAACCATTCTGTTAACATGGTGGTTCTTATTGTAGGGGTCCTTGGCATGATGGAACACTGCTCTCGAACTTGCAAATCATACCGGTTTGTCGTAATATGGCAGAAATATTAGTCGGACGAATGCAGAAGGCCGTCATCCTTGGTTCACTGCGTCTGCTCAGGGCACATGATTCTCGGACCCAGTAATCACTTACCCCACGAACGTGGGGAGTGGTTATCTGGGTAAACGATCTAGCGCGCCCTCCGGATGTATCGGGGCTTCGGAGACAGGGCCTGACTGGAACATTTTAGGAAAATAATAATAATATTATCCAGCGCAACCTGTGAAGCTGTAAAAGAAATCCCAGGAGACCACAACCTTCTCACCAAGCAGAAAGCAGTACTGTTGGGCACGGTACACATAGCGCGCAAATTCCTATGAAGAATAAGATCCTAATCAACAGGAATAGCCCAGGTGCATGGTTTGGACCCGGTGTTTCTTGAAAGTGAAACAAAACAAAACATGTCAATTATGTGATGTCTGAAAATAATAATGATGAACGACTTTATTCATATTCATATTAATGAAAAGGCGAAGCGTCACTTTAGAGTGTTTTTCAGTTTGACCTACATGATATATGTCAGTCATGATATTTCTATGTTAGTTTTCGATCTACCATAATCCCCAAATATTTCAGATAACTTTAGTAGATCTAATTTCATGAATGAGAAACTAACCAAACATTTGATTTGAGTAATTGTTTCCAAATAAGTTCTTGGTATTTGGATTTAAAATTATTTCAACGATATTTTGTATATTTCCATTAGGTAAATAATCGTTAGTCCTAATAGCCCACCTGATTTGATCTCCGTACTTCTTTCTTTGCTCGACTGAGTAGTTTTATCCGAGAGGAATGTATTCAATGAATTGCAAATTCCACTTTATTATATTGCGATTTGTTGGGGTAGGGGCGCGTTCATTCCGTTGCGCCGCCACGCCACCGCGATGCGTTTCCAGTAATGGAAACCGCATTCCGAACTGATTCCAAACTCCGGAGGAGTCATCGATCCCCCGCGATACGTGGGGGAGAGTTGTGATGAAATATATCTGAAAATGGGCATGTGTTCTTTAAATATTCTGATTCAAGAAGTAACAGACTCGATAACAGTCCTACGTTTGCCGTACCTATCAGAAACTGGAAAGGATCAGAAAGTAGAAAGAAATTCACAATTTCATTAAGTGACATTGTACTTTTTTCTATTTTTGTATTCATATCACTGTCGGGTCTTTTCAAACAACGCCTTTTTTATGGTCAGCTTCGACACAGAAGTGCGGTTTTCAAGTAATAGGTATTTGTATTACTAGGGAGTCGGAAAATTCACTGTAGCCCCGTGTAATACATATGATTTTGGAAATTTTTTTGTCGACACAAGAATTGTTTATTGAACGAATTTACTTACCAGTTTTTTTTTTTGTTAAAATTTGTTATTACGAATTTCCCAGGTTTTCGTAAAAAACCCCTCGAAAGCATTAAGTATCTACGTATAGTATTGTTCATTATTTTTTATAAAATTAATAATGTTAATATTAAATGTGCAGTTTTGGGCAACACCATTGGCAGAAGATAGTTTTCGAATGAGAGCTTCAGAATTTGAAGTATTTTCGCTAAGCACATTGTAATGGTACCTTGCAGAAGTACTTGGGTGATTATGGTCAAATTCAGGTTCTACATTGTTTCCCACAATTTATGAAATAGTAAAATCCCCTTCTTTCCGAATATTTCCACTATGTGGAAAATTTGAGGCAAACATCTGACAGAAAACAACTACTTCCCTGGCTAACACCAATACGGACATTGAACTACATCTGACAGATATTTTATATTATAATATTTGGAGAGAAGGGTACTTCGACATTGTCCATTTTACTACTACTTTATTTATTTTGGATTGACGTGGCCGTTACATGATGGAAATCAATAGTTATGACACTAAGGTAAAAACGATTAAAATTTCCACAAAATTTATTGTCTTTGCGACATGTTTCGATACACAGTATCTTTTTCAAGCGAATGTAGTACATTGAACTATTCTTCATCGAAATTACTTACATATTTAGGGACTACCTATAATTATCGCTAATACCTAGACTCATACAACTTATAAAATTGACATAACAATGAACCTACCTGGAAATCTCAAAACACAGCCACCGCTCAATTGAACAAATTTAACAAAGGGGAACCGTTCAGGTCCTGTTGATCATTCAATAAACAAGATGAATTTTTCAATTTATTAATTTCCAAGAATTCTAAATAATTAAGCCTAATGCCCTTATTTTCCACATGAAGAATTTCATTTTCATCGAAGTCATGGCCTTCCTCCAAAATATGCTTGGCATATGATGAGTGTGCTTTATTGTTTGTATAATTCATACGGTGTTCACGTATGCGGCTTTTAAATGGTTTACCTGTCTGGCCGATATGTACTTTGGAGCAAGATCCACAATTCAATTTATAAACTCCTGATTTTTCAGATTTCTGCGTTTTATCTTTATTATTCTTGATAAACCTTCCCAGTGTGTTATCTGTTTTATATGCTACTCTTAAGTTTTGCTAATGCAAAAATGAAGCTATTTTTTCCGTGACGGGTCCTGAATAAGTTAAAGTTCTATAATTATTGTCAAGGTTCCTCAAAGTGGGGTACACTTCCTGGATAGCTTTTCTATGAAGTTTTTTAGCAAGAATATTTTCTATTAATTTAAATTAAAATTGAAGCAAGGTTCGCTTCTTTCGCATTTAATCCCCAATACATTTTTGTCGACGAAAATCTATTTCGCTTTGCCAAGCTCATCAGGGAGATTGAAATAATTGGAAAGCAGGCTCTTCAGAAGCAATTATACACAATTATTAAATGATGGAAATATTTCTTCTGCGGTAACACTTTGAAAGTTATTTTTTGACATAAACCTGTCGTGGGCATTGCATTTTTTTTGTGTAGTTTATCCCATCTACCCAAAGCTCACACAAAAGGGTTTATGGCATTGAATATTCGAGAAAAATTAAATATATATAGTATTTGTACTTTCACAATGTCAAAACATTCATTGAATCACATGGGTGATATTTCTTTTTTGTTTTTCAGGTAAGTCATCTTTAAAATTTAAAGAAACGCTACATTGGAGCTTTGATGTGTTGGTAAGTGGAAAATTTCGCTTTCCTTTCGGAAAACTGTAAACTTCTTCCAAAAGGATAAAATATCTCAAATGAATATTTGTGGCTAACGTGATATCCTCACATTTGAACTCTTACGCATTGTCCTACGTGAGCGGCAACACGCGGCGGACGCAACCGACGCGGTCGACGCTGCATGGCGGCGTAGGCGGTGAACGCGACCAGAGTGTCCTACGTGCAAAGCACATATGTTTCTGTGTCTTTTTTCTTGTTTTGACAAAAAAAAATTACGCCACGGACGTGCTTGGCAACAATTATATTTATATATGGGTTAGGCAATTCAAAATACAACTTTTTGGTCTCTTGAATTTTTTTTCGTATCCGGCCTAGGCTGAAGCGGCAAAGGCGGATATATCAAATATTTTGATCTGCTGTGGCGCCACAAAACCGCTTGTTTTGATATCATCGCGTCGGCGTCGGCCGCGCGGCCGCTTACGTAGGCCACTGCGTTATACTCTATTATTCATTTTAAACCGATAGAGTTCATTAGGTATAACATTTGACCACGTACCAGTAATATGTTACTTCAGAGTGGGGAGCTGGGGTTATCAACTCGAAAGAGATCTTCCATCAATGATTGGCACAAATACTTTACAAAAATATAAGAATGTAGGATTTCACCGCTGGCTTTGGTTGATTTCCGGATTTTGCCGTGGTCTTCTTTGATTGAAATCTACAAACGATTCAACTGCAACTGTGGCAGTCATCTTCAGTGGCTAGGTCGAAATTTCAGTTTCAGTTGATACATCAAGAAGAGTATACTTCAACCACGCCACCGAAGATGACTGCCACGGTTGCAGTTGAAACGTTTGGAGACTTTAACCAAAGAAGACAACGGCAAAATCTCGCAAACCAAACAAAGCACTTCACAAAAAGTTTCAAACTGACCCCCTTCCTCCGCCTGCTATTCAAGAAACTTGGTCCATATCCCTTCCTCCGCCTGCTATTCAAGAAACTTGGTCCATATCGCCAGTGGAAGAAACTTTAAAAAATACCGTCATCAGGTTATAGTGAATCCGCAGAAAAAATATCATGGGAAAACTTCTTGTTGATATAGGTATAATATATCATATTTATGAATACATTCATATTACTTATATGTCTAACAACATTTATTGAAATGAATCATAAATATTCATCATACCCTATTAATAATTACTGACTTATACAACATTTTCACAGTATCCATTATACGAAAAACAAAAAAAACATCATGCAGTACTTTGCGTTAATTCTATTTATCTTTCATCAGTGGTTAAAGGTTTGCGAGACACTATTATTCTTCAAAGGGTAAACGATGTCATCAAGTCATCAACAGAAGTCATAACCTCATACAAGAATAATAATTGTTAAAAACAGTTTCCGCCACTTTGTGTTATGTTGCTGGTGACATGTACCGTTTGGATTCAGTTGACAAAAAGTTTTCGAAGTGATTACAAAAAAAAATCAGTATGAGAATATTTCTTTTTTTAATTGTTGATTGTTGTTGTATCGAGGGATATTTTCGTTTCCTATTATAGCAGAATACAGGTTTTCATTGTTGTACTTTCATCTGAGATCTCAGGAATATGTTTCATCAATGACCAAAATATAGTATGTTTGCTATGCTATTTTAGCAACCATTATCCCTCACCCTGTCTCTCTCTAACAGCCAAACGAACAGTCGCGTCGGTAACTGATAACGGAAACAAATTGAAACAACAATTTTTAAGTAAAAAGCACGCATTTGATTGCTCATAGTCTCATTCATACATACCGTTTCAGGTGGTATTTGAATCATCATCGTGAATCATCTTGAAAGTATTGGAAACAAAGTAGCAAATGTGAAAATGATTATTTTCTGGCTCATGGACAAAAAATTAACTCTGAAGGTGTGAAATCACCTCTCCGATGACTCCCAGATCAAAATTGTGGTACTATTTACTTTTTAAAATTTTAATGCGGTATCTATACTGTTCACTATTTTTTGTAATCCTCTTTGGAGTCCTCAACTTTGGAATAAGGGCTATAGAATACTCAATGTAGAACAATAAATAAACACTCGTCACTTTACTAAGGGCGAGTTGTACATGATATGTTCAAGTGAACCGAGTTCAGTTTCTAGGGATTAGCCAATGAAATTTCTAGTTCCTTAGCAACTGAACTCGGTTTACTTGAACCGTTTTTGAACTTGTCTTGTACATCACCCTAAGTACCGCTTTATTTATATGTCTGTACAGAACTAAGTTCTGTCCTCTCTAGAGTTAGGTAACAACATTTATTATAAATAGAGTAACTGATAAGCCCAAACTCATTTTGACCGAGATCGTCGAAAGATTGAGCAACAGTGTAAATGCCAGAGAGTCATGGTCGAGATACTTGAGAACGGACAACTCCAAGTTTGTAGATAATTTTGTTGGATAGCTGAAGTCTACATTGAAATGTACATTTTGTGGTCATCAGTCAGTCTTATTTGATACATTCTAGGACATTTCTCTTCCAATATTACAAAGAACAGGGCAACTTAGTATCTCGCAATGTTTAGATTCATTTACTAAGGAAGAAACTATGGATGGTGATGAGAAACCGACATGTTCGATTGGCAAAGAAAAAGCACAAAATCTCTATTGATTCATAAATTCCCAAAAATGTTGGTAATCTATTTGAAAAGGTTTTCTCAAACAGACAAATTTAGAGGAAAATTAAATGTCACCATTGATTTTCCTCTAAAAGGATTAGATATGAGCAACTTCACAGCAGACAATGAAGCCCCTTGTCTATATAACTTGTACGCTTTGTTGAATCACAGCGGGACTTTCTCTAGTGGACACTACACTGCTTACTGTAAGCATTCGTATACAGGCACGTGGCACGAGTACAACGATGTTATTGTTTCCCCGATTCCATCAGAATCCATAGTGAGTGGAAAGGCATATGTACTCTTCTATGAGAAGGAGGGCACTTAATCACATTTTTTATATTATATTATATTTAGTTTTTTTTATACATATTATTGTTATCATTTATTATTTATTTTTATACATATCACCAGTTAGGAATAGTTCGTTACAAAATCAATAAGGAAAAATGTACAATTCTGAAAAATAAAAAGAAATTATATTTCTTCATTATTCAAAATTCGGGATGACCTCATTCATCGATACCGCAATTCCTAATGGTATGCATACACTACACACTAAAAACGCATTTCTGACTTTTTTCAAATCTAGGCCTCTCATACCCAATACTGTTTCAATAATAAGTGTGTGTTTATTTGTTGACGTTCGTACATGATCAGAAAAATTACTCGATGAAATCAAACCTCAGATTCCAAATCTACTTGAGTCTCGACTAATGATTCAGCCAATTCCAAAGCTAGTCAAACTCTATTATCATTGATATCTGATATTCTGTTTGACCAAAATTATCCTGTTAATTGAATGGCAATGATATGAATCGTCTGCGATTGTGGACTTGGGGAAAATTCCCCCCCAGGCTCCCGAAAGGGAATTCCGGTTTCTTGTGTTTATTTTATGTTCCAGCCTGGTTAGCTGGCTCTTTTGGTTGTATTTGATGGTTAAATATTTATACGTTGTGGTACGAATAAGATCATGAAGAAATCCATTGAAATTATTAATTATTAAGATACTTCCTAAAAATCTTCCAATCATAAATTTTATTCTGTACTTATTTGTCATCAAAACATGTTTTACGAAATATTTCAAGCAATGAAAAATGCTGTGAAAATCCAAGAATGCGTTATACTGGGGAACATTATCATAGTATTGAATATGGAAACCGGTGAATTGAAAAACGCTTGCAAAATATTTCTTTCAGGATTTCTGGAAGAAAATAAGAGTCAGTAGTTGTTTGATAGATGGTTTACGACAGAATTCTTATTGTATAGGAAGTAGCCGATAGATTACTATATGAATGCAAAAAAAAACAAATATTCTAGAATTCATGCATTTTCATACCATAAGCAAATTTATTCACTATTGACTAATTATCACATCTAACATGAGCCAATATTTTGTTGCAACTTTTAGTTTTCGTCATTTTTTTAATTTCTGATATATTAAAAAAATTGTTACTTCTACAATACTGTTTTATACCACTAGTTTCATAATGGAATGTCAAGTTTTAATTATTGAATATCGATGAAATCATCATGATTTTCTTTAAGAAAATAAGAAAATCATTTCTAATTTATGTTTTGTTTGATGCATGTAATAATCCAGTATGTTGTCAGGCGATGGGGCGCTCTGCGCCTAGTCGCTTGTGCATGTTTCACCTCTGAAATTGTGGTAAACAATTTTTTTCGTGTTTATCATGGTTCCAACAACTTACATACCAAGTTTGGTGGTGCTACAATCGATCCTCGTCTTAAAACCCCATCGGACTGGATTAAAATATATTATTTCTATCGTGTGTTTGGAATCTGTATTGGTTAGTTTCTTCAATACTGAACAGCAACTACATCACTTTGTCAAATGATAATACTATTCGATTCATATGAACGGATTTTCCATGTTTGCACCAATTCCAATTCTAGTTAAAATTCCAAATTGTAAATCGACACGAGCAAGTGTAACTTTTCATTTTGTCACTCCCATAAGTATATATTTCTCTCTCCTTATTGTTTTCAACCATTTCTTCCTATTGGTGCATTCGGCCAATTCTCATATATCACCACGTAATTCCAATTCTCCATTCCTTGCTACTATCTAAGCTGCACACGCGAGGAAATTGAATGGCCAAAGGTCGGATTTTGAGGATATGAAGATATACGTACGATTCCGTCTCCCATATTGCTTTATATTATACTTAGATATGTCAAACAGGAGTCTGTGGCTTATTTTATTGTTTCTAAGGAATGGCCAGAAACTAGGTTAGTGGAAAAATCTCCACCCTACCGTTGCATTTACTGATGGTTCAACCTATACTACCAGGAACGAACTCAGATTTCAAATGAATCTCTATTTTTTTATTTATTTATGATTCATCCAGCAGACTAAAAAGTCCATTTACAGAGGAGTACACAGTCTGTCCATAAAGTAACCCTCCCCCCTGTTAACTTTTGAACGGAGTTGAATTTTTCTTTGATATTTGTTTTGGTTAAATGGTAGTTCATAAGCTACTTTTTGACAATGTTAAAAAAATTCTATCGCCTGGCCGCCATTTTGAAATATTTTTTTTAAATGGCATGGGGGGTCGAGTGATACCTCATTCGATTCTTCTTTCAATCCTCTATTCGATTCGTCTTTCAATCCTCTATTCGACAGCAAAACTTCAAACAAAATTATTGGTCCAAAACAAAATGGTTATTATAGAACTCTCACAAGAAGATTCTTTCCAATAAATGGCTATTAAAGAGCTTCAGTGCAATGATAAAATATTTTTTCGTTTCTGCAAGAGCTTTTTGTCAATCAAAATGGCAGACGGGTGCCATATTAGAAAAATATTCAAATAAGTAGATAAGTAGTGTAATACCTCGTTTTATTGAATCCCAGCAAATCTCAGCAAATCATGTCCCATATGCGATTCTGAGGGACAGAGAACATTTGTAGATATCAAAAAATATTTTTTCATTTCAGTTGAGCTCGTTGAAAGTAATTTATTCAAAGAAATCGCGTATAAAAGTTCTAACATAATGTGCCGCCATTTTGTTTTGGATGAATATTTTTGTCTGAAATTTTGCAGTTGTATAGAAAATCGAAAGACAATTCGAAGGTATCACTCGACCCCCCATGCCTTTTAAAAAAATGTTTCAAAATGGCGCCTGGTCATTTGATAAATGAGTTTATCATTGGTATCCAGAAATTTAGGTAAAATTGAAGATAGAAAAGTCTCGTGATAAAAGATACCACTTAATTTGTTCATTATAGTACCTATAAAGAGTATTTTTTGTGGCAACACATACACGCTATGTTCGCTTTATTTCAAACGTATCCGGCCACACAGAAACGAAACGAACGATCGTAGCGAACATATTTTTTTCACGACAGAAAGAAAAAACCCCTTTAGAGTTACATTCTAATGTTATCTACAAAATAGCAAAATTTCAACAACTGTAACAAATACTGATAAATTGGCTAAGGCTTTCGCGGCCGAAATTTTCACTATCACTATTTTGAATCGGGTTTGAAGGCCGTCGTGGTTTGGAATACTTTCCTAACGTTTGATAGTGTAACAAATACTATGTGGTACAAACTGAAAGGTACTTGAAGAAACGAATGTCTGAACATGAGAGAGACACAAAAAAAACTCAATATTATAAAACCTACAGCTCTAGTCGAGCGTTCTAGAGAAAATAATCATAATTTTGATTTCACCAACCCAGTTATTCTAGATGTTCAACCATATCTTTCCAAAAAAAATCATAAGTGAAATAATCCAAATTCTCAAACATGATAGCGTAAATCCCAGATGGATTAAAAACTGCTTTTTTCAAGTTGATTGGTCAAATGCCGAGATAAATTATTATCAGTATCATTATCATTATTGTAAATATCATCTATTCTTCTATCAATATGAAAAACCTATTATAGTTCTATATTTTTTATTCTCTGTTTTACTTTTAAATTTCTTCCTAATCTTCGATTTTTAACTCAGTGTTCAGCTTGTTTCGTTAAAGGAATATATGTATTATTCATTGTGCCCGTGGATTTTAGTTTTGTATCTAACACGTCTAGCTATGTTTTTAAAATTTGAAGAATTTTAACACGGAAATAACTACTTTTGGTGAGTACTTTCCAAACTTTTTAAAATAATCGTAATTTATAATACTTAATACATCGTGGCAAGTTATAAAAAATAAAAAAAAACAATTTTATGAGAAACCATTGTTACAGAGCCCTGTAATAGTTTTTTTGTTTCCTCAACATATACTAATCCCAATCCCAATTAACCTCCGACATAAACATTTTTTCCATGTTATCCCCTTGAACACATTCATCCCTTAAAAGACTAGAGTTTGAAAAACTACATGAAGTACAAAAGTGAAAGGACAAGACGAATGACAATATTTTAAAATAAGAGGAATTTCATTCTAATATTTTATTTTGAATGTTCTTCGAAAGGAGGCTAGATTTGTAAACTGAGGTGCTTTTACCATTTTGTTTTTTGGGTGTTGGATTAAAGTGAACCCACAACTAAATAATTTCGACATCAATCAGAAAATTCCTAGCGTCGAAATGAAACAAAGCGTTCACGATATACAATGTATATACTTCAAACTTTTGATTTGTCGCAACTTCCGGGATATATCCGAATTCTAATAAAACTGTTATTCATATCCGGATACCCGAACCAATTTCGTAGAACACGAGCTAAGGCACCCTATATCATCCGTAGAGATATTTCTGTCGATCCCACATGTTAAACTCGCATGTACAGGCCCTGAATAACGATACGGTGTTTGCACAATGCACTTCCATCAATGCATGCATAATTTTGCACAAATACAGTTGCAATTCATTTCCGATCGATGAACGTATCGCTCGTATTTAGAGAGTAATTAATATGGTATTCGATCGGTGTAATACGAGAAAATTCTTATTTGAAAGATTTACAGTGATTTACTTGGATTACATTAGTTTACACGGTTTTTATACCCCAGCAGCTTGTTGTTAATTATTGTTTATTCAGGTAAGAGTTGAAGTATGAATTTAAAAAAAATATATGGATGATTCAAGATTTTTTTTTTGATTCACGTATCATTGAATTTTGATAGTCGTTTAAATCGAATGACCATTGCACTTTTAATGGTGTCAAGACGTTTATTTTAAACAATTCTTCAGGATCAGTTGGTTCCGTTCTTCGGGATCGAGTTGTCTAAAACCTGAAGCAGATGAATGGGCCCGGTAGTGTTTCATAAATTCCTAGCAATTTTTTAGCAATCGCGAAGCGTTTGGAATATCCATAGATT
The DNA here is from genome assembly GCA_958298965.1 of Chrysolina haemoptera. Classification (NCBI taxonomy): domain Eukaryota; kingdom Metazoa; phylum Arthropoda; class Insecta; order Coleoptera; family Chrysomelidae; genus Chrysolina; species Chrysolina haemoptera. The sequence goes on along the minus strand of OY282602.1, from coordinate 13,772,536 downwards.
CAGACTGCATAGCCTTACTCCTTGCTCACAATGTTTACTTGAAACTTGAAACAATTGACTTCGTTTATTTCACAACTTTGGATCCGCTCAAAATGGGTTTGACTTGACTGGATCCGATCCATCTAATCGATATAAACAGTTTTCGGATTGGATTGAACCACTCAACTCCATAAAATATAGGATTGGACCTAACCGATCGCCCTGAAGAGATACGAGTTTGAAATTGACAGATGTCAGATAAAAGTAGCCAAATTCAGATTGTTTGCTTTATATCGTCTCGATTGTCTGAAATCGGATGAATTTTTCTTTCTAAAAATGAAGAACAAAATAATAATAATAAAAAAAACGTATTGTCCAAAGAAGAGAGCAGTTTTTTCATTCAACTGATTAAGGAAAAACCTTTTTTGGGATACATGGTTGAGGAAAGGATTAGTAGTAGTAGTAGTAATCCTGGGGAGGCCGCTGCCGCAGCCAGACAAGTAGGCCCCAATGGGCCCTTTTTGCCATCCCCCGCTCTCCACATAACTACATTGCCTCTTCTAGTCTTCCTTTCCGAACCTTTGTGACCTTCTAGTGAAGGCAATATGTCCGTCCACTCTAGTTCGATAGGTTCCTCTTGTTGAAGTTTTTCGACTCCGAAGATTTCGAATCTTAGCCTCCCGTACGCCTCACACTCCCAAGGAACTGAGACGAAGTTTCTTCGTCTTCTTCGCACATATGACAAGTGGAACTGTCTTTTATATCCATTAGTGACAGTTGTCTACCTAGTAAGTTATGGCCTGTTAGTAGTCCTACAAGAAGGCGTAGTGTTTGGCGATCTCTGCCTAAAAGCCACGTCATCCTTGACTTGCTAGAGCCGGCCACAAAGTCTTTTCACTGCCTGCAGCCGGCGGTATTCCTCCAAGATTCATTCAGTTCTCTTTCCACCCATTCATCTAGGGCAGAAGAGATTTGACTTCTTGCAATGCCTAGTACTGGCTCCGGCCCACAGAACGGCGCAGCGGAACCAGTTCTGGCAAGCTCATCTGCCACCTCGTTTCCCGGTACCCCCCTGTGACCAGGGACCCATACCAACTCGACTTCCTTTGTTTCAGCTAATTTCTCAAGAGCATCTCCGCATTCCTGTACCAGAACTGAACTTGGTCTAGGATGACAGATTAGCTTTGAGCGCTGCCTGACTATCCGAACAGATATAAATTTTTTGTTCGGGCCCTTCTTTCACCTCTTGCCTCGCAGCTACGGTTAGAATGGCGTACACCTCGGCTTGGAAAACTGTTGTGTATCTTCCCAGAGCGTAGCTTTCTCGTATATCTCTTCCTTCCAGGTAGATGCCTGCGCCCGAAGCCTGTTTGTCAGTCAGACGCGAACCGTCCGTGTAACATACTAGGCCTCCTCGACGAAGCTCCACTGTATTTCCTTCCCATTGTTCTCTGCTCGGAAGGAAAGGATTAGGAACGATTCGTAAATTAATTCGCAGAACACGAGAAATTTTACGTTACGAAATTCGACATATTTTTCAATCAGATTGAAACACAGGATTCCTCGATCGATTATATATTGCGACATAAACTGAAGGGTGGTTTAACTTGACTCAATGCTATTAAATTTGAAGCGTATAGAGACCGTCGAGATGTAATTATGTCATACCAAGCCACCAGTATAATGATGAATTCAAATTGTTCCATGCACTTGGTTAGCGACAAGACTTCTGATGCTGCAACAGAGTCATTTTTTTATTCATGAACGGGGATCAAGAACTGAGGTGTAGTTGAAGCGAATAGCAGCATCGCGAACTTTTTTAGCGAAACAATTATCTATGTGATTGGATATCACTTCCCATTGCTTTGTTGATCCAGAGAATAAGACTAAAAGCATTTGGAGGAGTATGCATAAAGAAACTGATTTCACGGAAGTTTTGGATGCATCAGCTATCACTAAATTCAAACTATGACAACCATCTTGATGAAAAATGTGCGAGGATATTGGTTCAGCATTCTGGCTTGGGTTCGAGTCTTGGATTGGAGTCTGGGGGTCGACTTTCGGCGGTCACATTTTGGTTCATTTTCGCGCCTATCCCACGACGGCGCGGTCGCAGCGCCCCAGGGCCGCCACTGCTCTGGGTATACTATTCCCAAACAATCTGATGCACCAGTGCAGATCAATTTGTGAGAATATATGACGAGGTCTCGTCTTCTTTCAGGCACCACCTTATGATCCCAATGAGGGTTATGTGACTGTTTAGGTGATTGAGTCCCGTTAGACGCTAGATTTAGATCTCGTCTCCCAAGAGAGAGAATATCCCTTTTGTGTTTTTTCGAAGGCTCAATTGTATCATGCCAGGTGTGTCTTGCCATGTTTTTATAATCTGTTCTTGTAACAGTTCTTTTATTACAGCAACAGCTAAGCTATTAGGGATTCCAAGGCTGGGTTTTGGCTCAATTGATGCTTGTTCTGATTCCTCCTTGGCTATCTAATCTACCTTCTCGTTTCTGTTAATAGCCGATACGTCTTTAGGTACTCAAAAACTGTGAAGAATCAACTTTCTTCTTTCAGACAATGGAAATTCTATTAAAAGTCCATTTGTAACTCAAAATATCTTTGCTGTATAATCCTCGAATCTTCGAACATTCGCATTTGTTGAAAAGTTGTCAAAGGATAATCATGAAACTGTAACATTACACTGTAAAAAAATGAACACCAGATAACACCATTCAGTGTCCATATAGGTCCTGATAATTATAGTGAAAAATAGCACCAGCATATTTCATACCGTTCTATGGTGTAACATAAAATACTCTACATGGTGTTGATTGAATTCGTAATGATCAGATGTCACACCTGAAAAAAGTCTTAGAAAACACCATCGTGGTGTCAATTGTCCATTTGAATGGTTTAGAAGAAACTGCTTCTACATTTGTTGCATAGCTCCTCTTCATGTGGAAATAATATAAGTTCAATTAATCCACAATAGGAGTAATATGGTGTAAATTGAAATCTTCTGATCTATACATAAATAAGAAACAGGTGAACTTCAACACCAGTTTCATGAATATATTCATACTTTGAATATGACAAACACTGTATTTTCATACCGGTAATACAATTCGGTGTTTTTTTTGTTATCGCAAATTGTTCACAATTTTATGAAGTATCCATTGCTATGGTTTCAATTTCATGTAAATGGGTGTAAATTTTGCATGACTGTACAAATGCACCGTATAAAACCCTTTTAATTGTGAATTTCTGGTGTTCTTGATTGATATTTCAAAGATTCCAAAAAACACCGAAATTACATTAATGTTCACTTATTTTTTTTTAGCAAAATTCACAACATTTTATCAAGTATCTGATAACATTGATGAGTCCATGATATTTTGGTGTTGTTTTCCATTGTAAAACCCAGTGATTAAAATCATCTTTTACTGTGTATGTATAGTATGATAATAAAAAAATTATATAGAATACGAACATTCATTTCAATATATGAGTTATTGCTTGCCAAAGAAGTAACCTTAATTAATGATCAAAAATCATTCATTCATTTCTGACTTCCATTGTTTTGTTTCCTGTCGCCGCTATCCTGTCGACTTTTCAGAGTTCGGCATAAAGTCGAAAGTTGCCAATTTTGATATTATCTCTTGCAGTTTAGATAACTCCGGGAGTTCCCGTGAGATTTCACATGCGGGTTTGGAGATATCCAACATGACTGTTTGATGCGGGTACGTTGGCTGAACTGAGCTGCCAAAGAAATACTGGTGGAGCTGGTTGCGTCGCAAACTGATTAACTTTATTGTTTCGGACAGACGAAAGCCCTAATCACCTCATATCTGATATGAGGGAGCTTGATTGATGAAAAAGGTAGATATAGGGTGCTGATCTATTTCGCATGTCGACTGAAAGCCATGTTGATTAAATTTTTTTGTTTGTTATAATACAACCACTCTGAGAACCTATTTCGTCCAAAACACAGCGAAAGCACTGAATGTTCAGAGAACATCAAGAAATATTTATTATTATTTATTATTCATGTATGTTGGAAAGGGAAAGTAGTATTTTTGAATAATGAAAAAATAATTCATCAATTAGTCTTCCGCAGAACATACAATGAAGATTTTCAACGGCAAATCTCTAACAGAAAACAATTACTGGCCCCTACGACCGTTCAGTTGAATTCGTTGAATTCGTTGATAGATCGTTGGTAGATTTTACGTCGCAATGCTCTCTCAAACTCATAGTCAATATTATGTTGTGATTCAAATGGAGAGAACACCTACGTATGTGTTTTATGGTTATTGATCAGCGAAGGCTAACTCACTCATTTCAATCGAAAAATCCTTTCGGCTCTAGCTTGGAATTTCTAAGATGAACACTGAAGTATACAGTATCGGAAAGTTTTTATCTCGGATATGGTGGTTTCATGAGAGCGTAAAGAATATCTTGCTATATGTTGAGAGAGCATTACAATTTCTCCTCGACTCGCTCGAGGAAGGAATATCGACGTGCACTTTGTGCACTGTGTCGCATTGCCACGTGGTCCGTTAATGCGTCGGGTGGGGTAACAGGAGGGGCGCACAATAGTGCGTATCTCTTGTTTATGTGGTATTATCAATCATATCATTGCGTTCCTTGTTGCTCGCGTAGATTTCTGTCTATACCCCAGATGAATTGTTTCCGATACTGTATATTCAGCACTATCTGTAGGTTCCAAAAAGCACTAGCAGTAGTACCAATACTACCAATATAAACTCACTATTGGCAAATTCAAAAGATAAAAGTCCACCTTTGGATAGATCTGGAGTTCCCGAACTGAGCTACAAAATTCTGATAAAGTTTGTTATTTCCGAACAAAAAGATAATTACGTGAATACAAGATTTCGTGAATATCTTTGGTCCATGCTGGTGGAAAAAAACAAATCTATTGCAGTATTTAAAATTTAAAAAACTTGTTAATGACACGGAAACATCGAATTATTCGGAATGAACTGTTATCTATATATATATATATATATATATATATATATATATAGATATAAGACCTAACTCACTAGTAATAATGCCTATTAAATTACTACTTGTTTCCCCTCATCTTATAATTTGGGGGTATTTCCGTCCAACTGGAGAATTGCAAGGGTGTAACCAGTCCCTGGGAAAAAAGGGCAACTACAGACTTATCGCACTACTATCTGTTATTTCGAAAGTCGTAGAGAAAGCTATCAATATCGAGCTCATGAAATATCTAGAACGCTCACGAATTATCAATTATCGACAATATGGTTTCCGGCACCAGAGATCAACCGGTGACCTGCTTGCTTATGTCTCATATATTTGGCAGCAATCTATCGAAAAATATGGTGAAAATCTGGCCGGTGCACTAGATATCTCCAAGGCATTTGATTTCATTTCGTTTGGCACCAAGAACCCATAGCCAAACTTTCATCTCATGGCTTGCCTCCTCAGTTGTGTTTCTTGCTATCTAGCTTTCTCTCAGAACGATCTCTCCACGTGGTGGTCGATGGAGTATCATCTGATACTCTACCAATAAATGCTAGTGTTCCGCAGGGATCCATTCTAACACCAACAATGTTCCTTCTTCACATCAATGATTTTTTGGGAGCTACCCCATGTCCAGTGAACAGCTTTGCAGCTCTGATTAGAGCCAGTGAATGCAGAAATGAACGGACAGAATTCTAGAATGGTGATCCAACAATTTAGTAGAATTCAATACGAATAAAACCTTTGAAAAGGTCCGAAGTATCTATATCAATAAAATCTTCCATTTCAATGCTCGGTATTACCATCAGCAGTATCCTCTCATTGGAGAACCATGTGAGGTCTATTGCCAAGAGTGCCTCTCAAAAACTCGGTTTTCTGTTTCGCGCCAAGAGGTATTTTTACTTCTCGTTCACTGATTATGATTTATAAGGCACAGATTCGACCTGTTTTGGAATACTGTTCCCATATATCGAGTGCAGCACCCAAACACACATTGAAACTTTTAGATTCGGTCCAAAAGAGAGCCATTCGTCTCGTCGGTGATACTTCGCTTACTTTTCTGGAATATCGCAGAAAGGTTGGCGATCTGTCTCTGTTTTATACACAATGAAAAAGTTATTCGACAAGAAAATATCTACTCAATAGAAGGTATCAGTGTAAGAATACAAATAAATTAGCATCAGTTTCCGTTGATCAGTTCAAGTGTCTCATATTCATATGCGGCCTGCAATCACCAAGATATGCAGATATACCTAATAAGCTGCTTGTGTTGATCGACTCTACTACAAAGGAAAACCTCACCAGTATTATTCGACCATTGGTTTGGCCGTTCCGTAAAATGGGATTTCATTCACTTCCCGTGAAACAATAATTGTTGCCTATTGAATGTTCCAAGTAGGTGAAAATCCGTTGTTATTAAAATTGCGCGCGCACCTGATTTATGTGCGAGCGACCAGAGTCACTAAAATCGCCGGTCCGAAATGATTAGAATCGAACACGATCGATTCTAAGAGAATAATTAATTACTTATCTAAAAAAAGACACAGTAATGCTTGAAAACACAAGCTCAGATTCAGCAATAAATAAAATGAAATACAAACCAAATGACATATTCCTCATAATCTTAGAAAATTTGTTATGAGGAAGGATATTGCGATGTTGCGAATAAGGCCGCTTGCGGCCGAGGCAGGATGATCTTGAGGTCACCAAACAGTTTTGCGGCTATGACCACACTATTTTTTGTTCAAACGTAAAAAATGTTAAACTAGAGGATTGGAAATGAATATATAATTGCTTTAAAACCAACAGTAGTTCAATTCAGTTAACAAATTCACAAGGGGTGCTATGGAAATATGTTTGAATATGTAAACAAAATATTTTGACAGTTTTTGACAAAACTAAAATAATGTTCGATACTGATAGTGATGAAAAAGGGAATATTCTCCATGAAAATTCAAAAATGAAAAATGTGATTTATTTGTAATATCTCACAGAAAACAACCACTTTCCGGCACTTCACTACTCAATCAGCAAAATAAAATTTTGCGGACTGTGTTGAGAACGCGAAATACTCAATTCGCGTGCGATTTTACGAAAAATATTTTCATTACTGATTTTATGATGGTTAGAAGTGAAATAACGGAATAAAGTGCAATAACTCTTATTCCTTCAGATATACAATCGCCCCGTTCAAAGTTAAGATCAAGGGTAAAGTGTTATAATTAGGTAGTCGGTTACTCGATTCCTTTTTTATCATTTAGTCTTTTATTTATATTCGTAACAAGCAATAGGAAGATTTTTCGTCAGTTGAAAAAAATATTATTATTATCAGAAGTAATGAAAAACTTTTCAATGTGCGGACAACTTCAGCGGACACGGTAGGTGATTTTTTGTTGACTTATAATTCTTCAATAATAATGTGCTAGAGTGAGATAGACGGTGGTCACGTACTATTCGAATAATTTCTGTTTAACTACAGAACGGCCAAGGCACGCTGCCGTCCTGCTTATAATCCCCGACTACATATTCGAGCCATAATATTTCATCTGATTTGTTTAGTTTAATCAGGATGGCTGGCCACGTACACAACACATTGATCGGGTTCGTATAACTTGATTGTGGAATTTGTGGTAATTTCGCTGTAATCTGGGGATTTCCGCTATGAATACTATGTGCTTAGGATGATCAATCTATTCGGGATTGCTATTCGAAGAAATATGAAAAGATTAATTTTCAAGGGTATATCAATAACGAGTTATTGACTTGAAAGCATTTGCTGGAAATTCGTTCCCAAGCTTCTAAGTTTTAGGGAATTGATACCTAATAATCAACGCTCGCCCTGCCTCCTGCAGTTTGAAAAAATGGAGAAATGGAGAAATTGTGGTCTTCAAATTGAGATGAAGACTTAAACGTACAATCAATGCAATGACTTTTAAAGTGCCTCGTACATCATAACATTGGTTTTTCCCCAGTTCGTGGTGTTTTCTTATCCATCTTTCTGATGTACTGACATACTCTGACCTCATGCAAGCACTATAGCAGTTTAGCTATAATGATTGTTTAGTCTATAGAAATGTCAAGAGGAGTTCATAGTAGTCACCCAATATTTCTGATAACATTTACAAGATCAAAACGAAGGCTAGATAGTATACTAGTCTATTCTTCGACATCTCGCGTCCTTTCACAGCCTCAACTTTGATTTTATTCTGTCAAAATTATCAACAATAGGATTGCAAGGCAATATACTTAATTGAATTCAATCTTTCCTACAATAGCGAAAACGAATTGTTAAGGTTAATACCGACATTTCAGGTGAATTCCTCTTTAACACGGGAATACCTCAATGAAGTGTACTCAGGCCATTGGTTTTTATGTCTTATTCATTAATTATATTTACCTGACCGAATAAGCGACGGTGAAGTCTTCATGTATGCGGACGACACCTCCATAATTGTTCCAGCATAGAAGAAGATGAAGTAATATATCAAAAAAAAAACAAAAAATATCCTCCACGAGTTTGATGAGTGGTGTCGCCTGATGATGAACCACTCAAATACTACGTTACTCAGATTCCATAGGCCTTCTGTAGAATCAGTAAATATCCAAAATGTTATATTTAGAAAACGTAGTTTGCTATTTACGAAGGCGTAGAAGGGCCAACAACAAAATATTTTTCAAAACATTTGGAATGACCGCTTCGAAGTGACAATTGCCACTTTGAATTTACAAATGTCACTTTGAATTGGCAATTGTCACTTTGAACAGGCAATTGTCACTTTGAACTAGCAATTGTCACTGGCAGTGAATGTCTTTTTTGAGTAACAATTTAAAGTTCAAAGTGACAATTGCCAGTTCAAAGTGACAGTTGCCACTTCAACATGACAATTGCCAGTTAAAAGTGACAATTGTCAGTTCAAAGTGACAATTGCCAGTTCAAAGTGGCAATTGTCACTTTGCACGTGGATCGGTGCGATCCAAGTGCATTTAAAGCCGCTTGACTCCTTTCAATCGCTCTGCACATAAGTCAATGACGTGGCTTTCCGCCTGGAATACAGTCGCATAGGACCCTAGGCAAGTTGAAATATCTGTCCTAGTTCCACATTTGTATAGTCTCGCCCCAGCGCCTGATGGTATCGTTGAACAATCTGTCTACTAACAGTTGTCTGCATTTAGTAGTTCCTCCTTTCGGAGGACCCACTCGCCTCTCTGGAATTAGGACGGTATGAGTCAGGTCATGGGTGACTGTTGGTATTATATCGAAGGTCATTCCCAGAATGCTGTGACTTTTGATATCAGCCAGCAGTCTGTTACGCTCCATATAAGCCAGTAGTGTGCAACTAGAAATTTGCACAATTCTGTATGTTATCCATTTAGCCAGAAGAATATGGTAAGTCTAGAAGAATTTCTATAGCTGCTGACGGTGTGCTCCAGTGATCGCCATCAGGCAGGCCTCTGTGTACTAGAGAGCTTTGCTTGGGTTGTCCGCTGTGAAGATTTCGACCACTAGCGATCGCTCCATATGTGATCATCCGTCTAATAATCATCACATACTTATATCTAGTGGATTTGTTTAGGGCCTAACCCCAAGATTTTCCACAAATACTTCGACATGTCCATAAGGATAATTTGACTTTGTGGTGAACCTTTTTCAAGTGAGCGTTTCATGTGAGCTTTTTATCCGGGATGATACCTAGACAGTGGAGTTAAATCTTCCAGTTTCCTCTTCCTGGTGAAGGGTACTATTACAGTTTTGCTGGGGTTACCAGGCATCTGTTTCATCTGACACCAACTGTGTACCTCATTCAACGCTTTTTGGAGCAATGTCAAGCTCATCAGCATATGCTTGAAGCTCTACTGCTCTTCTTTCAAGAACATCACATACGCGGTTCAGTGTTAGAATATAATTTCAGTATATTCATTACTACACCAAAGGTTCCTTACAGTGCATGCAAGCTAATTATACATAGTATACGAGATACATTTGTTCTTACTGAAAAATTGAGCCATTGATTTTTTTTAAATAAATACTTTCAAAATAATTGTGAAATACCTGAATAATATGTTAAATTTAACTAACAGAAACAAATCAATCACTGCAGAGACAAAAAGCATAAAAATATTATATGTAGCAAGTTTTCTGTCCACAACAGCTGTGACAATAATAATGCAAACGTTGTTTGATAATATCAAACAACGATACAAATATCCATAAATTATCCCGAAAACACAAACACAGTAAACTTTTCGGTCGACGGACGTATCGTTTCGATTCCCTTTGGAGGTAAAGCGTTCGCAAATTCTGCAATACGACGAAAACATTCGGATACGAATGTCCCGAATAAAAAATATTTTCTCATAATCCGGGACCGATGGAAACATGGAAAAGAACTTTGATAATAAAAATATGAGAGGATGTTTTTTTGATTGCAGTCGAATTGATCGCGAACCGGTTTGTTTATTCTCAGTCTGGCTTATATTCTGAAGCTCGGGGACGAAAAATATTTTCCTTTGTGACTGTGCAGTGCTGTCCGAACATGTTTTTCTCGGCTATTAAATTTATCTTTCATCGTCTCCCCAATCGATTCCATATTTATAAGGTACTTATAGCTGAATTATTTCTATCAAGACCGTTTCAGTGTATCCTTCGTCTTTTTTTATGTAGTGGGGAAATTCTTTGATGATGATATAAATATCCCTACCAGAGGAATGACTTTCAAATATTCCTGAAAATGTTTTCACTTCTATAAAACTTTTCGTTCGAATGTGCAGTTGGATGCCGGGTGAGTTGGTTGCCGTTGAATACGGACACACGAATTTAACAAACACAAACACGTTTATTCATAACACAATTCGCAGTCTGCGCGAAGGGTGCGACCTCTATAATTATTTGGTTGAACTGATACAATGATATCTGACGTTGGAAATAGTATATTGTACAATGAGCATGAAATGGGTCAGTTCATGCAAATTGTACACTATACTTTTTCTACGACCATCTGAATCATAAAAAAATCTGTAATTTTTAATAACACTATCAAAAACTTTCCTGCCGTCATGATTCCTATAATACATAGAACCTAAAAAAGGAATTGAAGATACAAATATTGAGAATACAAATAAAAATCGACAACTAATCGATTTCATAAAAGAAAACTGGGGGTTTATTTGGGATTTGAACCCTCACCCCCACTATCCAAAATCCGAATGTTTGCTCACTCTGCACTCGCTGCTACGAGCTCACACAATAATATGATGAAATTAACGGCTATAGAAACTTCCTGCCAACTATTCGAAAATATAGAATTCGATTGTCATCAATATTTATATTGAAATTGGCGGTGTCAATGTCAAATCATCCTCATTATTACTACTCTTTTTCGATTACTTATTTTTTTAAACGAATTTTGTAAATACTATTTTATTTAGTACTGAATTTTTTTTGTTACTAGTGAGTTTTTCAAAAAAAATTCAGCTCCTGAGATTCGTCGTCGGTGATTTAGGGGTTGAGATAATTACCCCCGTTACCCAAGGACGCAATAACTTTCTTGCATTTTACCGAAAGTGGAACCGAGGGGTCTGTAATAAATTATAATCGTGAAACGAAACTTCCGAGTTCAGCCTTACAGGGAAATGATTCAACTAATGGTTCGTAAGTTTACATTATTTTCTGCATGAATATCCTCATGATGATATTATTGTTCAGTCAGAAATCTCGAAAAGTTAGGAGAGTAAATATCAGAACGGAATTTCAATTTGTTTCTGTCATTCTGTATTTGATGTCAAAATTATTTATACTAGGTTCTAACTCAGCAAAACATGTTTTATTGTTTAAAAGAAAAGAGCTACATTTTTTTTCTCCACAACTAATTAGCGACAAAAAGGGACAAATTATGGAATTATTTTCTGTTATTAAATTTTTGAAATTGTTTTACTTCATATAGGTCTAATTGCGTTTGATACTACTCCCATATCATATTTATCGAATGAATTGACTAAGGAAGAAGATTAAAAATATGTATTACATAAAGAGCCACATTTTATTCAACGCTTAATAATTTTCATATTGGTATTATTGGTCTGGTTAGGAACTTCTTTATGCAATATTTCATTTCGCACTAGTGTGAAATACGCAATTTTCTGTGCTAGTTTACTATGATAAGTAAATGATACATTTGTCAACCAGGTCGTCGGAAATATATTTTTTTCATTAAATCTAATAGGTTTTTACGAAGGCATAGGAGAGCGACTATTATTACTAAAATAGTTATTTTTATACAAACAAAATTTTTTCTACAGCCGTCAAAAAGAAAAAAAAATAGATCGTATAAAATTT